>OY294053.1:12944728-12982548 GCA_958510825.1 Brachypterus glaber | reverse complement strand
GTCAAATTAAAATCTAAACTTATAATTTAAAAATAAATATTACAACTGAATAATAAGTTAAGTCTTCTCCACCAATATTACAAGTAGGGCTAGTGTTTCGTCACCTATCTTTTTTTGGGATATCTACAGCATAGATAATTACTATAAATAGTAAATAACATCAGACTTTTTATGGAAAATGCATAATAAATATTATTAAATACACGAATAAAATAGATAAATGCATAGATAATATTAATAAATACACGAATAAAATGTATAAAATTTACTTAAATATTCTAAAATCAAGTTTAAAAATTCCAATATTATTATATCGCACCTTGATTCAAAAGTGACACAACTGAAAAAAAAACTGTGGTATGGTTCGTTTTGTATATCTGTACTTTTGAATGATACATATAAAAACTCCAATTTATTACTGGAATATAAAGTAACTTATAAACTAATTGGAATAGTTAATTGGACTGTAAATGTTATCATTCATCAAGTAGAGAGGTACAAACCAAACCATACCACATTTTTTTTTAGTTGTGTCAGTTTTGAAGCAAAGGTGCCATATTATTCAGGGCACCTGCTAAAATAATATTATACGGTAGTTTCGAAGGGGCGACGTCAATTTTCTAATTAGAACAACTAACATTATTTTTCGCCTAATGCATATTGTATCTAAATGTATAATATTTCTAATCAGTTTATTTTTGAATAATTCTTTGTACACTAAAAAAAAAATTTTCCAATTTAATTTTTACCTAATTCATTTATTTACCTAAATTTGCCTTCTTCTAATAGTATTTTTTCAATTTTTTACTTTAAACTAAATTTAAAAATTTCTAATTTTTATTTTTTATCCAATAATAAGGCAATATAATTCACCATTTTTCCTAATTTTATTTTTGGCTATCTAATCGACATAATTGAAAATACGCCTAACGTTATTTGCATCAAATATATATTTTAGCCGAACATATTTTTTGCGAAAAGCTATTTTTCCGAACATGACAGCTGCCAAGAGATCGCTCAAGCGTCGCATTATTTTTATTATTTACCTGTATTGAATTTATGATTTGTGTTTAAAATATTTAAGTAAATAATGAAAATGTTAATTAAAAGAACACCATCACGTGAAATTGAGGGTATGAAAATCTAGGAAAAACAATTAACATTTTCATTATTTAATTAAATATTTTAAACACAAATCATAAATTCAATACAGGTAAACAATAAAAATAATGAGACGCTTGCGCCATCTCTTGTCAGCTGTCCTGTTCAGAAAAATAGCTTTTCGGAAAAAATACGTTAGGCTAAAATATATATTTGATGCAAATAACATTATGTTACAATACAATGCTGGAGTTTCTAAATGAAAACTGGAAAATATTTCTTTTAAAGTTAGCCAAATAAAGGTCAAAATAGTAGCTTTAAGATAAGTGTTTGTGAAAGTAAAAAATATATTTTATAAGATAGTAAGTGGTTTAAAGGTGTAGTCATTAAAGAATTTCACTTCTTTCGGAAAACCGCAGATTAAGCTAAACATAATTAATAACCCAACTGAACAGAACAAAATAACTACTTTTTTGTTTGATAATTTTCAAGGCTTAAGAAATTACGAAAATGAATTTGATGCACTTTTAATTGAAAACCGGTCCGATTTTGTTTGCATTGCTGAACATTGGCTAAAGCAATCTGAAATTAAAAACTTTTATTTAAATAATTATTACCTTAGTTCCTTCTTTGGCCGAAAAATTCATAAATGTGGTGGTGTTATGCAACTAACTGAGGATAAAATTAAATCAATCGAACTCTTATCAATTAATAATTTATCTGTTGAGTTTTCGTGTGAAGTAGCAGCATTAAAAATAGAACAGCTAAACCTAATTATTTCAACAGTATAGAGAACATTACTACCAGATAAGAAAAAAAGAAAACAGGTCCTAAAAAACAGAAGCATCCAAGTCTACTGCACTTAGCAAAGCGGAACAGCTTAAAACATTTTTAGAAATCATTGCATCCATATTTGGCAAAATAGATTTTAATACTTTTAATGTTATAGTTTTTGGTGACTATTATGTTTATTTTAGTAATGTTTCAAACAATTTTAAAGATAATAAAGGGGCCTCAAAGTTGTGTGATTCTTTTAACAGTTTTGATCTTAAAAATTTAGTTTCTTTTCCAATCAGATTCAATAATACGATTGACAATGTGTTTCCCAACATCCGCTTAGCATAGAACAAGTAAAAACAGGTATGTCCGATCACTATGGAATTTCTCTTAAAATTGAATTTCCTGAAATTTTAAGGGACAAACAAGATACAAAAATTTGCAGGCCTATAACATCGCAGGTTAAGCTTACCTGAGAATAATTATTGAAGCTTATCAAAACTCATTTCCTTAAAAAATCATTAAAACTAAAATGTCCAAAATAAATAAAATTAGCTGGTTTACGCCAGAACTTAGACAAATAAGAGAAACCATCCTCTTACTTACTGATTCCTATAATCTTAGAGGTACGGATGAACTTAAATCACTTTTACAAGTAACCATAGCCAAATATAAAGCAATGCTAACAAATGCCAAAATAGCAGCTAATTACATTATTTGCGTGAACACAATAATAAACCAAAGGCAATGTGGACCTTGATAAATAAAAATAAAGATAAACTAACACCTAATAGTGATATAGATATAAAGCCAGATATTTTTAATGCAGCCAAATCAGTTGTGGACACGTTACCTGCCGTATATACCGACCCCATTAATCTCATGCTTCAGGGTCATCTACCTAATACGAATCCCTTTAAATTTCAGGAAGTTTCATTTAATGATGTTGGAGAAGCAATAAACAAGTTAAAACCATGCAAGAGTAGGGATATTTATGGTTTAAATGTATCCCTGGTTAAAAGTATTAAAGATGTGATTATTATCCCACTAACCACCTTAATTAACCGATTTATTGAATTGTAAAGAATGCCTTTCCTAAATGTCTTAAAATAGCCTCTGTAATTCCCATTTTTAAAAAAGGCGATAAGAAGGATCAAGGTAATTACAGACCTATTTCTTTATTGCCAATAATTTCCAAAATTTACGAAAGACTTCTCCACAATCAAATAACTAATTTTTTAAGTTTAATAATCTCTTCAGTGAAAATCAATACGGTTTTCGAAAAGGGCTTTCAACTATAAAATCAATCCTTGCTCTTGTTGAGGAGGGGGAGTTTTGTTTACTTACACTACTAGACTTGAGCAAAGCCTTTGATTGCATAGACCCTGAAATATTGCTTCGTAAACTTAATTTTTACTTCCCAGTGAGTTGTAGGCTCCTCTTATCATATCTGACAGATAGGTTACAATCAGTTTGTCAATGGTTTTAGGTCACAAGTATTGAAAATAAAAACTGGAGTACCTCAAGGGTCCATTCTAGGCCCTTTACTTTTTTTAATCTTTATAAATGATTTACCTTTTTTCTTGGCCTTAGCAGATATTTTAAAACTTTTTGCCGATGATACATCGTACGGTGTCAAAGACAAATTACTAGCTGCAGTAATTAAGAAGATAGGAATATGCTTTCAAAGGCAACTCAATGGTTTAAGAGCAATAGACTTTCTCTTAATATAAACAAGATAGTAAACATCATGCTCACCCTTCGTCAGTCAACTGATATTGTACCTTCAACATCAGAGAGTGCCAAGTTCCTAGGCTTACATATAGATTCGAAACTGCTATGGCACCAACATGGAGACGCATTAGCCACTAAATAAAGCTCTAATATCTATCTGTTACATAATTTACCTAATAGCCTTTCTAATAACGTACTTCGCACCGCCAATTTCGCCCTAATTCAGTCACATATTTCTTATGGACTCTTGGCTTGGGGCCTTCTAGTATAAACGACCGAATTTTTAAGTTACAAAGAAGAGCTATTAGAGTTGTAGCTAAAATAGGATATCGTGATGATTGTAAACCATTTTTTATTTTACTTTACATCCTAACCCTACCTTGTCTCTATATTCTGGAAAATCTCATATATATTAAAATTAATAAATATAAATATAAAACTTATGAAGCCTCGCACAATCAAAATACTAGAACTAGAAACAATGTGTGTCAAAATTTTATAAGATTGTCCAGAAATCAAACTGGTATAAATTACTACGCCATAAAATTCTTTAATATTTTACCTACTTATTAAAATAAGACAACTAAAACTAGCTTTGGACTTTTAAAACCAAAATTAAACGTTATCTTGCAAACAATGCCTTCTACAGCTATGATGAGTTTTTTTAAATAATTTGAACGACTTTTTGTTTTAATTTATTTTTTTTTTTGTATTTTTTTTTTTTTAATATTGTATTTAAAAAAAAATATCTTGAGTACCTAATGCTTATAATTCTTATGTTTGACTTGTGTAACTATTGTATAACACGAATAAATTATTTGATTTGATTTAGATAGTCAAAAATAAAATTAGAAAAAATGTTCAATTATTTTACTAGTAATTACTAGTGAGTATACTTTACTATTAGATAGGAAGAAATATTATAAATATTAAAGGTTAGTTAAAATAAAAAATTGTAAGAATATAATTAGAAGAGAATAGAAAATATACTATTTAGACAAAAAATAATTAGGTAAAAAGAAACTTTAGATAATTTTTTGTTTAGTGTACAAAAGAATTATTCAAAAATTAAATTAGGCAATAAAATTATTAGAAAATATAAATTTGGGTACAATATAAATTAGGCGAAAAATAATTAGTTGTCCTGAAAATTAGAAAATTGACGTCGCCCTGTTTTGAATTTTCAAAAAAAAAAAAATCAAAAATCGTCCTAGAGAAAAAATTCTTGGTATATATATATAGTAATAGTAATAGTATTTATTGACCAATTTGATACATAAAGTACACTTGGTAAGTCAACATATAGATATTTAAAAAATACAAATATTATTAATCTTACCTCTCATAAAAATATCTTTATTTTAATATGATATTATATGGGTCTATTGTTTATAGTTTTTGAGATATAATTTTTTTTTTGAGAAAAAATGCATTTTTAGTGGTGAGATAAAACCTGCTTCAAGTTCTTTGCTTTTTGTCAAAAATTAATAAAATTTTGCAAGCTTATCTTAAAAGGGTGTATCTAATTACTTTATGTACAAAAATAAAATGTTTTATACAGGGCGTTCAAAATTAATTTTCAAACTTTTAGATTTTCAAACATAAAGAATAAAATTCTACATTTAATGAGTAAATAAAAAATATAGCATTACGTTTAATTTTTTTTAATGGAACTCTATATTATTAAATTTTATTCTACATTTATTGAGCAAATAAAAAATATTAAAAAAAATTGAGTTTTTTAAGTTTGAAAATCCAAAAGTTTGAAAATTAATTTTATTTTTTGTACATATACATATACATTAGATACACCCTTTTAAGATACTTGCAAAATTTTATTAACTTTCGACGAAAAGTAAAGAAATTGAAGCAGGTTTTATCTCATCACTAAAAATGCATTTTTTATAAAAAAAAAATTATATATCAAAAACTATAAACAATAGACCCATATAATTGATATTAAAATAAATGTATTTTTATGACAAGATGACATAATAAAAAATATACCATTCCATTTAAAAAAAATAAGTCAGATGTTACCCACCCTAGAATCATGTATATTTCAAAATATTTTTAGAATGTCTTTCTTAAAACCATATAACTTTTCCCTTTAAAGTTTTTTTCTTAAGTGGATACTTTACTATATATCGACCGAGTCGGCTTGAGACACACTGTATGATGGAATGCGTAATATTACATATCTTCACGACTTGTTTTGAAAATACGTTTCAATAATATTAACATATTATGTTTACAATATTAAAATTTTAAACATATATAAACACAATTACAGAAAAGCTAAAAGTAATTATTGTAAACTATGATATTTTTTGGAACACCATTTATAATAGAGCACAAAAAGCTTTTATTGATCTTTACCGCGAAATTCTCGACTTAAAAGATAAATAACCTAACCTAAAATTGATATCGAAATAATTATAAAAGTTTTTAGCAAACAGTAAAGTTTAAATGGCAAAGGGAATTTAAACCCAAGAAAAAATATCAATTTATAACTTTAACACAGTCGAACGGTTAAAAAAAATTGGAGTAATATTTTAACAAAGTATCGGTGTTTATACACCGTGTATACACCGAGAAGAACTATAATAAACTGTGTGATTCTGGAATGGTTGCAAAGTTTAATTAAATTAATAGGTTATAAACTTTTGGAGCTTTAAAGACGATTTTTTCATAACTTTGGAAGGTTTTTGTTCTTGGTTATTTTTTGGAAAAGATTACACAGGCCCACAAAAAAAAAACACAAGTGATCTGCGCCGTGGATAGGACCATGATATTCCTATGTATTTTCGACAGCTGAAACCGAATCTGAACTCAGTTTAACCCCTACAAGTCTGGATTTTTCTCTACAGCAGCACTATGCTACCAAACGTAAATCAGTGACCAACATTATTTTATTGTGCATTTCAACTTTAAATGATTAGTAGGACTTTTAGCATAGTGCGACTGTAGAGAAAAATCCAGACGTACAGGGGATAAACTAAGATTCGGTTTCAGTGGGCGAAAATACATAGGAATATCATGGTCCTATCCATGGCGCAGACCACTTTTTTTATTTTGTGGGCCTGTAATTTTTTTGTTATTTTAAACTTTTTTCACATTTATTTTGCGTTAAGGGAAAGTTTTCTGTTGACAGCAGTATTTTTAATTTTATTTTGATCAAATATTTACCCATCATTCATTATGAGAAAATTAATTTTCTTTTTATTTATTTAAGCACATTTTATATACTCTTTGATAAATAAAACCCCATCGTTTTTGTGTATTTGTTTCAACGTGCTAGGATAACAAAAGAAAGAAGACCAGCCATTCCTTTTATTCGCTATTCTTTTGTGTTTGATATTAATTTTTTAAGCGAGGGTAAGTATTTTTGTCTGTATCGTGCTTCCTTTCATTTTAGTTTATTGGGTCAGTTAAATAATAATTTTATGTACATAACATAAAAATAAATATTTATTAAAAAATATTTATTTGTTTTGCTTTAAAATAAAAAGAATATAATTTGTAGAAATATGGCCAAAAACCATGAAAATACCCCCCTCCCCCAGGATAAAATAATTGTAAAATTTGTAGGAAAATATTTTTTTCTAAATACGCATTTTCATGATATAATCAGGAAGGTTGAAGCGTCCTTCCCAGAAAAAGCAGTAAGGGGCTCCAAAATGAGCTTTTTTTATGGCATATATTGTGGACCATAGGCCTTTAAATTCGTAAAAATGTGGCCTGCGGCGCTAGAGGTTTCCTCGCATTTTTGTGAAATTTTGAATAATAAAACTGTTTAAAAAATAAAATAGACCATCAAGTTTGTAAAAATTTTAGCCTGTGGCACTGAGGCTTTCTACGTTTTTTTTTTTATTTGAGACTATAACTTAAGCGTAAAAATTTTCGACTGCGGCGCTAGAGCTTTCTTCATTTTTTCTGAAATTTTCAGTAATAATAATATTTAGGAATTTAAAAAAAAATCGCCTATGGCACTAGGGTATTTTACGTTTTTGTAGAGTAAAATTCGTTAAAAAATTCGCCTGCGCTAGAGCTTCTTGTATTTTTGTAAATTTAATTAATCGTAATTTTAAAGATTGGTTTAAAATTAAAATAGACCATCGAATTTGTAAAAATGTTCTCCTGCGGTGCAAGGACTTTCTTACGTTAATTCTTAATTTAAAAATATAAAAGTTAAGTTTTTGGATTTTACCCCCCCCCCCCCCAGAACCACTTTCTGGATCTGCCCTAGTGTCGCAACAATACCATATCGATTGTCGTTTCTTGCAGATTAGTAAATGTCTAAACGTGGGCTTCGACTTCTTGTGACAAAATCCGGCCATACATATGCATAAGACGGTATACAGAGGGGGCCCCCAAGGGGCGGCTGACTTGAGACCGCCCTATTCTGATTAAGTCTAATATCGTAATTAGCAAGCTAAACCACTTCTGCTAAGGAGATCTTTATTTCGCTACCGTACCAATCGATAACACCTTAATTAATTTTGTGATTAAGCAAAACTTGTTAAAAAAATATAAAGTAACGGTCAGTTTTTGTCAACTTTTAAACTTACATAAGTAACCTTAGCTTTACGTACACGCTACGTTTATTTTCGCTCACAGTATTGTGTCACTAATTGTTATAAGTAAACAAAAATACCTTAATTCGATCGAATAAGAAAATTACAGGTATTAAATAAATAATCATATGTGACCCTGCACAAAGAACCCGGTTAGTAAATTTTTTTCTTTCGAATTCTTATGTAAAAAACTTTTCTACATATAAATCCGAAAAAAAAAATATTTAAATCTGACACACAAAACGGGTTAAGGCCTATCCAGAAGCTTACATAAGAACAAAAAACATAAGAATGCGATGCCGTGATTGGCTTACGAGATACATGGCGGCACCTCAAGCCAATCACGGCATCGCATTGTTATGTATTATGTTGTAATGCGAGCCTGTGGATATGCCCTTACTTTGTGTAGGGTCACATATTTATTCAAAAATTATGCATGAAGCATGAATTCAAAAGTTCGGTCTTTCTACCAACTGTCTTGGCTGTCTGAAAGTCCAGTATACGTTTTTTAATTTATTAATAATAATATCATTATTATACATTTTTACGTTTTTAAAATTTTAAAATATTATTAGAAGCAAAACAGTTTTGTCAGTTTAATATTTTTTGTAAACTTTCTAACGCTAATAACTTTTTGGTTTTAACCAATAACACATGCACACGAAAAAAGTCTGATTCCCTAGACGAGACCTCGGACGAGACAAACATTTCTATACGTTTTTGGGGTCGCTAAATCCGAATCTGGGGTTGGTTTGACTCGGTCAGGTCGCATTTCGTTGCTAACCTCAAAAAAGTGATGAGAGTTGAAACACATTTCATCACTTTTTTGAGGTTAGCAACGAATTGCGACCTGACCGAGTCAACCAACCCCAGATTAGGATTCAGCGACACCAAAAACGTATAGAAATATTTGTCTCGTGTGGTGCACAAGATTTTGTTTTTTCGTGTAGGTACCTATGCACAGGCACACCAAAAAAAAAAAGATCTGGTTCCCCGGTCAGATCGCATTTCGTTCCTAACCTCAAAAAAGTGGTGAAAGTTAAAAAAATTCATCACTTTTTAATTAAAGTTATTGTTATTGTTTTTGATTCATTTTTTTCTAATTTTGTTAAAATATTTATCAAAATAAATCTGAGGTTATTTAAATCTGTAAAGCAGTACAGATCTCTTTATTATTGGCATCTTGGCGCCTCTATAAGGCGTTTACGCTTACCTTTCAAGACCTTCTTGATGTAGTTATACCTCTACGGCGGAGTTAACCACACGATAGTTAAGTAAAATGATAATAGACTATAAGAATAATTTTGTTACAGAATAAACTAAGTTTTGCAACATTTTAAGTTAAAACGTTACAGTATTTAAATTTAAAACCGTTTAAAAAATATATTTATAAGATAATTACTAACTTTATTTTAAGTAAAGAAACTCATTAATAACTCACGTTTTTTTACGTTACAGGTTAGAAAATTATTTATTTTACCCACTCAATTTTCACTTGTCAAATTATTTTCTGGTAAATGTCATTAAAATTTTTAATAAAAATATGAATTTCTAAGCTTGGATAAAACTCTGTTGTCACTCGTAAGTAAACTATAATTGCCCTGTTTAAAATTAACCCACTCTGCTTCCAGCCTCGTGGATTAGATTTCTCATGGGCATGCGTTTCACTTAGTAATAAGCACACATTTTGGGTTTATTAATGTTCCCAAGACCTTCTTTATACTGACCGGTGCTTTTTGAAGATATGAAACCCGAATGCTTTTGTTTTTCCATTTTGACAGTATATTTTTCTATTACCAAGTAAAAAGCAAAACATTACCAAGAATTGTTACACTTGCTTAAAACGTGCATCAAAAATCTCCTACACTGGCTACTAAAAAATAAGTTAGGTACTCCTAAATAAGGAGAAAACTAACATTATAATGTTCAAGACTTTAAGGCCCAATTTTTCGTTTTTCGCAAAAAGTAAATAAAAAAATTGTTGATCATTTGTTTTTCAAGTTTTTTTTTTTTTGAAAAAAAAATATTTTAATTTTTTTTTTAAGTACTTGGGAAACTGCAATATACCATTTACTGTGAATAGTTTATAATGGCATGCTGCAAATATGCAGAAGGCCGTCATTCTAAGGTCATTGAATCTGCTCAGGACACATACTAATCGGACCCAGTAACCACTTACCTCACGGTGTGGGGAGTGATTGCTGGTTAATTTCCAGCTCGCCTTTTCGTGGTCGGAGGCACGGAAATACAGGCCTGACTGGTATATGCTTAGCATAAAAAAATAATAATAATAATAATAATATATTTATTGCCTCAAAAAGAATACAATTCTTATAGCAAGGGTTTTAATACAAATTTAAATGCATAAACAAAGCGACACTTTTTGTTCATGTTTTACGAGCGAAAAGTTAAACTTTGTGGCCCTAGGGCCAAAAAGTTTTTTTCGCCCGCTAACTAAACTTAAAACTTGTTATTTTTAAGCTTTTTAAAAGAAGATGCTTTACCTTTACTGTAATATTTAAAAAGAAATATGATCTTTTGGTCACTTTTGGTCTTGAACTAACCGTTCTTTTTGACCAAATACAGTTATTATAATCATTTCATAGAAAATATATTTTTTTCCATAACATAACCAACATAACACTAAAATAAATTAAAACACAAAATTTCAATTGTAAAATCACTTTCAATATTTATAATATTCATAGAACGGTTTCACAAGTATTATTTTCACAACAGACATATTTAAACAGAAATTAATCACCAAGCTATAGCTTTTTTAATTTGAAAATGAAACCGCAAGCAAAAGAAACGATTATTTTTGTTTTTGTAGCGATTTGATTGGACAGCAATTTGTCATGGATAACCAGATAAGTAATAAGACAGTAAAAAGAAATATTTTTTGCACTTTAAAATTAAGTATATTTTAATAATTTATTATAATTAGTAACAATCGAAAAAAAAAATATTGTATAATACACGGACAAAAAGTTAAATTTCGATTTCGTAGGTTTATTACCCTCAGGCCGGCCATACCGGCCGGCCCTCGGCTTCTAAAAACCTACTCAATCGAAAAGTTTAACTTTTCGCCCTTGTATTATAAATAACTATTTTTAGTATAAAAATAGACACTAGAGGTTTTTATTTAGCGGAATTTTGTAAATTAGACTTCAAACGAAGTAGTTCAAATGTCCCGAACTGTCTGGCAGAACCGCCGCTATACCTACTGACAAGTACGACCCGATGTGAACATCGCCAAGGTTCGATCAAAAGTCCAATATTTTAATATAAAAATCAATCGGGATCTCCGGTAAACTTTTAAGATACAAACGAAAATTTAAATTTTAAAGTTATTTTTCAATCTAAAATGAACATAAATATAAGATGCAAAAAATATATGATTATAAATATATTTGGGTGGCCCAAAAAAAACTGGACACTTTTTAAACCGCTCTAACTTTTTTTGACTTTTTACCGATTTATACCAAATTTTAAACGAATATACTCAAAACATGTAAGATTTGGAAGATAATGTTATTTACTTAAAATATTATTATATTAAGTTAAGAATTGACAGTCTATAAAAATATATACTGCACGTTTGTCGGTTAATAACCGAAAAATATATATAAGAAAGTTATCTATCTGTCGTTAAAATCAAATGGACAGGAAACAGTGAATAGTACCAGTTCACTGTTTCCTGTCCATTTGATTTTAACGACAGATAGATAACTTTCTTATATATATTTTTCGGTTATTAACCGACAAACGTGCAGTATATATTTTTATAGACTGTCAATTCTTAACTTATTTAACTCTGCTTAACCGGCTAAAGGTTCATATAATGGTTTAGGTCCGTGGCATTTTTGAATGCACGTTACTGTACACCCTAAATTGTGGCTATTTGCCTTTTGGGAACAATTGAACAGATAACAGTGACCACATCATTAGATGGCACCATTCTTTTATATCTATCTAACGTTTTATTTGAATATTAGCAACATACAGGATACACAGTGCTGATGATTCCCAAAAAGGATGAAATGGTACTATTCACTGTTTCCTGTCCATTTGATTTTAACGACAGATAGATAACTTTCTTATATTATTATATTGTTCAGTAATTGAGCTTTTTCCGAAGGGTTTGTTTTAAAGCGTTGGGGATAAGAGCAAAAGGTATAATATGAAACTTTCTGACCTAACTATGTTCAGTGATCTTTCTTCAATAGATGAGTATGTTTAAATTTTAATTAAAAATTGTAGTTTATTTTTTATTCATATTTTTCCGAATGGTTACATATTGCAGTAAATTGATTTTTAAACGTAAAAAAACAATTCAGTAGGCGTGTTATTTATCCGACATCTCTAAAAAATAATTTCTTAATTTAGAAAGTATTTAAAATGAGCAAAAAACTGAAAAAATGTCGAGTTACTTTAAAAATCAAGAGGAAAATGTGAAAGCTGAATTCTAGATGTATATTTTAAGAAATATGGGTATTAAATAGACACAAAAATTATAAATGGCGTATGGAAATTTGAAAATTTTACTACATTAACATGAGAAATAATAAATTGCTAAAATAAAACAAGATTTAAGTATTTGCTAAACGAAGAAAGACTTTAAAGAAGAAATATATTTTTATTACAAATGAATTAAATTATATTAAACACTGTCTTATTTTTTAACAATAATATAAAAGCACATTATGGTACAGGATCTTGGTTGGTTATTTGTAGTAATAATTCCATATTGGTTTACAAAAATTCCCATCATCCTTTATCTTAAGTTAAGCACTTTTTTTCGTTTTGACAAAAACTAGACTTTTTTCTTTCTTTCTTATTTTTCTACACAATTTGGTTTTTACATATATTTATTCTTTATTGTTCATCTTCTTTAAAATATATATCCACCACAATGCAGTTTTAATACGTTTTTCTTAGTTTTTTGATCGGTGATTTTCAATATTTTTAATTTGACATACTATTTTTTGAGACATGTCAAAATTACTTTTAGATAACCGCCTACTTAATCATTTTTTCAAGCTAAAAAATCCATTTAACGCTATCTGCAGCCTTTTGGAAAAATAATTATAAAAAATAAATTACAATTTTAAATTAAAAGGTAAACACACAAAACTATTGAAGATAGACCATTTAACATAATACAGACGAAAAGTTATCATTTTTGACATGTTGCTCTAATCCCCATGGGTCTAAAATAACCCCTTCAGAAAAAGCTTTCTTACTAAAATATATAATTATATTTTAAATAAATAAAATTATACACCGAATCTTACATGTTTTGAGCCTATTTATTTTAAAGTAAGTAAAGATCGCTCGTTTTTTTTGGGCCACCCTGTATATAAGTAAGTACTCTATAAAGGCAAGTCTACAAGCAAAAACAAATATTTTTTTTGTATTTATTCCGCTTTAAATAACTGAAATTTAACCTTATTTTTCCGCCACCTTAAAATATTGAAAGTAAAATATTTGAAAAAAAAATTATTGCAGATAATGTAATTTTTTATGTAGAAACCGAATCCGCAATAAAAAATATAAATTATTCATAAAAAAAACACTTAACCATGAAATGAAATTGAAAAAAAGCTCAAAGGTCAATGGGATATATTTCACAAACTGCCCGTTATAAAACCATCCAACATTTATTTAAAATATTTTTTTTCTAAAATTATTAGTTTTTGGGATATTGGATTTTGATCGTTATTTTCCACCGAGCGAGGATCTTATATATCTTCAAAGAATAGCTCCAAAAAAGGAAAAAAAAAATCAGACATCATTCAAAAATTATCGAGGTTTTTTTGTTAACTTCCACTTAGAAAAATTTTTTAATTAACAAAAGCATAATTAATAAGAAAACTGAGATAAAATTTTTTTGCCGACGGATTATTGTTTATTTAATTGTCCAGCAAGTGCCTGATTTTTTCCATTCCTTAATATTTAATTAGTTAAAATATATTTTTTTAAGCATCCGAACCGGGCGACTCGCGCGCAAGCTAAGCGACCTGTTTTTAAGCGTATTTTTACCGCTCAATTAAAATTATATTGTTGCTACAGTTCCGGGAGGTAGGACTTTTTTTAGGAAATTTTCTGCTCTCTTTGGATCGTTTTTTTGATTTTGGATATCTGCAACAGTTTTCGAGATATTCGCGAAAAACCAAACCCCTCTTTGTTTTTATTTAATTGTTTATAACTTTTGTAATTTTTGCAGCCCCAACTTTTTTTTCAAATATGTTCTAACTGCCATTACGAACCGAATGACACCTCGTCATAACACCAAAAAAAATTCTGAGTCTTTTTTTTTGTGGGCCTGTGTAATTTTTGGTTTCCATAAAAAAAAGTTGGTCCAAAAAGCACTTGTTGACCAGACTATAAGTCTGTCGGTGACAAATATATACGTAAAGAGTTGCGAATAGTTAATGTTTTTTAGTCCTAAAAAAAAGTTACAAAGAGGTTCGGAAGTGTATTAAAATATAAAAAAGATGCACTTCATGGGTTTGGACTTTTTTTAAATTTAAGCTTTAAACTTAATATGCTTTATAAGGCCTATTATCCAATGCCATTTGCATGTAGTTAATCTAACCAGGGGCGTCCGTAATGGGGGTGTTATCACTTTTTTGCCCCAAACTTTTTTCTGCTTAACTTTTTTGTGAGTTTATTTTTAGAATAGTATTACTAAGGTAAAAACATTAGTAATATAGTAATAGTAATATATTTATTCACCATTATGGGTACAGTTGTACATGTGGTAAGTCAATGAGTATAAGTTTATAATAATAAATTGACAGGTCTATGCCCGTAAGTCATTAAAAAATATTACATATAAAAGGTACACAAAATATTTGCCTAATTATAAAAATAAGAATAAATATAAAAAATAAATAATTATAAGATTATAAAATATGCCAATCTTTGCACGCATGGAACTCTTCCAAACTATAAAAACACTTTCCTAAAAGAAGTGATTTTATTTTTTGTTTAAATCTCTTACTACAATTTATAGTTTTTATAAAATCTGGTAGGGAATTATACAGGGAAATACAGTTATATTTTGGTGATTTTTTTAAATAAGGCAGTTTTGTGCTTGGGAATGCGAAGTAGTTCACCTTGTCTTGTATCACGATTATCGCCATCTCTTAAAAATAGGTGAAAATTATTTTTCACAAAACATACACATGTTAAAATATACACAGATATCACAGTTAAAATTCGTTTTGATTTAAAAATATCTCTACAACTGACAGTAGGCTTTAGGTTAAAAATTAGTCTTAATAACCTTTTTTGCAAGATAAAAACTCTAGATACTTCAGATGCTGAGCCCCAGCCTAAAATATTAAATGCTATATGAGAATGTGCAAGAGCAAAGTATACATTTAGAAGTCCAGTAGTCTCAAGTACATCTTTAAGTTTAAGGATTGCAAAATATGCGCTGTTTAGTTTTTTGACAATATTTTCGACTTGGGCTACCCATTTTAAATTACTGTCTAAGGTGGTACCTAAAAATTTGGAATTAAAGGAGAAGTTTGTAATTAGATCCAAATTAGAAGGGAGTTTGACATTGTAGTACTTGATGGTAACTGTTTTTGATACATTTAAAATTAGTTTGTTACGTTCACACCAAGACGTAAACTCGTTAATTACACAAGCAATATCATTATTTAGATTATCCAAACTATTGGCAGCCAAAGTAATATTGGAATCATCCGCAAAATTAATAACAAGGCCTTTTAATATAAACATAGGCAGGTCGTTAATATATAGTAAAAATAAAATTGGTCCAAGTATGGATCCTTGCGGTACTCCAAAAAGTATATTTAAAAAATCTGAAAATACTCCATCTAATAAAACACTTATTGAACGTCCCTGCAGATATGAACATATCCAAATAATTATATTTTTAGGGATATACATGTATCTTAACTTAGTCGCTAGAAAATCTGGTTTAAGGGTATCGAATGCTTTTGTAAGATCAAAAAGAAGAGAAACTACGTGATTTCCTGCGTCTAAGTTAGTATGAACAAAATCGAGTAAGTTATAGTAAGCAGACTCTGTTGAATGATTTGATCTAAAACCATGTTGGGATTCAGACATAATATTATTGTTTTCTAAAAAGGATACTAATCTGTTCGCGATAATTTTTTCAAAAACTTTAGACAGAGTTGAAAGAAGAGCAATTTGTCTATAATTTTCAATATTACTTAAACTTCCCTTTTTGTGTAAGGGAATAACGACAGCTTTTTTAAATATCGAAGGGTATACACCATAACAAATAGATTTATTTATTAGAAATAAAAAGGGCTCCAATATTAAGGGGAAAATGTGACTTAATGTTTTGTGGGTACTCTTGTTGTAATACCATAGGATTAACCGTTTTCGAGAAAAATACAATTAAAGGCAAAATTGCACCTTTCAAAAACCAAAAAATAAACACTAAAATGTTAAAAACTAAAATTTCAATGGCGTGGGGTTACTATACTCCAAAAACTAAGGAAAAACTTTTATATACGTAATTCCAAAAATCAATGGTCATGTTACCTTTAAAAGCGTTTTTTGGACATACACTTATAAAACTTTTTTTCTTAGCTTTCAATGTAGAATTACCCTGCATTATTGATATTTAGGTTTTTAACATTTTACTGTTTAATTTTTGATTCTATAGACGTGTAATTTTGCCTTTAATTGTATTTTTCTCGAAAACGGTTAATCCTATGGTATTGCAACAAGAATGCCTTTTTAATGTATTTTTACCTTAGTAATACTATTCTAAAAATAAACCCTCAAAAAAGTTAAGCAGAAAAATGTTTGGGGCAAAAAAGTGTTAAGACCCACAATTACGGACGCCCCAGGTTAAATTAACTACATGCAGATACCATTGGCTTTTTAGGTCTTATAAAGCATAGATCACATGCTAAATCTCGATGCTATAACACAAAGGGTTCCTAAGTTATTAATAAAAAATCGAAATTTTGGTACCTCTTTGAAAGTGCGTAGCTCCCTTGCGAGTCGTTATTGGACATATATTTATGGGAACTTTTTTCTTATTTTGACCTCTAGAACACATCCTTTAAATATTTCCCTTTCCCCACGGAACACCCCGTATACAGGGTGTGACAGAGTCGCTTGTAGATATTTTAAGGAATGATTCTACATTAAAAAATATGAAAAAAAGTTCCTACGGCCCTTTAAAATTGTAATAAAAATAAGGTTTTAATTTGATAACTCTGGTACCCTTTCAGCTAGAGCAACGAGCTTTTGCACGTATACTAGTATTAATAAGGGCAATAAGTTTTGAATTTATCCAGAGGCGTGCCTAGATGGACAAAATATGTGAGGCTTAACACATTTTTGCCCCAAACTTTTTTATGTGTTGTTATGTTTTTTGTATTTTTTGTAAAAAATATAGATTCCTTCAGTAAAAATACATAAAAAATGTCATACAGTGTAACACTGTAGGAGCAACCGTTATCAAAAAAATGCAATTAGGAGGAAGTAACATTTTGTGCCACCAAAAACGTTACTTTTTAAAAGGACATTACTCCTTTAATATTAAATTTAGGTGTTTTGGTGAAGAATACTTTTTTGCTTAGTTTTAAAAATAAAGTTTGCCGTTTTCCCTGTAGAATGTTTCTGGAATAAATTAATACTATAAAAAGTATAAAGTAACAAAGTTTATTCTATTTATTTTGCTATAAATCCATACTTTGTATCATTTTATCTCTTTATATACCACATTGAAAAAAATGTTGATCTTTAAATTTAAGGTAACACTAGTTTTAAAATACATAACTTTTGGTCTTCTTTTCACTGTTATGATGGCTTTTGTAACTTTTTAATGAGCATAATATAAATAATAATTCTTTATTTCCATGAAAAATATTTACGTATTTGTTGGATATTATCCAACATTAAATGTCAATTTTGTATAGGTACAGGGTGATACAGAATTTCCGCCCTCGTCATTTTTCTCGAAAATGGTAAGGGATATTAAAAAAAATCATAAACCTTGTTCTATACTCTCACCTGTACTACAAGTTAAATACCGAATGACGCTTTCATAATAATACTCGTTGGCCCTGTGGCGACCTCTATATTTTTTCTCCGTGGTAAACGATTTTTTATTTATGAAATTAAATGATCTTTAAATTAGAATAGTTCACTTTCATATCTTTTTTTTCTGCGCTCATTTGTTTTCTAGTTATAGGCTATCAAAATTTACTTAATTAATTGTTTCTAATTTTTTAACCATTGCAGATATTAAAAAAGTTTTAAATGTTTTACTTTTAGCTCTATGAATACTAATTAATTTTTATGGGCAAACAATTTAAAAAACATCCTAAGCGCCATCTCAACTCTTATCCATTATTTAAAAGCTACATACTTCATTTATAATTTGTAAGGTGCAGGCATGCATTACGTAATGTAATTACATTAACTCTTGCATATTCCTTTTGTGGCTAATATTTATTATACTATTTTTAATAAAATAAATATGTATTTCTTTAAATTTTTTGATATACCCTCGTATTATTCTCTTGATATATTTTTAATTGTTACTAAGTTATTATTCAAATATCATGTCAAATTCTTGGTTTATATTTCCATGACAACAGTTTATTGTTGATACTATACCAGGGTTTGATAATAAAATAAGGCATATAAAAATTTACTTTTATTTAAGAAAGAGAAACAAATAGACAAAAATTAATAAAATGCTTGCCTGCGCAGCTGCATCTCACACGGAAAGAAATTAGTGGGCTCTGCGCTATACATTATAAGATATTTGGTAACAGTGGCAAATTATAGTGATTTAAGCTATAGATTATAAGGGACACTATAACTAATAATGTTAAAAATAAATTGGAAACGATTATATATATTACAGACACGATTATATTTATTACAGGCACTATTATAAATTTACAGAAATTTTATTATATTATAAAAATTATTAGCACGGACAATAATTAAATCTATTTAAGCTATAAATGCCATACTATTTGTTATATTTTATTATTCACTAAACAATTAAAGTATTTCATATAAATTTTTACACTGACTGCCATAATTGTAAGAGAAAGCCTTGTATTTATATAATAAGCGATTATAATTTGCTTGGTATCTGTGTTATAGCGCTCCTAGCTATAATTTTTTTTTCCGTGCACAAATCACAAATATAGTAATACAGTTTTTAAATAATGAATAATAAAAGTTTTGATGGCACTTAGGACCTTTTTTAAATTATTTGCTTATTAAAATTAATTAGTGTTTGTAAAGCTGAAAGTAACACATTTGAAACTTTTTTAATATCTGTAATGGTTAAAAAATTAGGAACAAATAATTAAGTAAATTTTGACAATCCACAACTAAAAAACAAATGAGCGCAGAAAAAAAAGACATAAAACTAAACTATTCTAATTTAAAGATCTTTTAATTTCATAAATAAAAAATCGTTTGCCATGGGGAAAAAATATAGAGGTCGCCACAGGGCCAACGAGTATTATTATGAAAGCTTCATATTATATTTAACTTGTAGTAGGTACAGGTGAGTATACAACATGGTTCCTGATTTTTTTTAATATCCCTTATCATTTTTGAGAAAAATCAAGAGGGCGGGAATTCTAGATCACCCTGTACATATTGTAATTAATTATAATAACCTATCGAGACGATTTTTTTTAAGAAAGGATTACTCTTTTTTAAGTTTTTGGTATTTTTGGATACAATTAACACTTTTGAGTCTGTAAACATGAAAAAATTCTCTCAGGATGGGATAGGGGTAGATGTATAAATATGTACCACCAATCATTTTATATGGTATGTTGGCATTTTATACCTGTAAATAATAACATCGGTTTTGCAACTAAGACTGCTGGTAGACGTTGGAACCACCCAACAGGACTGCTGGTATATATATTTATATACAGGGTGCCACAAAATATTGTTACCCCTAATAACTTTTTTGTTTATTTACTTATCAAAATGTAATTTAGAGAATGTAAATAATTAAAAATTTTGACATTTTAAAACAAATTGTGTTTTTTTTTCGGTTTTGCCGGAAATTACCTTAACTTTTGATTTTTAAATGGAGCACCCTGTGTATTTTGACATATTTTGATTCAGAATTAAATTCTGAGTACAATCATGTATCATTTGTCAACGGTTGACAGAATATGTCATTTTTTAATTTGTAGATATGTGTACCGTTAGTCTCGAAAGGGTTAATGTTAAAGTTACATTAAAATGTTACAAATTACATAAAACGTATACAGTAAATAAATAAAGTAAAAAATACATATTACATTTACATTACATTCAAATATTCTTGCAGGCTAAAAAATGGGTTTTCAACAAAAAAACTTTTTGCTGCAATATTTAAACAGGGTGTATTTGAAATAGGGTAGGAAATTTTAACAGGTGATTCTACATGATAAAATATGACAAAAAGTTCCTATAAACATATGTCTAAAAATGCGTCATAAGGGAGCTACGCCCCTTTGAAATGGCTAAAAAAATCGGTTTTTATTTAATAACTCAGGAACCCTTTGAGATATGTTAACGAGGTTTTGCACGTGAATTAATCCTAATAAGGCCCATCTTTGTATGTAATTTTCACGTACTTATTTAAACCAGGGGTGTGCGAAACGGGGGGGCCTTATCAGTTTTTTGTCCCAAACTTTTTTCTGTGTAACCTTTTTGCAATTTTATTTTTGATATATGATTCCTCAGGTCAAAATACATAAAAAAGGTACTCTTGTTGTAATACTGTAAGATTAACCGTTTTCGAGAAAAGTTCATTTGAAGGTGAAATTTCACGGTTCGAGGACGAAAAATTAAATACTAAAATGTCGAAAACCAAAATTTTAATGATGCAATGTTATTCTACATCAAAAACTAAGAAAAAAAGTTTCCATACATGTAGGTCGAAAAAACGCTTTTAAAGCTACCATAGCCCTTTAAAAATGGTGCATATTTAGGAGACTATAGCTCCATTAGAATTGATTTTTGGAAGTACCTGTATATGAGGTTTTTTTCTTAGTTTTTAATGTACATTCGCCCTGCATCATTAAAATTTTGGTTTTCAACATTTTAGTTTTTAATTTTTCGTCCTCAAACCGTGGAATTTCACCTTCAAATGAACTTTTCTCGAAAACGGTTAATCCTACAGTATTACAACAAGAGTACCTTTTTTATGTATTTTGACCTGAGGAATCATATTTCAAAAATAAAATTGCAAAAAAGTTACACAGAAAAAAGTTTGGGATAAAAAACTGATAAGGCCCCCAGTTTCGCACACCCCTGGTTTAAATAAGTACGTGAAAATGACATACAAAGATGGGCCTTATTAGGATTAATTCACGTGCAAAACCTCGTTAACATATCTTAAAGGGTTCCTGAGTTATTAAATAAAAACCGATTTTTTTAGCCAATTTCAAAGGGGCGTAGCTCCCTTATGACGCATTTTTAGACATATGTTTATAGGAACTTTTTGTCATATTTTATCATGTAGAATCACCTGTTAAAATTTCCTACCCTATTTCAAATACACCGTGTATAGGGTGATTCAGAAATAAGTTACAAAAAAAAATCTATGAATAATTTAAGGTTAAATAGAAATTTCCTTAGAAAAAATAAAATAATTGGTGTTTTTGAGAAACATTTTTTTATTAAAATCGAACCTGTAAGGAACTTCATAATTTTATATGGCAAAACTTACATTTTTGTTCGTTTAATTGGTTTTTACTCCAATGGAAAATCAAGTCTCAAATTTTGTACATCCCAGTGGTTAGGTATAATTTTCACACATTGTAGTCAGTGAATGACGGTTTTCTGCTCCGAATTCTTTCGGAAAAGACCGGTTGACGTGAAATTTGAACAGTACTTAGAGGATGGGTCAAGGAACAAAAGTGACCTAGTGCCGATGCGTTCCTTTAGGGGGGGGTAAATGTCACCTGTTCTCGGGGGTGGAAATTATTACACTCAAAACAACACAGTAATCGATAGAGGAATGAATGCAATCAAAAAGTTTCCTATAAAGTTATATCAATAAAGCTCATAAAAAAAACAAGAGGATTAATTTTTTTTTTATTTCTGTAGATGTAATTCGAACAGGTTGAAAGTCACTAAGACAAGTCTTGTTATCCGCCGAAAACTGAAGTCGAAGCATTCAACGTTAAAAAACGGGAAAACGGAACAATTTTCGGGGACAATGTATAGAAAACTTTTTAAAGTAATTGAAACGACCTTTCAAATGAGTTTTTATTAAAGTTTCTAGCATAAAAACTAAGGGAGTTATCATGAAAATAAAATGGGTTGCTCGCTTTTTTGGAGAAAAAGTCGGCAATAAAACCAACGACTTTACCACAAGAATTAAAATTGATCGTAATCCTTTCATAATTTACTTTATTTAAGTACTAATAATACACTTCTCCAAGAAATTAACGCACTACTAATAAGTTTGTAATTATTTTAATTTTAAAATTTAATTAACGAATTAAACTCTATATTTTCATAACTTTTATTAAATTATAAATTAAACACTTTCTTAAAATGTATTTCTAGAATTTAGAATGCTTATTTACAAAAAAAGTTTGATTGAAATACAAAAAATACTTTTTAAATTTTGTCTTTTTTCGAAATAATTCGAAAACTAAACCAATGTTAGAGTGAAAAAGTAGTTTTGTTTTTACTCTAGCATTTTTTACATATCTTTTTTAGTTTTCGAATTGTTTCGAAAAAAAGACAATTTTTTTTAATATAAAAAGTATTTTTTGTATTTCAATCAAAGTTTTTTTCAAAAATAAGCATTTTAAACCGGCCAAACTTCTGAAATATATTATTAGTACTTAAATAAAGTAAATTATAAAAGGATTACGGTCAATTTCAATTTTTGTGGTAAAGCCGTTGGTTTTATTGCCGACTTTTACTCCAAAAAAGCGAGCAACCCATTTTATTTTCATCATAACTCCCTTAGATTTTTGGCTAGAAACATTTATAAAAGCTCATTTGAAAGGACTTTTAAAGTACTTTGAAAAGTTTGTCCTCGAAATTTTTGCATTTTCCCGTTATTTAACGTTGAATGCTTCAACTTCAGTTTTCGGCGGACAATCTTCTTGTTTTTTTGTGAGCTTAGTTTTTGTTTATCACAATTTGTTTGTTAAAACGTAAGGTTCTCAAGTTATTCGTGAAAAATCGTCAAAAAACATGCATTTTTTCGATGAAAACTGAACATTTTCAATAACGTATAACTCAAAAAGTATTAACTTATCGATATTACTTTATAGGAAACTTTTTACTTGGAATTCATTCCGCTATCCTGTGGTTATTTTAAGTATAATAATTTCAGCCCCGAGAAGTGGTGACATTTACCCCCAGGGTAAAAGCACGCATCGGCACTAGGTCACTTTTGTTACTTGAGCCATCCTCTAAGTATTGTTCAAATTTCACGACAATCGATGTTATCCGAAAGAATTCGGAGGTAATACCGTATTTTTACCGTCAACGACTGGACTATTGATAAACGTTGATAATTTTTTATAAACATTATCTCATTAGTTACTTCACCACACTACACAAAAAAAAAATTAATTCGATTTTAAGAATCCACAAAAATATCAGACAGACGAACGGATAGACAGCCAAACAATAATCGTGTTTTTTGCATAGGTAATTAATTTAAAGAAAAAATAACGACCAAGGCTTCCTAATTTTATCTGTCAAGATATATGAAAGTACAAAACTATTATAAACATTAAAACAAACACTTGTTTCCGAGTCAAATTATTTCACTGTCATAAACCAACACATCAGCCGATTAGAGGTACGGATCCTCGTACGACTTAAGAATTGGATGGCTGAGAGGCTAAATTGCTGCGACCAAAGGGAGGTAGTACAATGGGCCCAGCTAAGTGGCCTAAGTGCGTGTAGATAACTATCCTCCACCCTAATAACCATAACCATAACCTCGTACGGCTCTTTAGACGTATCTTCTCGAGGGCGCGTTTATTTATACGAGGGGTGTTTCAAATGTGACATTTGTTTAGTTCGCATTTATTTCGTGTTAATTTTATTTAAAATTAGAGTGTTCTTTAAAATTCATTACCTAACTTTTTCAATAAAAGTAGTATTAGTTTAGTGATATTACTCTGTTATAGGATCTTTTGACTAATTAAATAACCAATAACCTGTGTGTTTATTCAGTTTTTTTTTAAATTGTAAAAAATGGCTTTAAAAAAAAACGTAATAAAAGTACAAGTACATGGTCTATTTATTTTTGTTAAATAATAGTGGATGAGCATAAAAAATGTGATTTTGTCATAATTATAAAATTATTTTTAACATACTACAGGTATCTAGTATATTAGTGACAAACCAATAATCACAGGTATGACTTTAAAAACGTTGTTTTACGAGTAAATTAAAAGGCGGCTTACAGATATTTAAAAGTACTTTTTTAGATTTATTCCCTAACACTATGTTTTGATTGGTGGATATCTAAATAAAACTTAGTTTTCCAAAAACTAAATTCATATTTCTTGGTGCAAGTACACATAAATAACCAGGAGTTTAAATAAAGTTATTCTAGTTAAAATTGCATTACGGTAAATCTGGCAACACTGTGACTGGCCGCGACATATTGTGTTCTCTTTTTACATGCTGTTCTCTATTCTGATGGACGGAGTTTTCCAGGTGGGCTTGGGGGTTTTTTAATTAAAAAAAGTAAGCAAGAAATGTTAAGTTAAGTTAAAGTCAATTTTTCTCATCATCAACATGTTCAATTTTTTTTTTGTAACTTTTTCTGAATCACCCTGTATATGTGGATCTGTAGAAATGGAGGTAAAGAAGGCGAAAGAAGATATTTGGAAATTTATGTGAAACATACAAAATGTCAAAATTCAAATATTTTTTTTTTCAAAATTAATGGAGACGCCCTAGAACAAGCCGAAAGCTTATTTGGGGCTCTACATGCTTATGTAATATATTGCAGAAACAAATAAATAAAAATATCAAGGGAGTAAACTATATATTATATTGTATATAACTATATAATGTATATTTATTCGCAACTGTATATGTAATACATACATTACATGTATAAATAAAGTTTGGGAAGTACGTGATATCTTGTCCCACTGTTTTTCACGCCTGGACCTGACCTGTAATGAAAAATAGAGACCATTAAACTAATTATTACTGATCTGCAATTGATTTCCGCTAGATGGCGCCATCGTTAAAATATAATTATTAATGCTTAAAGCAAGATGGTTGAACTGCTGTCATGATAAACACGAATATAATCTAATACATTTCGTTTAAAAAACTTAAATGTACAGTTTTTTACTTTTGAGACTGAGAAGGATAGTAAATGTTATAAACGGTGCCTTGTGAGCTATCAACAAATGTTTTTGTGGTTGTTTATTTGGGTTACGCGTATGTGGAACTTCAGTTTTATATGATTGTGCTTTTCTTGTGAAATGCAGGAAAAAAATATTTGTGGTAAATTTAAATAGAACTAAAAAACTAAGTATTATAGTATTATTTTCTTCATTTGAATTCAAATATCCAGGTTTCAAAAAAATTAGTACTTTATTTTTAAATAAAACAGTTGCGAATAAAATAGTATACAGGTCTCCCGGAAAATAGTACTTTTCCTCGACCTACAAATGGTCTCGGAAAAGTACTATTTTCCGAGTCGACCTGTAATCTACTATTCTTCTGTAGATAAAAAAAAGGTATCACCGTTGTATATATTTTTAAATTAATTATGTACCTAATTGAGTCATTGTCATAGGAAAATTAAATCTTATGCCAAAAAAAACACATGGATTTATACATCTCGGAAGTTATAACCACTTAATATATTTTCTGGCAAAACCGTATATTTTTTTTCATTAGAGCATTGTTTGTGTGACCAAATTTTCCAAAAGTTTTACGTATCTTCCGACCTAATTCGTGCCGAGAACTTGTTTAAAATGAATATTTTATCCAATTCGGATTTCTTTGGTCCTTCAATGATAAATTATGTATTCATAATTCATTAGAGCACAAAGTACAGAGTAGTTGAGTGAACTTCCCCATATTTCTTTAATGTTGGCAAGACTGATTCCACGTCACAACGAGATTTTATCAACTACTTTTTTTCAACCATCATAATGTTAGATTTTAACCAGTAAAAACAAGGCTTGACCATAACGATATGAAATCAAAAATACCACTTCTTTAGCTTTATAAAATCATAACAGATTAATAATGTAATTTAACAAAATATCGACTTGACTGCAAAACTAAGATAATTATCATTAAATATTCACCCTATATTGCACATAATTTTATTTTGCAACGAAAAAAATATGATACCACTTTTGTCCTACATAGTTCATAAAAAAAATTGAAAAGAAATATTCTTATATTTAAAAAATGTTGTTACCAAACCCATTGTGCATATGAAGAACTAATACAAAACTAAAAGATACTAATATCTTCTTGCTCACAAATTATTTGTGGTAATCAACAAAACAATTTTTAGAATTTATTAGAACTCAAAAGCTCATTTTTAAACTAAACCAACACACTAAGAAAAATTCGACTCCAGCTAATTTTAAAAGTGCGTAACATGATCATGTTTAAATATTTACTGGCAATATAGATACTCCAACTTAAATTAAAGAACAGTGCTCCCAAGTAAAACTAAGTGCCCATAAAGTTTGTATTTTGGTTAATAATGAATTCAGTTACTAAATTTTGGACAACAAAAGTGCTATTTGATATCTAACACTTAATTTTTGATTGAACTGGTTCCAAAGCAAGGAAAGCCGGTGGTTCCCTCTAATACTAGCCCACAGGTCCTGGACTTAGAGGATGCTTAATTAAGTAGAATAGTACGAGGTTAAACAAACATGTAATGTAATGTAATTTAAAAATACCCTAGGCTTGTTTTAACAGTGTAATGTTTAATTTAACTATACTATGGTTGTATTAACCATATCATATACATATACATCCGCAACCATGAGATTAAATTATTCATATCAAAAAAAAATTGTTGTTTTAAACATACGTTTTTTCTTTAATTACGCGCTCAAACTTCGAGAAGGTTTTCTTAGATAATGTTTTATCCTTCAATGCTGCTGATTATTACAATCAGATTGTGGACACTTAACACTCAGAATATTTTTAAATATGTCGAATAAAACTGGATTCAGT
Source organism: Brachypterus glaber (assembly GCA_958510825.1). Classification (NCBI taxonomy): domain Eukaryota; kingdom Metazoa; phylum Arthropoda; class Insecta; order Coleoptera; family Kateretidae; genus Brachypterus; species Brachypterus glaber. Next base: position 12,955,141 of record OY294053.1, on the reverse strand, counting down.
CATCTTCTTTCTGGATGCTGTTAAATACGAAAAAGCAAGATTTCCCGGCCTGCTATAATTTTTGCTTGGTTTTCTTTCCTTTTTCATTCTTTGACTCCGACATTTCGCCGTGAATAACAAATAACGGGAAATAAACTTTTTAATTTACAAGTTTTTGCTCACCGGCCACTTTAAATCACATAAAAAAAATAATTTTTAACGTGACCAAAATTATCAGAAATGTTAAATGAAAATATACTTCAAAATACTTGTAAAGAAACAGCATAATAACTGGATCCATGGAGTCTCTAAGTCTATAGAGTTTAGAGAAATCCGTGTAATAAGCGCATAAACAGAAACTGCAATTACTTATGATTTTCAATTTATAACAGATTTTTTCACATAAGCAGTGATAGCAAATCAAACATTTAATGTACACTGTAAAAAACAGTATACTGGTTGCCATAGATTGATTTGCAATTTTCCATAGAAACAATATGTAGGATACCATAGACGTGTCACTTTCTGTAACAATACATGGTCCCTGGTTGATAATAGGTGTAAATCATTGTAAATTTATGTAATTTTAAATAATTTTACATTACTACGTATTTTTGTGTAATTAATTTAATTTACAATGCTTTGCAAAATTTTACCAGCCTTTTACTTTATTTTACACAATTAAAAAAAGAAAAAAACGTACGTACAATATACAATGTCATAACAAATGTTTAAATTCATATGTCTTGTTATTCAAATCAGATTTATGCAGAAATTAAAAGAGAGTTCTTAGTAGAGAGTAACAATAACTTTAGTGCTAATGTTAATGCCACCAATCAGAGAAATGAAAAATATTCTATTGCATTCTATATGTGGAAATAACTGAAAATAGAGATAATTCTAGACTTGACTAAAATACATCCATTTAACGTATACACTACATCTATACACAGCGTGTATATATTTGGTATGCTTAGGGGGCACGACAGAGATAGATAGATATAAATAAAATTTTACAAAAAAAATCTTAAAAAATGACAAAAAAAAATGAATAATATACAGACGAATAGAGAATTTTATAAGCTTTAAAATGATGTATCACACGACCTCCCTTTCCATTTAAAAAATGTCCCGCCTTGCTCCTCTGTCTCCATTGTGCCCTAAGCATATCAAATATATACCAAAAATTATTTGGGTTATGGTGTATGTAAGTATTTTAAATTTCAAGTTGATAAGCCGCTCAAAAGTTAAGATTGGGGAGGCGGACTTTTGACACGTTCTGTATATAGCATTGCTATAGCACTATAGCCACTCTAAAGGACTGTTCACGAAGCATAAAATAAAAAACAATTGGGAATAAGTTCTGATGATGTTATCCATAAATCATATAAAAAAAAAACTAAAATGTATTTTAAATATTTTGTTCTTAATAATAAAAGGCAGAAATTTTACTTAAAATCTCATGAGATATCGAGCTCAGATCTAAACTGCTGTATTTTAAAACCAGCTTAATTTAACAACACGCGTTAATGTGCATTAAATATTTTCGTGATACAACAGTTTAGAACTGAGGTAACGACGTTCTCTATCTATTAGATTATAATTATAAATGCCTTGCAAAAAATAATGATTGAGTGTCAATCTGACAAATTTCAAGGTTATAGGTATAAAAAATCAATCATAACATTTGGGCACAATGGGTCCCATATTGATAAATATGGCACAGGCACAAAAAAAATTCTCTGCCAGAGGTGCGACATATACATTCCCATGTATTATTGGCCGCTGAACACGAATCCGATGTCAATTTTTACCAATCATGTCAACGTTTCAAAATAACCTCAAAAAACAGTTAAAATCTGCCGGTTTTCAAACTGTTTTCTGAGGTTATTTTGAAAGACAGACCCGATTGGTCAAAACTGACATCGGATTTGTGTTCAGCGGCCAAAAATACATGTAAATGCAGAGGCGTGAAAAAAATCTTCTGTCTCACATATGCGATATATACATTCCCATGTATTTTTGGCCACTGAACACGAATCTTAAAGAAACGGTTAAAATCCGCCAGTTTTAAACTGGTTTTTAAGATTATTTTAAAACGCTGACCTGATTGGTCAAAACTGACATCGGATTCCTGTTCAGGGGCCAAAAATATATTGGAATGTATAACTAAAAATTAACTAAATATTTATTTGTTTAAATAAGCTTGTAATACATTTATTTTTCTGTATATTGCTTCTGTCATTATTACGTGACGGGATATAATATGCAATATATATGTCGGAGGAGGAGAGTCCGGGTAGTAGTGCTAAATCCGGTTTATTCCGGACGGTTTCATTGACAGGTGTAAATATACGAAGCGTTCGGCTATGGCGCTGCCAGGGCACCCGCAGATAAAGGGGGTTTACTGGATGTCGGTATATTTTCGCATGAGTGCCCCTTTTAGCACGCCAGAGAGAGTGTTCTACGCCCCCCGCAACCCCCTTTTCCCATGTGTGTGGGTCTCTATTGTTTTATCATTTCACACTCGAAACAATACACAGTTGAAATAATATTTTTATATGGCATATAACGGTGATACACTAGACAGACCTTATTTCAAAATATGTCCGAGTATTTTGGATCAAAAACCAAATATAAAGGAAACCTGACATGTATTTAATCGTGGCCTTCATCACATTTTAATGGCTTATACTTTTCGGAAATATTACCCACATAAAATTTATTCGATAAAGACACTTTTCTTTTAAGATTTCACAGAATAATCCCTAAAAGTAAAATAATTCAATGTGATGAGCAGAAAGTCATTAAAAATAAAGGTGAAAATTACCTCAAACAATTTTTTAATAAATTATGATATTCTTTATTTAATCAATTTAAATAAAATATAGTGTATGACACACTACCATAGGAAATGTGCTATATACCGTAAGAGTTTTCTGTGCGATTTGCCTAACATTCTAAGACAGTCGTAGAAAAAAACAACTTACCAAGGAGTTAAAATCTTATTTTTATTAATAATATTTTTGACATTTATGTGTGACAATTCAAGAAATCATTTTTTCATGGAATCACTCTATAAAATTAAAAATAGTAGTATTAGATTTACCGCGCAAGGACACGAAGTGTCCGACACTTACCGCAGAGGGACATCGAGACACAGATGTCCCCCTGCGGTAAGTGTCCTTACTCGGTAAATCGTTTTTTCTGTCTTTAAGTAATGTCAACTTACCTGGTTGGTAGTGAGAAATAGTATATTGTTTTACTAAGAGGAAAAGTGAAGCTTTTTTTACTAGTCTGTAGAATTTACGACGCGAAGCGGAGTCCGGAAACTACAGACGAGTAAAAAAAAGCACTTTTCCTCTGAGTGAAACATACTATTTTTTCTTCAATCATCCTATATATATATTTTTTTAATATTAATTTTTGCATTTAATTTATTCAGTAATAAAGTATGCATTTTTTATTAAAATAGGCCAATAAAACCCTTTCGAAATAAACTTAAACCTTCCTTAGCTCATTTTAAATTTTTTTCGTAGGCTAAATCTTACAATTTTCGCGATTTCGATGGTAACTTGTCTAATGTAGCATTTGCAATTTCGGAGTGATTTGTAGGTGTATAAACCATATATTCTTCTTCAATCATTTTTAATCAATTTCACACAAGGTTTTTGCAAAGAATCTCGAGTCAACCACCTGTTTACATAATAAACAAACAAGTTTGATGTATGGCTGCCATCAAAGTCAAAGAGTGCTGCCGCCAGTGGTGGTTTTGCTAACTAACTTTTTTTTACGGCGGACAACAATGAACTCATTTTTTTACTGTAAAAAAATAGATCACTTCTAACTAGTGTGTTCAGTTAAAATATTTTAGTACGCTTGAAGAAAATAGTACATTATGCACCTAGTATGCGAACCAAGTCTTTAGTGTTCGAGACTAAAGTTATTTTGCTGAGACGGAGTCTAGCTAAAATTAGTCAAGAAAACTTAAGACAGTATACGTGGTGCATAAAATCTTTTTTGCACGACCAAGACTAAAACCTAATTTTACGCTTTCATTTTCGGGACTAAACTTGCCGTTTTTCTCCCTAGGGAATAAAAATCACGGCAACCTTGATAATATTAAAATATTATACTTACTATGTGCTTTGCTGGTTCAAAAATTAGGTTTGGTGGTGTTTTGTAATAAATTAGCGATTCAAACCAATATACTTATAACAATTGAAATCGCGATAGCCATGAAACTGACTTTTCGCAATTTACAGGCATCTTGATTAAATTACGAAAATAAAACAACCGATTTTAGACGCATGGTTTTTAATTTTAATTTTATCTACCTACCTAAATTATGTTTGGTCCTGCAAAAAATAGTGTATATACCTCAGGACTAAACTTGGCTGTTTTAGTCCCTTGTATTTCTGTTTCCCTCGCTCGCTACGCTCGCTCAGGAAACACTTATGCAGCGGGACTAAAACAGCCAGTTTAGTCCCTTGGTATATAAATAACTATTTTTTTCAACTTAAATATCAGTTAAATATATAGTTTAAAAATTATTTTGACGTAGCTGTCAGTTTGACAAATAAGGTAAAAAAATAGATCTAAGGCTTTCACGGTTAGACATATTCATAGAACTAATATCTTCAGGGATACAGTTCCCTAAAGATGTCTCTAGTATTAAGAAACGAAACGTCGGATAGTAATAATCCATCAACACGGTTAAAACCCTGGAAAACGAATAAAAGCAGCTCAAAGAATTTTTGTGTTGAGAAAATTGCATATAACAAGTCTTACTAAATAATTAAAAATATTTCTGGAGTAATGCAAAAAAGACTTCGCTCTTTATGGTTGCCAGATAATGTCTTTAAGTCAATTATACAATTCAGACGTATCTGCTGTTTTCCTTAAAATGAAAAATGAATATCATTCCTGAAAACTTTGTCTTCTTAGGAAGTAAAAACCCTTTCTTGCTGAAAAAAACTCCATCAATCAGAGCTGACTGGCGAGTTTTTGTGGCATCCTTTTTTTCAGCAATGCCAACTGAAATGGGGCAAATATCACTAAATAGAATTCTTTTTATTTGACCATTAAAATAATAAAATCTTAAAAAATAAATATCTTAGAATCTATCTATCTATCTATCTAAGTGCTATCAAAGAAAAATCTTTATTTTAAAAATTCTGCTACGAGTGCTTTTTTTCACTATAAACTTTTTTTTATTATTCCTTACCAGTATATTTTTTTCTATCATTCTTAATATCCATTCATTTTGAAAATACGACTCTGACGTCACAGCATGTAAATTAAAAAGCACTCTGGGAACGTTTAAGTATTACTTAACGCTCCTAGAGTGTGATAGGGGTCATTTTTGAGTGTTTAATAATAATAATAGTGTAACTGAAACTTATTTATTAAGACTTATTATGTATTGAATACATAATTATTACATAGAAAATGTATATAAACAAAAAACATTTATTAAATCTTACACTCAGAAAATTTTTCGGTGGCTAATATCACAATAGCGTTATGTATTAAAATAACGTTTTGGCCTATTTGGCACTTCACGATACATGTGATATGATATACTATAAATTTGATATACATCATGTTTAAATACATATTTAAGGAGGGTTTCTGTTTACAAAAAAAAATCTTTTTTTTTTCATAAGAACTTTTTTCAAAATGGCTGCGTCAACACGATTACTTTTTGCAGGCGCAGGTGATTTCTGGGCTCCAGGTAATCTAAGAGCAAAAAGGGAAATGGATTCTTGTTAATTATGTTATTGTTTATCGCAGGAACAAGAATTATATTTTTTTACGAAAAAAACAACAAAATGACGGACTTTAGAATTTTTCGACCTTTTTTTTCAGCTTTAATTGTTTATAACTTTTATAATTGTTTGAAAAAAAAAATACAATTCTAGTTCCTGCGATAGGGACACGTACGAAGAGTAAGCAGTTAAAATTTTAAGTAGATCGGTTTAGTAGATTTTTCAAAATCACCTGAGCCAGGTCAAAAAATGCAGTTTCAAAAAATGCGCGTTTAAAGGTTTTCCTTCGAAAATCTTAAAAAAAAAATCAAAAATATCTTAAAAAAGGGTCTTATACAACATCCAAATAAGTTTTTATATACAGGGTTATTCACGAAAGTGGCATATTAAAAGTTTATGGCGAACCAATAAATTAGAAAATCTGATATTTTGCACTTTGAGGTCTTTGAATATAGCCAATCGATTAAAAATATTTTCATGCTTGTGTCACTTCCGGTTGTACCGGCACTCAACTTTGATTTTTTAAACGGAACACCCCACATATTTTTTATTTTTTAAAATGTGCATTAAATTTGCTTTTTTTGATGTCAATACTTTGTCTATCTCCAGTAGTTTTTGAGTTATTCAAGTTTTTAGCGAAAAATAAGCAAATACAAGCACCCCTAAAAAAATTATATGCTCCTTGATTTTTTAAATAAACTTTAATCAAACAATAATACAATAACTATAAATATTTTTAATTTTAAAAATCCTCTTCAAAGGGTGGTTTTTGATCATCTTGTTCGTAAAATAAAACATAGGCTTCCCCTGACACGATTGACCTTGGTGAAATTGATGATACTTTACTGTCGTTGTATTCGTACCACGTGTGATTATACGGATGTTTACAGTAGGCGGTGTATTGTCCGGTACACGTGGTACCACTGTGATTCGAAATTGCATATAAGTTATATCTGCAGGGTGTGACGGATTCTGCAGCATAGTTGCTCATGTCTAATCGCACCAGAGGGAAGTCCACGGTGACGCTGAGCTTTCCTCGGAACCGTTCCGTCGTGGAGAAGCGTTTTAGGTGAATAACAAGGATTTTAGGGAATTTTTGAATTGTGAACGAATTTGTGCATCTTCGGCGTTCTTTACATTTTGAACATGTCGGCTTTTCATCCCCATCCAACGTTTCTTCTCTCGTAAACGATTCTAAACATTGCGACAACCTCAATTTACCGTTCCTTTGTGGAAGAGATCAAATGTGACCGAACAATAACCACAATGTGTGCACTTCCGGGTGGATTTTAGTTGACCTACGAAGAGGTCGTCCATCCAAAGGTATCTTTTCCAAGATTCTGCGGATTTTTCATTATCGCTTAGTTTTTCATCAATCTGTTTTAAAAAGGTTTGGGTTTTTCTGTCACCCTGTTGACGTCCTCGTGAAGTCCCTCCGAAAGGTATCGCAAAAATTCATGTGCGTCTTGTTGTGTGTAGCCCATAAATCGGGGGGCGAAACGTTGGATTTGACTTTTCAGGGAAACCGTGTTCACAACACGGACAGATAAATCTTCTGACCACAACTCTTTTATCACTTCGACAAATGCTTTAATAAACGCTCCACGCATGTTGGATATATTGGTGTTAATGTCTCGTATATAGCTGTCCTTCTTCAGGTGTTCCAATAAAAGTTTCGTGTTTGAAAGGCATTGTATGACCGAGTTCATGAAGCAGGTGTTCCCGATATTCTTTAACCCGTTGAGACCCAGGGTTTTGACTGGACTTTTGACCACTAGCTTATTTTTCTTAATATAACTTTTCTCGTTCACCTTATCCTCAACATTACTGTAATTTAAATGGTTGTTGGTGGACTTTTCCAAGGACCTGCGCAAGAGGTTATTGACCGAATTTGAATTTCCAGAATTTAAAGGAGATTCGGTCGAACGCTGGTTCAACTTTGGAGAAGATATTGAAATATCAACTATAGATGTTTGGGCGAAGTTTTTATTAATATCTGACACTAAAGAATCTTCCAAAGCAAAGACATTTTCATCCATGAATTTCCATAGAGTTCCCATAACGCTTATGGCGTTTCCTCTTTAAATGACCATTCCAAGTTTTTGGAGAAAGTAAACACCTTCAGTATCATTGGCTGTGGTTTGAATTAAGCGTTTGCAAATATTTCTAAGAAAAGCTCTAGTTATTGGACCGAAAGACCCCATAGTTTTGATTGCGATTGGGGCAAAGTGATAATCCGATGATAGCAAGATATATATTTTAATTTTATTGTTTCGGCCTTTTCTGCGGCTGAACCATAATTAAGAGCATTATTTGAAATGTATGATGGTGCAAGAGTATCCACAGAGGTAAAATCCCAGATAAGACATCGCCCGCGCTCAAATGGAACTAGAGTCATGCCGTCAGGTCGTTTACCATCAGTTCTAGCATTTAATCCAGGAGGTTCAAGGACAGGATGTAATCCTATGGTTGTAAGAGCATTTTTTATAATCTGATTGGCTTCCTTGTGTCTGGAATTTGTGTTCCAAATGCGTCTACTTTTTTTCCACATGAACAAACATGCGGTTCTACTATTTTTATAACCAAGTCTCAATCCAATCGCAATTCTCAAAAGATTCCTATTTGAAAGAAGACCCAAGCTGGAGATTGGAAGAGAATGAAGCCAGTACCTGGATTCCTTTTCAGAGATTGCTTTTAAATGTAACTGGTCCTTTACATTGTTGGCGATGTTAAAAAGTTTAAGTGAGGCCACTTTTGCAATAGGATAATCCCAGTCACGTTGTTTGCAAGACTCTGGCAAGGTATCAGTCTGTGCACATTCCCTCCAAAAATCAATTGATGAATCCAACTTAAAAATTGAAGTAATTGGTTAACTCAATGATACTTAACTGAGTTATCCTAAGCCGAAGCAGAACCCAAAATTTATACAGGGTGAGTCAGAAAGCAGATCAAATCTAACGAATTTAAAATAGCCATAACTCATTTTTTTTAAATGTCACCCTATACTTTTTTAATTAATTGCTCCTTGATTATTTAAATTGAACAAAAGTTACTTTGTGGTTAACTCAATGATACTTAACTGAATTATCCTAAGGCAAAACAAAACCCAAAATTTATACAGGGTGTCTCAGAGAGCAGGTTAAATCTAACGAATTTAAAATAGCCATAATTTTTTTTTTAATTGCACCCTATACTTTTATTTATTTAGTTAAATAGAGAATTAAATTTTCTTTAAAATGAATATGTAATACCCTATACCTAATATGAACCGTTTTCGAGCTATTTGCAAATTATTGTGAAAAAGTCATATTTCTGTTATATTTGTTAACACGTTTGCTGCCACTGACTCCTATAGGAGCCAGTCGGTACCTTGAGCAGGCACCGCAGGCTCCTAAATGAGTTATGGCTATTTTAAATTTGTTAGATTTTACCTGCTTTCTGATACACCCTGTATAAATTTTGAGTTCTGTTTCGGCTTAGAATAATTCGATTAAGTATCAATGAGTAAACCACAAAACATCTTTTGTCCAAATCAAGGAGAAATTGATTTTTTAGGGGTGCTTGAATTTGCTTATTTTTCCCTAAAAACTTGAATAACTCGAAAACTACTGGAGATAGACATAAAGTGTTGCATATAAAAATAAAGAAAATTTAATGCAGTTTTTAAAAATTAAAAAATATATGGGGTGTTCCATTTAAAAAGTCAAAGTTGAGTGCCACTTCCGGTACAACCGGAAGTGGCACAAGCATGAAAATATTTTTAATTGATTGGCCATATTCAAAAACGCTAAAGTGCAAAATATCAGATTTTTAAAATTATTGGTTCTGCATAAACTTTTAATAATCTACTTCCGTGAATAACCTTGTATTTCTAAGAGTGTTTTCTAACAGAAAATATAAAAAATATTTTTCGATTTTCCGAAAAAAAAACAAACCCTCCTTAAATAAAAGTAATACTCACTATAAAGTCACCCTAATAGTTAATAGTATCACTATATGTACACCGACTAGTTTTCTCATTAGTAAAAATGACAAAATGTCAAGTAATAATTTTTTATTGCATGGGTTAGATTTTATAAATGTTATATTTAAAATATCGTCATGCCTGAATGGGATACTTTTGCACTATTTTGGGTATTCCACATTATTAGACACCCTGTATTTAGGATTATCATAACTAAGAAATCCACACCCCTATAAAGCATAACTTGCAGCATTTTCTTTTTCTCCAATGCTAGTTGTTTCCAAGATACAGTCAATTAATTCATGAAATGCAAGGAAATCACTTAAATGGTTATTATTTTTTTTATTATTATTTATTTAAGAATATATTAGTTATGGAGAGCCACAAATAAGCTGTTGGCTTGTGATAGGGGCTCTTCACTAATTTTGATACATCGTCCAAATGTCTTTACAAAAAATTTAACTCTTTTCGTCCCGCCTTCTCTTCATAGACTAAGGTTGTGAGTCTGCCAGTTTTGTTCAGGAACTAAAACCAAAATTTATTATCGAAACTATAACATACTAGTATGAAGAACAGCATACTACATACATTTTATTAGTTAACTACAACAAACAATGACGTCACACTTACTATTCTTAGTAAGCATGTACCCCTAGGTGGTTTGCTCGCATAGTAAGTATTTCTATCCTTTTCTATCAT
>OY294053.1:12923183-12944528 GCA_958510825.1 Brachypterus glaber | reverse complement strand
AAAATAAATCATACTTGCATTAGCCAAATAATTTAAAATAAAAATACTAAGACTGTCTTAGTCTTAGTAAGACATATACCTTTGATGTACCGTACTATCCAGACTCTATGGACATTAACATGAAATTCAACACTTACAGCTTTAAAAAGAATGTTAGAGAAGTATTGATTATTTAAAAATGGAATGGATCAGATGGCTTTACAGAATAAAAGCGTTTTAGAGTCTTAAATTTAGACTAAACTATGCACTGAATTAAAATATGAAAAAAACAAGCAATTAATAGAAGTGGTTCTGGGCATAATGTTTTCAGTTTTCTGAGAAACTAGACTTTCTATATGGACAACATCCCGCTATTACACTAATGCAATGAGTAGATACAATTTAAGAAATATTAAAACGCAAAAATTTACCTTAAAATAGTTCAAAAACAACACTGTTTTGATAAAAAAAATTAAAAGTTGCAAAGAACAAAGAAATAGGGTGACACACAACTCTACTCATCACATCTCTACTCACGCACATCTCTACTCACACAGAACTCAAAAACATCTCTACTCACACATATCTCTACTCATTATCATTGATTTTGACAATTATTTGATTACAATTAGGATACCATGGCGGATAAGGGGTCGTCCATAAAACACGTCACACCTTTAGGGGGGGGGGTCAGGCATTTGTGACGAAGTTACATGGAGGAGGGGAGGAGGGATTCGTCGAGTATGACGTCACACCAAACATTTTATTGACCTACTCAAAATTAATTTTTTTACATTCTGACAGAATTTTTTAGAATAGTTCAATTTATCTATTCATATTTTGCCGTTCGGAATTGCTTCATATTTTTACTATACACTGTGTTGAAAATTTTGCAAAAACATTATTAATAAGTATTTTTGACAAATTGTGATTTTGCAGTGTTATATTTAATTTAAAGACGTGTTACTACAAATATGCCTTTAATTGTTCATATATTTAACGAATTCAATAAACTTCGTTTTTTTAGTAAAATTAGAATGTGACGTCACCAAGGGGGAGGGGGTCAAGACTTTGTGACAATGTGTGACATGGGGGGGGAGGGGTCTAAAATCACCTAAAAATGTGTGACGTATTTTATGGACTCCCCCAAGGCACTAAATTTTATTCAATATTTTTTCCGTAAATCAGCTTATAAGTTCGATATTGCAAACAAATTTTATTTAATTCCCTATTACTATTAATAGTAATAAACCTTTTAATAATTTTTTTTTGCAATAAACAAACTTATAAGCCGAATGACAGAAAAAAAATATTAAATTAATTTGGATTTGTAAAACTTACCTGATGTACACTTGCGAGCAAAGAATTTTCTTGTTTTCTAATTGAGTATAAATTTTGGCATTTTGGAAAAGTATTTTGACAGGTAATCACATTCAGTTTTAAACAAGAACATTTTAAGTGTAGTCAAATTCTTTGCTCGCAAGTGTACCATATTTTTAAGAAAAGCTAAAGGAAATAAATTTGTATAGAGAAAACAATAATGAAAAAAATTATAAATGATAAAAAAATAAATAAGAACATTATAATAGGCTCAGTGGCGTAGCGTAGGGGGGCAGTGCCCCCACTATTTTTGGACCACCTGGAACACTTATTTCGATTCTTACAACTCGTTAACGGTTAATCGCCCTTGGCCCTTCACTTTTTATATCCACGCTACGATAATTTTTATTTCTATGGGCTTTAAAATAGCATTCTTTCTTTGACAGTCCTTTTATAAAAAAAAATAGTTGTTGATTAACTCTAATAATCAAAAAATTTAAGTGAAGAAAAAAGAAAACCTGAAAAAAATAGTTTAAAGTACCTTTATTTTTTATATAGCAGGGTGCCCAGTAAAAATTAAAATACGAACAGGGTCCCACCCCCTATAAATGTTCATTTAGGTCAAAAACCAACCGTCAATTTTTTTCAGATTTTTAAAAAAATATTTAAAGGTCTCGCCCGGCGTTTTTTTGTATAGATTTATGGAACAAAAATGTGTTTCTGGATAATAAAGGAATATTCTCAGTTTTTATGCATTTTTACCCCATAAAAAAGCCGTTTTGTGGAGGGGAATAATAATTAAGAATATTCCTTTATTATCCAGAAACACATTCTTGTTACAAAAATGTCCAATATCAATGTTTTTATATTTTAAAAAAGGAAAAAACCTTCAAATGATTTTCTACTCAAAAAATGTGGGGCGCGACCTCTAAATATTTTTTTAAAAATCTGATAAAAATTGAGGGTTGTTTTTTGACCTAAAGGAACAATTTTAAGATGTGGGATCCAAACAATTCCGTAGGTCCTAGGCACCCTAATGTATAGTTTATAAATATGTTATTTTTATGTAATCTCTTTAATCGTTTGAAATGTTATTTATTTATTTATTTTTATTTATTTATTTATTCGTGATACAGCGTTTACACACGTCAAATATTTGAAAATACTAAAATAGTTAAAATACAATATAAGTACAATATAAAAACATTTAATGGTACTCCTTTAAAAAAAATTACTTTCAAGCTTCATGTCTAAAAATTTATCCATACTGTAGAAGGCATGTCTCAGCAAAAATGTCTTTAATTTAATTTAAAAATTCCTTTTGGGGTAAATTTCTTATACCAAAAGGAAGATGATTAAACAATTTTGGTCCGTAATAATTTGAACCAAACTTACTGCTCTCCAACCTCAGCCTAGGAAGTCTGATATTGTTGGCGCGTGTACCATTATTATGAATATTGGTTTGCAGAGTATACTTACTACTATTTTCGGGCACGGTCATAATATTAAGTTCAATAAATTTATGCTCTACATCCGCTTGATAACCTAAACCAGTCATAACTCGTAGAAGTTTTCTCTGCAAACCAAATATTCGATCCACTCCAGCAGCATGACCCCAAGCAATCATACCATAATTGACCTTAGATTCAAAAAGAGCGAAATAAGCTGTTTTTAATACATCTAAAGAGACCATTTTCACCAAGTTTCTGAATACAAAAATTGTTTTGGACAACGAATTAGAAAGCTCATGGGTGTGCTGGTTCCAATTTAAGTTTTGGTCGAACAGCAAACCAAGATATTTAATTTTATCAGGATTTGTAAAATTAGGTAAAGGTCTATGAGTGAAAAAGATGTCGACAGTTTTCTTGTTGTTTAACGAGAGCCTATTTGCGGAAAACCATTCAAGGGCACTTGACCGTGCCTCACCCATAAGCTGCAACGTTGCTAAAAAATCTAAGTTATTTGATATGATGTTTGAATCATCTGCAAAAAGAATGTTCTCCCAGTAAAGAAGTGCGGCTTTTATGTCATTTATAAAGATTAGGAACAAAAGCGGACCAAGCACCGAGTCTTGTGGCACGCCACTGGTCACGCCTTTGACCTTTCTTGTTTTTAATATGTTTGGATATTTTTAAAGGTTTTTACTTTGTTTTATAATACCTTAATTTTTACATTACATAAATATTATTTTATTGTTACGTAGCTTTTTAATAGAGCCTTAGTTTGACGCAGGACCCCATTCTAAGGTAAAAGAAACCCAGCAGGAACTAAGGTTGTGTGAAAAGTCTATATTCCGAACAGAACCCAATATGCTTAAAAAAAACGATTTAATTTATTTTTGTTTTCATGTATAAATTTTGTATGGTAATTTATATCTAAAAAATAAGAAAACTAAACATTTGTCAATAGTTTTTTGTTTTTTTTTGTTCGTCCATATTTTCAGATTAGGAATATCTATGTTAGGTTTTTTATAACAATTTCTATTTTTTATTTTAGGTCGATTTTTTTTTGTTAGAAAAAACATTTTACTTATTTTTGTTATATAATATAATATTACACCAAATAAAAAGTTTTATATTTAGTAGTCTGTATTTATTTATTATAAACAATTTTTGGATCTACATGTATCGGACCTTTTTAAAATTTTGGATTTTAACATTTTAGTGTTTTACCTGGTAAATACTACATGCAAATACCATTGGCTAATAGATCTTAACCCCTTCACAGTGATTGTCATAGAGGCAAAAACACTTTGTGCCATGAATGCATTCATGTGTGAAACCGCTATAGTAGCATCCACGATCACTTAAGAACGCTTTGAGCTAGCGACTTGAAATTTGGTATGCAGATGTATTTTTATATTATATTGTACAAGTTCGTATTTCAGCTAAATCGGTTGGGGGTAAAACGGGGGTTAAATTTTTGTTTTGGTCGTATTTTTCTTGTTATTAACAATAGGAGAAAAATTAAAAAACATATAAAAGGTAAAATAAAATTACACAAAAAGTGTAATAATAATTGTTTTCTAGCCCCTCCCCCAAAATGTAAAAAATTGTTTCTGTGCATAACTTTTTTAGTATTCACAATAGAAGAAATAAATGCCTAAAAGAATGTATTATTTTTGATAGATGATAGATTCAGATTCAGTGACCCCCAAAACATACAACAATATCATGTTAAAAAAATTTATTAGCACATTTTTGGCACGAAAACTTTATTTTCACTGCACTGTGAAGGGGTTAATAAGGAAACCTTGCACATTTATTGGGTGCATAACATTAAAAATGTTCTCACAATTGGTGATTGCTTAAGTTGACATTTAGTACATCAGATGCTTTTTCTTTCTATCTCCTGCATTTTGTCCCCAAAACTCAGCAAACTTTAACATTCTAAAAAAAATAAATTATTATTTTCTCAAGTACGTTAAAATTCTTTCAAATCTGTATAGGGGGGCTGTTCAAGAATGATGTCACCACCATAAGGCAGAGGTTGCTCAAAAGCTAATGAAAGGTGTACTTAAAGAGGGAAGGTCAACATTAGGTGACATGATTCTTGAACAGCTCAATACTGCTTTCGTTAAGTTATGAAATCTTAACTGGTTCAAAAATCAACCCCCACTGAAATACTTTAAGTAAAATATTTAAAGTAAGTATCTTGTGCAGTGTCGGATTAAAGTCTAATAATGCCCTAAGCAGAGATCAGTTGTTCTGCCTGCCTATACACAGACTCCTGTGGCATGATGATTAAAAAAAAAATGTAACAAACCTTATTTCTTCTTATAGGTGCATTGCAAGCACAGCCCCTCCAATTTTTGCTGCCCTGAGCACGAGCTTATTCTGCTTACATGTTAATCCAACAAAATCGTTTGCCACAATTCTATTGTAATATTTTTATCTGTTCATTATAGAAAGATCAATAAATTTATACTGAGCTTCACAATATTCTTTGTGAAAAACTTTAAGCACCCTTGCAGCTAACAAATTCTGTTTAAACCATGATGGTGCCATTTTTGAACCACTTTTCACAAAAATTACATACTTTTTGCTTCATATTAATGGAGGATCCTCTAATTTCTTCTTGGACAAGAAAATTAACACTGCACTGATAAATTCCCGTACACTATTCAGTGTGTGATGATTATAATCACTTATATTTGGAGCATACATATTTATTTATTACTTTAATGAATAATTGGATTCGACTTCCCACATATGGATATATCCATATTAAACAAATCAGAGCCTTACTTTTCGGTTCAGGACAAGGCTTAAATGTGACATCTTCAAATCTAAAAGCCTTTCATTAGTAAACTACACATCTTTTGTTAATTTTAAAGCACGTCTTTTAAAAATTTATGCGTCAAAAACAAATATTTGAGGTTATGGAGATTTGACAACATCGTATTAAAATTGTAGGTAGCGGATGAATATCAAGGCCAAATCGAGAGCGAAATAAACATAGGCGTCGTTTTCTAAAGAATTTAGAGGGTTTTAGAAAATATTTTTTTTTATCGAAAAAAAATATAAGCACTAGAAAATTCGACTACTTACAACTCAAATATGCAGCAGTTTTTTTTCTAAAACTATTTATGAATCACCCTGTATATATGCAATCCGTATTTACAAGTCCCAAAACATTATATTTCACTGTAATACGAAGCCCGATTTTGTTTTACGAAGCCCGACTTCGGGCTTCCTAAAAACATAGTGTATATTTTTGTTTAGGCATATGTATTTCCCTCTCTATCGATTGCAAAAAAAATTAGTGGGCTTCGTAATTCCGGAAAAAATATTAAAATATACACGCTTAGTTCCAATGCTTCAGCGCCAGGGGGAGTGAGAGTCAAACGCGAATGTATATGGTTCCGTATATGTTACACGTACATTACGAAGCCCGATTACCTGGCAACACTGCAGATCTATATAGATATAAAGATAATTCAGTTTTTAGATATTTTTATTTAACTCACTTTCTCCATATAGTTGAAATATTTTTTTTTCGTGCATAAAACGTTAAAATGGGTAAAACAAATAAAAATTTTTTATGGTAAATTAATCTATTTTGCCGTTTTTTAGAATAAGAATTTTGTAAACCTCCTTTTTATCTCTCCTCTACATCCTAGAAATATGTGTGAAAAAAATCCTTTTTAGTTTTGAGTTATTAAAAGGGTTATGGTTTTCACGCTGTGCCCTAAGGGAGCTACGACCCTCCTAAGGGTACATCTAATACAGTTGTTACAATTCAAAATTGTAACAAGGGCCTTTTTATAAATTAATTCATAATTTCAAATAAAATCAATACATATATCGACATCTTCAATGCCGATCGTTAATCGATAAAAAAAAAGAGCAGTAACCTTCAATTTATGTTTATAAAAAAAAGCGTTCTTATTTTGGTAAATAATTTTATACGTACTTATTTGAATTTCAAATAGATGACACTATTACTAATTTTATTAAAAATTAGCAATAAATTATAACAACAATAAATAAATAATATAGTTACTTTATTTAGACTATCCAACAAAGTATTTGTGATTGTAGATTGAAATATGAATATTTATAAGTATATTTTTATTACAGGTTTCTTTCCTTGAGACCTACATAAATATATTAATAAAAATAATAAACAAAATAAATAAACAATTAAAATAAATAAACAATATAATAAAGAAACTTTATTTTAGGCTTAATAACAAACACATATATTTTTATACTTAATTTAAATTCGATATCCGATAACTAATTAGTGCCCTCCATTGGTAAATTCTGTAATTACCGATTGGTGTCCCACCTTCTTCTCTCTGTCGTTGTGAAACTTTTTCTGCGGCCATATTTTATTCATTGCTGTGTGACGCCGTTGAGAGAATATATTTTGTCTTGTAGTTTGGCTATCGCAATTTGCGGATTCATTATTCTCTCAAAAGTTTGTACCAATTTATTAGTAGCGTTGAGTAATATATATTATTTGAGTGAAATTGGTATAATCGGAATTTTCCGGAGTTATTTCCGTCCACGAGTTTTGGAGCGAAAATTGGAGTCGGTGAGTTTACTTTTCTCTATTGCTTTCCATTTCTTACATTCCTGTGTATTATTTTAGCGTTAGAAGATTTGTATTGTTGTCTATAACGATATTTTGGAGATTTTTCCTGTGGAAAACCAAGGGAAATCGTTAGAAGTTTTTTTAAGCCACGTCTAATCTGCGTGGTAAGTAATAAAAAAAAACCCTCGTGAGTAAATCTTAGGTTAGGGCTAACATTTATTTCTATTATTTAGGCTTTCTTTCTTGGGCTTATCTTTTGAGTTGGAAAGATATGCTGGATATTTGTCGGCGTTAGTTGAGTTTATGTCGGCGTACCTTGAAGTCCTGTCGGCGTGAGTTTCGGCGTGACGTAGTTGACCAGGGTTCATACCAGCGGTTGAAACCGTGTGCTGCTGTACCAGGATAGCCTAATTCTGGAACCACAAGGGCCTTTAGGATTTCAGAAGTGTACCAAACCGCAAGTAGAAAATAAATATAATTTTAATGGTGTTAAATTTAATTTTTCAAGAAATTATGAACTATATGGGTATAAATTAATCGGGAAACATTGATTGCGATATTTTTTTTTAACTATAACTAAGACATATATATATATATATATATATATATATATATATATATATATATATATATATATATATATATATTTTAAGGTTATACAAAATAGGTATCGGTATTATTGTATGGTTTGTAAGGAAATTTGATCAAATTTTTATCTACGATTATCTATTTTGTGTCTAGCTATAATACCTTTTATTCCTTAAGGGAATACATGACTTATTTTGGTTTTAAGGAGCTACATATTTATTTTGATTCTTAAGGGGATATACAGAATATTTTTTCCTGGAGGTAAATAATACCTATTTTGTTTTCTTAAGGGAATATAATTATTTTACTAACCTTAAGGGGTTATACTCATTTTTAAAATACTTACCTTAAGGGAACACAAATATTTAGGAATTGGTTACTTAAGGGAATACAAATATTTGCGAATTGTTTACCTAAGGTAATACAAATATTTGCGAATTATTTACTTAAGGGAGTACAGATTATAATTATTTAAGGTGATATATATATATATATATATATATATATATATTTTAAGGTTATACAAAATAGGTATCGGTATTATTGTATGGTTTGTAAGGAAATTTGATCAAATTTTTATCTACGATTATCTATTTTGTGTCTAGCTATAATACCTTTTATTCCTTAAGGGAATACATGACTTATTTTGGTTTTAAGGAGCTACATATTTATTTTGATTCTTAAGGGGATATACAGAATATTTTTTCCTGGAGGTAAATAATACCTATTTTGTTTTCTTAAGGGAATATAATTATTTTACTAACCTTAAGGGGTTATACTCATTTTTAAAATACTTACCTTAAGGGAACACAAATATTTAGGAATTGGTTACTTAAGGGAATACAAATATTTGCGAATTGTTTACCTAAGGTAATACAAATATTTGCGAATTATTTACTTAAGGGAGTACAGATTATAATTATTTAAGGTGATACAAATTTTGGAACTAATTAAGGGATTACAAATATTCCAGAGCTACAATATTTTTCTTTATATCTAATCTTATATATTTTTTTTATTAATTAAACGGTATTAATTTTAAATATTTTGTTTTAAAAATATGCCAAACCTATAACCTGGGGAACTTGTGAAGTTTTACAATTTAATTCGGTCTGAGGCACACTTTGCCTAAATTGTATGGCGCCCGAAACTTTAGTAACTAATTTTTATTAGTTATTATAATTATTTTTTTTATCCACACCCCTTCTCCATTGGAGCTAGCTGGCCAGGCCCTAGTTTGCTGGGTTTCTTAGGTTACACGAACAGGTGTAACACAGTGGTGGACTGGGTACTTTGGGTCCGGGCCGGCAAGGTACCCGGGGGCCCGCGAAACAATCAAGGGGGCCCGTAAAACGTTTAAAGAGGGGCCCGTAAAACGGCCAAAGCGGGAGCCCGCAAAGGAAATAATGTCTCTACATAAATTCAATAGACCCCCTTTAATTTTTTTGTGAGTGCCCATCCAATTTCTTTTTAATAAGGATTGTATACTAGAAAATCGTCAACAAGCCTGTTTAATATACTATTTTAAGGACATACACTTTTATGAATAATAAAAATAATTATAAATATGACTACCTTTACATGCAGCGCTAACTACCGGTATTTATAAATTCCGATAGCAGTCTGTCTCTTTCTGTCAAGTTGTTTTAGAGAAAGAGAGAAAGAGGTGATTCTACATCCAAAAATATGACAAAAGTTTTTATAAGGTTGGTCTGGAAATGAGCCCTAAGGGAGCTACGGCCCTTCGAAGATGACACATTGACCTCGAGGAAATCTTTTGTACAAGCTAAAAGAACTCAGGAGGAACTCAGGAGGAACTCCGGAGGAACTCCGAGAAATTCTGAGGAATTCAGAGAAACTCTGGATAAACTCCGATCTTCTGTACAAGCCAAAGGAACTCAGGAGGAACTCTGAAGAACTCTGGAGGAACTCCGGAGGAACTCCGAAGGAACTCCGTAAACAGTATTTTTTAAGTTACCTACGCGCCAATTTTTTTTGCAGGGACGCCATGTTTACTATCAGGAGGGACAAAGCTTTTTTTAATGAAGTCATTTTTTTGGGGGCGCCATTTTTTTGTAGGGGCGCCAAGTTTTGGTTGAAACCGTGAGGGACAAAGCTTTTTATGTTGAAGGTAATTTTGGGGCGCCAATTTTTGTTTGAAGAGGCGCCAAGTTTGGTAGTAAACGTCAGGGACAAAGCTTTTTTTTTAGGGTGCTTCCCTGGGTTGAGCCCCCTAGATTTTTTTCTGGTTACGGCCCTGTTCCTACAAGATTTCCCTGGCAGAACGACCGACAGATCAACCGACCGATAAACCGACAAAAATTACCCCTTCCACAGAGGAACTCTTAAGGAACACAGGAGGAACTCCCAAGGAACTCGGAGGAACTCCGAAGGAACTCCGAGGAACTCAGAGGAACTCTGCAAAAAGGAACTCTTTAGTACAAATTTCAGATGCGGTCAGCCCCTCGCCGAGGACATTACATATTTAAAAATAATTCATTTCTTTTTGCCCGATTATCTCGAGATACAATCAACCGATTTTTAATTACAAGGTACTATTGAATAAAGCACAAAAAAAACCTTTAAAATGACATGTAACAAGTCCTATTTTTCTGGATGCTTAAAAATGCTAGTAAGGATTTGCACGTAAGAAAAGTCAAATAAAAAAAAGTGCCAAATAGATTTTTCCTAAACCTATAGTGTTAGGGGAGACTGGGTAGCGTGATGTCATTATTAAGGGGGCTTGTGTCAGCGTTACGAAGCGTGATAAAGGGGGTCCAAAATTAGGTGATTTATTGATAACCTCATATGGGGTATTAAGTAAAACTTGATCTTGTAGATCACTAATAAAAATGGCCTCCTTCTGACAAAAAACTCCATTCATTTGGAAAATATGTTCTTTTTATGTAAATTTGTAATTTAATATAGCGGGTACCCAATCATGCTGGGCTTCATAAATCATAAATATATTTACTTTACTTTTTTATACAGATGTTTGCAAATATAATCACGAATAGAAGTCCGGCAACACAGCCGGATATATATATATATAATAATAGTTTATTTCAAATAAAATAAACATAATTTCACTTAAGTACCAGAAGTACTTGTTTGTGAGAATAAACAATACACCTATACTAAATATATATATATATATATATATATATATATATATATATATATATATATATATATATATATATACATTTTATGTCTTACTAATCATTTAAAGTTGAAATACAAAATAAAATAATTTTGGTCACTCTTTTCCCGTCTGGTAGCATAGTGCGGCTGTAGAGAAAAATCCAGACGTGTAGGGTAGGGTGGTCGCGAAAATTCAAATTGAATATACGAATGCTACCTACACAAAAATTTGTTGCCCTTTATGGTAATATGAATTATCAAAAATTTGTAGTCAATCGAAATACGTTAAGGCACCGCACAGTGGTCCCAAAGTTTTTAAACTTACCCATTTTACGAGCTTCTTTAATTTTAAATTTATAAATTAGCAGATTTTGAAATCTTAAACTTTTATCAACTAAAATTGTTGCCTTATTTTTGACTATTGCTTACGTAAAATTTAAGGTGGATCACAAGTCGTTTAGAGTTGGCACAAGAACCCTAAACCTCAAAAAATCCATAATTTTACTAGCTTTTTTATCCATTTTCTACCCTTGTATCCACATGGTGTAAAAATGTTAACGGGCCCTAGTCTGAAATTGTAGACCTATACATGTATATTATATATGCGAAATTTTAGGAGAATCGGAAAAAGTTAGGAGGTCGCGCAAGAGCTGTAAATGTTTAAAAATGGACGATTTTAACTCTTTTTTTTACTTTAAAATTAAAAAAATATATATGAGATTTTAAGATTACAAATATTTTTATTTTTTTTTGCTCTTATACTGGTTTTACTTTTTTTAATTTTTATTTAACTTGAATTTCTAGTTTGTTAGTTTGTTACTATGTTACATGTTACATTTTAATGTATATAAACTAGAAACCTGAAAGTGATATAAGAGCTTAACGAGAATCCAAATTAGGTATAAAAAATAGAATATATTTTTAAACGACTCTTTATAAATTTTTAAATTGCCCCTAGGGGGTGGGGGTCATTTTTTAAAATATTATATTTAGCTCTAGTGAGTGCACAAACCTTCAGTACAAAATTTACACAAAAATATTGGTAAGAATTGAAAAAGAGGTATGCCTCCCCAACGATGGGGGGTGTTGGGGGAATTATTTTATTATATTGTATTGTCTTCGAAGATAAATAACTATACAAAATTTCAGCTTTCTATCATTAACCTAAGGTGTCCTGCTTAACAAACAAACTAACTCACAAACTAACATAGTAACAAACTAACAAACTAGAAATTCAAGTTTAATAAAAATTTAAAAAAAGTAAAACCAGTATAAGAGCAAAAAAAAATAAAAATTAGTGTAGGGGTTAAACTGAGTTCAGATTCGGTTTCAGCGGGCCAAAATACATAGGAATATCATTGTGGAGTAGACCACTTTTGTTTTTTTGTAGGCCTGTGTTATTTTTTCTGTTATTATTAAAGATATCGAAATAAAATTGATGTCAGTCAGTACCTACATCCATATGCTGTGACTAAAGTTTCCTAATAGCTTTTATTTATAAGATACTACGCTTGCAATACTATTAAAAAAAGTATTAAAATATTAACCCTATGAGACCCAGTGGGACATATATGTCCCACCCTGTTTCAAGTTACCTCTTGTGCACTGCATGTCCCATTTTACGTTGTTAATTATTTAACCATTTATTTTGGTTACTTGGAGCGTATTTCTACCAAATTTAATTAACAGTGACAACGCGTAAATGAGGGGTATAGAATCAAATGGTTCAAAAAATCCACATTTTTTTCGAATTGAGTTAGAGTTGGAGTTCAAATCAGTTTTTTTCGCTCTATCCAACGTTATAAACGTCGGATCTAAACTAGCAATGTAAGGGTATAAGGTTAAAATATGCGATTCAGTTTCAAAGAGTACAATGTGCAGTCATCAGTTAAATACAGTTAAATACTGTAAAAATATGGATGTTAATGCATTACTTGTTTGTCATTATGCACTGTAAAAACTGCATGTAAAATATTGTAAAAATACATGAATTTACATAGTACGGAATAGTAAATTTACTATTCTGGACTATGCATAATTCATGAAATTATGTAAAATAATGTAAAATAATGTAAAATAATGTAAAGCAATGTAAAAGAATGTAAAAGAATGTAAAATAATGTAAAAGAATGTAAAAGAATGTAAAATAATGTAAAAAAAATACATTTATATTGATTTACATATTTTTACAATGTCGGGCTATGTTATTTTAAGACGCGCGTGCGCTTTGGACAATAACCAAGAAGGCGTCGCATCATGAGACGAACCGTTTAATATTGTTGTTATAGAGATAGCGACGAATGCTGCTAGGCTAAAGTGTTAAAAGTGTAAAAAAAGGTAAATATTATTTATGTACGATATTTAAATGCTTTATTTGTGGCCTAAAATTTACATTCATTATAAATTACGATCTTTATCAACCAATAGATCTTTAAAGAAAGATGTAAGCAGTTTATACTCGTATTAAGGGTGCAAATCGTTTGGTTTATTAAACCAAATGAACTTTACGCTACGACATTTCAAAAAAGCTTTGACACAGAGACTTGTAATTTGGAACAAACATTTTCTAAGTAGTAAATATTTTTTTCAAATTTCAAGTCTCTATGTCAAATATTTGTTACATAACAATAAAAAAGTCACTTTGTTATAGCCAATGTCCAGTCTACAACTCAAAAAAGTTGATACAAAAAGAAATAAAAATTGGGTCTCAAAGGGTTAAAGTATTCTTTAATTTCTTTACCTCGGCTAAAAAAAACTTAATAATATTCAAGTATTTCCAACTTATTATTTTTAATAAAATTATGTTATCAGGTGTTTTCCAAACACCTTTATAAGAAAATTACATACAATTTATATATTATTTATGGGAGGATTGGTGTAGTGGACTACCGCGTCGTACTTATCGAGTTTACTACCCAAATAGCGTGAGTTCTCACCGGCGCCGATTTGCCTTTTTCAGTTAATTAATAATTGAAATTTGGCGAATGCGTAAGTAAAGCGGACACTCCCTATAAATTGGTTCGAAAGTCAATTAAAGCCGGTGGTTCCCTCTACTACTAGCCCACACAAGTCCTGGACTTAGGGGATGCTTAATAGTAGAATAGTACGAGGTTAAACAAAAAAATGTAAATGTAAATGTAAAATGTATAACAATTTTACTAACAATTTTTTTACGTAACAATTTTCCTTACAATTTTCTCCTCGATTTTCTCATACATTTGGTTTTTGGTTGAAAGTTTTGGATAGCTTGTGATTATAATATATGTATAGTGCAGCAGGATTTTTTTATAATGTATACGCTTTCTATGCGAAACTGTACTCATGCCAATATGTTCATGTCTGTAGGATATTAGAAATATGCAAGGTGTTTTATTTAAAAAATATATTTGCGTTAGAAAAATAACGTTTTTCAAAAATAATATATCTAAAAAACAACGTCTATTTTTCGAAATTAAAAAGTTTATTTAAAAAAATAATAAAAAATAAATAAATTCGTTCTAGAGCTACCACAGCTCCATTTATTCAAGACTTGCTTTCGTTTCTGTTTTAGTATTTGCAGCCAGTTTTTCCAATTTCTTTATACATTTCCAGTTTTCTTTTTTTTTTCTAGAAAATCCTGTTTTCCTGAGCTGAATAGTAATGCATCACTGATCTTAATTATCGATTTACATCAAAATAATACACTCTTCTTTCTTAAAATCAAAATTAAAATAACTAAAATTTTAATTTTATTTTCTTCTATACCAAATTTTGTAAGTACATAAATATTATTAATTAAATATGAAAAATTAACATAAGAAAAATTCCAATATGAAATTCATTACAAAAAAAAAGATATAATTCAAACATTTGAGCATATAATATATATAACATATTATTATGTTATATAAAATTTTTTGTATAAAATGTTTCTGCTCGAAATAATCAATCAAGTAAACAATTATTTTAAAATCGACAGTTTGCCTGATAAGTCATTATTCTTCCATTAATTGAAACGTAAACTTATAAGTTTTTTAGTTCTAATTAGAGCACTTCCAAATCTAAAATTTTATTTCCCGAACAAAGAACGGGACAACGAGTTGCTTTTACGATACGTAAAATCGCTGGTATCAAATATACTTGTTCATATCAGCCATCAATAAAAAGTAAGCTTAAGTATTTTTTGATGCATTTAAAACTGATAAAGCAGCATAACGTAAGATAACGTTACCTTGTTATTGACTCTGGTAGCATTAAAGAAGGCATTTAAGCGCATATTTTATGTAATTTAATGCCTTTAAATAAGTAAGAGGGGTATATTTTAAAAATATACACGAAAGAGTATCTTGTCTTAATAATGATTTTTGTATATAAATTATAATTTATATATAACTTTTAAATGTATTTAAAAATATATTTTCATAGATAAAACACAGACCAATTAAAAAACATAGCCTCGTTTGTTTATTAAAAATGGAAACTATATACACTGTAAAACATAATTGAAAAAATATTTGAAGTTTTTTTATGCATGTGTACAAATTACGTCAGTATAGTAAAGCTTTTATACCTTACTCGAAAATAACACTATATTTACATGCGAATACTATTCAAGTAATTCATTTTGGCACTAACACTATTGAAAAATTACCACGTATGGGTTAATTACTTCCAATACATATATGGAGAATTTATCACAATTTTTTTTTAATTTTTATTTATTTATTTATTTATTTGAATAGATACACAGAATCATGGAGAGCCCCAAATAAGTTACAAAACTTGTGCTAGGGGCTCTCCACTAATTTTGAGAAAAAAAGTCCAAATGTTTACAAATTTGACAAACGTAACAAATAATTTCAATCTTCCATCTTCGCCCTTCCTCCATTTTTACAGGATCATCGTTCCTTAAATACCATTCCTCAATCTCCTTTCCAAATTTTTAGCAGTATTTGCAGAAAATTTTGAATTTAGAAATTTATTTAAAAAATATGGACAATGACATTGACATTGAAATTGACATTTGTATATTGTAGATATAAATAAATAAAATTTTAGTTTATATAGTTAAAAGTTTTAAGCTTATTTACAATTATTTCCGCACTGTAAAAAATAATGGGAAAAATACCATACATATTATACCGGGTGTCCCAACTCTATTTACCAAGCGATTTTCTCGAAAACTAAAAGAGATAATCAAGTTCTGCGAAAACCATCTTAAATTAGACAACTTAAACTATCTTTTAGCATACATTTGATACTTTCAGCTCTTAAAATGTGGGCAAGGGGGCATGGGGGGCAATTTTTTTAAATGAATAGGGGGTCGTGTGATACATCATTTTAAAAGAAAATAAAATTCTCCATTGGAATGTATATTTTTAATTTTTTCAAAAAATTTTTTTGGTTTGATTTTTTAATTTTTTGTGCTAAAAATTGCGATTTTTAAGTTTTTTGTAAATTTTTATTTATGTCAATTAAAATTAGTTTAAAAGTATAATTTATGTTTTTTCGTCATGAAATTAGTAATTTTTAAAAAATAGTTTGATTTTTTAGAGAAATTTTGACAAAAATACCCATTTTCAACCCTATTTGAAACCCAAAAAAAGGTCTAAAAAATTAAAAAATATATAGTTAAATGGAGCATTTTATAAGCTTTAAAATGATGTATCACATCACCATCATCCATTTAAAAAAATGTCCCTCTATGCCCCCCTGCCCACATTTCAAGAGCTGAAAATATCAAATATATGCTAAAAGATAGTTAAAGTTGTCTTATTTAAGATGGTTTTCTCAGAGCTTGATTATCTTTTTTAGTTTACGAGAAAATCGCTGGGTAAATAGAGTTGGGACACCCGGTATATGGGACGTTCCCATATACCGGGTACGGGAACGGAACAAAGCTCCGCCCAAAATTCCTGTTGATGGATTTTAGTGATCTTGAGCTTCCAATGTTCCTTATTGGTCCCCCTTTATGGGCCAGTGTATTGTAAAATTTCAAAATGGCGGCTCAAATTGGCTGCTGGAAACCAGTGAAAAACCGAGAGTTCGAATCAAAAAGCTTGTAACAAATAAAACTGGCGTTCATTCGATTGGTTTTGAGCTCAAATTGTTGGTATTTGACGTCCCCAAAAAGTTTGTAAGGTAGATTGGAGAAATGCAACATGGCGGATCCAAGATAGTGGCTAAAAACCTCGAAATCATCGAAATTAAAAAAAAAATCATCCGATTAACGCCAAATTTGCCAAATCCAAAGCCAGATTTGCAAAATTCAAGATGGCGGATCCAATAGGGCCAATTTTCCTAAATCCACCGATTTAGGCCAAATTTCGTTTACGGGGATTTTTGAGGTCGCTGATCACAAATCCGAAGTCAGATTCGCAAAATTCAAGATGGCGGACCAAAACCAAAACCATGAGATGACATGGTTTAATTTTCGAAAATTTGGTCCGCCATCTTAAATTTTGTAAATATGATTTCGGATTTGGATTCGTGATCAGCGACCTCAAGAACCCCCGTAAACAAAATTTGGCCTAAATCGGTTGATTTTCAAAAATTAGGACCGCCATATTGGATCCGCTATCTTGAATTTTGCAAATATGACTTCGGATTTGTGATCATCGACCTCAAAAACCCCCACAAACCAAATTTGGCATTAATCAGATGATTTTTTTTTAATTTCGACGATTTCGATCTGCAATGTTGCATGCAACCTACCTTACAAACTTTTTGGGGACGTCAAATACCAACAATTTGAGCCCAAAACCAATCGAATCGAACGCCAAATTTTATTGTTACAAGCTTTTTAATTCGAACTCTCGATTTTTCTTTGGTTTCCAGCCGCCATTTTAAATTTTCCAAAACCCCACACTGGCCCATAAAGGGGGATCAATAAGGAACATTTTAAGCCCAAGGTCATTAAAATCCATGAACAGGAAATTTGGGCGGAGCTTTGTTCCGTTTGACAAAGAACGTCCCATATATAATATGTATGGTATTTTTCCCATTATTTTTTACAGTGCGGAAATAATTATATAAACATAAAATGCCTAAACTTAACTATAATAACTAAAATTTTATTTATTTATACAATTAAAAAAAAATTGTTTTAAATTCTCCATATATGTATGGTAGTAATTAACCCATACGTGGTAATTTTTCAATAGTGGTGGTGCCAAAATGTGTTACTTGAATAGTATTCGCATGTAAATGTAGTGTAATTTTCGAGTAAAAATAGCTTGACTACATCATCAAGTTAATAACTAAGAACGTCCTGTATCATAGCAACATAGAATAACTGTCATTATGATTATTACGATTGTCAGAGAAGATAGATGTCAATAAATGTATTAAATTGGAAAATATAGCGAAGTATTTTAAAATTCAAGATAGCGGACACCCCTTACGCAAATCACCCGGTGAAAAACCAACAGGAGTGTTCTATTACCATCCACTACTACCCTTTAAAATATCAGCCCGTGTACATTTATTGCAATTTACATTTATTATTTGACTGGACTATTATGATTATTACGATTGTCAGAGAAGATAGATGTCAATAAATGTATTATATATATAGCGAAGTATTTTAATTAAACTGTCTTTAGTACTGTTATTCTAACAAAAAAGTATGTGTGAGACCATGTTCGTCTCTCATGGCACTTTACCTCGACTACATTTACGTTCACATGCTATAAAAGTAATAATTTTTTTCGATACCGCGTTAATGAAAAATTACCATACATGTATGGGTTAATTACTTTCAATACATGTATGGGAAGTTTACCAAATTTTTTTTTTTGAGTGCGTTTAATAGTACCCAAAATACATATTCCACGCCTTTTTTTCAAAATAATGTTTTTATACAAACAAGTATTGTATGTTTCCCTACTTCCTGTATTAACACAAAATACGTTTTTTTAAATATTTTTTACTCGAGATTATCGTAATTTCGAAATTTATAGCACACTGTATAACCTAAATTAAATGTCCAAAGTCAAAGGCGGTTTTCTGCAAAGAAATGTCAAATGTGTTATAGGTAATATGATATTATAAAACAAGCCGTAAAGATATGTACTGCTACGCATTCCATTATATACTATTCACAGTGGAAGGTATATTACATTTTCCCAAAAAACAATTTAAAACGCAAAATAAAATATTGCTGCCAACAAAAGAATACTTCCCCTACAGTAGCCCTAGGTTCAAAAAATCAGGTTTCAATTTTTTTTTTCGAAGGTCTTGTAACCAAGAGGTGCGAGTTTCAATCCTCGGTCAGAGAACATAAATTTTCAAAAAAAAATTCCACCATGTGTGTGTTTGTGTGTGTGTGAGTGTGTGTGTGAGTGTGTGTGTGTGTGTGCTTCGGAGGGCACATAAAGCCGTCGCGGTATGTGGACAAACGGGAAAAAAGGCACCAAAATTATTTTAGATGTTAAATACAAAGTAAATAAGTTATTTGTTGCTAAAATGCCATAATTTTTCTGAAAAAAATTAACCCCGGCCCCCTAAAACCCCCTATTTAGGGCATATTTTTTAAATGCATTTCCAGACAAGCTAAAAATTTGAAATTTGGCATACACATAGGGGATTCCGCATATGCCTCAAAAAAATATAAAAATTTACCCCTAGCCCCCTAAATCCCCCAAATTAGGTGTTTTTTTTAAACACACCAGAAAAGTTAGAAATTTTAAAGGGCATAGCGGGATAAGCACGTAAAAAGTGCCCCCGCATGAAATAAACTGTAACTATGCTTAATGGGTGCACTTTATCACCACCAAAATTTCAGCCTCCAACTACCCCTATAAGGGTGAAATTTTATCGTTAAACCCCTAAGTAAAAAAAATAATTTCTCAGACTGTGTTTGTGGGATTAATTTTAAATTTTATAAAAAAAATATGCCTAGTTTTCATAACCTTAGAAAAAAGTCAAATATATTTTTTGGCAAGGCAAAATAGACCATTTTTGAAATAACACAATCACCATTTTTTTATATTTTATGCATATATGTAGTAGCTCTAACTATCCGAAATTCATTTGAATGGGTTTAGTACAAGGGGTTAAAAAAAATAAAAACTTCCTTAGCTTCACGCCTTACTTTGGAACTTTTAAATAAGATCTTATAGCATATATTTAATACTTTCAGCTCTTAAAATGTAGGCAGGGGGGCATGGGGGCACATTTTTTTAATACATCATTTTAAAGCTTATAAAATTCTTCCCCCTTCCCACATTTTAAGAGCTGAAAATATCAAATATATGCTAAAAGATAGTTTAAGTTGTCTTATTTAAGAGTTCTAAATTTGAAGTCGATATCTCAACTCGTTCAAAAGTAAAAAGGGGGGGGGGTGACTTGGACCGCACTATATATATATATATATATATATATATATATATATATATATATAGGTACTCTAATAAAAAAGATAAAGCGTAGCAAAAAACAAAATAAAATAAAATACCTAAATATTTATGACGACGCAAACACGAAAACTACGATTTTTCGGATAAAAGCTGCGAGGCCGGCAACTGCTCGAGTCCGAAAGAAAAATTGTTCGTCAGTGTTTCATACACTATTTTTAATTCGATTTAGGAAAATTAAGAAGAATATCACAATTTATTAAAACAAAAAAAAACACTGCTCTGAGACTTTTGAGATTTGCTCACTTAAAATTTGACATTAACGTCAAAATGTTTTTCAAATAAATTGTTATTATTTCTTAATTTAATTCAATCGAGTAAAAAAAGTACCTATATGACACGCGGACGAAAACATTTTCTTCGTTCCCGTTTTCTTCGGAACGAAAAATCTAAGTTTTCTTCCTTGTCATAAATAACAATTTATTTTATTTTATTTTATTATCACCTATTTCTTTTGTTTTAAGGGACTTTCCATAGAGAGAAGTATAAAGTAATAATTTACCTATCCAAACAATAGTATAATGACAATTAAAAAAAAAGTTGGGGTAGTCCTAAGGGGGTAAGACCTAGCGGGGTAGGTTTTGACAGGGAAATTTAAAGTTCTTCTCATCCTTTTTTGATCAAATTTTTATCTTTTTATAAAAGAGGAATATTTATTATAATAAATTCATTGAAGATATGTACCTGAAGATGAACTTCATGACTCGAGTCAAACTGTGCATAGTACGAGGTATATTAATAAAAATTAAAATGAAAACTATGATGTGTCCTCGTTTTTTATGTTATAAGGGATAGGCTATGTAGATACATTGTATACTACTTTATTTGCATAACCAAGAGTGAAGCTGAGGCATTTTTTATTTTTTTTTTGAGCCCC
>OY294053.1:12882171-12922983 GCA_958510825.1 Brachypterus glaber | reverse complement strand
AAAAAAACATGTTTTGGGGTAGCTTATCCAATACAATATTTATATCATACAATGTGTTCACATAACCAATATTTTTGTAACCTGACAAATAGATTCTAATTTTGATTTTCATGCATCGTTCCTAAAAATATTATGTAACTACCATCTATATTAAATTAAATGTATAAAAATTGTCAATAATGATAAAGACAAGTCTAAAGAATATAATGTCATAGTTTTCTTGCCCTAAATTACAAAACTAAAAATCGACTTTTGTTATGCAAAACACCCTCCGAGACACGTAGTGCGTCAGTCCCCCTGGGTTGGTGGGCATCGCTACTAACTACCTAAAACAGGGTTAAAGATGCCACAGGCGCCGGAACTACCCACTTCGGTGGGTCTCCCCGACAATAATTCCATACGCTAAATAAATAATAAAAAAAAATCAAAAAAGTTTTTTGTTCAAAGACAAATTTTGAAAAAAAAATTTCAAATAAAATTTTTTTCAAAAAAAAGTTTTTTTTTGAAAAAAGTTTTCTTGAAAAATAAAATAATTATAAAAAATCTGTAAAAGTTTTTTTTTTGTTTTCTTTTTTCAAAAAACGAAAAAAAAAAATGTTTTAATAGTTTTTTTTTTAATTTTTTAAAATTTTTAACCCCCGTATTTTTTTGTGTTTGGGGGGTTTCTTTCAAAAATAATAGGAATCTACCCCTTACAGAACAGATTTTCCTGAAAAAATCGAGTCGATCGAATGATTCGTTCTTGAGTTATCATTTCCACAAAAAACGTGACATCGAACGGAAAGACGGACGAAGAGACGGAAAATTTCAAAGTTTTTCATTTGTATACAAGAAGTTTTTATCTAGGGCGTTTTTTGGCGATTTTGGGAAATTGGAAACTACCGTATAATACTATTCTAGGGCTACACGCTGTGAATGGTATAATAAAGTTGAAAAAGAGTAAAGCTGTATTTTGTAACAAAATTAGTATCAGGTTTCCTACAGTAAAGGGTATCGAATTTTATAAATTTTTTTCAGTTGACTAAAAAGTGTTGCTAAAAATAACTTCCGTATTATAGTTTATTATGTTATTCATTCATATACACTATTTTGTAAAGATTTTTATACCTGTTAGATTACAACTGATTAAAAAGATCAATCCCTAGCACCGCGGTGCTAGGGACTGTGGGTTCGTCTCACTTAGAGTTATTTGACCGAGTACTATAGGTTTTTAGCATTTTTTTTCGACAAACCAAAATGTTCTTTTATGAATCGATTAGGCATGCCCCAAGGAACATTTTGGGTGAAAATTAAAAAATCTATCTGGAGCTTTATTTTTTAATTTGATTTTTTTGCGCTTTTAATGTATAAAATTCAGAAAATATATGCTGGCGTTGTTAAGGACATTTTACGCGTCATTTTAAAGGTATTTTCATGCTTAATACAATAGTCATATATTTAATTTTTTGGTAAAAACTACTACTAGTAAAATCTGGGAAATCCGAAAAAAAATCCCGAAAATCCCGATTATTTTTTAATGATGTGTAATTGTGATTTTCGCTTTATATTTTTTGTTTACGATGGTGAAAACGCACCCTGGAGACTTCCGATGCCCCAGACATAACAACAATTTCTTAAAAACGGGCTGAGCATTATGTTAATTGTATAAGCATGAAAAATTATTTTCTACTTTGATTAGAGTTTATGTTATTTTTTATACTGATGAAACAAGTTTCACACAGTCGACCGTTTAGACCTGAATTGACACTAAAACGTGTTAATTGTGTAAATTTTACGAAAAACTATGTTAAAATTACACATTTTTACAAAATTTAACACGATTCCGTGTCAATTAATTTTTTTTATTCAGAGGGTAATATTTATTTAATACAACTTTTTTTATACAAAACTACAAGTTTTTTTATTTTAATAAAATACAAATTTAAATAAAATATGGTTAATACTCGTTATTTTAATAACAAGGTTTAAGTTTAAATTATATAATTTTATTTATTTAGTATTAGATAATTAACTTCTGATGAAATTAGACATTTTTAAATTTCGGGGTCGGGACCGGGATCGGGATCCCAAACTTTTTGAGATTTTCGGGATTTCGGGATCGGGATCCCGAAACCTGGAATCCCTAGTCTTATTACATATAATTTTAAAAGACATTAATTGACAATTAAAACGAATTTTTACTTTTACTTTAAAATCGGTTCAGTAGTTCGGAAGATATTGGACCAGAAAAAAAATCATAACATTTATCCTTTAAAAAATCTTATACATGTACATATATTACGTAAATATAATAAATATACATATTTTTAATAATATTAATCATGTAAGGTCCGAATTACATAACATAAATAAATGTATAATATTTTCGAAAAAAATTAATTCATGCTCTTTTTCTGGTCCAATATATTCTTAAATACTGAACCGATTTTAAAAAGTAAAACGTTGTTTTTATTGCCATTAAATGTAGTTTAAAATGATATGTAATAAGACGTATCTCAGATTTTAGCAATAGCTGTTTTTACCAAAAAAATAAATATATGACCATAATTACAATTATATAAAGTCAAATATTTCTAGAACGTTTGTAGCGATTTTTTAAAAGTTAACATCATCATGATGAAAGATCTTCAAAATGTCCATGTCCTATATTATTACTTTTTTCTGAATGTCTATTTTTGCAAAAATAAAATTTTTACAATAATTTAACTATTTATGCCCCATTATCTTCTATTATAAACCGATTTTCAATTGCAAATCACCATTGTATTTTAAAACCGTGAAAAATCCTTTAAAATAACATCATGTCCTATTTTCTTGGATTCTTAACCACGCCAGCATATACCGGGTGTTTAGGAAGGTAGTTTACCTCCCTTACCTTTTCAATTTTTTTAGATAGGATCGTGAAATTTTCAGGAGCTAGATTATACAGAGCGGTCCAAAAGTTCACCCCCCCCCCCTCTTAACTTTTGAACCAGTTGAGATATCAACTTCAAATTTGGAACTTTTAAATAAGACAACTTAAACTATCTTTAAGCATATATTTAATACTTTCAGCTCTTAAAATGTGGGCAGGGGGGCATAGGGGCACATTTTTTTAAATCGAAAGGGGGGTCGTGTGATACATAATTTTAAAGCTTATAAAATTCTCCATTTAATTGTATATTTTTTATTTTTTTTAAACATTTTTTTTTGGGTTTAAAATAGGGTTGAAAATGGGTATTTTTGTCAAAATTTCTCTAAAAAATCCAAACAATTTTTTAAAAATGCCTAATTTCATAATGAAAAAAAGTAAATTATATTTTAAACTAATTTTAGTTGACATAAATAAAAATTAACAAAAAAAACTTAAAAATTTATTTTTTTAGCACAAAAAACTGAAAAATCAAAACCTTAAAAAACATGTTTAAAATTTTTAAAAATGTATGGTTATATAGAGAATTTTAAAGGCTTTAAAATGATGTATCACACGACCCCCCTTTCCATTTAAAAAAATTACCCCCCATGCCCCCCTGCTCATATTTTAAAAGATAAAAGTATCAAATATATGCTTAAAGATAGTTTAAGTTGTCTTATTTAAGTTCTAAATTTGAAATCGATATCTCAACTCGTTCAAAAGTTAAGAGGGGGGGGGTGACTTTTGGACCGCACTGTATATAATTTAGGATTAATCGAACTTTTTAAATGAAACACCCCGTATATATTTACATATTTTGATTTAGAAATCAATTCTGAGAACAAGAATGTGTCACTTGTCACTTTTTGACAGCTCATGTCATTTTTTATTTTAATTTTCATCTAGATTGTTTTAATGACAAGTTTTTTCAAATAGAATTGAATAGTTTTCATGTGTGGTATCAAAATGTTCGCGAGAAAATTCTCTCTCATTTCAACCTAATGAGCCTCTTTCCGTATGAAAATAGATAGATTTTTTTAATTTTCACCCAAAAGTTCCTAGGGAGATGTCTAATCGATTAATTAATGAAAATTTTGGTTTGTCGAAAAAAAATTAAAATGCTAAAAACCTATAGTGCGAGGCTAAATGGCATCTCGAGAGTTGGAAATGTAATTTTCTTATTAGGTTAGAACAATATTTTGAGGAGACCCTGCCCTAAAATCCCGGGTTATTTTTAAAAAATAGCTACACGGCAAGTTTTTCGTCCGTCGCCGGGTACGGAGCGTCGCCGGCTACGGAGCCATACCCGAACGGTAATAATAAGAGGCCTTTCGGGAGACTAGCGTCTACGTCCCAAATTCAACTCGGTCTTTCGCGCTGTTGCCAAAAAAAAAACACCAAAACAACCAAAAACCAAAGCAAAAAAACACCAAAACAAACAAAAGCCAAAGATATATTAAACTGCACAATTTGGCAACAGCGCGAAAGACCGAGTTAAATGTGGGACGTAGACGTATGGGATAAATGATCACTCAGGATTTAGTTTGAGACCACGCCGAGGTGGCGCTGACTTTGATGTTTTTGCGTTTGACGTCCTCCATTTTGTTATTACTGTCAATTTGTATGTTGTGTTTCAGTAATTTTTTCGAGTTTTTCAGCGTTTTTGTTCTATTTTTAACAATTTTTGGTTTTATTTGGTGGAGAAAAGAAATATATTCGTGTTTGTATAGATTTACAACTGTTTATGTTTTTTTTTCGGGAAAACACCCTTAATTGTGTTATTGTTTGGTGTTTAATTTTTTTGTAACATTGTAAGTACCTTTTGACCATACTTTATAAATATATAAAATCAATATTTGATGTAATATATTATTTTAACTTCCTAACCTTGCCGAAAATTCTAAATGAAACTAATCAACAAGTTCGCTGCGTTACGAGCCTATAGACCACGTACCGGTTTTTATTGTGTATAGTGCCTAATGTGGCTATATAAATAATAATAATAAAAAAACTTTGATCTCAACACAAACCTAGATAAAATATCTCATACGATTGGATTTTAATGTGTCGTTATTTAAAACACTCTATTGAATTTTATTTGGAATTTTTAACAGAGAAGAAACGTACAATTAGGTTTTGTACATGTCAACATTTTCAATAAAATTTGTTACTATAATCAAACAAAGTTAGATTAATTTTGAAAACACTGACATGCACAAATTCTAGTTACGTATTTGGTCTTTGCTTGGGACGTTAGCATTATACCTACAATATAATAAAACATATTATCAGGCCCGTTAAGAAGAGGGGGTCGGGGGTGATCACCCCCGATCCCGGGCCCGAAGTTTCTGGGGAGCCCGGATTTTTTCTGAGGAGGCCCGGATTTCAACCGAAATCCTGAACTTCGGGGAAAAGTTAAACTTTCTTGGTGGCGATGCGCTTTTTTTTAGTCATTAAAATTTTTAGCAGAGGTAAAAAAAACTATTTGGGGGCTATAAGCTTTTCTTTTGTCATAAAAATATTTTTCGCAGGGGGGTCCGTAAATTACTCCCCCCGAGCCCCGATTTTCACTCGACGGCCCTGCATATTATATATGTATTATTGTATATTAATATTATATTATTTATATTATAATATATTATAAATATTATGTAAAGAAGGTCCTTTTTAATTTTATAGTAAATATTGCTTTTATTCTAGATCTTCCTGTATGATGTGGAGTAGAAAATGTGCCATAAAAGGCTGTGATGATTGGGACTCGACGTTTTCCTATGCCAAACAAAAATATGGTTCGGTTTAAACAATGGATTGGTGCTTATGATGCTAATAGTGATTTATCACAATATAATATGATATTATCACAATAATTTTGGTTGTATAATATACAATGTTAGGGTGGACCTTACTTTTTTTTATTGTTTTAAAATTTTTATTCTGGTGTACCTGGAATATCCTGAAAATATGAGGGTGAACAAACTTCTCTAAGGGTCTCAATTGGACCCCTGAAGTCGTGAAATTACGCAAAAAACATGAAAAATCGTTGAAAATGGGCTATACTTTTTGTATCAGTGGAAAATTTAATAGCCTTGAAATCTTAATTTGTTCCTTTTAAGTATTCAAAATTATGTGCCATATTTCAAAATGATCAAAAGATTCTATCAGGTGCCGAAAATGCGCCAGTTGCCCCTAAAACCTAAATTTGACAAATGTCCACCATAAATTTCTGCGATCCTCCGTTGAGTAATCCTGCGTCCCCACTCACTCTTGCTGACCTCTCTAGTACTGATACCTCACTTAATATTTATTATCAGAACGTACGCGGGCTTATGACTAAAACACATACGGTTCTGAATGCTTCATACACTTGTGAGTATGACGTTATTTCTTTCAGCGAAACAGGGCTGCACGACCACGTAAATAACTCTGATCTGTTTAATAATAATTATAATGTTTATAAATTCAACAGAAATTTTGTCGCTACCGACACGACCAGGGGAGGGGGCGTACTTTTGGCAATAAGCAACAAATTAAATTCTACTGAATTAAATCTTGAGCAAATTAAAAGTTATAATAAAAATATAGATATTGTTGGAGTTGATCTTGAATTAAATCAAAAGCACGTTTATATATTTTCTGTCTACATCCAAAAAAAGTCCAAGTCAAAAGGCGGAAGTTTATCATAATTTTTTGAGTCCCTTGAAATATTACACTATCTCAATAACGAAAACATTGTTTACTTTACAGGAGATTTTAACATACCTGAATTTAAGGATAATATTGAACAAAGTAATATTGTTGGCCGTAGTTTAAGTGTAAGATTATTTATGAATTACTTTGAATTAAAACAATATAATGCTGTATTAAATGAAAACG
Source organism: Brachypterus glaber (assembly GCA_958510825.1). Classification (NCBI taxonomy): domain Eukaryota; kingdom Metazoa; phylum Arthropoda; class Insecta; order Coleoptera; family Kateretidae; genus Brachypterus; species Brachypterus glaber. The sequence goes on along the minus strand of OY294053.1, from coordinate 12,916,217 downwards.
ATAGACTTCTCGATCTGGTGATTTCAAATAATTTATGTAATGTTGAAAGAGCCCTAGACACATTAGTTAAAGAGGATATGCCTCACCACCCAGCTTTAATTATTAATACCTCAATCAAAATACATGAATCTTATAAACCAAAATCCTACAACAGTCCTCGGCGTTATAATTTTCGTAAAGGTAATATTTTAAAACTTTATGATGACATTAGTAACGTAGATTGGTCATTCGTGAGTAACCACAAAAATGTAAATTTAGCATGTAAAGAGTTCTATAAAAAGCTTTATAACATCCTTGATAAAAGTGTTCCTAAAAAATCGCCCCGTCCCAGAAAATATCCCCTTTGGTTTAACAAAGATCTTATAAAAAACATAAAACTAAAAAAGTCATACTTTAGAAAATATAAGCAAACAGGAAATAGTGAATTTTATGAATCTTTCAAACAGCTTAGATCTTCTATTAAAAGAAGCACTGAAATTGCTTATAATTTATACCAAAGTAACATTCAAAATAATATTAAACGAGAACCAAAGAAATTTTGGTCATACATAAATTCGAAAAAAAATCAACCCACGTTACCTAGTAAAGTTAAATATAATAATAAATGGTACGATAACCCTAAAGACATTGCTAACTGTTTCGCTGAATTTTTTAGGACGTCCTTTACCAATCCAACACCTTTTGACGTAAACGATGAGCAATTAAATTATACCGGGAACGAGTTTTTGCATATAAATAAATTTACCAATGCTGAAATTCTTTGTGCCTTAAAGAAGTTAAAGCCGAAATTCACCAAAGGACCAGACAATATTCCTGCATTTGTTATTCGTGACTGTGCGAGTTCTCTAGCAGAGCCTTTAACCTTGCTTTTTAACCTTCTGCTGAGTACAGGGTCATTTCCTGACATTTGGAAAATTTCACGCATTTGTCCAATCCTTAAAAAAGGTGATAAAGCTAATGTTGAAAATTATCAGCCCATAGCAATCATCTGCAACTTCGCAAAAGTGTTTGAAATCGTCCTACATAAGGTACTCTACAACCATCTTGAAGCACAAATTTCACTTAAACAACACGGTTTCGTCAAAAAGAGATCTACTGTAACCAATTTATTATATATCACTCAATACTTATCAGAATTTTTAGATAAGAATATTCAGGTGGATGTTATATATACGGACTTCTCCAAAGCCTTTGACAGAATTGATCCTTACATTTTACTTAAAAAACTTAAACAAGGTGGGTGCTCTCCAATACTATTATCACTTTTCGCATCCTATCTACTAGGTAGAAAACAATTTGTAGAGTGGCTAGGACAATTTTCAGATGATATTTTAGTTTTATCTGGCGTTCCGCAAGGATCAATTCTGGGGCCACTCCTCTTTTTATTATTTATTGACATTGGAGCCGACCTGGATATTCTTTATCTCTTATTTGCTGATGATGCAAAATTCTTTCTTGCAATTAGATCTCTTTTTGACTGTTTACGACTTCAGGAAAATCTGCAAAAAATTCAGATATGGTGCGACAACAACAATCTACCCCTTAATGTTGAAAAGTGTCAAGTTATGTCCTTTACAAGAAAGGTGAGTCCAATTGTTTTTAACTATACTCTGGGTGGTAAATCACTTAACCGTCCAGAGTTTATAAAAGATCTAGGGGTTACCTTTGATTGTAAGCTAACTTTCAACAGGCATATTGAAGTTGTCTCACAGTCTGCTTTTAAAAATCTCGGTTTTGTTATTAGAAATTCTTATGGGTTTACGGATGAACATTTAATTAAATTATTATACAATACCTTTGTTCAATCAACTGGAATATGCTTGTGTGATTTGGAACCCGGGTTATGCAACGTATGAGGATTTGTTGAATGGAGTGCAAAGACGTTTTTTAAAATTTTTATTGTTTAAATCTACTGGCACTTATCCGCACATGACGAACTACTTAATAGGTTTTCAGTTGACAGTCTCAAAAACAGAAGAAAACGTTTTAGTTTAGTGTTCTTGCATAAAATTCTGCACTATGGCATAAACTGTCCCGACATACTAGAGAAAATACCTATACATGTACCTCGCCTAGTTGCTCGAGATAACACAACTTTTTATTTACCAAAACCTAGAACAAATTTATTAAGTTTCTCCCCACTTCATTTTATTTGCAATACTTATAACAGCCTGCAAGATAGCTTGGATATATTTAATTGTACTTTAAATGCTGTAAAAAGATTAAGATTAGTTTATGTCATTACTTGTATTTTATGTTGTTTTTTTTAATTTTGTATATATTTTGTATATACCTTCCCACCCTGTAATTGGCGAAAGCTGTTGGGTGGTGTAACTAAATAAATAAATAAATAAATAAATAAATAAATGTGAGAACGCTAAAAAAGCATTTAAAAAATATTTCAATCTGGAGTTAAGTTATCCTAGCGAATTTTCGGCACCTGATAGAATTTTTTGATCATTTTGAAATTTAGCACATAATTTTGTACACTCAGAAGGAAAAAAAATAAGATTTAAAGGCTTTTAAATTTTCCACTGATACAAAAAGTACAGTCCATTTTCAACGATTTTTTACGATTTTTGCGTGATTTTATGATTTTAGGGGTCCAATTGGGGCCCTTAGAAAAGTTTGATCACCCTCATATTTTCAGGATATTCTAGGCACACCAGAATGAAAATTTTAAAACAATGAAAAAAATTGTCTACCCTATACCATCTATACAGGGTTATTATTTTAAATGATACAGTGCCTCTAACTTTTAAACGGCGTAAGATATCAAATTAAAATTTATACAGGTATATTGCATTACATAAACGCATCTAGTTCGTGCGTTTCGTGTGATATATTTTTTGGAACAGTCGCAGCGTGGTCTTTGTAAAGGATGTGACCGCTTTTGCGGATTTACTCCAGCATCAGCCTTGCAGATATGCACAGGACTTGATTAATTTTATTTTTTATTTTATCTAATGTCGTGAAAGTATTCGTTTAATTGTAAAGTTTTAAGTGAGTCGTGATTATTAATATGTGATGTTAAATTTAAAATTAATTTCGTTGTACACGTGGATAACTTTTTATAAATTTCAAAGATATTTTATTATAAGTTGGCGCCTGCGCAAACATCACTACAAAGTGAGACGGTTTTAAATAATAGTAGATCGAACTGGCAAACTATCCTATATGCCATTATTGAAATTGGAATTGAAATATTTTTCGGAAAGGTTTTGTGTACATGAAATTGAGTTTGGAAACGTTCAAGTATTACGTAACGCAAATTTTACCAAAATTCATACCCCGGTTGTCGAGTTTTTATAGATTATAGAGATTTTATATTTTGGCTACCCCCACTAATAGGGGGTGTGTTAGGGGGCTAGCCAAAATATGAAATCTCTACGCGAGAAACCGAGATATGAAGTGTATGAATTTTGGTACATTTTGCGTTACGTAATACTTGAACTTTCCCTTTGTCGTGAAATAGACAATATCTTGTACTAGGAGAACCTTATTTTATATACAGAAAAATAACTATAGAATTCCTGCAGAGATTAGATCAAACGGGAATTTGTGACGAAGTGTTGTGATATGGTTTTTATAACTGTTTTTTTTTGTTCGAAAGCGCGGCAATATTTGATCATGTGATTAGCTCCTGCAAAGGGGGAGTTCCATGTAAAAAAGTCTGGTTTTGGTTTTTACAGTTTATTTACATTTTATGCTAAATATCTGCAACTTTAATATTTTAAACATTATGTAACGAAATCCAAAACTAATAAGAACGAAAATAATATCATATAAAATAACAAAGAACCATTATTATATTAGAAATCCAAAATGTTGTGTGACGTCGAAAGGTCCCATTCGGTGATATGGGATTGCCTCCGTAACATCGCCTTTATGATATTAATTAAATGGACTGCGAATAGGTATTATTGATTGAAAAGAATATTAAAGACAAAACGACAGTTCCAATAATATATATGGTAATCTTACCTTAGTTTCAGCATTCAGCACGACAGGTCATGACCGCCATTTCTTCACAGGAGACACCACATAATTGGAAACTGATGTACGCGAATTAAAGTTTGTTTGACCAGTGTAGGTATACACTACTAATTATTTAAATACATATGTGTATATGGAACTTATTTCTATAGTTTGCAGCCGTAAATATGGTAAATTCTAACGAATTGCCCGGCGCGTGGTATATTCGTCAGCTGATTTGAGTATATTTTTATTGACACGCATCGATCGTTCTCGAGCGTCAAATTCCGACTGCTCGGAAGGCTGGTCCCGAACTCGCGCAGAAAAGCTAGGAGGTTTTCAGCGCGTTACTTACAAAAATACAATTAATTCAAAATAAAATACTATTTTTGAATTATAACTAAGTAAAGAAATTAAATGAAATTATGTATAATAAAACCCAAATTAAAATAAATACAAACACAGAAATGTGGTTGTAACATTACCGCCCACCAAAACACACAAAATTAGAGTGTTTTAACAACACATAGGTAATATACATAATTTTACTAAGGGCCTCTTTAGGACACCTTGAGCTGTACGGACATTTACTACTCGGATCACACCATCAGCACCTGGAAATAACTCTATTACACGACCTATCGACCAACGAAGAGGGGGCTGTAAATCGTTCTTTATCAGCACCATAGAACCAAGTTCTATGGGTTTAGAGGGTTCATTCCATTTAACTCTTTGCTGTAAAGTACATAAATATTCGGAATGATACCTGGCCCAGTAGTCCTGATGCATACGTTGAATGAGCTGCCACCTATTTAGACGATTAAGAGGCAAGTCTTGTAGATCAGGCTCTGGCGGGGCAGAGAGTGAGTTCAGCGTAAGAAAATGTCCGGGAGTTAAGACCGATAAATCATTTGGGTCAGAGCTAACTGGACAAAGAGGTCTCTAGTTCAATAAGGCTTCTATTTGAACTAAGAAGGTTGAGAATTCCTCATATGTCAGTCGTTGTAAACCAACTACTCTATAAAAATGAGTTTTTACCGACTTAACACCAGATTCAAACAGACCACCAAAATGTGGGGCTGAAGGGGGATTAAATGACCACTTTATCGATTCAGTTTCAGTGGCATGCTGCATCAACTCATCTAATTGGCGCGCGGCACCAACAAAATTTGTACCTTGATCAGAGAAAATGTGATTACAGCGCCCACGTCTAGAAATGAAACGACGAAGAGCAGCCAAAAAGGACTCAGAAGAAAGTGAAGACACCAACTCTAAGTGTATAGCTTTTGTGGTCGAGCACACGAACACACAAATCCAAGCTTTGTAAGTTTTTGCACCACGTACTCGTCCCATGCTTATATTGAATGGACCACAATAGTCCACGCCACAGCTTTGGAAAGCTTTCAACTGACTTATCCTAAAGCTCGGTAGGTCACCCATCCTAGGTTGGATAGTGTTTGGCTTAACCCTAAAGCACTTGTGACACTTTGAAACAACAGATTTTATGGCCCGCTTGGCGGATAATATCCAAAACTGTTGATTCAATAAAAACTGTAAGGTTTGAATCCCAGGATGCATATGCCTAACATGCATATCCTCGATAATGAGGTAAGTCAATCGATGAGTACGAGGTAATAATGCGGGATGTTTACTTTCAAACGGCAGATGTGCATTTTTTAGCCTACCGCCTACTCGTAAAACTCCTTGTGGGTCTATGAAAGGATTTAATTTACGTAAAGTTTTATTAACCGGCTTTTGTTGCTCGATACGTACAATATCTTCCTTAAAATATTGGTGTTGAACAATTTTAACCAAAGTCATTAAGGACACTTGTAAATCATTTGCAACTAAAGCAGTAGTAACCTTTTGATTAGGATTACGTAAATTGAAACCAAAACTAAAAATATATGAGACAACACGTATTAGACGTGATAATCTAGAATATTTGTTTAATAGGGTATCAATAAATTGATCAGTCTCTATTAAAACTAGGGATATAATCTTGGCCTCATCTGGAGACGTAACGGGTGTAAAACTATCCGTATCAAGATCCAGGGAGGTAGACAAGAATTCTGGTCCCGCCCACCATTGGGTACACTGCATAAGCTCGCTGGGAAAAAGCCCACGTGAACCATGGTCAGCCACGTTGTCCGCAGACTTAACATGATACCAACAATCTGGTGGTACCAAATCTTGGATGTGGCTAACGCGATTTGCGACGAATGTTTTCCAACGATGGGGCGGAGCCTTAATCCATGATAAGGCTACCATGGAATCTGACCAAGCATATGTTTTATGAAAAGTAATGCTGTTTTTATAAGTGTTGCGAACAAACTTTATTAAATTACTTAATAAAACAGCAGCGCACAATTCCAAGCGGGGTATTGATAATTTCTTTAAAGTAGCAACTTTTGACTTTGCACATATTAAGGAAACTTCAAACTTTCCATCTGGCAGAGGTTTTCGAAAGAAAATTATAGCACAATAGCCCTTCTCAGAACTGTCACAAAAGCCATGCAATTCTAAACCACTGGCGTTTTTTATATCAAGGAAACGGGAAATTTTTAAATCTGCTAACATGTGCAATTCAGATTTAAATTGTAACCACTTTGTTACCACTTCATTGGGAAGTGGCTGGTCCCAATCACAACCTAGTGACCATAAATGCTGTATTAAATGCTTGGCTACAAAGGTTATTGGACTGAGATATCCAAGTGGATCCCAAATACGCGCAATATCCGATAGGATAGAACGCTTAGTTGGTGTAGACTCTACAGCCTTCACCCGAAAAGAGAAAAAATCTGTAGGCGGAGTCCATTGAAGTCCCAAAATTTTAAGATATGAATCTTCTTCAGAATCAAATGATATATGCTGTCGATGATCGACAGGGATATCTTTCAATAAATTTGGAGAATTGCTCGCCCACTTCCTCAATTCAAACTTTCCTTTTTGTAAAAGTTCAGTTAGCTGAAGACAAAGCACCTGTGCTAGCTCTAGGTTGTCAGCCCCTGAGATAATGTCATCAACAAAGGTATCTTCTTCTAGAGCTTTTGATGCCATAGGAAAATCTTTACCCTCATCTGTTACTAACTGTTTAATAGTGCGTAATGCTAGAAAGGGAGAGGAAGTATTACCAAAAGCTACCGTTGTAAGTCGGTATTCTTTTACTGGTTGTTGGGGATGAAATCTCCAAAGGAATCGTTGATAATTTCGGTGCTTCGGATCCATAAGAATTTGCCTAAACATTTGTTTTATGTCTGCCATTATAACAATAGTATGAAGGCGAAATCTTAATAAAAGGGAAATTATATCAGTTTGTAATTTAGGTCCTGGACATAATAAATCATTAAGGGAGTAGCCCTCTGATGTTTTAGCACTGCAATCAAAAACTATGCGTACCTGGGTAGTACTACTATCCGGCCTTAGTACCGCAAAGTGCGGAACCGTATAATGCGGTGCAGTGGCCTCACATGGAGGTGCTTCTTCCATGTGCCCAGAATCCAAATATTCCTGAATAATTTTAGAATATGATATTTTTACGGATTCATCTTGCAAGCATCGTTTTTCTAAAGAGAAAAAACGCTTAAGTGCGTTTGTGCGAGAATCACCCATAAACGTAGGTTCCATTTTTTTGAATGGTAGGGCAACCATGTAACGTCCATCGTTTGTTCGTGTACATGATTCAGTATATTGTTGTTCACACCATTTTTCCTCAGGAGTTAATTTTTCCTGTTGAGGTACCTGCTCTAATTCCCAAAAGGACTTTAGATCAAAGGTTTCCATGGATGTGACAAGTGCAAAATTTGTCGGGGAGGGATAGGATATTTTCCCCATTAGTATATATCCGAAAACTGTCTCAATGGCTACCGGTTGACTCAGATCCCCTGCTACTTTATTGCTGAGCAAAATCTGAGCAAACACCTCCGCCCCCAGTAAAAGCTCCACGGCTTTTACTTTATTAAATTCGGGATCTGCTAAATTTAGCTGGCGTATGTGATGCCATTGGGTAGTATCGAGTGCGCATGCCGGCAACCGTTCAGGAAGATTCGGCAGCACAACTGCATCAATATTAAGAATAGGATTCTTAGCTTGAGTGGGCTTTATTACGCATTGAGTAATGCCCTTGGATGTTACCGGAGAATTAGAGAATTAATCCTAGCCGATTCAAACATCTTTCTGTTATAAATGAACAAGTAGAGCCATTATCAATTAAAGCACGTATTAATTGATAGTGCCCACGACCATCCTTTACGTGTACCATAGCAGTAGCCAATAAAATTGGCGCTGGTACTGTCGTTATGGATGTAAAAACGTTAGGATCATTAGACTCGACGCTAGAGTCATTATTTCCTACGCAGTTTTGTCCCGATGTACCGGCCGTTTGGACCGATAAGGGATGGGTTACGTTATTTTCACCAGAATGTGATAAATTTACTTTAACTGCCTTGTTATTTGGCTTGTCAAAATGTAAAGTGGAATGATGTCGCTTTTTACATATTTTGCATAAATGAGTAGAATTGCAAAACTTAAAGTTGTGTGAATGGCTAAGACAATTGACACATAACCTATGCTGTTTAGCAATTTCATATCTCTTTTTTGGAGCTTCTGATAAAAACGACCTACACTGAGAAACATGATGATTTGACTTGCAAACAGGGCAAGATAAAATATCAGTATTTGTCACAAAAGAAGAATTATTATATGAATCTAACTTAACATGTTTTGATACTGGCTTTTGAACCTTGTTGATTGGTGCTTTTTTAGAATATAAAGCCTCAACAGTTTCTAAAGCCTTAGCATGTGCTGTCAAAAACAGTTTTAATTCGTCAAATGTGGGAAAACCATTCTTTTTATTTTGTTCCTCAAACTTAGCACAAAGATTTTTTGGAATACGTTTGTACACCATATCTACAAGAATAAAGCTCCACTCGTTTGTTGGAAGACCCAAGGCCCCGAGTGCCGCTAAATTTTCGACAAGAGTATTCAGGAAAATAATCAAGGCTGATGATGTGTCAGAGATGTTTGGCAGTTGACATATTGCCTGCCAGTGCGTATTAGCCAATAATCGTTTATTGTCATACCTCTGACGCAGCTGATTATAAGCTACAGAGTAGTTACTTCCCGATAATTGAACACACTTAATAATGCTAAGTGGTTCCGAAGTTAATAATAAATGTAAATGAGAAAATTTTTCAATGTCTGAGAGTTGGGGATTTGTATGTATAGCAGAATCATACAAATCTATAAAAGTTTGCCAGTCTGGAAATTTTCCGCTAAAAGGTTTTAAATTCAACTTTTGAAGCTTGACATTTGAAGTCGTAGCATTTGAAGAACTTCCAAATAATTGTACATAAATACCTTGGATCTGCCAAAACATTTCATCAATCACCGTAGCAGCTTCCTTTTCTTTAGCTATATCCGTTTTTCGGATAGCATCCGTACGTCCAGGATCTGATATGACGAAAGCGAGTATGTCATCAGCCAGCTTATGCCATTGCTTATAAGTCACATCCAGCTGTTGATAACAAATTTTAAAATGTTGCTGTTTTGTGATATCTTTTTGAGCGGCCACTGCTGCCTTTTGAACTCGCTTTAGCCTATCATATTGCAACTGCCTACGGTTGTCCATAATACAATATTCGTTTAGATCCATGGCTTATAAAATTTATTTATTGAAAGGTAAAAGAAAAAAAAAGAAAAATTATAAAAAAAAATATAAACTGAATAATTTTAGGAAAATTACACAATTTTTTTCTCAAATTTTATTTCTTAAATTGAATTTATTGTAGAAGAAAACCTCCAGATATAATGGCTAAAATATAACTTATACCTCAGTAATGAATCACCCTGTAAATATTTTCAACAAAATTCAAAATTCCAAATTATAATCCAAACTATGAGTTACCCTGTATATTTGCACAGAGTTTTCCAAAAAACCAAATTCAAAAAATTACAATTTAATTTTTAAGTCACCCTGTATATATTCTGACAGAATATAAAAAAAAAAACAAAAAACAAAAACTCAAAAGTACAATTTAAGACCCTGTATATATGGACTGGATACTCAAAAAGGCAAAATTCAAAATTACAATTAAGCTTTAGGTTACCCTGTATGCATATATTTGCAGAATATTAAAAAAAATTCAGATTATAATCTAAGTTCAATTCTCCTGTATGAAAACATTTTGAAATGGGCTAAATTTATTTTTAACCTATTCTTTGAAAATTACAATTTTTTATGTACCGATAGTATTTCCAAAAAAATAAAAAGGAAAATAAAATAAAAATTAAAATTATATTTTTAAGTGTTTTCTTCTATTTTTTAACCTGGTATACACTAAAGATACAGCTCAAGATTTCCCACTTGCATACTTATACATTCGAAAAGTACAAGAAAAAATACCTAGATATCCAATATAAAAAAATAAGTTTTACAAAAGTTCCTAATTTTAAGAACTCCCTGTATAATGGTAAAACTAGAATTTGGACAAGGTATCTTATTTTTGCGCGCAAAAAATATATCAAATTAGAAGGAAAAAAATCAAAATATAAAAGTAATTTTGTTTCCACCCTATATGTAACTTTACTAGCAATAGGTAAATTTTAAATCTATTACTACTAGATAGGTATTTTAATAATAATATCTTGCTCGCAAATAAGTTCTATCGAATGTAATTAATTATATGGATACATTTTAATTTATTTTTTTAAAGCACAGAATTACCCTATTTGAAAATAATTTTTATTCAAAATAAGATTTTACGCGAGATTTTTTTGTTAATAAATAGCTTAGGAGGGCTAAGCCCCCCTAATTTTGCCAAGCGCCCCCCAAATCAAACTATAAAAGTAAAATTATGCATATATTTTTTTCATATACATATATGTAGGGGGCTCAAGCCCCCCCAAAACATGGACCTGGTTACGCCCCTGGTCGTCTTGGAAGAGCATAGGGACACTTTCAGGCAGTGACATGATAAACTTGGCTGAGTATTGAACGAGCCTCCGGCTGCCATGACCTACTCGATCGAGAGATTATATATTTATGCACTATATTATATTCTCTATTTATGTACGCATTGAACCGACTTATTTACTTATTTATATAATTTACTGCGCATATCTCTCACTCTCTATATTTTATGCAACCAGCTACTTAAACCTAATTACCCAGCTCCAAAGTGTTTAACTATAGGCAGTGACATGATAAACCCGGTTGTTACCTATCCTTTATATTTATTACTAATTAGTAGATTATAGATTATAATCTATGTCTTTTGTATAAATGTTTCTTCTGTTTCAAATGGGGAGTATGTGAGAAACTCTCATGACTCAAACCACACATATTGATAGATGTTTATTTCATAAATAACAATGTTTTACACAATATTTGTTAAATCCACCTACTTTCAGTATTATTTATTAAAGATTCAATTTATCATTTATCCCTACGTTTTTGTTATTGTAAAATTAAATATGCGTCTCTTTAATTTTTATAACCGCTACTCTCTATCACTTTTGTTTGATAGTTGAGCTTCACAGTTAATTCATTGGTTATTTATTTTAATGTAAATTAATTAAATAAATGGTGGTTATAAAAGTTATTATAGTCTTTGCTTTCCCCATTCCTCACTTAGTAGAGTCAGATCAGACAGCCCAGAACCTGTAGTAGTAGCAGCCACCTAGCTAGAAGGGTTCGGTGAATACTCCAGCACCACAGGGTACGGTCCTTTTTGTTCACTAGTGATATCACGTGCCTCGGGTTTGCGTTTTAGAGAATTTTATTTATTTATTTGTTTTAGAATTTTATACAGAGTCATGGAGAGCCCCAAATAAGCTTCTGGCTTGTGCTAGGGGCACTCCATTAATTTTGAGAAAAAAAAGTCCAAATAATTACAAGGTTGACAATTAATACATCAAATTTTCAAAAAATCTTTAGTTAAAATACATGGACGGAATTGGGTGGTTACATTACAATTTTATTCACAATCATAAAAAAACATAAAATAATATTAAAGTAATTGCATTTAAACCAAAGTATGGATATGTTGCTCTCATAATGAAAATCATGGCGAGCTACATTTAGAAATTATATTACTTGCGTTAGTAAAAAATTCTAATTTTTTTTATTGCTTTTTTTACGTTTCTGGACGTTTTATATCCGAAACATATGATTTCTGTAAAAAAAAAGCTGTCTGTCGGTCTGTGTGTCCGGGAAATTTGTGACCACGATAACTTAAGAACGCTTCGGGCTAAAGACTTCAAATTTTGACCACAGGTTTATTATCCAAAGATCTAGGCTGGGATTGTTTTTGGTAAAAATCGGATTGGGGTAAAGGGGGTAAAATGGGGTATAAACAATTTTTTTCAAAAACATTTTTTTTTTCAATTTATTTTTCGTTTTACGAAAAAGGAAACTTTTTTTGAAAAGAAATTTTTTTTTGAAAAACTTTATTTTTTTAATTTATGTTTTGTTTTACGAAAAAAGAAACTTTTTGAAATTTTTTTTTTAATTTAAATTTTAATTTTTTTTTTTAATTTTTTTTTTTTATTTTTTTTTTTTTCGTTTTTAATTTTAATGAACCTAGGCCTATAGGGACAAGTATTATTTTGTTGGCAGCAGTACTTTTTTAATACAATATGTATGGTATAATAAATTTTGTATAAAAAAACCTGTTTAATATTTATTTTTACTCTATATCATTTGTTTCTTAACCATAAGATTTGTAATTTAATGTTTTACATAAATATCAAAAAGCATAATATAAGATTTTATAACACATCTTTACAAAAATAAACTTTTAATTAGATTGATTCATTATACATATTTTTGTTTAATTAATTTTCGCAAAATTGATCTTCAAAATGAAAATATAAAAACACATCAGAACGCGTTACAATCAAAGTCTGTTTTGCATTTGTCTCCCTTTGATTTTAAGGATTACAATAACTGGTTTTGTTAATAAAAATGCAACAGACAATATTTCAAAAAGTATATTAAAAACTTATTGACAAAGCTTTATTTTCAACGGATGTACACAAATTGAGGTATAATAGCCTTTTTGTTTTAGAGTCATTGAACCTATGAGTACATATCTCTACTCCAGACTTAATATAATAACAAATATTTGGTCTCACTTAGTATAAATATTGACTATAGCTCGATAATGAGTTAAATTCAATATAAACATTAAATTCCTACTGATAAGAAAATTTACCGGAAAAATATGAATCAAACATTTATGACAAAAGTTTTACTGTTTAATATATACAGTGCGGTCCAAAAGTCACTCTTAACTTTTGAACAAGCGAATGCATCGACTTCAAATTTGGAGCACGTAAATAAGACAAATATCTTTTTGAATATATTTGATATTTGTAACTTTTAAAATGTGGGCCCCTATGCCGGATCATAGGGGGGAATTTTTAAATAGAAAGGAGGTCGAATTATAAGAGGTATGGACATATGTTTTCGACCAGAACAACTTCTGCTGGTTGCAAACGAAAACTTTTCTGACTAAACATCTCTTTTATTGAATGCACCGCCCACTCTTCTATGTCAATTAGATTGTTTCTGGCATGCTCACAAAATTGGCCTGCTGAGGATTTCTTTTTTAAGTCTAAAATCGAGTATCGCGTGGTAAAATTTTTAAGCAAAGAAGGTGTTCCACCGGCGGAAATTAAAACTCGTTTGGATGGTGTGTACCAAGAATCTTCTCCTTCATTTCAACACATTAAGTCCTCCGCGAAAGGCCAAAGTCAACAAAGAAGAGTATGACTACGATTTTTTGGGATTCTCAAGGAATTCTGCTAAAAGACTTTAAAGATAGGAACGCCACTGTTAATGGGTCGTACTATGCAGCTCTTATGCACCGTTTACAGGACGCCATTAAGGAAAAATGACGGGGATAACTAGCTCGCGCTGTTCGTCTACTTCACGATAACGCACCTGTTCATACCGCCCTTATTACAAAGGCCGCTGTGAAGGACTTTTAAAATCTGACTTGCGTGGAAGGAGCTTTAACACCCATGAAGAGCTCCAGGCAGACGTCGAAGCCCATTTTGAAGACAGAGAAGAAAACTACTTTTCTCAAGGTATAGATATACCTTGAGAAAAGTAGTTTTCTTCTCTGAGAGATGTTAATAAAGAGATTTTAAAAAAATATCGAACTTAAGGGTTATATTCAAAAACAATAAGTTTTTTTATTTTTGCCTTCTTTCCACCTCGGGCCGGAAGTTTATTTACCGCACCTCCTACAACATTTAAGAACTCATAAAATTCTCTATTTAAACATATATTTTTTTATTTATTTTTTAATTTTTTTTGGGAATGGGAATTTTCTTTAAAAAATTAAAACAATTTTTGATAAATAATTAATTTTATAATGGAAAAACGTAAATTATACTTTTAAACTAATTTTAAATGATATAAAAACCTACAACTATTCCAAGTTTGGCCAAAATCCGGAGATGAGTGCAAAATCTTGGCACGCTATGCGCGAAATGCGTCCTATGGATTTTTTACTTTTTTTTGATATGTTAAGTTTTGCAGTTCAACTTATAGGTGAGCCAATTATTGCCATATTCCTGATATTGCCACCCCGTCTTAAACTTGTTAGTTCGTCTTCTGTGACACAGATGACACTGTCAGTGTTATATCGAAAAAGTAGTTGACAGCAAAAAAAATTACACAAAAAAAAACAAGAAAAGAAACTAAATCAGAGAGTTCTGAATCTTGGTTCCTCTTTTTATGTTTTCATTACATTACAATCAAGGGCGGACTTGGCTATAGGCGGAGTAGGCCACAGCCTAGAACGGCAAAAATTAAGAGGCGGTAAATTTTGAATTAGGAGGCGGCAAATTATTTTTTTTTTTAATTTAGGAGGGGTATTTTCTGTATTTGGTAAAAATCGCCAGGGACAAAGCTTTTTTTTTGGGATGAGGACCTTTTTTTTCAGTCATCAAAAATTTAGGAGGGTCATTTTCTGTTTTCGGTAAAAATCGCCAGGGACAAAGCTTTTTTTGTTTTAGTCGTTAAAAATCAAATATTTATGAGGGGCATTTTCGGTAAAAAGCTGTTTTTGGGGCGAGGAAGGTGGCGGCAAAAAGCCAAGTCCGCGCCTGATTACATTTGGACATTACATATTTGTTTAACCTTGTACTATTCTACTTAATTAAGCATACCCTAAGTCCAGGACTTGTTTGGCTAGTAGTAGAGGGAACCACCAGCTTATACTGACTTTCGAACATTTTTTGTTTAATAACTTTTTCTGTGCAACCAATAGAACACGAGATAAAACGATTCAAAATTTTTTCAGGATGGCGACCAAAACGAAAGGAGGGGGAGGTCACCTTTTTGGTTTTAGACCTTCTAAGTGGTCCTGATAACATTGAGCAATACAAATTCTAGTGTGAATTTTTTTCCAGGTCATGCAACTTTTTGAAATTTTTTACTGTACTAAAAAATTTAAGTTTTTTGATGCATGTAGCATACCATTAGAAAAAACATTAATCAAATATGTTATTAAAACTATTCAAAGATCTGCATCGCTTTCCATTTTATTAAAAAAAAAACAAAAATGAGTTGTAAGTTTTTTTAATACATTCTGTGAAGTTTGTGAGCGCTCCAATTATTTTTTTGGATTACATCTGTAAAAATTATCATCATTAAATAACAAACATACCTACAAAACTTATCTTCAGTGCATAAGTACAAAAGGAAAAAAATATACAAAGAGAAGAAGTTAAAATAATGAGATATTTTCATAAATATTAAAAAATAATCATAATTCTATGACCTTAAAGTCTTAGAAAACATGTTGGAAATTACCTAATCTATCACCCTGCCAAGTTTGTCATACTCCCTACCAAACACCCTGTATAAATAAGTTGTTTAATAAATATTTTTATTTAATTCAATAGAAAGTAGACTTATTTTTTAAAATACACCTGACTATTTTACAAACAATATATAGGCCAATCAAAACCTTGCATTTTTAGTTTCTTGACCAATCAGATCAAATTGAATCTGATAATTTTTACAAAAGTGCAATTATCACTTGGTTACTATGGAAACAAGAAACTGACAGTTACTGATATCTTAATAAATGTTATATTTTTGCAAAATGTGTTTTTAATTTGTAAAGCTTACCTTTAGTTGATTTATTTTTATTGATAAGCAATATAAATGCTTATTTTATTACCAAAACATACTAGGTATAAACCCTAATTAATTTCAGATAATATAATTTATTTTATGCACTTTCCATCTTAAAAGCTTTAAATCACTGATATTCATAAATTTTAATTTATTTAATTGAATTTTGCTATTAAAAACAAGCCACTCAAAACTAATTTAAACATTTATTAAAAATATATTTACCTTAAAGAAGTAAATAATTTACTTCTTTTAAATGACGGAAATCAAAACATCAAATGACTGCGCTGAACCAGTACAGCGTTGCCAAAATTTATTAGAAACCGATCGCAAATTGTTTTTTTACGGCTGGAAATACCCGTTATTTTATTTCTTTTCAGTTGAAAACTAAACTTTTTAAACAAAAACAGCAATGATCTTTGTTTAAATGCTAAAATATATGATAATAACTATTTTATTAGAATAATCTCAAGCATAAAATATCCCTCAAGCAAAGTTTAGACTTGGCAACATTCGCGAACAAGTGAACATCGTGATTTTAAAAAGCGCGGCAAATTTGAGATTTAAATTTTTAATTATAGTTGTAAAGTAATATTGTTTAGTTCTTAAATTTTTAATTTAAATATGAAACAACATTAAACAAGGTAAAATTATATACTGCCTTATTTTGTTTGTGAAATAGTCAAAATACCATTCGTGCATGTTGAATTATAGATAATTTTTTTACTGTACAGGGTGTATTTGAAATAGCGTAGGAAATTTTAACAGGTGATTCTACATGATAAAATATGACAAAAAGTTCCTATAAACATATGTCTAAAAATGCGTCATAAGGGAGCTACGCCCCTTTGAAATTGGCTAAAAAAATCGGTTTTTATTTAATAACTCAGGAACCCTTTGAGATATATTAACGAGGTTTTGCACGTGAATTAATCCTAATAAGGCCCCTCTTTGTATGTCATTTTCACGTACTTATTTAAACCAGGGGTGTGCGAAACGGGTGGCCTTATCAGTTTTTTGTCCCAAACTTTTTTCTGTGTAACTTTTTTGCAATTTTATTTTTGAAATATGATTCCTCAGGTCAAAATACAGAAAAAAGGTACTCTTGTTGTAATACTGTAGGATTAACCGTTTTCGAGAAAAGTTCATTTGAAGGTGAAATCTCACGGTTCGAGGACGAAAAATTAAATACTAAAATGCCGAAAACCAAAATTTTAATGATGCAATGTTATTTTACATCAAAAACTAAGAAAAAAAGTTTCCATACATGTAGGTCGAAAAAACGCTTTTAAAGCTACCATAGCCCTTTAAAAATGGTGCATATTTAGGAGACCATAGCTCCATTAGGATTGATTTTTGGCAGTACCTGTATATGAGGTTTTTTTCTTAGTTTTTAATGTACATTCGCCCTGCATCATTAAAATTTTGGTTTTTAACATTTTAGTATTTAATTTTTTGTCCTCGAACCGTGGAATTTCACCTTCAAATGAATTTTTCTCGAAAACGGTTAATCCTACAGTACACAGAAAAAAGTTTGGGACAAAAAACTGATAAGCCCTCCCTGTTTCGCACACCCCTGGTTGAAATAAGTACATGAAAATAACACATAAAAACGGGCCTTGGTAGGATTAGTTGACGTGCAAAACCTCGTTGATATATCTCAAAGGGTTCCTGAGTTATTAAATAAAAACCGATTTTTTTAGCCACTTTCAAAGGGGCGTAGCTCCCTTATGACGTATTTTTAGACATATATTTATAGGAAGTTTTTGTCATATTTCATCATGTTAAAATTTCCTACGCTATTTCAAATACACCGTGTATATAAAAAAACATTTTGCTTGAGGAAAATGTTTTTGTGCATTTTTCGTCAAAATTCCTCGACCTGCGGTCTCGGAATTTTGCAACCCGAAAAATGAACTCAAAGAATTGGCAATCAAAATATTTTTTTAATACAGTAAAAAAATTATTGATAATTCAACATGCACTTATGAAATTACTACTGAATATATCAAGGTACCGTAAAACGGGGTAAATAGAAACGAAACTGATAGCTACAACTTCTTTACTTTTCAGAGTAGGATTAAGATTTTTCCTTAAATATATAACATAAATGAATATACACTAGGCTATAAAAAACATCCTAAATTTTTAGGTGATTTTTAAAAGGCTGTAACGGAAAAAAATGGTCGTAGGGCAATGATAAAAAAGCATATTGAAGCCAAGGCTCTAGTTTACCTTTAAGCCTTTAGTTCAAATATTTTCATCATATACAATTTTTGAGTAATCATGAACATATCAGCAGTAAAAAAAATCTAAATTTTTGTTTGCCTTTCAGAAGGTCCACGGTCTTCAATATTTTTTTTTGTGGATTCTTCTGAATGCTCTTTTAGCTTGATTCTTCTTTGATTTAAGTGCTCTGTACGATAATTTTATTATTTTCAATGCTTTTTTTCTTTTATTCCCGTTCACCTCACCTAAACTCAAAATTTACACGGCAAGAGAAAAAAAATTATTTCAGACCTCGAAATGTATCAAAAAAATTTTCAGCTGTTGAACAGTTATCTTAATATAATATGTCTATAAAATATTATTATTATTATTATCATTATCATTATCATTATCATTATCATTATCATTATCATTATCATTATCATTATCATTATCATTATCATTATCATTATCATTATCATTATCATTATCATTATCATTATCATTATCATTATCATTATCATTATCATTATCATTATCATTATCATTATCATTATCATTATCATTATCATTATCATTATCATTATCATTATCATTATCATTATCATTATCATTATCATTATCATTATCATTATCATTATCATTATCATTATCATTATCATTATCATTATCATTATCATTATCATTATCATTATCATTATCATTATCATTATCATTATCATTATCATTATCATTATCATTATCATTATCATTATCATTATCATTATCATTATCATTATCATTATCATTATCATTATCATTATCATTATCATTATCATTATCATTATCATTATCATTATCATTATCATTATCATTATCATTATCATTATCATTATCATTATCATTATCATTATCATTATCATTATCATTATCATTATCATTATCATTATCATTATCATTATCATTATCATTATCATTATCATTATCATTATCATTATCATTATCATTATCATTATCATTATCATTATCATTATCATTATCATTATCATTATCATTATCATTATCATTATCATTATCATTATCATTATCATTATCATTATCATTATCATTATCATTATCATTATCATTATCATTATCATTATCATTATCATTATCATTATCATTATCATTATCATTATCATTATCATTATCATTATCATTATCATTATCATTATCATTATCATTATCATTATCATTATCATTATCATTATCATTATCATTATCATTATCATTATCATTATCATTATCATTATCATTATCATTATCATTATCATTATCATTATCATTATCATTATCATTATCATTATCATTATCATTATCATTATCATTATCATTATCATTATCATTATCATTATCATTATCATTATTATTATTATTATTATTATTATTATTATTATAAATTTAGGACAGAGGAAAGTCCTATTATGCCCAAGTATAAAACTATTAGAAATAATTTAAAAATATAAAAATTGAATAAAGTAATTAAGTTAAATTTCATATACAAGTTTTTAAAGAGATAATTATGAAGATTTAAGGAAACTTAAAGGAGCAAGTATAAAAAGTTGGAGAAAAAGCTATATAAAAATATAAAAAAGTGAGAAAACTTACTGGAGTAAGTTTGGTATACATTTAAAAGGGACAATTAAGAAAATTAAATTGGCAAGTAAAAAATTAAATTAAGTTAGAGTTCGCTAGTCAGGGGTCATAACGATTTTTAAAAGTGTTGATTGAGGGCGCACTAACAACATCTTCCGGGAGAGAGTTCCATAGGTGAAAAACACGATTGGGTAAGAACTGCTGTGGCGTAGTTTTCGTGCACAAGTTTGAGGCTGTGTCCACGAAGTCTTCTGTTATTAGCTAAGGTAAATAAGTGATGCAGATTGATACAGTACTATATGTCATGTCGCCCCGTTGCCCTCTAGTACTGTGTAGAGATAAATTGAGTATAGCAAGACGTTCATGGTATTCAGTATTATAAAGACCACGAACCCGTTTGGTAAGTCTCTGATAAACCGTGGGCTCCAAATTACATTATTATATTCTAAAAGTGGCCTTATATGATTTGTATAATGTGGAATCGGTGAATGAAAAGACTTTCTTATAATGAAGGAGAGATTGAGCTTATATCTGCCGTGCTAAGCTGAAAGGTCCTATCTACATAGGTTTAACATATACAGATAGGACCTTTCAGCTTAGGAAGGCAGATATGTTAAGACCAGCATAACGAGCTGTTAATGGAGAGTCAATAATCGAGTTTGCATAAATAATCGAGTTTGCATATAATTTGGAGTAATCTGATGATTTGAGGTGAAAAGGAAGATCTGCAGTATATATCAAATATAATATTGGTCCAAGTACGGAGCCTTGTGGTAACCTGATTTTACTACTCTAGAGGATGACGAAGAGTTGCCAACTCTTACTGAGAAGTGCCTGCTAGAAATAAAAGCTTTGATCCATTTTAATAATCGACCCCTAATGCCAAAATGCTCGAGTTTTTAAATAAGTCTTTTCTTAGGTACACGTTCAAAAGCTTTGGAGAAGTCTAGGTATAGCACGTCAACGGATCCTCCTTTGTCTATGGCTTCGGTCCAAGCTCTCAAGCATTCAAGGAGATTAGTTGTTGTGGATCGGCCTGGTAAAAGTCCGTATTGGGCAGCGGCGGGTACAATATCATAAATATACTTAATTTTTCAATACGGCCACTTTTGAGCACAAGTTTTAGCACTATAAAAAATACCGCTATTTTTATTGCATGATAAACATTTGAATTACTGAATAGTGCTTATGTGATGAAGTTGTGAAAAATAATTTTAATCTACGGATATTTCTTATTCTTATTAGATTTTGTTTGTGAAACTATAGAATTAAACCGGTGAGAGCAAGAAGGGAAAGATTGCACTTTTTGGACGAAATTGACTGAGATAGACATTTTGTTCTTTGCTTTAAAAATGTAAACATATCACAAACTATTATGCCCCAGTAACACATTAAATATGTGATTGAGGCAAAGAAGAATATTCATCCTTTTTGAAATTCCTGGAATGTTTCCCTTTCAGGAATTTCATAAAGGATGAATATTTTTTAACTTACCAAGTTAAAAGAAGATAACTTTGAGTAAAAGTAAGGACTAAAATCCTAAGCAAACATCAATAGGTTATGTTATGTTATATATATATACATATACAGTGCGGTCCAAAAGTCACCCCCCCCCCCCCTTTTAACTTTTGAACGAGTTGAGATATCGACTTCAAATTTAGAACACTTAAATAAGACAATTTAAACTATCTATATATTTGATATTTTTAGCTCTTAAAATGTGGGCATGGGGGGACATTTTAAATGGAAAGGGGGGTCGTGTGATACATCATTTTAAAGCTTATAAAATTCTCTATTTAAACTAACATTTTTAATTTTTTAAATTTTTTTTTTAAGGTTTTGATTTTTCAATTTTTTGTACTAATAAAATTCGATTTTTTGTGCTAAAAAATTCGATTTTTTAAGTTTTTTTTATAAATTTTTATTTATGTCAACTAAAATTAGTTTAAAAGTATAATTAACTTTTTTTTTATGATGAAATTAGGCATTTCAAAAAATTTATTTGTTTTTTTTAGAGGAATTTTGACATTAATACCCATTTTCAACCCCATTTTAAACCCAATTTTTTTTTTAATTTAAAAATATGGAGTTAAATGGAGATTGACATTAATACCCATTTTCAACCCCATTTTAAACCCAATTTTTTTTTTAATTTAAAAATATGGAGTTAAATGGAGAATTTTATAAGCTTTAAAATGATGTATTACACGACCCCCCTTTCTATTTAAAAAAATGTGCCCCCATGCCCAAAAGTTTCAAATTTGAAGTCGATATCTCAACTGGTTCAAAAGTTAAGAGGGGGGGTAACTTTTGGACCGCTCTGTATATATATATATATATATATATATATATATATATATATATATATATATATATATATATAAGCATGTATATATGACTTATATAATCTGTTATTTGTTTAATAAAAGACAGTCTTGTAATTAACAGTAAAAAAAAATTCTTTTTAGTTATCCTAAAACTTTAGTCAGTTGAGATCAAGAAGGGAAAGATTGCACCAATTTTTACTACATATCAGAGCTAAAGGTTTTAAAAAGAAACCACTTATTAAACATTGTTACTATGGTTACGATGACCAAGTTTGTAATGTCGTGTTTCTTTATTGGGCTTATGGTTTGGTTGCTATAAGGTTTTTTGTTAATTCCCGAAAGTTGGATCGAGTGCAATCTTTCCATTCTTGTTCTCACCGGTTCAATTCTAGATGGCACTCTTAAACATGTGCAAACATTTTACGCAGAAACTTTCCTATACACCTCTTTGTTTCGATACACCCCATTTTACGGTATGTAAAAATATTGAAGAAAAATCTTACGTAAGGTTAGGGGCGTTATTAGAAAATCTTACATAAGGAGAGGAATCAAAAATTCTTAAAAAAGTAAAAAAGTAATTTGTGCACGGCCCCTTTATACAACAGAAAACAAAAATCATATTGTTTTGTATAAACTCTGTGGTAAGCTAAAATTCTAAAAATAGTAATTTTTAATATAAAGTAAAACGTGATCGAATTACAATTATAAAAATACTCATTTGCATCCTAATTTAAAAAACCTTCAACCCTAAGCGTCTTTCTTACCAGCCGGAATTGTTTTCGACTCCATTTTAATACATAGGGGAAAGTGGGGGAACCGAGTGCAGTCGGTAACCGTGCGCTCAACCGAAAATTTAAATTACGCTATAATTTGAGACATCTTTGGTATCCATGCTTAATTAACCCTAACAATTCGCCTTCGCCAAGAACGGCGAGTGACACAACAGTTGTTAACAATATCTGAATATGTGAATAGATGTTCGTTGTTATTATTTTGCACGTGTTCGAAATAGGACGGTTGGTTCATAATAACCGATTAATTAAAATAAATAAATAAAATAAATATATTCTTGAAGGACATGATCATTTGCATTTATCCATACAATTTTGTTGAATTTAGTTAAATAGTTTTTGTGATGTGCAGTGATTTATTTTTAAGTTCGTGATGGGAAAATGAAGCGCAAAGCCGTGTCCCCTCACTCCATTAAATGGTAATTAATGTTAAACCCTTTTATTACATATTACGTATGACTAAAAAGGGAACGTTCAAGTATTACGTAACGCTCCTAGGGGGTGGGAGCAAAGGGAAAGTAAGTATTTTGAATATATCTATAAATGTGCAAAATCTGATTATTTTGCGTGTTTAGCCCAAAATCCGAAACACGACTTTATTTAATGAAATTTGGTTGATGTTAACCAGAAATACGATAAAAGCAACATCGCGTTGCATCGACTCCAAATTAATAACAACCGTTTTTTGATGTTGGTTTATCCATAATTCCAATTCCAATAATGGCATTTTCCATAGGGTAGTTTGCCAGCTCAATCTAATATAATTTTCGGCCTACGCAAAACCGTCTCACTCTGTAGTGATGTGTGCACAGACGCCAACTTATAAAAAAATTATCAGTAGTAATATCATAAGTGCATGTTGAATTATCGATAATTTTTTTACTGTATTAAAAAAATATTTTGCTTGGTAAGTGATTTCCTTAAGCAAACTTTTTTTATATACAGTAAAAAAATCATATATAATTCAACATGCACGAATGGTATTTTGAAAGACTATTTCACAAACACAATAAGGAAGCATATAATTTTACCATGTTTAATGTTGTTTGGACTGTTTAAGTTAAAAATTTAAGAACTAAACAACAACATTACTTTACAACTATAATTAAAAATTTAAATCTCAAATTTGCCGCGCTTTTAAAAACCACGATGTTCACTTGTTCGCGAATGTTGCCAAGTCTAAACTTTGATGAAGGGATTTTATGCTTGAGATTATTCCAATAAAATAGTCGTTATTATATATTTTAGCATTTAAATAAAGATCATTGCTGTTTTTGTTTAAAAAGTTTAGTTTTCAACTGAAAAGAAATGAAATAATGGGTGTTTTCACCCGTAAAAAAACAATTTGCTATCGGTTTCTAATAAAGTTTGGCAACGCTGTACTGGTACCAGCGAAGTCATTTGATGTTTTGATTTCCGTCATTTAAAAGAAGTAAATTATTTACTTCTGTACTGTAAATATATTTCAGCGCTAGAATAATATTATACGGTAGTTTCGAATTTTCAAAAAAAAAAATCAAAAATCGTCCTAGACAAAAAATTCTTGGATATAAATTTGCTTAATGAAAAAATAAGCAACTTCTTTTTTTCAAATGTCTGTCCGTCTGCCTGTCTGTCCGATTCATGTCACGATTTTTGAGAACTCGATAACTCAAGAACGAATAATTTGATCGACTTGAAATATTCAGGAAAAATTAAGTTCTACGAGGGCAAGATCCCTATTGTTTTTAAAAGTAATCCCCCCAAAAACAAAAAAGTTATGGGGGTAGCCCCCAACTTAAAAAAAATCGAAAAAAGCTGAAAGAAAATTCTGATTAACGTAATTTTTTCAAGAAAAATTGCTTTTATTCTACCAATTGCTATCAATTCTACAAAAAAAAATTCTTTTTTTTTATTTTTCGTCTTTTTCAAAAGAAAATTTAATAAAAAAAATTGAAAAATAAAAAAAAAATAGTGATTTTTGATTTTTTTTTTCAATTTTTTTTTGTTTTTCAAAAAAGATTTTTTTTAAAAAAAAAGTGTATTTTTATGTTATTTTTTTTTTTGAAAATTATTATTTTTAAGTATTTGGGAAATGAAATATACCATTTACTGTGAATAATACATAATGGAATGCGTAGCATTACATATATTCACGGCTTGTTGCATACCACGGAAAATTTATTATAGAATTTGAGGTTATGTTTCTTAATTTTCTTAATTCCTTAATTCAGTTTAGTGTAGTTAGTAATAATTATGCCTGAATAGACCTTAAAGGTTGTGGCACAACCGTCATTTAATTTTTGTCTGGACAAAAAAATGTGCGACTAAAATGGCAGACGCCATTTCTAGGAGAATGAAGCTGGAGAAATGCTAGAAATATCACTTAAATATTCTAGACAGATCAAGTGGCAATCATTTGTTCTCCGATCGTCATTTTTTTATCGGATTAAACTTAAAAAGAACAAAAAAGTGCCCACTTCAGTTCGAATTCTCTCTCCACAGTTAGACTTTATATTCTCCGATCGAAGTTATAAAAACGAGATTAGTCGACGAAAAAATTACTTAATTTTTATTTAATATCATGATCTACATATTTCTTGCTTTGCATACTAGTTTAGCTTTTTCTGTTTTTTAATAAAACTAGAAAAGATTACGTTTTGTGCATATAAATAATTCGTAATAACTGCACTTTAAACAATATTTTTATATAAACTTTATAACAATAAAAATACTTGACAGTGAAAAAACCTGGACTGGACAATAGAAAATTTATTTTGTTTTTTTTTTATGCCAATAAAATAAAATAAATAAATAAATAAATCCTTGTCTTTTTGAAAAGTACACTGAGAGCTCGTTACCGTAGTAAATACTAAACGTTTTTGCTTATATGGAACCCCGTGAAAGTTTAGTTAACATTCACTGGTTGTTACAGTAATACTTAACGTTGTTATAGTTCTGGTAATTGTAAACCAGTGAATGTAAACTAAACTTTCGTGTTTGGAAATTTAGCAGTTTTACGATAAATATATTCGAAGTACTTACCTGTATAATACAGGTTGTATTCTTCAAAAAACCGTCGACGCCGAAATGTAATGGTAATTGAAAATGCACACAAGCATAAACGAATTATTTTTGTCGGAGATATAGCAGGGAAATCACGTTTGTAATCAGAGCATATTTGTTTATTCATATACTAGGTATTTAGGTACGCTAATGGGGTATTAGCCTACATTGTCAAAATAGGGACCTGTTGTACCCAATAACCCTTCCTGAATTTATTGACTACAGGATTTATTTTAGCTTAAGTGAAATCACGGAAAAAATATACACAAAAAACCACAAAAAAAAAGATCTGGTGTGGCAACCAGAGAAGTAGCCATTAACCATAGCACACTGATTTTTTTTCTGGTTGCTGCAGAAATCCAGTACAAGACAAATTGTGCTTACACTGTAAAAACGAATTGGTAAAATTACCAAACGTATCGTGGGTAATTTTGTGGCCAGAACATATTCGTGAAAATTACAAAAAAGTTGTGAAAAGCAATTTACATAATACATACTGTTTATTTATTTAAATAATAGATATCTAAATTTTACAAATTGTAAATTTTAAATTTCCAGAATAAAAATTGAATTTTTTATGTGATATGTGATAATTACAAAACATTTACAAAAATAAATTGAATTTTACCGATTCTATATTGTAAATTTCAGGAATAAATTTTTTTAGTTTTTTAAAATGTAATATTACAATATATATTCCTTAAAAACTAGATACAAATTTTGTAAAATTCACTAGTGAATTTACCATGTAAATTTACAACTCGCTCATTTTTTTTAAGTTGTAACAATTGCATCAAATGAGCTAACTGTTGCATTTAAAATCAAAAATTGAATAATGTATAATACCTACTTATCTAATATTTTAAATAAAACAAAGAATAAAATTTTTATTAAACATTTAATAAACACAAAAAGTCGAAGTTATTTTATATTTATACATAAAATGCTTAACTTACTAAACGGATGGGCCCAATCAGTTTTCTAAATTTTACACCAAACACATATATCATTGATAAATATTTTTTTATTACAAAGTAAGCACAACTTTAAACAAATATTTAAGCTTTAGCCTAATGACTAGTGACCTAGTATTGCAACAACATAAAAGAACTAAATATATTTTTTCTACTACCTAATTAAGTGCTAGCTTACATATTATCTGCCGTTATCAAGGCTTGTTTACCTTGTCAACCAATAAAATCACTGAACTCATTTATTACTGACCGTTGTTAAGCATCGTTTATTGACTTTTTTCAACTTATATGTCAAACTGACAGCTATGTCAATATATTTTTAACTAATATTTGAAGTTACTAGCTTTAGGTAGTAGAAAAAATACTATATGCACCACGTATGCGAACTGTCTTAAGTATACTCGACTGATTTTTTGCCTTGACTTCTTCTCAGCAAAAAAACTTCAGTCTCGAACACTAAAGACTTAGTTCATATACTAGGTGCATAATATACTATTTTATATTAGATTTATATATACAAAACAAAATGTTTTTTTTTCTAAGACTATACGTAAATATTAACACCTATAAAGATATTATCTTATACAAAGAATTTAGGAAGTCACTTATCAAAATTTATAACATGCGAAGAGCTTAAGTTCTAGGAGGGGGAACAACGAATCGATGAAGGCTAGCTGTGCCTGCGTATTAGCAACAGTTTTTTAGAGTAGAGTACAAATAGCAGAACAGGGCCGCACTAAATTTATTTTAACCCTTAATTTGGTAATGTGTAGTATATGATACATGAATTTTAAGATAACAAAAATAGTTATTTACAGTACAAGTGAGGTAAGTGGGATATTATTCACGAAAAAAAAGTTGACTGGGGAGGCTCCTGGGTCGAGTGGGTTAATTTTTGAGTGAATAATGTTACTTACCCCACGTGTGCTTTACAACATTTTATCCAATACCTCTTAAAAACACTTCTGAATCAAATTTCCAAATGACATTTCCACAAAATTTACTTGACATTTCAATATAATGTCACTTTTCGGTGATTAAAAATTTCATAACACAACTTGTTTACAGGATGATTAAAAGGTCATTTTCATTGATTAAAATGTCAAGTGTAAACTAACATTATTAATAGGTATTGGATAAAAATTATTTGGCAAAAAAAAATATTTGGCAATGTCAGTCATGATACAAGTCAGTATTAAGTCACGTGACTTTTTTTAATATTTTTTTTCCATAAATGTTTTACATTTATGTATCTAAATTTCCCCTTAAAAGATTTTTAATATACTTCATCCCAAAGAGTGTTTGCCAAATTAAGGGTTAAACTATAATAAATTATATAGTTAAGTAATTATTGTTAATTTTTATGTAACTTTTTATATAAATAAAAATATTTTACTTTCCTCAGGAAAGTCTTGCGTTAGTAAAAAAAACTGAAAAATTTTTATAGTCTTTTTTTTATGTTTCTCGGCGTTTATATCCAAAAAAGATGATTTCCATAAAAAAATATGTCGGTCTATCTGTCGGTCTGTCTGCGAAATTTGTGACCACAATAACTCAAGAACGGTTTGAGATAAAGACATTACATTTGGACAATAAAGTTGTAGATTGGCATTTTTTTTTGATAAAAATCGGGGTAAAAAACAATATTTTTTCACATTTTTTTATTATTTTTTGGCTAAAGAAGTTTTTAAAATGATTATTATAACATCCATAAAAAATATCACTCGCTTGGGGAATAGGTCCAAATAACATTGAGCAAGGACGAGGAAAGGGTCTAAAATCACCAATTTTTAAATTTTTGTTTTTTTAGATTATAATAAATACAGTATTAAAATAATAAAACTAAAAAATAAACAAATAAAAAGTTTATTAGTTATTATTACTTTAAAATAATTTTTGTTTCAAGAAAAAACTTCTGTGATACTGTAACTCCGCGAAAAGTCGTTTGACAGAAATTTAAAAGTCTGTCATGTGTCATTGTTATTCAATAATATTCACGAATTTTTCATTACTGTCAAATGACGATAGGTACGTGAAACGTAAAAAACTTTTAGATTCCGACCCTGAACTTCATTTCTCTCTCTCTCTCTCTCTATTTATTTGGTCTTTTTCTTCCGAATAATTAACCAGGGTTTCTCTATATAATCATGAGGTTTCCAGTGCGCCAGTACTAATCGGATATGTATCCTGACTTGCGCACTATCACTGATAAATTACTAATGTAGTAATTTCCACGCTAATATTAAAAACACACAAAAAAAATATCTTCAAACGTCCATTATTATTCACTTAAAATTCAACAGTTCGCACGATTAATAACCATATATATGGTTCACTTTTACTTGTACATAAAACATTAACATAAAAATACTCTAGGCACATCATAAAAGATGGCAAAACAAAAATACACGAGGCACATCATAAAAGATGGCTTAGCACGATGCTGACGCTTGATCGCTCAGTACTTGAATGAATGTGAACTTCATTTATTCGAGCAAAACGTAAACTTGGTTATCATCGAAAAAAAGCCCGATTTAGAATTTTTAATGTTTTTAAAAAAAAAAATTTATTCGTATAAAACAGACATATGATGATGGTTCAGTCTGTTTGAGTATCTGATAGAGAGAAGTAGTATTTTTTATACCAATAACATTTTTAAAAAGCATTGATAATGCTAAATCTGGCAACACTGTTTCTATTATGTATGTGGAGATGGGTCCTTTGCTAGCATTCGCTCGCGCTGTCCCCACTTCTATCTCTCTTTTAAATTCACCTAAGGTTGTAATCTCTTCGCTTTATCGTAAACTGACAGACTTTTTAAAATTCTCTGTATGTATATTGAACATAAAATTACCTTTACAATTTACTGCACATAATTTTCACGATTAAACAAGTAATAACACTCAAAAATAGTAAAGCATCGCGATGTGTACCTGTCTAAATGTTGTTTGATAGTCAATTAAATCAATAATAAAAGTGCATGCTGCTGATGGTGGGATATTAAATTCCCAAATATATTTGGTACGTTGTACTTTTACATAACATAATTTGTGATTTTAAATTAGAAAAATACATTTTGAAATAACAAGATTATTATTTAAAAGTTACAAAATTAATTAGTGATGAAAAAGCACAGTTTTTTTGTAAAATTTAAAAAAAAAGGTAAAAAAATATCAAATCTGTAAAAATTCAAAATAAGTTGGGCTATTTCACAGAACCTATATTATAATTTTTAGTACCTTTTTTATCAGTGTAGAAGATCCTTAAAATCTAAGTTTTGTTTCTGGTAACCGCAACATGTTACCAGATTTCTGTTTGCAGAAAAGTAATTGTTTTGGGCTTTTTGTTTTAACCCTTAAACGGTTATTGTATCCTGGAAGATACATAGTATGTATTACATAATATTTGAAAATTCTTATATTTCAGGACTTGTGAGATTGGCATAGGTTTAATACCGTGTGATATTAGCTCCCCTTTTTATTTGTGCTCTTTGTGATCACATCACTTTGCTTAGTACTAGCCATGGCGAAGTGTGCGAAAAAAACATTGATAATATTATTTATCCACGGCCATGATTAATAGGCCTATTAATCATGGGTCTGTAAAAATTAACCGTTTAAAATTTAAAACGACCGTGGATAAGGTATAGAATTCTACTCGCGTATAATAGCTATTAATTATACGCTCATTGAATAATATACTATTTTTTGTATTTTGTATGTTGTCCTGAGTAAAAAAAAACATACTAAAATTGTGGTTTTATTTTTTAAAAGCGAGTGCCCGTTAAAGGGTTAAAATGCAGTGATATACCAACCCCTAAAATTTAGACCGTAAACACCCTGTATGCTTTTTAATAAGCATAATCTAGAATTTAAAAATAATGATTTGTAAATTAATTAAACCTTAGAAACATAGTAAATATTATTGCCTTGATTTATTTGAGCTGAGACAATGATTTAGGATAAGTTTTCATTAAAATTGATCTCTCCATTATAACAATAATTTTTATTATATCAGTGTCCACAACAGGAAGACGAATACAATTTTTGCCTAACGATCGTATTCAAAAAAATAAAACACTAGCAAATTATGTCGCTACAATAAGATGAAGAACTATATTAGCATAAAGAAAGAAATCTAGATTAAACATATGGGTATTATAAGCAATTGTTATAGTTTTTGGTTCTCAAATATTTAAATTAAAGCATCCTGGCAGTAAAGTTAATGTATGGTGCTTTAAATCCGGGCTGAGCTTTAAATTTAGATAATCTACATATTCCGGGCAAAAAATAAAGAAATGCGTCTTTCTTTATGTTTGTATAAATGTTTAGTTAAAAGGTAATGTAGCTTACAAATTTAAATGTATAAAAATTACAGTCAAATTTGCATGCTTTTCATATTAGCGTCTTAAAATTAGCAGTAAGAATAAATAATAAAAAAAGCTGATAAACAAAAAAAAGTACTTTTTAAAATACCATACTAAATACACAGAAATATACCTAGACATCATTAATTATGTGGCTTGGCTCTTAAAGGAGGACCGCTTATGTGCAGCTCTTTATGCAGCGTTTTGATAAACTTTACATGCGCTGACCGTTTTTCAATATGTTATTTTAAATAAAAACATTTTTTTACAAAAAAAAAACACCAAAGACACCAAAACAACGTTTACGTAAATCAAGGCCCCCTCATTAAAAAAAAGGCCAAACCAAGAAAAAAACCAAAACAAACTCCTGCACTGATAAAAAGGTACTGAAAATTACAATATTGGTTCTGTGAAAAATACCCAACTTATTTTGAATTTTTACAGATTTATTATATTTTTACCTCTTTTTTGGAATTTTACACAAAAACTGTGATATCACTAATTAATTTTGTGTTATCACTAATAAATTTTGTAATTTTTAAATATCAATCTTGTAATTTCAAAATTTATTTTTCTAATTTAAAATCACAAATTATGTTTTGTAAAAGTATAACGTAATTTGGCAATATTCCTACGGAATTTTGTAATTTTACCAAATATATTTTGGAATCTAATATCCCAATACCCTGGGCATGCGCGGCAAGTGCGCTTCCATGATTGATTTAATCGACTATCAAATAACATTTAGACTACAAATAGCGACGCTCTACTATTTTTGAGTGTTATAACTTGTTTAATCGTGAAAATTATGTGCAGTGAATTGTGGTATGCTCAATATATAAGATAATAACTGTATAGGTATTAGTATTTACGTATAGTCATTAAGAAAATAACATTTTGTTTTATATAGATAAATCTAATATAGTTCTTTTATGTTTATGCAATACTAGGTACAAGTCATTAGCCTAAAGCTTAAATATTTCTTTAAAGTTGTGCTTACTTTGTAATAATATATATATATATATATATATATATATATATATATATATATATATATATATATATATACACGTAGAACTATCAATAGGAGGCCCGATACATAGCATAGGTGATTCGAAGCCCGGGTTTAGGGGCAAGGAAAAAAGATATATGTGTAACGCTAATACGAGTCCCTATTATATTTTCCGGTCATAGCAAGCCCAAATGCATATTTTTTTGATTTTTCACAGTTATTTGAAGCCCTGCGATGTTGCCAATATTTCCTACTTATAAATTCGATATAATAATTATTTAAGTTGTCTTTGTATGAAAGTTTAACGCTTGTTTTTTAATGATAAATGAATAATATTGTTATAAAAGTAGTTTTTATTTTTAATATTTAAAATGTTTAAAATGTAATGAAACTATTTTGTTTTTTATTAAAAAAGTGATGTTTTGGTCTGGTGTAAAAAAATATCAACATAATTTGGAATAAATAAGGTTAACGTTTATTTAGAAAAATGTTTCAAAGGGGGAAGCCACCATTAAATATTGTCCGATGGGGTTCAAATTTTAGGATGGGGTGCGGGAAGGTCTCTTAAGTCAGCATACAAAATTTCAGCCCGATCGGATAATTTAAAGTTCTCGTTTTTTACCATTCCGCAGAAAAAAATCGTTTCGCAGACGTAAACCAACCCTAAATATTTTCCGATGGGGTTAAAATTTTAAAATGGGGTGCAGGGAGGTCCCTAAAGTCGCTGTAAAAAATTTCAGCCCGATCGGATAATTCAAAGTACTCTTTTTTACCGTTCTGCAGGAAAAAATTATTTCACAGGCGTAAACCAACCCTAAAAATTTTCCGATAGAGTTGAAATTTTAGAATGGGGTGCAGGGAGGTCTATAAAGTCAGCATACAAAATTTCAGCCCTATCGGATAATTTAAAGTAATCGTTTTTCACCATTCCGCAGAAAAAAATCGTTTCGCAGGCGTAAACCAACCCTAAATATTTTTCGATCAGGTTATAATTTTGGGATGGGGTGCAGGAAGGTGCCTTAAGTCAGCATACAAAATTTCAGCCCGATAATTTAAAGTACTCTTTTTTTACCGTTCCGCTGAAAAAAATTGTTTCAAAGGGGGAAGTCACCCTTGAATATTGTTCGATGGGGTTGAAATTTTATGATGGGATGCAGAAAGGTCCCTTAAGTCAGCATAAAAAATTTTATACCGATCGGATAATTTCAAGTACTCGTTTTTTACTATTCCACAGAAAAAAAAGTTTCGGAGGCGTAAACCAACCCTAAATATTTTCCAATGGGGTTGAAATTTTAGGATGGGGTGCAGGAAAGTCCTTTAGGTCAGCATAAAAAATTTCAGCTCGATTGGAAAATTTAAAGTACTCGTTTTGTTTCATTCCGCAGATAAAAATCGTTTCGCAGGCGTAAACCAACCCTAAATATTTTCTGATCGGGTTATAATTTTAGGATCGGGTGCAAGAAGGTGCCTAAAGTCAGCGTACAAAATTTTAGACTGATCGGATAATTAAAAGTACTCTTTTTTTACCCTTCCGCAGGAAAAAATCATTTCACAGGCGTAAATCAACTTAAAATATTTTC
>OY294053.1:12811772-12881971 GCA_958510825.1 Brachypterus glaber | reverse complement strand
CCCGACCACGTTGGCTTGTGTTGCCGAAGAGCACACAGTACAGCAAAAGGTTTGCAGTGGATAATGCCGCACTAGCAATCGGACCTGTGATACTACTACCCGAAGGCACCGAAAGGAGCAGCAAGGAGCTGTCAGGTCTGTTGGCCGAGCTCACTTTAAGGACTTTCAAGCAACCAGGATCTGTACTAAGGCTGCAAGCGAAAATGATCCTTAAGCAGTTTGGCGCCGGTCCAAGTGCACTGGCAGCCAATAAACTTAAGGATCAAAGCCGCTCACTTAGCCAAAAAAGCCGAGAAAACGAGGTTCGGATTCCTCGCTAAACTGTAAAAAGTCCCGGGGTACAACAACAAAAATCCTCGTTAGAGTAGAAAAACTAGTAACACAGGGGTAGGCAAAAAGGACCAATATGGTCTAGTTGCTAGTCTTGACCTCCCCACCATTACTACTACTACTACTACGGTTAAATCGTAGACTAAAGATTATCCAGAACTAGAGTTCGACGGAAATATTTTACACTGCACATTTTGTAAAAAGGAATTAACCTGGGAAAGAAAAACTAATATTTTAAGACACGTGAATACAAAAACCAGTAAAGGATATGAGGAGCAAGGACAATTTAATATTTAAAGTAAGTAAAAAAATAAAAAATAAATTTTAATCATAAGTTATAAACGTCACGTGACCTTTTATTGCGAATAAAAAACGATTGGCCAGGCAGATTTTTTTTAACTTGGTAAAAGAAATATCCAGTCACTATGCCACAATACTATAAAATTAAATTTGGATTATTAAAGAGCCCAACTAAATCGTAATTTAGAGATATTTTTTTTACTTAAATAAAACATTACGGGATTTTCATAATATTTATACATTTTTATAAAATTAATATGAATTTGTTTACTTATTGTACCCGGCTATGCATTTTGACGTCACGACTTGCTAAAATCCGATGTCTATAGTAAATTCAAGTCCAAGGTGCAGTGAAAGTAAACAAAAGAATCGCGCAGGCGGCAGCGGGCGCGTGGTTTTATTGGTTAAAACACTCGAATGTTGCTAGAGTAGGGATGTAGAAGATTAAACAGGTCAGTACGGGAGCACTTTTGGTGAAGGGTACAATGCATTGAAATGGACCGACATATAGAAATATTTTGTTTTGAGTCCTACCCTGTCACTAAATCCATTGTAATTAGTGCGTTTGTTTACTACTACTTCATCTTGAAGTTGAATATACTATAGTTATTAGTCAAGAATGCGCATTTGACCCATGTCAAGCATTCATGTTTGATATAACAAGAGTCCACACGCTACTTTTAAGTAATTTAGAAGTTTTGATCGATACGATATAAGGTGTTTCTTAGTTTTTTTTGTCAAAAGTATAGGGTGAGTTTAAATTTATATTATATTATTAGTTATTGTTATATGGAGTTTAAATTTATGTTTTATTAATCATAATAAGTAATTATTTATTATTATATTGCAGTATAATCCCACCTTATGCAATAACAGAACGCTGTATATAGTGAAAAGATACGAAACGTCAGAACTAAAAGTAAACGTTCTTTATATTAGTTGAAATATTGTTAGTGTTATACGTTATTTTAAGTTATTATGAGTATAGTTATAGGTTTAAAAACATATAGTGTAAATACAGTATACAATTAAACTACAATATAACCTAAAATAAAAATAGTTATTTTTTACATGATAAAAGTACACAATATATCTTGCATTATTACCGTAGATATCGGTAAATAATAACAAATTACAAGATATATCATTTAATTTTACATGATATATCATTTAATTTTACACGATATACACTGTATTTAACCTTATATATACTGTAATGATAAATTACAAGATGTATATCTGGGTCACAAAAGATGCCACGATATATTGTGTAACATTTTCACCAGTATGGTTTCAAATTTCCCAAAATCGCCAAAATATATCCTAGACGGATACATGAAAAAATAACAAACTCTGAAATTGTCAGTCTGTCCGTTCGTCTGTTCGTCCGTCCGTCTGTCCGTTTAATGTCACCATTTTTGTGTACACGATAACTCATTATCCACTAATTATCCACACGGAAAAAAACCAAATCTATATTCAAGAATAATCATATACTTAAAATTTTACACTTGTTTTATGTATAATATTCTTTCCATGGGTATAACAAATATTTGAAGCCAATATACTCTTATACTTGTTTTCCAAAGATAGTTATAGTCACTAAGTAATTTTGTATTAAAAAAAAGAATAAATTGTCTTTTATATAAGAAGAAGATACACTCTTAAAAAGTGAATAAATTCATTAGCGAAAAAGGAGCTGTTATTTAATCAAGTATAAACACTTCTATATAATTATAAGTAATCTTGATTTTAGCTCATTTATATATACTTAAAGTCAGTTTATTAAGACTTTAAATAAGTATACTATTCTCGGCGCGAGAATAACACCACATTTACTATTCTCAAGGTTATATTAAGAAGGCGTGTCTATTATGTATCATCTAACACAACATGCAACAACCAGTCTGCATTTGACCGGTACCCTTGTCTTTTCGCACCTAGTTAAAAGTCTTAACTTAACCCGGCGCGTGTGTGGTGAAAAATTATAACATCGCGTGTGGTGGGGTGTAATCCACCCCAAACTTTAAAAAGTCCAAAATGATCAAAATTTGAGTAACGTAATACTTGAACGTTCCCCCACCACACACGCGCCGTGTTAAACCCGATGTTTGACTAAAACACCCGCGATTACGACCGCCGACTTCAAAAGATTGGGTTTTATACCTATTTATTTTAATTCCGTTATAAATCCTCAATCGCAAACGGTTTAAGTTTGTGGTGAATAATAAAAATGGAGGACCTCCTTTCGAAATGGGATATAATCGATTTAATAAAACTGTTTCGCATTTTTATTATTCACCATAAACTTAACGACAACCGTTTGCGATTGATGATTGATAACGGAATTACAATAAATAGGTATAAAACCAAATAAACGAAACATCCAAATAATAAAAATAAGATTTTCCTGAAAAGAAGTATAGCAAGAGTTGCAGAATGGGGGAAACTAGCGTAGCGCTGATTCAAGATTACTAATCTTCAATCCAGTTTAGCCTTTTTTCCGTGCAATCGACTCGAAATTTGC
The DNA here is from genome assembly GCA_958510825.1 of Brachypterus glaber. Classification (NCBI taxonomy): domain Eukaryota; kingdom Metazoa; phylum Arthropoda; class Insecta; order Coleoptera; family Kateretidae; genus Brachypterus; species Brachypterus glaber. The sequence goes on along the minus strand of OY294053.1, from coordinate 12,878,814 downwards.
AGGAAATATCAAGTTCTATGAGGGGAAGATCCCTATTGTTTTTGAAAAAATAAAAATATTATTGGGGGTTAAACTTAAAAAAAAAATGAAAAAAAATATAATTAAAAAAAAATATTTTTTTTTCGTTTTTCGTAAAAAAAAATATTTTTTTAAAAAAAAATTTTCTTTTTTCTTTTTTTGAAAAAATGTTTTTTTAATTATTTGGGAAAATGCAATATACCATTTACTGTGAATAGTATATAATGGAATGCGCAGCATTACATATATTCACGGCTTGTCATTATTAATGTTGGGTTACCAAACCAAGCTTAAAATTATTATTAAGTATTACTCAAATAAAAGAGGTACTAATAATACTGTGCAAATGACAGTGTCAATAGCTTTGGCAAGATCCACAAAGATACAAATACTGGGTTTACTACACTACCATCTAACGCACTGTACATAAAACTGCTTTGTGAAATGTCCTGTGTTTTTCAGAACACAAAACTATTGATTTTAGGGTATCAAAAAATGATAAATTTTACTATATTACTAATATAATGTATTAGCAAAAAAATATTATACATATAAACCACGGGTTTGAATTATGCCTTTATAGCCCTCGCGATGTATATCCTTCCGCGATCCACGCGATATAAGTAATATCTTAAGCAGTTAAAAAGTTAAAGAAGGGACAGGCTTTGGACAAGTACTGTATAAAATCAAACATAAAACGAAGAGTATATATGCATTAATTAGATAGTCATGGTATGTTTTAATTTTATTATACAAACTTGTCCTGGTTTAAGTCAACGTTTTTATAATTTATCAGTTTAATTTTTAATAAAAATTAATTATTAACTTAAAGAACGAATGGTAGCAAAAATTTCTCGTTTAATTTTTCTGTAAAAGAAAAAAAGGCTAAATAATTTTCTAATTAATTTATTCTCTCATAGAGTAAGTTTAAAATACTTTTAAAAACTTTATTTAACTTCTTCAAAGGAAAGCGAAAAGGAGAGAGAGAGAGAGAGAGAGAGAGAGAGAGAGAGAGAGAGAGAGAGAGAGAGAGAGAGAGAGAGAGAGAGAGACTCTCTTTTTTTCCTACCCCTAAATTGTTAGAGTTAACTATTTTGCATACCATTTATATTACGCAGTGTCCCAAAACTGTTTTAAATTAAAAGTAACCATTTTCCTTACTACTCGTAGAAAAATGTACACCTACTTCCAATTTTTGAAAGTACTTACTAATTTATTTAAGTACTTCCATATACTTCCACATTTTTTGCAAGTACTTCCATGTACTTTCACATTTTTTGCAAGTACTTTCATGTACTTCCACATTTTTGCAAGTACTTTCAAGGCAATTTTATGTAAGTACTTCCACATTTTTGCAAGTACTTTCAAGGCAATTTTATGTAAGTACTTCCATGTACTTTCGCCTCTAAAAAAAAGCTTTACCTCTGGTAGAAACTAAAAAAAAGGTCCTCGCCATTACCTCTAAATAAAAAAGCTTTACCCCTGACTTGTAGCTTTACCCCTGACCTGTAGCTTCACTTAAAATTAACAGCAAGAAAACCCTCTGGTGTAATAAAATATATTCAAGAAGGGAGGTGCAATACGCGAAACAGTAAGGGGCAGATTTTTATTTTTTTCTACCCTTTCTAACATTTTTTTTTGTTTGGTAGGCTTTATAACGAAACTGAAAAATACTAATAACACCGGCCCGCAAAAGAAAAAAAGCTGTCTGTGCTGGGGTTGAGACCCACCTATTCTTATGTATTTTGGGATGCTGAACACGAATCTGGCATAAAAAAGGCAACTCATTTGGCTCATTTTTTTGATACACTGAAAAAACTGTCTAAAGTGGTGAAAATCTTATATTATTAGTCTAAAATATTAATATCATTAATAATAATAATAATAATAATAATGTGGAGAAACTATTGAACACGTGACTGGTGGTTGCCCTATGTTGGCTGATAATGCATATTTAACACGTCATAACCAAGTCGCAAAAATTTTGCATCAACAAATAGCTAAAAATTTTAATTTAGTAAAAAATCCAGAACCCTTTTATAAATATTCACCGGAGGCTGTATTGGAGTCAGAAGATGTTGTACTTTATTGGGATCGTGCGATAATAACAGACAAAACCGTTGACCATAACCGTCCTGATTTAGTACTCATCGATAAGAAGAAGAAAAAATCTTTGATAATTGAAGTTGGAATTCCGCTTACATATAACCTTCAAAAAACTGAAGCAAAAAAAGTTGAAAAATACAAAAACTTGGAGTTTGAATTAAAACGTTTGTGGAAGCTGGAGGAAATTAAAACAATTCTACAAAAAACTGTTATTTTACAAACCTGCTACCACGCGAGACAGTTTCTAGCCTAACATGACTTGGATGGATTGAAGAGTTCCTTAAGTTATAGGACCACCAGCTATATATTTTATTTAGTTAATGTATATAGTTGAGTAGATAAATTAATAATAATAATAATAATAATAATAATAATAATAATAATAATAATAATAATAATAATAATAATAATAATAATAATAATAATAATAATAATAATAATAATAATAATAATAATAATAATATGCTACTAAACATTGCACAAGGCGTGGTTTATCCATTCAAAACAAACCCAATTCGTTGGAGAAACGTCGTTCTTTTAGGAATAACAAAAAACAGGTGAATCGACATAGTACCACCGTTAATAATTATTGTCGCGTTCAGGAACTAGGTAGAGGATCTTGTTCGCTAAGTGAATGCGCCTCTCCCTCGATTAGCGGAGTATGCAGCGTAATATCGAGTAGGGCTTCTGCAGAAATAATCAATAGTGATGATGATAACACTTCACAACCAGATTTTGTTGTTTCAAAGGAGACACTAGTCGATAATCCCAAGACCACAAAATCTGGAAAGCTAAGAAAACGTATGAAATGGACGACAGATTTAAATATATTTATTATGCGTTCTTATTATAAAATAACAAAATATGAAACAGAATTAAGTAATTATCGTTATCCCCTGCATCAAGAATTTATAAAAAAGTTTCCACAATTTAAGCATTTAACAGAACAGCGCATAGCAGATCAAAGAAGAGCTATTATTAAAAATAACTATATCCCTGCCACTATTTTACATCAGATCCGTCGAGAAATAGAATGTGAAAATCAATTAGAAGAAAATGACATTACTTTATCAAATAATATTCTACAAGAAAACAGTACCACTAATATTACTACACAAAATAATATTAATGAATCTATATTAGCAGAATTTAATAAATCATTAGCGGAATTTGATGGTACAGATCCAACATGCAGACCTTGTTTACCAAAATTAAAAAGTAATAGAAACACAGATAAAATCATCAAGGATATTAATAACCTGATAAATATTTATAAAAAAGAATACGATTCATTAGAAAGGATACATTGTCTCGCGTATTGCAGTGCTGTTACAGTGTTAAGATTGCATAACCAAAATGTTTATGTTAAAATAAAACAAAAAGAAAAAAAGGCAACAAATAAAAGTTCTGAACAAAAACCTCCATGGCAACGTAGATTAGAAAAAAATATTAAAGATATTAGATGCGAATTAGGTAGGCTTACTTCATATAAATCAAATAAACAAGTATCAAAGAAACTTAAAAAAAAAGTGAGAAACATTTTTAAGAAAATTGGAAAAAACTGTAATAATAATCAAAATCAATACTTAGAAGAATACATGGATAATTTAAGACAAACTTTAAAAGCTAAATCTAAACGTTTAAGACGTTATATAAAATGTACCAAAAGAAAACAAGAAAATAAATCTTTTAAAAACAATGAAAAGTTATTTTACCGAAATCTTAAAACAAATGAAAATATCAACCTTAAAACTCCTCCTTCAAAAGAAAGTTTAACTGATTATTGGTCTTCTTTATGGTCAGTTAAAAAACATAACGAAAATGCCGAATGGTTAAACTTTGATCAAATAGAAACTGATATTCCCATAATGAATTTCATTGGTATTGAAATAACCGACGTAACTGCAGTTATTAATGCTACAAGTAGTTGGAAAGCACCAGGAGTTGACAACATTCAGAATTTTTGGTATAAAAAGTTTTACTCGTTACATGAAAATTTAGCAAATCATTTTAACCATATTTTAAATAATCCTGAAGATATACCGATGTTTTTAACACTTGGAGCAACATTTATGTTACCAAAAAGTAGTAGGACTGAAGATCCATCTCAATACAGGCCCATAACCTGTCTGCCAACCATATATAAAATACTAACATCATGCATTTCGAATAAAATATATAAACACATTGAAGATAATAATATTTTAGCAGAAGAACAGAAGGGATGTAGAAGAGATCACATGGGTTGTAAGGAACAACTAATTATCGATTCTGTTGTCTTAAATCAAGCACAAAAAGAAAAAAGAAATATTTTTACTGCTTTTATTGATTTTGAAAAAGCATATGATAGTGTCCCACATTCCTGGCTCATTCAAGTACTAAAATTATATAATATTAACCCAATATTAATACATTTCCTAGAAAATATAATGAAATATTGGCGTACGAATCTTAATCTTATGTCTTTAAATAGCGAAGAAATTTTTATAAAAAGAGGAATTTTTCAAGGTGACGCATTAAGTTCACTTTGGTTTTGTTTGGCTATAAATCCCCTGTCAAAGATTTTAAATAATACAAATTATGGTTTTAAAATTAAAAGTAATAGAAATGTTATTCATTCAATTTCTCATCTTATATTTATGGACGACATAAAATTATATGCTACAAATAAAAAACAGTTAGAAGATTTAATAAACATTACTAAAAGTTTTTCAAAAGATCTACAAATGGAATTTGGTATAAACAAATGTAAAACTTTAAATATTGAAAAAGGCAAAGTATTACAAGGACATATTGTACTTCCAAATAATAAAATCATTAAATCTATGGAAGAAGGTGAAACTTATAAATACTTAGGTTTACAACAAGCTAGATTATTAGAACACAAACAATCTAAAATTAAAATTGAAGCAGAATATTTTTTAAGGATTAAAATGCTGCTAAATACAGAACTTAATGCAGCTAATTTAATAAAAGCCATAAATACATTTGCTATACCAATACTGACCTATACATTTGGAATTATAAACTGGAGTAAAACTGAGCTGGAAAAAATTCAACGAACCACACGGACTATGCTAACAAAATTTAATATACATCATCCAAAATCATCTACATTAAGAACTACATTGCCAAGGAAAGAAGGTGGAAGAGGAATTATAGATATTTTAAATTTACAATCAAATCAAATTAATAAGCTAAGAGAATTTTTTCATTTAAAATCTGACAGTTCAAATCTTCACAAAGCAGTTGTTATGGCAGATAAAAAATATACACCTCTTAACCTAAAAGTAGATAATATGGTTTTAAATGAATTTACAGTTTCAGAAAAAAAACTTCAATGGGCACAAAAAGAACTACATGGTAGATATTATAATGACTTAAATCAGACTTATATTGACAAAGAAGCATCAGTGAAATGGCTTAAAGATGGTATACTTTTTCCTGAAACTGAGGGATTTGTAATTGCGATACAAGATCAGGTGATTAAAACCAATAATTATCAAAAATATATTATTAAAGACCCTACCATTGAAAGTGATAAATGTAGAAAATGTTTTCAAAAGTCTGAAACCATACAACACATAACATCAGGATGTACAGTATTGGCAAGTTCAGATTACCTTCAACGTCACAATCAAATCTGTAACATTCTCCACCAAAAATTATCAAATATTTGTGGATTGCTAAATACTTACACTCCATATTACATATATGAACCCAGAAAAATATTGGAAAATGAAAATTTCAAGTTATATTTTGATATACCTATTATCACTGACAAACAAGTGACGCACAACAGACCTGATATTGTTTTGATAAACAAAAATAACAAACATACATTTTTAATTGATATTGCTATACCTAATAACAATAATATTTTGGACAAAATTCAAGAAAAAAGGAATAAATACAATATTTTGGCAATGGAAATTAAAGAAATGTGGAAAATGGAAAAAGTTGAAATTTTACCAATAATTATATCGACAACTGGATTAATACCAAAAAGTTTATTTGTAGAGTTGGATAAACTGGGAGTTCATAAAAATACATTCGTCGATATGCAAAAAGCAACATTATTAAGTACATGTAATATTGTAAGAAAATTCCTTTCCTAAGTTTCATATTTTGTACCTGTATTATACTTTGATGTTTGGTCCAGTATAATTGTATAACCAATTTTGTGCTAAATAAATAATAATAATAATGGAAAACGTATGAAATGGACCAGAGAATTAAACATTGATATTATGCAGGTATTTTATTACGTTAACCAATGTCAAGATGAACCACCCAGGATGGATAAATTCTCTTCATCTAGAATATATTAAACGGCATCTAGGTTTGAATTTATCAGGGGTAAATATTTTAGATAGGAAACAGGTAATAATCAAAAACCAATATTTGACGCCTAGAAATTTATGGAGAAAATTTTGAAAATATTAATATTATTCCTCAAAATCAAGAAAAGAATTATTTAAGTTTAACAATAGAGAATGAAATAAATGACATTGATTTGGAGTTAAAAAAAAAGTATACTAGTTTATTAGTTTTTTATGAAAATATTTATCTATTAAATCGTCCTATGATACCAATTTTAAAAAATATTTAAAAAACTCAAAAAGTAATTAAAGAAGTTGATAAAATATTAAAAACATATTTAACTCCAGATAAAACAGTAGAAGAAATACACCATTTACTGTATTGTGCAGCAATATTAGTTATAGAACAAAATAATCAGGCTACCTTTTATCCTAAAACAAAAAAAAAAGTCCTGAAGTTATTAAAAAAATACCAGCGTGGAAGAAAAGGCTTGAAGAAAATATTAATAAATTAAGAGGTCAGATGGATATTATTTCGGAATATTTAAAAGGAAATAAATCCAAAAAAGTATGCCGAAAAACAATAGAAATAGCAGAGCGAGAAGGATTTAACCGAAACGAATTAAATTTTATAACAAAACTTACGTTATAATGTACGTCAAATAATTAAAGCTAAGGTATCAAGATTGTCTAGATATAATAAAACTACAAAAAGAACAAAATAGAATTTTTATGAATGATGAAAAAAAAAAAATTACCAATCATTGGAAAACCCATCAAACGAAAATAATACTAATACTTTTAATAATTATTGGAAGAATATTTGGAGTGAAAATGAAGGCTATAATAAGGAAGCAAAATTGGTTAAAGAGAATTGAAACAAAAAGTGAGAATATAAACCAAATTATGTTGAATAACTTTTCAACGGATAATGTTACTCGAGCTATTAAAAAGACACATAACTGGAAAGCTCCTGGGCCAGACAAAATACAAAACTTTTGGCTAAAACCATTTCCATCAATTCACGAAGCTTTACCTAAATGTTTTACATAAATTTTGGATAACCCAAATAAACTCCTGATTTTTTAGCAGAAGGTAATACTGTGTTAATTTTTAAAAAAGGAGACAAAGAAGATCCTAAGAATTATAGCCCCATTACATGTCTTTTTGTAATCTATAAGTTATTTACTGCTTTGGTAGCTGAAAAAATATACCAGCATTGTGATATAAATAATATATTTGAAGAAGGGCAAAAAGGCTGTATTAAGAATAGGGTCTTCTTCGATTTTTGGTTTTAATTATTTTTAAAAACTAGAGGTTCTAATTATAATATATATGCTATTTATTTATTTTTTAGTCTACTTAAACAGGAGAAAAAAAATTATAAAATTTGAATTATTTTTTCCCGCTCCACTGAAAACGTAACAGACAGAGTTTGCGCAATTCAAATCAGTTTTGATTTTGTATGTTGGCTACTCTGATTGTTATTAAATAGATGTGACTGTCATGAAGCGTTGATGTGAGGTTATATTTTCCTATTTTTCGGTTTTATTCAGTTTAAGTTTTATTTGGTGTGTATTTACTGGACTTTTTATATTTCAAGACAGTGTATAGTGCATTTTAAAAAGGTAGGCAAAGCGTTAGCATAGCTGCAAGTCTTTTGCGAAACACTAAAAGGTTTGAGGCCTTAATATTTGGACCTAAGATTTTTTTACCATATAGAAAATTTTTGGTTTAAATTTCATATCTATGTCAAAGCATTCTTGAAATATAGTTTATTTTCAAAGGACTTGCAGCTTTACAGACTATAATGTAAGTTTCTCTATGTGCAGAAAATTTCTACATCCGGGGACATACTTTAAGTATTATATAATATATTTCAAGAATAATGTTTAGTTTTTATTTATAAAACCAAATTATATACCTACTCGTGTTTAAATTTTAGGCATGGATTTCAATAACTGTTATTTTCCAAGTTGCAAAAATTCATCAAAAAACTGCAAAGAAGTTTTTTTTACTGTACCAAAAACCAGAGGCTGTAAGTAAATCATAGTTATCTGTTTTTCAACAACCAGTGGCGCAAAGAAATCTATAGGTGGATAGTTCTGCTGTGAGGACCATTTTGAAGTAAGTTTAAAATTATATACAGGGTGTATGGTACATTGATAGAAAAATTTTAAGAGTGATAGATGAGTCCAAACCAAAATGATCAAAATTTGCGTTACGTAATACTTGAACGTTCCCTTGGTGGTTTTTAGATAAATTTTACGAATATTAATCCCAATGATGAAAATGCAACGACTGCTTTAGCTGGAGTTGAATTTTCCAAAAAATTGGGATTAATATGAGTAAAATTTGAAAAAAAAGCACCAGTACCTAACCTAGTATCATGAATTGATATTTAGGGAGAGAATATAATTTATATTTAATACACATACCTCTTAATTATAACAATAAGCACGATTTCAGATTAGAGAAAAGAGGGGTAAAAAAACCATCGTAGGAGTAAGGTATTTTAACTTATCAGTACAGCATACTACATTTTTATATAATTTCATATAAAAAATATATAATTCTTTGTTAAAAAAAATCATCACAAATAAATGATATGTGCTCATTTTACCTTCCCCAAGGAAAGTCTTGCATTAATTAAAAAAAACATCGGAAAATTGTTATTGCTTTTTTACGTTTCTGGACTTTTATATCCAAAAAAAATTGATTTCTGTAAAAAAAAATCTGTCTGTTGGTTGATTATCTAAAGTTCTAGGCTGGGATTGTTTTTGGTAAAAATTGGATTGGGATAAGGGGTTAAAATGGGGTAAAAACAATTTATTTCAAAAACATTTTTTTTTTCAATTTATTTTTCGTTTTACGAAACAAGAAACTTTTTTTGAATTTTTAATTTTTTTCGATTTTGATTTTAAAGAAACTAGGCCTATAGGGAAAAATATTAATTATTGGCAGCAGTATTTTTTGTTATAATAAAGCCAATAAAAACAAAAAAGTGTACACATTTTTTTTTCCTCGGGACCAGCAAAACTGACCTGGTCCCGGTATTTGTGTACCCTACCTGAGGCAGATATTTGGGCAGTTGTGTATTTTCTCTTGTTCTAATTATGTTTATGTTTTTTTATGTTTCTGCCCTGCCAACTTGACAGGGCAGAGACGGGAGGAATAAGTTATATTTTACAATATTTTAGCTAGTTATGCATGTTTGCTTCCCACTATACATATATTATGTATATTATAAAAGAATTTTCAAAAAAAAAATAACCGTTTTTGTATGGCAAACTTTATTCCAGAAATACAATAAACTGAGTAACAAACTTAAGAATACATTAAGATAAAACCTTGAAATTTGGAGGGTGTTATCTATCACTAATAAATATTTTTGTATGTAAATTAATACTAACAGTACTTATTTTGTTGCAGATGATCAGGAAAAGTCAGGAAATTTTGTAAAATACTTTCTGAAATTAACAAATTTGGTCAGGGAAAAGTCAACAAATTTGGATTTTAAATTTTGGTGCCAACCTGCAGGGAACATGTACTAGCACTAATATTTAAAGTTATAATTAAAAATGAGTAAGGCACTTGTATCTTGTGTTAAGTTCATTTATTTGTACAATCATTGTATTATACAGAGCGGTCCAAAAGTTACCCCCCCCCCCTTACCAGTTGAGATATCAACTTCAAATTTGGAACTTTTAAATAAGACAACTTAAACTATCTTTTAGCATATATTTAATACTTTCAGCTCTTAAAATGTGGGCAGGGGGCATGGGGGTACATTTTTTTTTAATGGAAAGGGGGGTCCTGTAATACATCATTTTAAAGCTTATAAAATTCTCCATTTAACTCCATATTTTTAAATTTAAAAAAAAAATTGGGTTTAAAATGGGGTTGAAAATGGGTATTAATGTCAAAGTGCCTCTAAAAAAAAACAAATAATTTTTTAAAAATGCCTAATTTCATCATAAAAAAATGTTAATTATACTTTTAAACTAATTTTAGTTAACATAAATAAAAAATTATAAAAAAAAAACTTAAAAAATCGAATTTTTTAGCACAAAAAATTGAAAAATCAAAACCTTAAAAAATATTTTTAAAAAATTTAAAAATTTTTGTTTAAATAGAGAATATAAGCTTTAAAATGATGTATCACACGACCCCCCTTTCCATTAAAAAAAATGTCCCTCCATGCCCACATTTTAAGAGCTGAAAATATCAAATATATGCTAAAAGATAGTTTAAGTTGTCTTATTTAAGAGTTCTAAATTTGAAGTCGATATCTCAACTCGTTCAAAAGTTAAAAGGGGGGGGGGTGACTTTTGGACCGCACTGTATAATAAATTATGTCTACATTAAATTCCAAGATAAGTAATTTTCATATACATAATATAATATACATACATATACATATTTTTATATACATAATATACATTTATATTTAAATAAATGTTTGTTATTCAATACTCTTTTTGAATTTTATTACCCCACCCTAACTTGTTTTTTTTGTGGATTTGAGGAAAACTATGTTGTGTTCTGAAATCATCTAAAATTCTGATCCTAAAGTAATTTCCTATATCTTCAAAGAACATAGAGGGTCCCCCCCAATTTTCAATTCAGAGGGCTTGATGTATTTCATTTTGTGGTCCACTTGTGCTAATGCTGGTTTTTGCACTTAACCTCTGCAATTGCATGTTTATATCCACCTAGAACAATTAAAAATGCTTTTTACTTTTGCTATGATTATATCGAAGGCTTCATAACATGGAACGGAAACCAAAAACTGAAGGTACACCTCTACGTTATAAAGCCCACAATATCAAGAAAGTGTTAAATCTTATTCTGAGCGGGGGGGGGGGTAGTTAGCAGGAAAAAATCTGGTTGTATATCATGGCTTGGTTCTAAAAGGGCCAATGTCACTATATCCTTATTATAAGTTATACTGCAGAACTAATTTTTTCTTAGATCTATATAACCTAAAAAAGCCAACGTCAGTGCTTGTGAGATAAATGTAGATTTTAAGTGTTTTTAATAAACATGTGTTAAACTGCTAAAACAGCCAATGTTTGACTTGTACATGTTTAAAATTTTTGACATTGGCCCTTTTAGAACCAAGCCACAGATATATACTTGGCTGAGGCTCCTGTTGCTTAGGGGATTGCCCCACAACAGCTGACTTTTTATAAGGTATTTAAAATAGAACCCCAGAATTCCACAGACCAAAATAACTAAAATAATTTACCTTCAGAAGCTGTACAACTTTGCAACTAAGAATGACTATTATTTTCATCAATTTCTGCTGCGATCATGAACTTTGTGCTCAAGGACAACACGTCCTTTTACTGTGCAAATACTAGTGCTCTTGTCCTGATTGAGTTGCACATAACCAATAACATCTTTCTCCATAACCTGCAAATATACAATATGTTTTAAAATATCCTCCACATTTTTCACAAATTACTCGAAAAAAAATAGTTTATCCACATGAATAGAACAAACTCAGTAAAAACTAAAATTAAAATAAAGAGTGTATACTGACCATACATTTTTAAACCTTCGGAACTCCACACTAAAATAGTCCAAGTTTTTTGCGAAAAATTCTTTAACCATCACGTAATTAACGTGTAGTAAATTTTCGCTGCTTGCTTTCACAAAAAAAAATCCACTGAAGCCATAATTAAAGCAAAAACAAATAAAATAACTTTAAAAACAAACCGATTCCGAAATTTAACACGGAACTCTCCACTGACAGATAAAAAGTGAGGTTATGTCTACGCTAGCAGTTTAGCCACACTAAGAAATAAAATTTCGTTTCTGCGCAGTCTCTATTTGTGACGTAGAAAATAAGGCGCGACGAAAAAATTTAAACTTTAAATCGATTTTTAAAATAGTTAGCGTTATCAAAAAGGAAAATTAGTTTACATTTACCTTACTATTATAAAGTACTTTGTAAATCAGTGTTCAAATATTAAAAACAAGACTTAGTGGAGAACCCTATTCCTTTGGATGCAAAGAACAATTAACCATAGATGCCGTTATATTAAAGCACATAGAAAAAAATAAAAAGAACCTAAATCTGTGTTATATAGATTATAACAAGGCTTACGATTCAGTTCCTCATGATTGGTTATTAAAGATATTAGATATATATAAAATATGCCCTAAAATTAAAAATGTAATGAAACATTTGATGAAATTATGGCAAATCAACATTTAAATTTTAGGAAAAAATATTGGAAAATTTAAAATTAAGAAAGGAATATTTCAGGGCGATTCGTTTTCATCCCTTTGGTTTTGTTTGGCACTAAATTGTTTATCTACATTACTTAAAGAAACTCCTATTGGTGTTAAAATTAGGCGAAATAATGTAAAAAGAATAAATCATCTTATGTTTCGGGATGACTTGAAACTATACGCTGAAACATCATATAAATTAAATTTTTTGATAAAAACTGTAGAAGAATTTAGTAATGATATACGGATGTCTTTTGGATTGGACAAATGTAGTGTTATTAATATTAAAAAAGGAAAAAGTATTTCGCAGCAACAAACTTTTTGCAACATAGAAGAATTACCAACTGATAAAACATACAGATATTTAGGTTTAAATCAGAATAATAAAATAAACCATCATGAAATAAAAGAGAAATATGTTATCAGATTAAAAACTCCCCTGAAAACAAGATTATACAGTTATAATTTAATTAAGTAATTGGGCAGTACCAATTTTGACATATTCTTTTGGAGTTGTAAAATGGTCAAATACTGATCTTGAAGATTTAGATCGTCTTACTCGAACCTTACACACCAGTTTTAGAAATTTACATCCAAATTCTTCAATGCATCGATTATACATTCCCCGCAAGAAAGGTGGTCGAGGTTTGGACTTAACATTAGAGAATTATGTTTGGATCAAGAAAAAACATAAGAAAAAAATTATTATAGTCCGAAAGTAGAATTCTAAAATTAATTAAAGATGAAGATAAAGGCTACACTCCACTAAATTTGAGTATTCAAAATTTATTAGTTGATTCAATAACAACAAATGAACGCATTGCTGATTGGATAGAAAAACCATTACATGAAAGATATCCTAAATTACTTAGTTCTGAAGATGTTGGTATTGAATCCTCACTATTTTGGTTAAAGGATGGTAAATTATTTTCTGAAACTGTGGGTTTCATATTTTCCATTCAACACAGAGTAGTCAAAACTAAAAACTACAAAAAACATATTATGAAGCAGGACGTTATAGATAAATGTAGAAAATGTTTTATAGTGGGTGAAACTATAGAACATATTACTGCTGGATGTTCTACATTATCGAATAATGCATACTTGGGAAGACATAATCAATTAGCCAAAATGATTCACCAGCAATTAGCGATAAAATATGGTTTATTGGATAAAACCTCCCCACCCTATTACAAATATTCACCTTTACCTGTCCTAGAATCACATAACACGGTTTTGTATTGGAATAGAGATGTTATAACTGACCGAACGGTCAGTTATAATAAACCAGATATTTTATTGATTAATAAAAACCAAAAAATTGGAACAATTACAGACATTTCGGTTCCATTGTCTTCTAATGTTAAAAAAGTGGAAATTGAAAAATGTACAAAATATCAAAATTTATCGTTAGAACTGAAAAATATTTGGAGATTAAATGATGTCAAAATTTTACCGTTTGTTATATCAGTAGAAGGAATAATGAATAAGGAGTTTGTAAAGAATCTTGATAAATTACAATTGCCAGTTTCCATATCAACAATTGGACAAAGAGCAGTTTTGCTTCAAACCTGCCATATAGTTAGAAAGTTTTTAAGCTAAATGGGAGGAGTTGGATACTTTTTCATTTAGTTATAACCGATGTATATGTATTTTAACACCATGTAATGTATATATGTTGAGTAAAATAAAATAAAATAATAATAATAATAATAATAATAATAAAATGACATTTTCAACACTGAAAGGGAAACCCAAATCTCGATAACCGAGTTGGGTCCCGTTCAGTTAAAAGCCCACATAAAATCTGCCGAGCATTCGATGCTCATGCAGTTACATATGGATAAGCCAATGCATGGAATCTTCTTTAAGACCATAGAAGACCTTGGCTTATCCAAAAAACTGACTTTTGCTTTTTTGAGGTCAGGTGGGCTGAAGTCGGAAACGAAACGAGGGATTCATTCTTGCTTGCCAAGATGGCGTTTTTAACACATTGGTCTACCGAAGCCGCGTTATGGGTTTACAGGTACCTAATATCAACTGCAGGGCCTGTCGGAAAGAGCCAGAGACCATTATGCATTTGCTATCCGCATGTTCAACATATGCGGTCGGCATACATCCGTAGACATAACGCGGCCTTACGAGTGCTGTACTTCTTTCTCAGGCACTCGTATGGGTTAGACGAAACGCCAGTGCCGCCCTATGCTCCAGCAGATATTGAGTCCGTGGTGGAGAATGATGGTTGTCGCATTTATTGGAACTATTCATTCCCCACCCTAAGGCAAATACGTGCCAATAAGCCAGATATTGTTCTCCTCGATCATAAATCCAAAGCAATGTTCGTTATCGAATTTTCGGCCCCAGCCGAGAAGAACATTGTTTTGAAGGAGGAGAATAAACAGACAAAATATTAGGATCTATTATTTCAGCTCCATAGACTGTATCTAGACCGCACTATAAAGTTGGTGGTGTTAATTATAGGATCCCTCGGTGGAACAAACGCTAGCTTTCTCTCTGCTTTAAAGACCATACCGGCATGTCGCGATTCGGCTGAGACCTTAACAGTCGCATGCAAAAAGCAGTTATCCTTGGGTCCCTAAATTTACTCAGAGTGCATGAGAATCGATCCCAGTAGCTGCTTACTCCATGGATGTGGAGAGCAGCTACTGGTCTTTTCCAGCTAGTCGCCTCGTAGGTGTCGGAACGCGAGGTGGCCTGACTGGTCTTTATTTAAATAATAATAATAATAATAATAATAATAATAATAATAATAATAATAATAATAATAATAATAATAATAATAATATTAATAGTGTCTTTATTACGGTAAATATTATATATACATATTATTGATTTATTTGAACAATATACTGTGTCATGGAAAGCCCCAAATAATCATATGCTTGTGCTAGGGACTCTCCATTAATTTTGAATACAAATTACAATAAATATTTTATCTTGATATAGATAGCAGATCGACTTCTTCTAGGTCTTCCTCAACGTGTTAATTTTAGAAGAATTCCAAAAGTCACCCCCCACTCCCCCTTTTAACTTTTGAACGAGTTGAGATATCGACTTCAAATTTAGAATTCTTAAATAAGACAACTTAAACTATCTTTTAGCATATATTTGATATTTTCAGCTCTTAAAATGTGGGCAGGGGAGCATGGGAGGACATTTTTTTAAATGGAAAGGGGGTCGTGTGATACATCATTTTAAAGCTTATAAAATTCTCTATTTAAACTAGTATTTTTAATTTTTTTAAAAATGTTTTTTAAGGTTTTGATTTTTCAATTTTTTCTGTTAAAACATTCGATTTTTTAAGTTTTTTTTATAAATTTTTATTTATGTCAACTAAAATTAGTTTAAAAGTATAATTAACATTTTTTTATGATGAAATTAGGTATTTTTAAAAAATTATTTGTTTTTTTTAAAGGAATTTTGACATTAATACCCATTTTCAACCCCATTTTAAACCCAATTTTTTTTTTAATTTAAAAATATGGAGAATTTTATAAGCTTTAAAATGATGTATTACACGACCCCCCCCCCTCTTAACTTTTAAACCAGTTGAGATACCGACTTCAAATTTGGAACTTTTAAATAAGACAACTTAAACTATCTTTTAACATATATTTAATACTTTCAGCTCTTAAAATGTGGGCAGGGGGGCACATTTTTTTTAATGGAAACGGGGGTCGTGTAATACATACATTTTAAAGCTTATAAAATTCTCCATTTAACTCCATAATTTTAAATTTAAAAAAACAAAAATTTTTGGGTTTAAAATGGGGTTGAAAATGGGTATTAATGTCAAAATTCCTCTAAAAATAAACAAATATTTTTTTTTAAATGCCTAATTTCATCATAAAAAAATGTTAATTGTACTTTTAAACTAATTTTAGTTAACATAGATAAAAATTTATAAAAAAAAACTTAAAAAATCGAAACCTTAAAAAACATTTTTAAAAAATTTAAAAATGTTAGTTTAAATAGAGAATTTTATAAGCTTTAAAATGATGTATCACACGACCCCCCTTTCCATTTAAAAAAATGTCACCCCATGCCCCCCCTGCCCACATTTTAAGAGCTGAAAATATCAAATATATGCTAAAAGATAGTTTAAGTTGACTTATTTAGGAGTTCTAAATTTGAAGTCGATATCTCAACTCGTTCAAAAGTTAAAAGGGGGGGTGACTTTTGGACCGCACTGTATATATATATATATTAGAAAATTTCTTAGGTTTTCAGTCGTTTAGATAACAATTTTTGTTGACCTCAACTGTAAATCCCATAATGTGTACGAAATTTACAAAAGTCACACTGAAAACCTAAGAAATTTTCTAGTATTAATCCTTGTCCGAACCAGAAACCCAAAAATGTATACCGGGGGTTCTCAGAAAGCAGGTTAAATTTAACAAATTTCAAATAGCCATAACTCATTTTTTTTAAACGGCATCCCATAGATTTTTTTATTTTGTTAATTAGAGAAGTAAATTTTCTTTAAAATCAATATAGGATACCCTATACCTGACATTAACCGTTTTCGAGTTATTTGCAAATTATTATAAAAAAAGCGTATTACTGTAAATTTTTAAAAGTTGTATTTAGTCAAGCCGGTAAATGAAATTTTGTTTTTATTTCTTTAACTTAAATGTCAACGTGATAAATTAGAGTAAAATAATGGCAGAGGCTTATTCTTACCCTGTTATTTTGGATTTGTTTGCTATTTTTAGTGAAAATGATTTAATAATTAGTAGAACCTGCAGAAAATTTAATACAAAATATCCTGATTTACGAAGACTGCCATGTAAAAAATTTAGAAGAATTCACACAATTTTCTTCCAATTTGGGAACTAAATATAAACTAAAGAAAACGTGTACATTAGATAATAAACTAAAACACAAAAAAAAAGAAATTAAAAAAACAAAACAATTAATAGGATTTATGAAGGAAGTAAAATATTATGGTATAGGGAAGGGAAGTAGCATTATTCTTATAGAGTTGGTAATAAATTAAAAATTAAAAAACAAATTAAAAATCAGCAGCATGTAAGTTATCAACGATATTTTTCTTAAATATTGTTAGGAAAAGTTTAAATGAATCATAATATTTATTGAAATATGAGCAAATAGTATAGGAAAAATTTCTTTTATATGATCCTTTTCGATGCTTAGGAATGTGACCAAATTAATCTTTTTGTTTCGTAAGTTTAAGTTATGTACGTCGGTGCGGAATTAGATTTTTCTATAAAGATAACTTGGTTTTTTAAATTTAATTATATAAAATAGTGTGGTATTTTGCAGTGTAACAATATCCGATGTTTTAAGCCAACCCAGTTGTCGCTGAAAAACCGATACTCTTTCCCGTCTCCTTACTCCGTGTGTGAACCTTATACACGAGTTTTGTAATTTCTGATTTTTTCTTTATACTTTTGGTCCAAACACAGGAAGAAGACAGTACAACAGAATCTAAACTGCGACAAAACCAATGATTCGCATAAGATTTTTTTAGTGGAAATGCTCAGGTAAGACCTATGTGGAAATATTTTTTTAAAATTCGCAAAACAAATGCTAATACATTTGTTAATGTGTTCCCTAAAACGAAAACTGTTATATAAAATTAAACTACCTACATATATGATAACGCTATCATTCACTTTGGTTCAGGTTTAGGTTTTATTGCATTTCACTAAATCATGATCGACAAACGGCATATTTTGAACTCCAGTATCTAACACAAGGGACAGATTGGATACTAAAATGTGATCTATAAGTGTGGTTTTTGGAGGGTAGTAAGGGTAGGCTCACCGATAATTTGTTTTAAACCAGTGGTTCGTTGTATGATTGTATATCTGCACGAGTAATATCTATGCAATCCGTATTCATATCTCCCAAAATAAATAAATTTTCTGAAGAATTAATACTGTTAATGTAAATATTTTTGAGATCTTCTATTAATTGGGGTGTCTTGTACTTATGTTGTTTATAAAGGTTAAAAATGCTAAAAGTTATATTATTTATAGTTACTAATGCGCCGACTTGTTCTATTGTTGTAACACACAATTTTTTACAGGGTATACTATTGCGTATGTACATTAAGACCCCCCCGTTACGTTCAGGAACGTCTTTAGGTAGAATTTTAAAACCAGGTATTGCTATATCACTGTTTGATGTGCAAGGTTTTAACCATGTTTCAGAAAGGCCAAAGATGTGATGTTCATTAGATTATCAAAATGTGCGAGGACTGAACGGGAATTTATATGTGCTATTTTAAGGAAAATTAATGGATATTATAAAGGGATATTAATTAATAAATATAAAATTGAGAAAATTAACTAAATTATTTTAACTACAAGCTACTACTAGTACTATACACTAATCTAAATTAGTTGTATGTTGTTTGTATTTTTTTGCTGATGGAGTATGTGATCTAAGACCTTTTCTTATATCCCCGGTGATTTGATTTTTATCAGTTTATTTTTCTTTGTGTCTTGGTTCGACTCCACCTCTTCAAGATATCGTTTTGGCTTACAGATGTTTTCCCTGTTTCCTCTAGTACTTTGTTCAACTCGTTTTCAACACTATCAGACTTTTTAAGCTGGGTGTATGTACTTTTTTCCGTTTACAATAAGAAAGTTATCACTTAATTTTACGTCACACTGTTTAGCTTTTGCTTCATTAAAATGCTTAACAAGCAGATTTTTTCTTTCCTTAGTTAAGTCGTTTGCTATAGAAATAGGTATTAGTTCCTTTGAGTTGAGCAATGTTTTTGAAAATTTCCTTTTTTTAAGTATTTTGTAAGTTGTACCATTAATGGACAATCCGAATTTTCCTTTTTTCCAATTCTATAGACGTTTTTTAGGTGTTCGATTGTTATTGTAGTTTTTAAGGTATTTTTAAAAAGATACCTTAGAGTAAAAAGATCTGACTCTGTTTCTGGTAGATCGTATACAACTATATTGATTACTTAGATTTTCGGTGTTTGTGTCTATGGTTTTCTTCAGATCTTGTAGAGTATTTTTTATTAAATTAAATTCTTCTTTATTATTTTTACTTGATGCGTGAATTGCATCTAACAACTGCTGATTACTTATGTTTGCCATGTCGAACGGCAACAGTGTGCCTCCGTAGTCGCGATCGTCGAAGGAGAGAAAAATGAATCGAGTACGAAGGTAAGAACGGTTCGAGGCTCGGCGCCGTACGAATTTATTTTTATTTTATTCATTTTTGATTTATCATTTGTTGGTTGAGGTTATATTTATGTGTTTTAAGATATTAATTATTTTACGCACACCACTGTTATTTTGTTTTATACAAACAATAGTCCAGATGTGTTACTTCTTACACTTCTTATGATAATTGCGGCTATTGATTTACTTTGTAAACAAAGTTTCACTGAATTTAGTGTAGCAAAAAAATGAGCCCATGAAGTGCCTTTTTATGACAGATTCATGTTTAGTATCATAAAATACATATTAGGTGAGTCTCAACCCCAGCACATGCAACTATTTTCATTTTTTAGGTGGGCCCTATAAGGTGGGCCCTATAAGGCCATCAAAAAAGGCAACTAATGGCTCATTTTTTTTTTGCTAGACTGAAAAAACTGTCTAAAATCTCATCTGTAATTTCAGTGTAGCAAAAAAATGAGCCCATGAAGTGCCTTTTTTTATGACAGATTCGGGCTCAGCATCCCAAAATACATAAGACTAGGTGGGTCTACACCCCAGCACAGACAACTTTTTTTTTGTGGCCCTGTGTTTTGTTTTTATTTTTAGTTCTGGAGAAATGTGGTTTTATTTTAGTAATATATCACTTAATAAGAACTACCTAACCTTTTTACCATATTGTTTTTAACTCGTTTTATTATGTTTTTTCTAAAATTTATTTTAGCATTTTTAACATTTATTCTAACATAAATATATGCTATTATTAATACTAACAACTCATAAAAAACTGCGTTTGTTGTTTGACATTTTTGACTGAATTAAAAGAAAATAAAAATAAAATGGAAAGTCTACGTATGTAAAAACCGTTTATATATTCAATTGGGCGAATTTTGGTTATTTTACGTAATATTGTGGCATAACAATAAAAAAAAGAGCTAAAAAGCAATTTTAAAAATGACGTAGGTACCTTTACTGCATGTGAACTAGTACGCGTTAGAAAGTCTACAAAATTTATCAAAATTGCTTAAAAATACAAACAAAACGCAAAAAGTTCACTGCCAAGCACTGTTACTTGTTCCTCAGATAAGTAGGAATCTAAAATGCTATATAAAATTGCACTAGCATACCCTTTCTAAATTGATAATTATCAATTATAGTTGACCTGGTGAAAATGCTTTGGTAAAATGATCCAAATATTTAAAGAAACGCTATTTTTAACCGACCCAAAAGAAACATGTTCCTAATTCAAAGTGTAAACACAATAACTTTTGAATGAGTGCAACAATTTGATTTTTTTCAAAAACTAAAAATTAAAATTTGGTGAATAATGGATTTTTATTAAAATAGGTAAATAGGGGTTTTAGAGGATGAACTTACCA
This sequence comes from Brachypterus glaber, assembly GCA_958510825.1. Classification (NCBI taxonomy): domain Eukaryota; kingdom Metazoa; phylum Arthropoda; class Insecta; order Coleoptera; family Kateretidae; genus Brachypterus; species Brachypterus glaber. The sequence continues at coordinate 12,857,577 of OY294053.1, read as the reverse complement.
ATAACACGACAAATTTCTTAAACTTCAACAGTTTTTAGTTTAGTTTTCATAGTTTTGTCATCACAGGGATTTTTGAAGTATACTGCCACTTACCTGGAAATAAACAAAAATATTACTATGTTTTAATGGAAGAAAAATAACTGAAAGGCTTTTCTGTTCTGCCCTTCTTAGTTAAAACGTCCTAACTACCAATGCTATTTTCCCTGACTTTTTCGAATAAATGGCCAAATTCCCTGCTTCCAGGTTTCAATTTCCATTTCCCCGACTTCCCTGAGTTCCCATTTTTCGAATAAATGGCCAAATTCCCTGACTTCCAGGATTCAATTTCTGTTTTCCTGAATTCCCTGATTTCCCCTACTGGTGGGAACCCTGTAGAACAGATACATATGGCATAGAACAACCGGTATATGCAGATAAGGCCAAAATGAAAAAAATGTAGTTAGGACGTTTTAACTAAGTCGGGCAGTGTTGTACTACCAGACTCAGGTGCCGCTATTTGCAATTCGTTGCTTATTATCCTAATCAAAGTTTCAATAAATAATGTAACTAAATCAACTACACTGTAAAAAATAGGTTTTAATTTACTTGTACCGAATAACGTATGTTACTTATTATTTTATGTAAAATGAGTGATTACATAAAAATTGATGTAACATTTCATTAAAAATATATTTTTACGTACGTGTACGTACCTTAAAAGTGATTTTATATGTAAATTTACATATTATCTTATGTAATTTTACATAAATAGTACGTAGTTTTACAACAAAAAAAAAAAAAAATTTTTACAAATTAATAATTTTTTTTATAACTATACGAAAATTTACAAAAAATAAATATACAACTGTAATATAACATTTATATAAGGGGTAAGTCGGGACCTAGAGCTGGAAAATGTGTGTGTAAATCAAGTACAGACTATTATTATAATAGTCTGCAGAAATTGTATTAGACAATTACACTACTGTTTTTATGTGTTTTAATTTTACTTAAAAATAATTCGAATTGACTTAAAGCAATGTCCTTTTTGCGAGAACATCACAATAGACCAGGCGGTATCTGTTTCAAAACACCCATGTTTGGGTAAATCGGATAGTATCCTACATTTTTGGATCAATGGATCCAAAATATCACTAGAAATGATAATTTCACTATGCGCATAAAATAAACCAAGGGCTTCACTTTTTATTTAACAAAATGTTGCAAAATCGAGAAGAAATTCATTTTTTTTTCTCCTTTTCGTTCATATATATCTGGAACTATTCATTTCAGACAAATATTGAAGAGGAAAAAAATTTCTGTAATTGAATTTTATACATGATAAACTTTGTTGCAAATCGAAAAAATATTAAATGTTATTGCAATAAAAACTTTTCTCAAAAAAAAAAAAAATTAACCGACTTTTGTCTCTAAAAAGTAAAAAATAAAAAATAAGCCGTTGCCAATTTCACCAATCCCTAAATTAAATACTAACAATTATTTTTGTTGTTAAATTGTTTGTTGTGAAATTGGCACCGACTTATTTTTTATTTTTTACTTTTTAGAGACAGGAGTCGGTTAATTTTTTTTTTTGAGGAAAGTTTTTATTTTTTCTTTTTAGAGACACAGAACTTGTAGATTTGTAACGTCATCTAAGCTAAATTATAGTTGTCCTTCCATCTCGGCAAGCTGCTAACGACGTCACAACGCACTATTAGTGTGTTGTGACGTCATCATCTTAAAGATAAATTTCTAAAAAATAAATTTAGTAGTATTTTTATTTCAGCGCCCAAGAGTCCAACCAACCTTATTTTAAACGAAATACTAAAGAAAATCTTTGTTAAACTTTAAGCGTCAAGTAATGATCAAATAACGCCTTATGGTATCACAAATTTTATAATTTTTTCTTGGTATTTTAATATTACAGGTCCACAGAATCGAGCTGCATTTAAAAGATCTTTAGCCTGCTGTAATATTTGAGTGACCCCTTAATTAAGTTATCCGGCTTATCCGAGTTATCCGATCATTTTATAAAAATTTGGTTGGTATTAGAACCAAATTAAGCCAAATTTATCCTAATTATCCGGCTTACCCGGCATTATCCGAGAGTTAAATTAAAAAGGGGACCACCCCTTTAAGTTGCAAACGGTTTCATCAAATTCCTTTCATCCGTTCCAAAGTTATGCGGAAACAAAAACAAACATAAAAAAACAAAGTCACACGTCGAATTGATAACCCGAAAAAAATTCCCAAAAAAAAACTCGATTTTTTACCCCTTTTTTGCGATTTTTACTATTTTTGCAATAATAATAATTATTTTTTCGATTTGCAACCAATTTTATCATGTATAAAATTTAAGATATATGAACGAAAAGGAGAAAAACAATGAATTTGTTCTCGATTTTGCAACATTTTTTAAAATAAAAAGTGAAGCCCTTGGTTTATTTTATGCGCATAGTGAAATTATCATTTCTAGTAATATTCTAGACCAATAAAAATGTAGAGTACTATCACCATAGACAAAGAACCTAGATGAGCTGTCAAATCAAGGTTATATACAAATTTACGAGTCCTCCATTTTGATCGGAAGTTACGTCAGAAATCAGCCGGGAAATTTAAATTAGTGGGTAAAATGTAAATAAATAAACGACATAACCTTACATTTTAATGTTTTCTTATGTTATATTAAAAAAAATCAAACTTACCTAAAAAATATGATACTGCTGTCTGCAGGTAGCAGTCGTTTTATGTTTCTACAACTTTTTATAAAACACGTCATTGCAAAGACTTTACTAGTTCTTTGAAAAAGCACTATAAAATATACAAAAAACACAGAAAGACTTTAAAAGTTCAAAAACGCTATTATATAGTCTATAATAAAATAAAGTGTTCACCCTTCTAGCACAAAACACCAAACGCGTAGAAAAAAAACCTCGAAAACAAACTCAAAACATACATAAATTAGGTTATGTTAACCTGTTGCACGAATATGTTAGAGGTGTGTGCGAAGAATTATATCTTTATATTTAAATTACTGTTAAAAATAAATAAATATCTGTGTAGTATAACATATTGATTTAGTTTTTACATATATAACAAACTGTTGCAACAAAACAACGACAAAAAGAAACTTTTACTGACTACTGAAGTGAAAAGACACATCTCTAACAAAGAAAATATTCCTATCTAACGCAACACAGTGTTACCAACATAAAATATATATTTTTTTACTTTATGTTGGACAATTGAAAACAAAATGGAGGACGCATTTAGTCGGGACGCAGAAGTATGCGCAGACGGTCAAAAATCAATCTATTTGTTTATTTTGTCTATGACTATCACCCAATATAGAACAGATACCGCCGCCTGGTCTACAATGAAATTGTTGTAGGAATCAGTTCAAAATACACTTATATTTCCCTGCCCAAATATGAGCACGTTTAAGGCATCCTTGGTACAGTAACGTGTAGCCTTGCATAAATAAATATTAGTATACAGTGCGGTCCAAAAATAACGACTTCAAAGAGCATAGCGGGATAAGAACGTAAAAACTGCCCATGCATGAAATGAACTGCACCACCAAAATTTTAGCCCCCAACTACCCCTATAAGGGTGAAATTTTATCGTTAAAACCCTAAGGGTGATTCTATTCCAAATAGGACCCAAGGAAAACTTTGACTTCTTTGATTTGCCCTATTTTTGGCTCAAGTGTGCTATTTGTCCAAAAAGAACCTGATTTTTTTTCAGATTTTTTTGACATTTATTTTTGGAGTTATGGCCTTTTAAAGATGACATAAATGCCCAATTTTTCTAAATTGTATAATTTTTAAACGGCTGTATCTCTATAACAGACAAATTGTATTTTAAAGTTTGTTAGTTGGAAGTTATTTTGATAATAAAGTAAATCTAAGTTTGGTGATTTTGGTGATAGTCACCAAAGTAACCAATTTTTGGTGACATTTTACTCAAAATACGCCATCTTCGATTTTCTTTTTTTTAATATATGTTAAACTACAGACATTTCTCTAACAGCTACCCAAATTTCAAAATGGGACCGCCATATATTCGTCTTTAGTAAATTTTTAAAAATATAGTAGCAACTCAATTTTTTATTTATTGGTAATATTATGACCACAGTTTGATGTACGTTGTATGTTAACTTTACCTTAATTAAATTTCAACTAAAATTAACTTTTTTTCAAACGGAATTATAAGGTAATTGATTAATTTTTTTAATATAACTAGCCAAGACACCAGTTTTTCGCAAGGAATTTTTAATAATTAGATTTTTATTAAAATTAGGCAAGGTATTATTTTTGCATTTTACAGAATGTTTTAGACATTCATAATATTCTATAATTTGTTTAAATAAGCAATTAATTATAACTAGCCATATTTTGTAAAGCCTACTATGTTTACTAAACATTGTTTAATGTCAAAAGAATCTAAAAAGGGCAAATTCTCATTAAGCATGCATAGCATACTTACTTATGCTATATAAGCCAAAAATCAGACAAATCGAAGAAGTCTGTGTTTAAAATTGAATATTTTGTGTTTCATTTGACATGGAATGAGCCCAAACGTTTTCAGCTGGAATTGTTTTTGGTAAATGTTGAGGTGGAGTAAGGGGGTCAAAAAAATCCTAGCCGAATTGTTTGAATAAGGAATCTATATTTAAAATTTGAAGTCTTTAGCTCAAAGCGTTCTCAAGTTATAGTGATCAAAAATTTTCTTGTACAGACAGATATACAGATTGGTAAACTATTGTTTTTTGTATATTAAACGACGAGAAAATTAATAAAAAATTACTAACGCAGTAGAAGAAAGTAAAATTTAAATTAGATTTCCCATGCGAAGATTGGGTATCACAGCTAGTACATACATACATGTATATAAACTCAATTTAAGGTTTTTCAAAACATATTATGTAAGTATCTTATTATTGCATTAAAAGAACTGATGTTAGTTTGATTAATTCCTAAAACTAAATTCCCGTGCGAATAACGGGTCCACTGCTAGTATATATCTATACCAGACGTAGTAAAAAATGTTGCAGATAAATATAAAATAGTTATTAAATATATCAGCATTTCCATTTCAGAAATACAGGGTAGTATTATTAAACTCTGCGTTAAAAAGTGGCTGGGAAATGAAATTTTGACTGAAATTTATATCTTTAAAATTTTGCCCAAGGCAATCCCATGGTCGTCCCATTATGAATTTTGGCACATGGTTAGAAAAAGATCTACAGATTAATATATCTTTTTATTAAAAAAATCAAAGATGGCGTATTCTGAGATAATCGTCACCAAACATTGGCGACTTTGATGACCATCACCAAAATCACTAAATTTTACATATCTTTAAAATATATTAAAACACAACAAAATGGCTTTAAAATATATATTTTTTTAAATCTGTATCTTTTAGCGTTACTGAGATAGAGCTGTAAATAAACAGGCTGTTTTAGTGAATTTTGCAATTTTGGCCAATTTCAAAAGGCCGTAACTCCATAAATAATGGCCAAAAAAATCTGAAAATTATATAAGTTCTTATTAAGCATACGTAGAGCAAGTATACCAAAAATGATTAAAATCGAAGAAGTCGATGTCCAAAATTGCCCCTTTAGGGTCCTATTTGGCGTGGAATGAGCCCTAAGTAAAAAAATTAATTTCTCAGTCTGTATTTGTGGGATCAATTTTTAATTTGGTACAGCATATAAGGGTACCGAGACCAACTTATAGAAAAAGTCATACCTAGTTTCGACCTTCATAACCATAGAAAAAAGTCAAATATATTGTTGTCAAGGCGAAATAGACCATTTTTGAAATAACACAATCACCATTTTTTTATAGTTTATAGCATATATATAGTAGCTAGTAGCTACCCCCTTAGGACCACCCCTAACTTAGTTTTTTTAATCAAACCATACTATTTTCGGACTGACTATTAAAGGGAACTAATTTCAAAGATAATACTCAATACTTTCCTCCAGAGGAAGTTACTTATAAAAAAATAGGCTCTGTAATAGCAAAGATAAAAGCGCAGTAGAAAAGAAAATAAAATACCTAAATATTTATTTATGACGACGTGAGAGCGAAAAATACGATTTTTTGGATAAAAGCTGCGAGGCCGGAAACTGCTCGAGTCCGAAAGAAAACGTTTTCGTCAGTGTGTCATACACTATTTTTAATTCAATTTACGAAAATAAAGAAAAATATCACAATTTATTAAAAAAAAAAACATTGCTCTGAAAATAAATGCTGACGTAAAATTTGACATTTACGTCAAAATATTTTTCAAATAAATGCTGATGTTCTTTTTTAATTTAATTTATTCGAATAAAAAATTGTATATGACACACGGACGAAAACATTTTCTTCGTTTCCGTTTTCTTTGCAAATAACTGTTATTTTATGTTTTACCAAGATTTTATCTTTTTCATCACCTATTTCTTTTGTGTTAAGGGGCTTTCCCTGGAGGGAAGTATAAAGTAGATAATAATTTCAATTTCAAATTTAGTTCCCTTCAATAATTATTCCAAACAATAGTATAATGTCATTCAAAAAAATTAGGGGTGGTCCTACGGGGGTGAGACCTAGCGGGGTAGGTTTTGATAGGGCAATTACTAAATATTAATTATAATAAATTCATTAAAAATATGTACCTGAAGATGAATTTCATGACTCGAGTCAAACTGTGCATAGTACGAGATGTATTAATAAAAATAAAAATCAAAAATATGATGTGTCCCGTTTTTTATCTTATAAGGGAGGGATAGGCTGTGTAGATACATTGTATAATAATTTATTTGCACAATAAAGCGAGAAGCTGAGGTAGTTTTTAATTTTTTGAGCCCCTTGTACTAAACCCATTCAAATGAATTTCCGATATATTAGATATATGCATAAAATATAAAAAAATGGTGATTGTGTTATTTCAAAAATGGCCTATTTTGCCTTGACAAAAAATATACTTGACTGTTTTCTAAGGTTATGAAGGTTGAAACTAGGCATGACTTTTTTATAAGTTGGTCTTGGTACCCTTATATGCTGTACCAAATTCTAAATTGATCTCACAAATACGACTGAGAAATTTATTTTTTTACTTAGGGGTTTAACGATAAAATTTCACCCTTATAGGGGTTTGGGGACAAAAATTTTGGTGGTGTATTATCAATGATAAAGTACACCCATTAAGCATAGTTGCATAGTCAGGGGCATAGGGGATTTTTTTTAAATAGAAAAAGGGTCGATTGATACATAATCTTAAAGTAATTCTCTATACGATTTTTTTAGATTTTTGTTGTAAAACTTTATTTATAGGTATCATTTGAAATTTGTTTAAAAGTGTAATTTTCGTATTAGCATAATATAATGATATCAACCATTTTTATTTTTTTTAAAATATTTTTAAAGCAATTTTGACGAAAATTCCCATTTCAGACCTATTTTAAACCCGCAAATGTCTCAAAAATTAATTGTCAGATAGAGAATCTTATAAGCTTTGCAATTATGTATCACAAGACCCCCTTTCCACACATTTTTAAAGCTGAAAATATCAAATATATCCAAAAAGATAGTTTCAGTTGTCTCTTATCTCATTCTAAATATAAAGTCGATATCTTAAAAGTTAAGAGGGGGGGGTTTTTTGGTCCGCTATGTATAGTATTACCTATTAATACAAGGCTTCACGTTACTAGTTATTTAAGGGCCGGCGGCGAGGCAAGATGAAAATTTTACGCCCTTGGTAAGTTTGTGCTCCTACTACTACGGTCTAGTATACAGTTCGTAGATTCAGCAACTCGAATGATTGGAGCCAAATAGAAGACATTTTTGATAGTAAATTATGATTAAACAATAATTATTAGGATAGTATTCCGAGTGCTCGGAATACTAGCTAGTCTACCGAGCATTAATTTTTAAGGTTTTTAGGGTATATTTTTTGTTAAGAGTGTATTTTTCACGTCTGGAATTATACTAGGTTTTATTTGCAGGTGACCTTTTAGTTGCATCGCTATATTTGATGCGCTGATTTCGGAACATTTTTCCGTTTTTCTCGATCAGCTCCTTTTTTTGAGATATAGCGCACATTTTTTTTTACCAATATTAAATTTAGGTAAAAAAAAACAAATTTCGTAGTAAAACAAATCTGTAGCTTGGTTCTAAAAGGGCCAAAGTCAAAAATTTTGAACGGATACACTAAGTCAAACATTGGCCGATTTAGCAGTTTAACAGAAATGTTTATTGAAAACACACGTCGGCCCTTGTCGCTTAAAGTATACACTTATCTCACAAGCACTGCCATTGGCTTTTTTAGGTTATATAGATCTGGAAAAAAATAGTTCGGCTGTTTAACTCAAAATACGGAAAAAGTGACATTGTCCCTTTTAGAACCAAGCCACAGAAATAATTAAGGTCTAATTATTTTTTTTCTGGCCGTGGATTGGTTCTTGGGGATCTAAGCCAAAAATACTATATTTAAAATATCTTTATTCGTTTGTTTTTTATAGGCTTCTAAATTCAAAAAATGAGATTTTTTTGATATATTTTGATAAACAATTTATATAAATACCAAATATACGGCTCTAATTTTTGTACGAATACTAATATGTATATACATATATGCGGTTTATAAAAATAAAAAAAGTTTTAAATTTAATCCAGTGACGGAGATTTTAGGGGGGTTATCGAATATATATACATGGTGTATTTGAAATAGCGGTCGGAAATTTTAACAGATGATTCTACATCATAAAATATGACAAAAAGTTGCTATAAACATATGTCTAAAAATGAGTCATAAGGGAGCTACGCTCCTTTGAAAGTGGCTTAAAAAATCGATTTTATTTAATAACTCAGGAACCCTTTGAGATATATCAACGAGGTTTTGCACGTCAACTAATCCTACCAAGGCCCGTTTTTATGTGTTATTTTCATGTACTTATTTCAACCTGGGGTGTGCGAAACGGGGGGGGCTTATCAGTTTTTTGTCCTAAACTTTTTTCCGTGTAACTTTTTTGCAATTTTATTTTTGAAATATGATTCCTTCCGTTTTCGAGGAAAATTCATTTGAAGGTGAAATTCCACGGTTCGAGGATGAAAAATTAAATACTAAAATGTTGAAAACCAAAATTTTAATGATGCAGGGCGAATGTACATTAAAAACTAAGAAAAAAAACTCATATACAGGTACTTCCAAAAATCAATCCTAATGGAGCTATGGTCTCCTAAATATGCACCATTTTTAAAGGGCTGTGGTAGCTTTAAAAGCGTTTTTTCGACCTACATGTATGTAAACTTTTTTTCTTAGTTTTTGATGTAGAATAACATTGCATCATTAAAATTTTAGTTTTCGACATTTTAGTATTTAATTTTTCGTCCTCGAACCGTGAAATTTCACCTGCAAATGAACTTTTCTCGAAAACGGTTAATCCTACAGTATTACACCACGAGTATCTTTTTTATGTATTTTGACCTGAGGAATCATATTTCAAAAATAAAATTGCAAAAAAGTTACACAGAAAAAAGTTTGGGACAAAAAACTGATAAGGCCCCCCCGTTTCGCACACCCCTGGTTTAAATAGGTACGTGAAAATGACATACAAAGATGGGCCTTATTAGGATTAATTCACGTGCAAAACCTCGTTAACATATCTCAAAGGGTTCCTGAGTTATTAAATAAAAACCGATTTTTTTAGCCAATTTCAAAGGGGCGTAGCTCCCTTATGACGCATTTTTAGACATATGTTTATAGGAACTTTTTGTCATATTTTATCATGTAGAATATCACCTGTTAAAATTTCCTACACTATTTCAAATACACCCTGTATATATATATATATATATATATTCGATAACCTCCTCTAAAATCTCCTTCTTCGTCACTGGATTAAATTTAAAACTTTTATATATGTATATACATAAGTATTACGTACAAAAATTAGAGTCGTATCTTTAGTATTTATATGAATTGTTTAGCAAAATATATCAAAAAAATGCGAAAAAATCTAATTTTTTGAATTTAGAAGCCTATAAAAAACAAACGAATAAATATATTTTAAATATGGTTAGATCTCCAAGAACCAATCCACGGCCAGAAAAAAATAATTAGACCTTAATTATTGCTGTGGCTTGGTTATAAAAGGGGGTTTTCCGTATTTCGAGTTAAACCGCCGAACTATTTTTTTTCAGATTTATATAACCGAAAAAAGCCAACGTCTTGTCTTGTGAGATAAATGTAGACTTTAAGCGACAAGGGCTGACGTGTGTTTTCAATAAACATTTCTGTTAAACTGCTAAATCGGCAAATTTTTGACATTGGCCCTTTTAAAACCAAGCCACAGATTTGTTTTACTACAAAATTTGCTTTTTTTTGACGTATATTTAATATAGGTAAAAAAAACAATGTGAGCTATATCTCAAAAAAGGAGCTGATCGAGAAAAACGGAAAAATGTTCCGAAATCACCGTATCAAATATAACGAGACGCAACTAAAAGGTCACCGGCAAATAAAAAAATCTTTTTTTGTAGAGAGGTGTAATAATTTCATAGTGTATACCTAGTATAATTCCAAACGTGAAAAATATACCCTAAAAACCTTAAAAATTAATGCTCGGTGGACTAGTATTCCGAGTACTCGGAATACTATCCTAATAAATATTGTTTAATTATAATTTACTATCAAAAATATCTTCTATTTGGCTACAATCATTCGAGTTGCTGAATCCACGAACTGTATACTAGACCGTAGTTATTAATATGTACAATTTACAAAACTTAAAAAAAAATCAAAAAAAGTTTCTTTTTTCGTTAAACGAAAAATAAATTGAAAAAAAAAAATGTTTTTGAAAAAAACTGTTTTTACCCCATATTACCCCAATCCGATTTTTACCAAAAAAAAATCCCAGCCTAGAACTTTAGATAATCAACCTATGGTCCAAATTTGAAGTATTTAGCCCGAAAAGAGAGATCTTAATGCCGTTTGTCGAAGTAAAAAAACACATGATTTGTCCGTGGACAAATAATAATATTTTGTTTTTTGCAAGTTTTCTAGTATTGAATTTAATAAGTGACTCGATAAAAATGTATCCTTTGAGTAACATCATTTTTACACTTTATTCTTGCATTATGCAATTATAAACCGAAATTCTGTATCATAAGTGCATTAGGAAAAAATTACTAATTTGTATATTGTTATGTGACACCCTGGGGGAAGGGGGGTGTTAGTAAATTTGACAGCTTGTGACACAGGAGGAAGAAAGTGGTCAAAAATTTCAAAGAATTGCGTTACGTAATTTATGGACAGGTCCTAAGGTTTGATACTTTGTATTACACTTATACTTTTTATATATTGGCAATCAGTTCCAGTTTTAAGGATATGACATGCCGCGGCTTTATATTCTAAACCAATAGCTATTTATGCCATCGGGAAAAAGAAGATTTGTTTTATATTCATTTTCCATTGAAAAATATTTTCAATAATTAAAATTATCATTAATAAGCATTGATATTAAATATAGGACCAAAAACAATACGATAATTGATATTCTGTAAACATATTGTTATAAATAAATAACGGCACTGTAGGTCCGTTATATTTTATCGATGCGATTAATTTAAATGGATTAAAGTCAAATTTATTATTATATTTGTTTACGCTCTAAAATTTCATTATGAATTTAGTGCATTTGCTTACATTGTAAATTTAGGGTATATCCGACAAAATAGGAAAACGTACGTTTAAAAAATCCATTAGTTTCGTGAGTTTTAAGAAGACATATTTTTAAGAAGTTGACGGGAGTTCCTTTAAAATGTTGTATACCCTGTGTTATGGTTGACAGCACTTCCTACCGGTCAAATGGGCCAATCAAATTAGTATTACTTTTATGTCTCAAGGGTAAAAACAGTATTATGGTTTAACATTTTATGTCATCGTAGTTCATTATTGTGTTTTTATTGCTTAGTTACCAACCATAATAGTGTACTTTACGCCCGAGCGGGCACAAAGTGCATTTTATGGCCCGCGCGGGTATAAAATGCACTTTTATGTACAGTTTTTGATTAACTTATTAATACAGCATTTCCTTAGCAACGATAGTGTTAAAATCAAATTGAATTTTCGGATTTTTTAAAATATTTATATTGTGGTTTCAATAAAAAACTAGTATGACATAAAAGTTTGTGTGTATTAATAGATGTGTATGCCCCGGGCGACTTACAAAACATCGGGTCAGAGGCCCTCGGGTTTGTAAGATCGTCGCCCTCAGAGCATGAACATCTACTAATACCCTTTGGGTGAAAATCTATTACTTCCAATTCGTCAGAAAATAACGTTCAAATGTCGATTTTTAGCTATTTTGCGTTGTCAGCAATAATTTTACAAATTTTGTTTATAAACTGTAAATCATTATTATATTTTTCTGTACTTTTTATAAATTTTTTTAAAGGCATTACGTGAAGTATATTTGTTTCTAGTTATGTGTGAACTGGATCAAACTGAAAAAAAAATCACTAGTTTAACAGTAATTAAGACTAGCTTTTTTTACTAAGTTTATATATTTTTTACGCCCTTGCTACTTCCACGTTAACGTGAAAGAAGAAAATAAATTGCTTCCACGTGTCTGACGTCATAGCATCAAGCATAGCGTCTATGACGTCAGAAACGTGGAAGCGCATTTTTTCTTCGTTCATGTTAAACTTAAAATTTGGAACACGTAAATGACATAACCCATATACAGTATAAGCTCAATAATGTAAACATGCGTATATGTGAACTATTCAATTTTGTGAACACAGAATATTTTCTATTAACTTCTCTGTAACGTGAACACCTTGTAAACTATTTTTAGATTTTTCATGTTTAAAATGTCTCTCAGCTCACAGAATTTATAAACGAACGCTCTAAGCTAAACTAAACAAATAATATGATTGTCCCACCTTAGATGCTGATCAATCTCTATTCCCAGATACTTTAAAGATTCTGCTTTATCTATAGAGTGACAAGAACATATTTTAGTTTATACAATCACTTGTGTGAATCTTCAGTGTTAACAGTCGGTTGATCAACAACTGTGGCAGAAAAAGTCATAAACTTAGTTTTTGTTATATTAAGGCTGTGGCATGACTGTTACTACTTTAGTTAAAAAGTATAAGTTAGCAAAATTAACATTCTGTTATATAAAAAATAAAAGTATAAAATTCTTTAAATGGAAACATACTTTAAATCCAAGTAAAAAAACAAACAAGAGCATCAGAATTTTGAAAAATGGAAAGAAAGTTGTATTAGTAGTTTCTTGTTCATGAAGAAATAAATTAATTCAATTTTTATGATTAAAATTTTATATTTCATCAAACAATTTGTTATTTTAACTAAAATAGTTTGGCAAAATAAAAAAGATTTAATAAGCTTAATTTTCTTGTTATATAAAGCCTGAATTACATTATATTTTCACCCCTGTGGGCTAGGAGACCTTCTTTTTGGCCAAAACTCGAATTTTGTTGGTAATATCGTAAAAATTAGTAACATGGGGTTTTCAAGGATGCTGAAACCGAATCTGGTTTAAAAATTCGAAATGGCGGATCCAATATGGCGGCCAAATCTGTAAGAATTTATTAGATTCTGATGAAAATTAATATTTATGGGATTTCGAGTGTGCTGAAACAGAATCTATTTTTAAAGTTTTAAAATTCAAAATAGGGGATCCAATATGGCGGCCAAATCTGAGATTTTATTGGATTCTAATGAAAATTGGTATTCAGGGGTTTTTGAGGATGCTGAAACAGAATCTGTTTTAAAAAATTCAAAATTCAAAATGGCGGATCCAAATTTTGGACAATTTTGATGGAATTAAAAAAAATGGTATTTAGGTGTTTTTGTGGTAGATAAAACCAAATGTGTTGTTCTAAAATTCAATATGGCCGATTTAAGGTGGCACCATTTTTTAAAAATTCTATATAAATTTTAAGACCAAATTTAATCTTTAACAATCCAATATATTTTTTTTATATTTTTATGAAAATTAGTACCTATATAGAAGGTTTTGAGGTGGCTAAAACTAAATAATAATAACAATTAATTATTATAATAATTAATAATATTGTATTATATTATATTATTATTGTAGTAAACATTTTAAACTAACCGCGGTAATCCATCACGCTGGCTAAGATTTGTTTGATTAACAAAAATAAATAAAATAATTACTTAATATTTTCTTAATTAAAAATTCTAATTTTGAAGCAATTTGGGATTAGCCATTTTGAAATTTGAATGATTAATATTTCATTTTTTTTTTCACAGCTTAATACAGATATTTAACAAAATTTAAAGTTTGTCACCATTTTGGTTTCGCTATTAGTAGCCTTGAAAATTGCTTGATGCCAATTTTTATTAAAGCCTATTTAAATTCATCAAATTTTGGCGAAGTATTGGAACCGCCGTTTTGAATTTTTAAATTTCAATAATGCACTCGGTTTCAGCATCCTCAAACCACTAGATATAATTTTCTATTAAAATATACTAAATTTTTTCGCCATATTGGATTTAGCTTTAGCATCCCCGAAAACTATTAGACACCAATTTTTATTAAAATCCATAAAATTCGCCAAATTTTGACGCCATTTTGGGCCCGCCATTTTGAATTTTTAGTTTTAAAAAATGGATTTAGTTCCAGCATCCTTAAAAACCCCCAGATACCAATTTTTACAAAAAATAAGACTAAAAGACGATTTTTAACTGCGGATAAATATTGGGCTTTATTCAAAATCTTTTTGAAATCTAAAAGTTAAAAAATTAATTTTTTGCCTAAAATGCATTGTATCTTAATACGCATCTTCTAATTTTCTTGATTGCCTAATTCAATTTTTTTTCCATTAGTACACATATCACTAACACAGATTTAAACTGTCGTACACGAAATACGACAGTTTACCTCTTTACTACTGAGATGGAATATTGTCATAGATAAATAAAATAAATAAAAAATAGTTATTCTTATGCGTTGAATTTTCAACGGGCTTAATCCCGTAAAATTAATAAATAAATAATAATAAATAATATTTTCATTTGAAAAATTTGTTCTCTAAAATGTCAACAGAGGATTAAACCTCAGGCCTATCGGTTTCAAGACCTAATGATATTTAATATAACTTGTGTGCTATTCAAGGTTGTGATAAAAAGCAGTAAATTGTTATTTTTAAAATTGAAGAATACTATAAAAAATATACATATGTCGATTTACGTTTAACCCACCGACGTTTTTACATGCAAATAATATCTCGTGCCCTTTATATCTACAACAGATGTGCAGATACATATACAACATATATAACAATGATCGTGCAGACAGAAAACTCAATAACAAACGCAACTAAAACTGATACAGCAAAAATAATTTTAAAAAAATAGGTCAAATTTTGTATATCATTCAGATTAGGTTTGCATATAATTGAATTTTAAAGAACTTTTTATCTTTTAATGTTAATTAACAAAACCTTATTAATTTTACAAACAAAATCGCGTTATTACTACAGCTATTCTGAATTTACCTTAATAAGACTAGCAACGAAGCGGGTGTTCCTCCTGTACCAGTTGATGCCGTAGCACTTTGTTGTGAGACGTCGGCAAATGTTTTTTTAATTTAGCTGTGTTTTGTTTAGTGTTGTTATATTTATAATCTGTAAGTAAGTTATCCTTCTTATTTAGTAGTTTTTGTAGGTGTAGGTTACATTTTGGCTAATATATCCATAGTTGAGCAGAGCTGTCGGCAGAAGAACAGGTTTTTATTTGTGTTAATGCCAAATAGAGATAATCTTAGTAATAGTATAGATTGAGATTTACTAAATGCTTTTGAAATTTTTTAATGATCTCTAACCGTTTTCGAGATAAAATGCATGGGCGGGACATTTGAATCACCCTGTACATAGAGACAATTATTCTAGTTTAGTAGTATTATAGTAGTATAGTTTGTTAAAATATTTATGTAATAAAAACACTTTCAGTTTATAATGTGTTTTATTTGTAGTTTTAACTTCATACCCACACCATTTTTTTCCATTTTCTTTTCTATACATAGAAGTAAAATTGTAAAATTCAGTTTTAATTTCACATAAAAAAATTGAATTTCATTATTAATTTTTCAAAATAATTTTAAGTTTCGATAACATTTCGCAAAAATGTGAAATTACACTGCGTTTTTTAAAATAAATATGTAACTTCTTGTTTGTAACTTGTAAAAACACTGTAATAGTTATCGTAAATATGTGATATATTTGTAATAATGATGTGTAGAATTACAAATAAGTTGTTTCTTTAAGCAATAAATTTACAATATTTTTGTAAATATACTATAAAACAAATTAAAACTGCTATTATAAATGAAACAAATATAAACAATGATTGGAAATATAGTATGGGGTTCTTATGAATTTTAAGTATTCTTTTGTAATATTATCAATACTATTGTGATAATTTAAACAAATGTTTTGTAAAAGTTTAGAAAATAATTTTTACTAGTGATAAAAATATATTACGCTAATAAATTTACTTTGATAGTGTTTGGCAAAAAATAACCAGCGATAGTTATAGTAATTTTACAAAATAATTTTTTCAGTGTATGCTGGTTGATGCAGTTTGTTCTCCCGAATACAAATATGCAATCAGATTTTTTCCAGCACGTAACAATTTTGCGAAAAAAGCGCATAAGTTTCAATATATCGTAGAAAAGCCGTATATTGCAAGTAAATTAGGCCTAAGATAAATTAATTTAATATGCTCAACTAGACAAAATATGCTGGTTGATGCAGTTTTTTCTCCCGAATTCAAATATGCAATTACATTTTTTCCAGCATGTAACAATTTGGCGCAAAAAGCGCACAAGTTTCAATATATCGTAGAAAAGCCGTCTGTTGCAAGTAAATTAGGCCTAAGCTAAATTAATTTAATATGCTCAACTAGGTAAAATGGTTGATGCAGTTTTTCTCCCAAATTCAAATATGCAATTAGATTTTTTCCAACACGTAACTATTTTGCGTAAAAAGCGAATAAGTTTCAATATATCGTAGAAAAGCCGTCTATTGCAAGTAAGGTATGTTAATAATCGCGTACATCTGCCCAGAAAAAGTCCAAACGCGAATAAACCTAAAAAAAACTTATTATTTGGGCCCTTAGGAACTCTAAAAAAATAATTTTATGCGCGAGTTCCGATGGGAACATTTTTAGAATGGGCCCTGAAATGGGAGATACAGCAGCAGCATTAAGCTCGAAATACAAAGTCTGTAGAAAAAAACAATTTTGCCTATATGGCATTATAATATTTATTCGCAAAACTTTGATGAAATCAGATATCAAGTAAGAGGCTGTCCATATATTACGTAACGCGCCTAGGGGGAAGGGGGTTCCAGAAAATGTGAAAGTCTGTGTATGACAGGGAAAGGAAGGGGGCCTATGAAAATGTTACGTAACGGACGATTTGAGCGAATGTTCACCAGAAATTGAAGAAATAGGGAGATGTGTAATTTCGTTTGTCGACGTAGAAAAACACATGAGATATCAATGAAAAAATGAATATAATTTTGTTTTTTGTAAGTTTGATGAAATAAGGGGCTTAAAATAACTGGCCTTGTACCTGTATTTTAAAAGATTTCATATTTTTTATTTGATATAAGCATCGTTTAAGGTTGGAACTATAAATTGATAATGGGTATGCAGAAATATGCCAGGATATCAAAAATAGAGCCTTTTCAAAATGAAGAATTTATCGTACTGTTGGTTCTTAAACGGCTATTGCACAAAATTTTGACGTAGTGGAAAAAGTCTGACAGCATATTCGCACTCAGGAGAAAAATAGAGTCCAACTCACCGTTTCCCAGAGCAAAAAGTGTGTTGTATTCCAAAACACCAAAACATACCTAGTGTTTTCAAAAAAGTGTAAATATTCCAAAAATGTAAGGCATTTAGATGTCGCACTTAAAATGTGAAATTGTCAGCACACACAGTAAAACCGGAAGTAGCAAAATATTGTTTTATATGTCCAAAGTTGAGGTTCTTTAAGTACATTATAGGTATCAAATTTCAAAACTTTATCTTTACGGATACAGATACATCTGGGCACCCGGTATAAACCAAAATCCAAATATTTATTTATATTTATGTGCGTAATGCGTAATTTTAATCTGTACTTTCTTACTTTATGTTTGTTTATATAGGAATTATTTTCGCATTAGTTGTAAAAATGCTATAATTGCTTATAGTAAAATTCTTAATGGATAAAGTAAAAATATTGATTATTGTATAAAACTAACAACAGTTTGCTAAATAACATTAATAATATGACAAAATTTTGTAAAAATATATATTTTTTTTATTTGCACTAAGATAATTGCATTATTATTGCTATTTAAGTTTACTAATTATTGTGTAATTTTACCCCTATTTTTTTCAGTGTATTTTACCTAGTTGAGCAAATTAAATTAATTTATCTTAGGCCTAATTTACTTGCAACAGACGGCTTTTCTACGAGATATTGAAACTTATGCGCTTTTTACGCAAAATTGTTACGTGCTGGAAAAAATCTAATTGCATATTTAAATTCGGGAGAAAAAAACTGCATCAACCAGCATATTTTACCTAGTTG
Source organism: Brachypterus glaber (assembly GCA_958510825.1). Classification (NCBI taxonomy): domain Eukaryota; kingdom Metazoa; phylum Arthropoda; class Insecta; order Coleoptera; family Kateretidae; genus Brachypterus; species Brachypterus glaber. The sequence goes on along the minus strand of OY294053.1, from coordinate 12,838,964 downwards.
AGCATATTAAATTATTTTGGCTTAGGCCTAATTTACTTGCAAATAACGGCTTCACTGCTATATTTTTAAATTTATGCGCTTTTTGCGCAAAATTGTTACGTGCTGGAATAAATCTAATTGCATATTTGAATTTGGAAGAAAAAACTGCACCAACCAGCATATTGTACCTAGTTAAGCATCTTAAATTAATTTAGCTTGGGCCTAATTTACTTGCAACAGACGGCTTTTCTATGATATATTAAAACTTGTGCGCTTTTTGTGCAAAAATTTGACGTGCTGGAAAAAATCAGATTGCATATTTGAATTCGGCAGAAAAAACTGCATAAACCATAATAAATATATCAATGTAGCGCTTAAAGGTGTTGCTTAAAAAACGACCGAAAAAGGAAAATGGTGCAAGAACAGGAAACTTTAAATCGCAATTTGCTAAAAATCTGCACCTGATGGAAAAAATCTGTGTAAATATTTAAATTCTTCATGAAAATCTACGTTAAAAAACATATTTCGGGTGTGCAAATAACTATTTAAACTAATTTTAATTAAAAATATTAAATTTTGCAAATTTTCATATCAATTTTGATGTCAGTGAGGTGAACAGTCATGTACAAAAGTTGAGTTCAATGGTTTCGGAAAAATAATCCGTTTCCCAGAGCAAAAAGTTGAGCCCATTTTTTTAGTTGTGTAATTCTTCTCTCTAGAATAATTATTCTTAAGCATGCCAACAAAATTATTCGACCCAAATCCATTTAATAATAAATGAGAATAAAAAATGGCGGCGCTTCCGGAATAAATAAAAATTATGACAGATAAATGACAGAGAATAGGGCAGAAAAATCCAAGAAAACGTACGTACTGATACCACATAAGTGAAATTTCAAATGTTAAATTTTATTTTTATTTTTTTAACTAGGTGCGCTATGACATCTTTAATAAACTCTAATAGATACCAGAAATTATAAAAAAAAATAATTTGTCTTAACTTGTAAAATTCTTTAAATTAGTAGTAGACCAGGCGGTATCGGTTTAAGATGGGTGAATCATATACCATTCGATATTTTTGTATGAATGGGTCCAGAATATCACTAAAAATGATAATTTCACTATGCGCATAAAATCAACCCTGTGCGTAACTTTTTATATAACAAAATGTTGCAAAATCGAGAAAAATTTCATGTTTTTTCTCCTTTTCGTGCATATATATCTCTGGAACTGTTCATTTCAGACAAATATTGAAAAGGAAAAAATTTTTGCAATTGAATTTTATATATAATGAAATTGGTTGAAAATCGAAAAAATAATTATTATTATTATAGAAAAAATAGTAAAAATCACAAAAAAGGGTTAGAAAAATCGAGTTTTTTTGGGATTTTTTTCGGATACTTAAAGTATACGTAGGACCTTCAAAATTGGCACGAGTAAACTTGATGGTGTGCTAAATCATCACACCAAATTTCATCAAAATCGGTCTATTAGTTTTTGCACAATAATTTTGCAATCCGGATTAAAAAAAAAAAAATCAAATTTCATACAAAATTGAACATAAAGCCCTTAGATACTTGAAAATTTAAACACGTATAGAAGAGAGCTTAAACTTTCAAATGATCTTTGAAAAATTAAAATCCGTTAATTAGGAGAGCCTAGGCATTAGTTTAAACATTTATCGAATTTTTGCTCTTAGAATAACTTTATGAATTTTCAATGAATTTGTTTTTTTTAACATATATTGAAAGTAATCGAAAAGACGCTTTCTTAAAAAAAATATGATGATTCGTTCATTAGTTTCGAAGTTATGATCGTTCAAATTTAACCGCCATTTGCACTGAAACTGAAACCTAGCGAGAGATGGACACCTGACGCAAAAAAAAACTGTATATAGCATTTTTATAGGGCTTAAAATAGTATATTAAAGTACTAGTTTCATAACATACGTTTTTAGCGCACGAGTACAAGTTTAGAAAAGGAGCTTGCGGCGAGTTTTCTAAAGTACTAGTGCTCTAAAAACGTGTTATGAAACGAGTGCTTTATACAATTTTTTCTCTAAAATTTAAAAAACTTACATTTAAATTTTACACTATTTTTAAAATTCTAAGAACAAATGATATTTTGATATATTTTACAGTCATCTCTTCTTTTTCTCACTGCAATTAACCCAAACACAAAATTTTGTAAAAAATTAAATTTTTAAATCGACATTGACATTTGCACGCAAAACGTCAAGAGGTAGGCTTTTGTTTGTTGCCAACCCAACAGAAAAAAAATAGAGACCTCTTATGGGCCTATAAGAACACGCAAATTGCGTGTGATTATGAGATTATAAGAGTCGCAAAATAGAAAAAAAGCTTTTATTTGAAATACATTTTTTTTAAATCGTTTTAGAATTAATGCTAAAAAAACATTTTACTGATTTAAACGCTAATATCTCGAATACAATGTATTTTAGGAAAAAATTGTTTATATAAGTGCTTAATTAATAACATACAATAATAATTAACTTATTTATAAAAGAACTATTAAATTACAATAAGAAACGATATGAAAAAACAGCTAATCGATATCTTCTTTTTGTTGCTATTAGAACTCGCGATTTCAATTTCTAGTCGGACGGAGCAACCTCTCGTACACTTTTCGTCGATTTCACGCGAACTTGAGTTTTTTTAATTAACATTTTAACAAGGTCGCACATGATCGTAAGTATTGCAAATTAATGTCTGGTAAGTACTCGGAATAACAAAGGTAATTGTCGAAAAAACAGCCCTTATGCCCTTGTAGTTTCAGTGTAAATGGCAGTCAAATTTGAACGATCATAACTTCGAAACTAATGAACGAATCATCATAATTTTTTTTAAAGGAAGCGTCTTTTTAAGTACTTTCAATATATATTGAAAAAAAAAACAATTGTTTATAAGCGCAAAAATTCGGCAAATGTATAAACAGCTGCGTAGGCTTTCCTAATTAACGGATTTTAATTTTTTAAACATCATTTGATTTGATTTTGAAAATTTGCATTTTTTTTTAAATCCGGATTGCAAAATTATTGTGCAAAAACTATCAGACCGATTTTGATGAAATTTGGTGTGATGATTTAGCACACCATGAAGTTTTCTTGTGCCAATTTTGAAGGTCCTACGTATACTTTAAGTATCCGAAAAAAAATCCCAAAGTAACTCGATTTTTCTAACCCTTTTTTTGTGGTTTTTACTATTTTTTATTATTTTCAATAATAATAATTATTATAAATGAAAATAAAATTTAGTGCCTTATAGACGGCAAACTATTAAAATCTATAAAGAAATTGCACTGCTCTACTACAGAAATTTCACAATCAATGAGAAAATCCCTACCAAAGTGTCATATAGCTGCTATTTCACGATTTTTTGCGATCATCAGTGAGCATATATTGGTATGGTGGCTTTCGCACTGACTGTTGAAAATTTTAAATACTTATTAAAAATAAGTATAACTGTATCGAGAGCGTACAAATTGGTGGCGCCATCTAATGTTTGCACAAAAGTACTGCACATTAGATGTTGGCAGACCTGTAATCTGATAAGAATTATCTATATCTAGATACACAGGCGGACAAAAAATTTGTCTCGAAGCCAGCACCTAGTACCGACACGGCAAATCAAATTATAAATGAAAATAAAGTTTAGTGCCTTATAGACGGCAAACTATTAAAATCTATAAAGAAATTGCACTGCTCTACTACAGAATTTTCACAATCAATGAGAAAATCCCTACCAAAATGTCATATAGCTGCTATTTCACTCTTTTTTGCGATCATCAGTGAGCATATATTGGTATGGTGGCTTTCGCACTGACTGTTGAAAATTTTAAATACTTATTAAAAATAAGTATAACTGTATCGAGAGCGTACAAATTGGTGGCGCCATCTAATGTTTGCACAAAAGTACTGCACATTAGATGTTGGCAGACCTGTAATCTGATAAGAATTATCTATATCTAGATACACAGGCGGACAAAAAATTTGTCTCGAAGCCAGCACCTAGTACCGACACGGCAAATCAAATTATAAATGAAAATAAAGTTTAGTGCCTTATAGACGGCAAACTATTAAAATCTATAAAGAAATTGCACTGCTCTACTACAGAATTTTCACAATCAATGAGAAAATCCCTACCAAAATGTCATATAGCTGCTATTTCACGCTTTGTTGCGATCATCAGTGAGCATATATTGGTATGGTGGCTTTCGCACTGACTGTTGAAAATTTTAAATACTTATTAAAAATAAGTATAACTGTATCGAGAGCGTACAAATTGGTGGCGCCATCTAATGTTTGCACAAAAGTACTGCACATTAGATGTTGGCAGACCTGTAATCTGATAAGAATTATCTATATCTAGATACACGGCGGACAAAAAATTTGTCTCGAAGCCAGCACCTAGTACCGACACGGCAAATCAAATTATAAATGAAAATAAAGTTTAGTGCCTTATAGACGGCAAACTATTAAAATCTATAAAGAAATTGCACTGCTCTACTACAGAATTTTCACAATCAATGAGAAAATCGCTACCAAAATGTCATATAGCTGCTATTTCACGCTTTTTTGCGATCATCAGTGAGCATATATTGGTATGGTGGCTTTCGCACTGACTGTTGAAAATTTTAAATACTTATTAAAAATAAGTATAACTGTATCGAGAGCGTACAAATTGGTGGCGCCATCTAATGTTTGCATAAAAGTACTGCACATTAGATGTTGGCAGACCTGTAATCTGATAAGAATTATCTATATCTAGATACACAGGCGGACAAAAAATTTGTCTCGAAGCCAGCACCTAGTACCGACACGGCAAATCAAATTATAAATGAAAATAAAGTTTAGTGCCTTATAGACGGCAAACTATTAAAATCTATAAAGAAATTGCACTGCTCTACTACAGAATTTTCACAATCAATGAGAAAATCCCTACCAAAATGTCATATAGCTGCTATTTCACGCTTTTTTGCGATCATCAGTGAGCATATATTGGTATGGTGGCTTTCGCACTGACTGTTGAAAATTTTAAATACTTATTAAAAATAAGTATAACTGTATCGAGAGTTATACTTATTTTTAATAAGTATTTAAAATTTTCAACAGTCAGTGCGAAAGCCACCATACCAATATATGCTCACTGATGATCGCAAAAAAGCGTGAAATAGCAGCTATATGACATTTTGGTAGGGATTTTCTCATTGATTGTGAAAATTCTGTAGTAGAGCAGTGCAATTTCTTTATAGATTTTAATAGTTTGCCGTCTATAAGGCACTAAACTTTGTTTAATCATTTAACGTCGTTTTTCGCTGCTATGGCCTAATTGACGGGACCGCCATCTTTACGTGCCCTCCGAAGCACGGTCCTCAACAGAACTCGCATCCACCCTGAAATGTGTTTACAGTTTCACCTGCAACCCACATTACAGTTAGTCATCGTAGTTCCATCTACCGACTATTTACACCACTATACATCCATGCTCTATGTGGGGCTCGAACCCACAATCTCAGTGTTCGCAGCCGGACACACTACCAACTGCGCCACCGAGATCGGCTGGCACTAAACTTTATTTTCATTTATAATTTGATTTGCCGTGTCGGTACAAGGTGCTGGCTTCGAGACAAATTTTTTGTCCGCCTGTGTATCTAGATATAGATAATTATTATCAGATTACAGGTCTGCCAACATCTAATGTGCAGTACTTTTGTGCAAACATTAGATGGCGCCACCAATTTGTACGCTCTCGATACAGTTATACTTATTTTTAATAAGTATTTAAAATTTTCAACAGTCAGTGCGAAAGCCACCATACCAATATATGCTGATGATCGCAAAAAAGCGTGAAATAGCAGCTATATGACATTTTGGTAGGGATTTTCTCATTGATTGTGAAAATTCTGTAGTAGAGCAGTGCAATTTCTTTATAATAATTATTTTTTCAATTTGCAACCAATTTCATTATATATAAAATTCAATTGCAAAACTTTTTTTCCTTTTTAATATTTGTCTGAAATGAACAGTTCCAGAGATATATGCACGAAAAGGAGAAAAAAACATGAAATTTTTCTTGATTTTGCAACATTTTGTTATATAAAAAGTTACGCACAGGGTTGATTTTATGCGCATAGTGAAATTATAATTTTTAGTGATATTCTGGAACCATTCATATAAAATATCGAATGGTATACGATTTACCCAAACATGGGTGTTTTAAAACAGATACCGCCTGTAAAGAACTTTCACTTTCGGGTTTAGACCGTGTTAATGGATTTTCACAAAAGTGAAAATCCATTAACACGGTCTAAACCCGAAAGTGAAAGTTCTTTATATCTTAATGGCCGTGAAAGCTTAAAATCTAAAATAAGATACCGCCTGGTCTATAGGTTTTAAGCGATTCTTGAATTTGGTACCCATGTAAAAGTCCAAGAAACCGGAAGTAGCAAAATGTTGAATATGTCAGAAGTTGAGGTTCCTTAGGTACATTATAGGTACCAAATTTCAATTCATTCATTGAAAATAGAATATTTGTTGCTATCTATATGTTTTTCATATAAATTCCTATAAATAAACATCTTTTAAATTCTTTTAAATAAATATCTTAAAAGATGTAAGAACGCGATATATTGACCTGTTTTATAAAAAAGCATTCAACCAAGAAAATATTTTTTTTGAGCTTGCATATACGTTGTATAATACATTAGGCATTTAAGGGTTAAAAAGCCTATTCTATTTTTATTGATTCTTAAGTCCAAACCTCGGACCAAAGGAAAACTATAAAAAAACAAACACAAGAATAGAATAGAATGAAACAATATTAATTCCAACTTGAAAATTGCATTATAGGGGTTTTTGAGGTTGCTGAAATCGAATCTGATGATTGGACAAAAAAAATTTTTCGCTCCACCCTCACCCCGCGATGGGTTGAGATAGAATTTTTTTATTATCAGATTAGATTTCAGCAAATTTAAAATTCCTTATAATGCAATGTTAAACAAATTTTTAAAATTTCTTAAATTTTTGGTCCTTAAAATAAAATTGTTTATTTTTTAAAATGACATATTTATTAACAAAATTTAACAAAAGTAATTAGTAATTTTGTAAACTACTTATAAAAATTCTTCTTTTGAACCTTAAAATAAAATTGTTTATTTTTTAAAATGACATATTTATTAACAAAATTTAACAAAAGTAATTAGTAATTTTGTAAACTACTTATAAAAATTATAGTTAATTGTACAATTTCGGCAAGACATATTTATATGAGCAGGTGATGTTATTGGTATATTTATTTCTCTTTTTTACTGTTAAATTATTATGTTAAAGTTTCTGAGTGTTCTGTATGAGGTGAATTTGTATCAAAGATGTGAGGTACTGTGGGGTTTTCCGTTTCATTAAAATCAGTAGGCAGAGTTGTATTGAAGAAGGAAGAACTTGAAGAAAAATTAACTAAATGAAGTAGCTTTTTCATTAAATTTTAGTAAAATAAATAAATAGCTAATTAATTGTACTGGTAGTGAAAAAAATACTATATTTTCCACATGAGTGAAGATTTAACATTTTAGACCGTGTCTTGCGGGCTTCGCGCTAGCGCGCTCAATTTGACGCAGGTCAAAAATGTTAAACTTCTCTCACTTGGTTAATAATATACTATTCTGGAAGAGCCCCAAATAAGCTGTAAATAACTGTAATATGATTGGACAGAAACACATGGTCAGAAATACGGTTAAATGACTGGCTGATAAAAACATTAAAAATAATCAGTAACCAAGTGATAATTTCATTTTGTGCAAAAATTATCAGATTCATTTTGATTTGATTGGCCAAGAAACTAAAAATGCAAGGTTTTGATTGGCCTATATATTGTTCGTGAAATAGTCAATATAATTTGATTTTATTAGAAAATTATCGACAAAACTGTTTTGTGTTCTGCACATTCTCATTCGAAAATGATAAATAGAAGTCGCCCCAAAATACTGCCTTAAGGCACCGCACCCCAATAGAAATTGATAACCTTTGGAAAGACCACGCAGAAACTCAGCTTCTCAGCTTCTGATAACACTACCCGACATGATTTATATACTATTGATGAGATATATAGGGTCTAGAAGTATTTTTTCTCCTGATTTCAAATCCGTTTTTAGAATTCTTCCATCACGTCACAATTTTGATATACAAGGTGTTTTATAATAAAAATAGGTATTTTTTTGAACGTCGGGAGATTTCACATTTATGAATATTTTTGTTTTTAAATTTGGTACACTTGTTAAAAATTTGTGTGCTTTTCGAATATTTAAAAAAAAATAAATATCGATTGTCATTTGTTTTTTATAATAAAAAGAAAAAGTTTTTTCGTTGCCAAAATTTCAAAAGATGGAATTTTTCGATGTAACTAACAAAAAAACACTCTGTATTTATATGGCTTTAATTTGGTTTCAATTTTTTTTTGAAGGACCTTCTGGAAGCGGCACAATATCAATTTTAAGTCAATTATGTCAAATATTTTAACAGCGTTTTGCATACTTTAAGAACAATAAGTAGGCTGTACAAAAATTTGACGTTTTAAGTCAAGTTAAATTATTCAATCAATTAACTAGATGAAACGTTGCAAGCACCCTGTCAAAACATCGGCACTATTGTACCCTAAAAAAAAAAAACTTAAAAAGAGCTTTATTTAAAATATAATTTTTTGAAATCGGGTTAAACGCCAATATCTCGAAAACAGTGCGTTTTAGGAAAACGTTGTTTTTTGGCCAATTTAAAATTATCTTTTATATAAGTGCTAAATTAACTAAATACAATAATAATTGCCTTAATTATAAACAAAAAACTCTAAAAATAGGAGTTTTACCCTATTTTTACCCCCTTACCCCAATCGTTTACCCCCAAAATCTAATCAGCGATAAGAAACAATATGCCAAAAACTGCAAGTCGATATCTCATGTAGAAATGGAGTTAGAGTTTACACCCAGCCAGACAGACAGACAGACGGAAGCAAAAATTTTTTTTACTGCTTTCGACTTAGAATGGTCTAAAACGTCGAGAAATGTGAAAAAAACGTGGTCAAAGATTTTGACTTTTCGGCGAAGATTTCAATACATCGGCACAAAAAGTGCCGATGTAATAAAATAAACAAATAAATGATAAAAATAAATAAGGTTAACTTTTTAAACATAAATAAACTGTATCTTAAGAAGTAAATAGAACATTGACTTAAAATGTCAAATTCTACTTATTGTTCTTGAACTATGCAAATTGCTGTTAAAATAGCTGACATAACGGACTTAAAATTAATATTACGCCGCTTCCAGAAGGTCCTTCAAAAAAAAAATGAAATAGAAATGAAGCCAGATAAATACAGAGTGTTTTTTTCATAGTTACATCGAAAAATTCCATCTTTTGAAATTTTGGCAACGAAAAAACTTTTTCTTTTTATTATAAAAAACAAATGACAATCGATATTTAAAATTTTTTTAATATATTCGAAAAGCACACAAATTTTTAACAAGTGTACCAAATTTGAAAAAAAAATATTTATAAATGTAAAATCCCCCGACATTTAAAAAAATGCCTTTTTTTTATTATAAAACGCCCTGTATATCAAAACTGTGACGTGATAGAAAAATTCTGAAAACGGATATGAAATCAGGGGAAAAACACTTCTAGACCCAATATATATCATAAATAGTATATTTCAAAAGTTTCAAATTGTCGGGTAGTGTAAGCTAGACTCCAGGTTTTGCTTTCAGACTCAGTGAGCACTGACCAGTTTGGTTCGGTTTAATAGTAAATTACGCACCGAGTAGGCGAAGGTAGTTTTCAGTGCGGAGCCTGACTGCTATCATGGCAACGGGTGGAAAATGAGCACTAACTAGGTCGTAGGATAAATATATTTTTATTTCTTCATAAAAGCGTTTTTCGGTTTGAGGAATTATGTAATACAAACTAGACGAATAAAAGTATTTTTGTACCTATTTCTTTTTATTCATTGTTTCCAAGTTTAATCAATAAATAATGCAAATATGGAAATAAAATATAACTAAATATAAAGAAAGAAAATAATAGTTTAAATAATGTATGAAGCAATTCTTAAATTGTTGAAATTAAATATTAAACAGCATGTTAAACTATTTAAAGTTATTTATCTAGAAAATTCCTCTTCAATCCGGCTTTTCCGATCCCTGGTAAATCGATAACAAAGCCCGAAACATTATGTTCCTTAACTTTTCTACACAATTCAAATAAATTCAATATTTTTACAAAATTGTATTACTATTTTGTGTTTCAAAAGTATTTTAAAAACTTAAAATAGTAAATAACAAGCTTACCAAACCAAAAATAAAAATTACAATGAGAATATACAGGTGATTATTTGAAAACAATCCACCCCAAATATCTAGCAAATTAAGCAGAATGTAAATATTTTAAAAAATAGATCAATTTGGCTTTTGGAGGGGGAAAACTTAACTATACAATTTTAGGGGTTGAACAGTTACTCCCTAACCCCCAGCTACCCCAACATAAAAATCTTAAATAGCAACTCTATCTTGTGAAACGTCATTTGAAAGAGCTTAAAAAGTGCTGTTTCGATTTAAAATCTTTCTAGAATTTGTTGCAAAGGCCATCTGTACCAAAACTCACGTGTTTAAAAATTAGCAAAATATGACCTTAAACTGTAATTTTGATAGATGCGTCCAAATAACACCTATAAAAAATTTCGTGTTACTAGCTCGAAGAGTTTAAAAGTTGGTAAAATATGACCTTGACCCTAAATTTTGACAGATAGGTCTTGTTGCAAAGGCCACCTGAACCAAATTGTATGTTTCTCGGTAGGGACGATTAAAAGTTAGCAAAATATCACCTTTAACGGTCATTTTTACAGTTTTAAAGATTTAAAATTATTGGTCACCGGGTTTATAATGAGATTCAGTTTAGCGATCTCAAAAACGCCATAACAATGTAAATATTTTAAACATTTAAAAAATATGATCCCCGCGCCGATCTCGGGGCGGAGTTAAAAAAATCACTTTCAGCACCCTTATAAATAGATAGGTAGGCATAGCAATTTTAAAATGGAAATGAAAAATAATAAAAGACAGAATATTCCCCTGTTATCTTAATGAAAAGTATCAACACAGCCACATAAAAAAATAATATCCAGAGACTAGACCAATGCATTTTTATATATTTGGAGTCGCTGAAACTGAATCTGATCTCAGAATTGCTCCATCAGATCCCATTTTTTTTCTAGCCATAAAAACATCTGAATTTAAGGAATTTTCGCACCCTTTTTTAAGTGTAGAAAACAATTGTGACCTGTTGGAGCAATTCTAAGGTCAGATTCAGTTTCAGCGATCCAGAAAATATAAGAATGCGTTGGTCTAGTCCCTGGATATTATTTTTTTTTGTGTGGCTGTGTAATCACTCAGAGACCGTTAATCAACCAAACCAAACTGGTTATGGTACTACATAACACAACTGAGCTAGACGATACAATGTACTATTAGATATCACATGTCATGTGATATGAATAACACAATATTAGAAAACAATACTGTAACTTTAGTATAATTTACCAATATTACCGTGTAATTCATTAGTATTATTTACTAATGTGTTATTAGATATAACATGGCATGTTATGTCTAATAATACATTGAATCGTCTAGCTCCGTTGTGTTTGAATACTATAATGCATTATAACAGTGTTTGAGTGATTATGTTTTTAATGCGTGTGTCCATAGATATATTGCTATAAGTTATTTCGAATAAAATTGTTAAGCCACTTTTCTTCTGTTAGATTTGTCACTTAGTTACTATTCTAATAGTTTCTTTTCAATTACCAAGTTTTATACTTTATTTTGGCATTGATGTCTTTTTCATCAAAAAAAGTACCCAGTGTCGTGACCGCTCAAGTGGAAATTTATAGACAACGGGAATTAAATATAATTTTTTTAGCTTTTTTGCCAATAACTCTTAAATGGGTTATCGGAAAAAAGTTAAACAGAATAATATTTTTTTTTTCAGATTTATACCTAATTTAAAAATCCAGCCACAAAAAAAGTTACTCTTAACCACACTATATTTTTCTTACGTATTTTTGCGTGATGAAAACGAATTTGACAGTGGAAAAGCTCGCTGAACCCAAAAAATTTTCAACAAACTGCAAAAAAAAAAACTGAACTTGCTAGCTTGGGATCTTCAAAGTTCTCTACACTGAAAAAATTATTTTGTAAAATTACTATAACTATCGCTGGTTATTTTTTTGCCAAACAATTTATTTGCGTAATATATTTTTACTACTAGTTACGTAAAAATACGCATTAAATTATTTTCTAAAATTACAAAAGATTTGTTTAAATTATCACAATAGTATTGATAATATTACAAAAGAATACTTTAAATTCATAAGAGACGAGTAAAATTACCATACTATATTTCCAATCGTTATTTTTATTTGTTTCATTTATAATAGCAGTTTTAATTTCTTTTATAGTATATTTACAAAAATATTGTAAATTTATTGCTTAAATAAACAACTTATTTGTAATTCTACACATTATTATTACAAATATTTCACATATTTACGATAACTATTACAGTGTTTTTACAAGTTGCAAAGAAGAACTTACATATATTTTTTTTAAAACGCAGTGTAATTTCACATTATTTTTTTGAAATTAAAACTGAATTTTACTGCTATGTATAGAAAAGAAAAAATTGTGTGGGTATGAAGTTGAAACTACAAATAAAACACATTATAAACTGAAAGGTGGTTTCATTACATAAATATTTTAACAAACTATACTACTATAATACTACTAAACTAGAATAATTGTCTCTGTGTACAGGGTGATTCAAATGTCCCGCCCATGCATTTTATTTCGTAAACGGTTAGAGATCATTAAAAAATTTCAAAAGCATGTTGTAAATCTCAATCTATACTATAACTAAGACTATCTTTATTTGGTATTAACACAAATAAAAACCTATTCTTCTTAAAAAATTTACCTGCCGACAGCTTTGCACAACTATGTATATATTAACCAAAATGTAACCTACACATACAAAACTACAAAATAACATCTAAATAACAAGGATAACTTACTTACAGATTATAAATATAACAACACTAAACAAAACACAGCTAAATTAAAAAACATGTGCCGGCGTCTCATAACAAGGTGCTACGGCATCAACTGGTGCAGGAGGAGCACCCATTAGGCCGTTTGGTTGCTAGTCTTATTAAGGTAAATTCACAATAGCTGTAGTAATAACGCGATTTTGTTTGTAAAATTAATAAGGTTTTGTTAATTTACATTAAAAGATAAAAAGTTCTTTAAAATTCATTTGTACTTGTACAATGCTTATAGTTCTTAATGGATAAAGTAAAAATACTGATTATTGTATAAAACTAACAACAGTTTGCTAAATAACATTAATAAAATGACAAAATTTTGTAAAAATATATATATTTCTTTATTTTCACTAAAATAATTGCATTATTATTGCTATTTAAGGTTACTAAGTATTGTGTAAGTTTACCCCTATTTTTTTCAGTGTAGCACGCAAACTATTGAATTTTGGGAATCGTACCCGCAGACATTTTTTATCAGAAAGTCGAAAACTATAACATATCGAGGGCTTAGGGCAAAACATGCGTATCTAAGTTTTAGGTTTCTGAATTACGTTTGTTTTCTAATAATGAATAATATGGCATAGTACAATAATTACAATAATTTTTATTGCCACAAACAGGTTTAAAAAAAACACTATAATCTTTATTATCTTTACCAGAAAACAAACGTAATTCAGAAACCTAAAATTGGGAGATACGCCTGTTTTACCATAAGCCCTCGATATCCAAAACTGGACTAAATAGGACTGAATGGACGGGTGCAGTTTTCGAGATTTCCAAAGTTTCTAGCACCTAAAATATTGATTTTTGGGAGTGCCCTTGGAAACTTTTGATCAAACATCGAGAACTTTAAGATATCTAAAATTCAACCAAATCTAATTAAAACCACAAAAGAAGGGTAGTACCTCCCACTTTGTGGGTCAGCGAGCTTTTTCATAGTCATATTCGTTTTTAGGACCCAAAAATATGTACCTAAACATAGCTTGGTTCATAGTTACTTTTTTTTTTGTGGACCGGTGTTACTATTTAATTTAGTGCACTATGGGCCAGAATTTTTTTCCGCAGCCAAAATTCTGTAAATTAGTATGTAGGGGTTTTCGAGGTCGCTGAATTCGAATCCAACATTAAAAATTAAAAATTCAAAATGGCGGATCCAATATGGCGGAAGAAAATTTTGATTTTTAACGGATTTTAATAAAAATTGGTATATAGGGGTTTTTGAGACCGCTGAATTCGAATCCAACATTAAAAATTAAAAATGGCGGATCCAATATGGCGGAAGAAAATTTTAAATTTTAACGGATTTGGATAAAAGTTGGTTTATAGGGGTTTTTGAGGCCGCTGAATTTGAATCCAACATTAACAATTCAAAATGGCGGATCCAATATGGCGGGGTTCTTGAGGGCGCTGAAAGCAAACGTAATATTAAAAATTTTAAATTCAAAATGGCCTTTTTGGTTTGTAGTCTATTAATTCTAGAACCCGTGAACACAGCTTATTTTGGGTTAATCTAAAAATTTAAAACCAACTTTTCCTCCTAATCTGGGATTATTTACTTGTGTAGGCAAAAGTTTTGGAACTTTCAAGAATTCGTATTTTCCAGACACCTCGGAATTTGAAAATATCTGTATCAAAAGGAAATTTTTTCATTATCAAATTCAGTTTAAAAAGTCCAAACTCCAAAACCCCTATACCAATTTTTACGAATATTTTTAAAAATAATCACCACTCACCCCTAAGGGGGTGGATTAGAAAAAAAATATTTCAAGATTCAGTTTTAGCAACCTCAAAAGCCCCCAAATGCAAATTTTCACGAAACTATTTAAACTATTTAAAAATATTTACCCCCTCACCCCCGCAGGGGTGGATTTAGAAAATGTTTATTATCATTCGATTTCAGCAAGCTTAAAAACTGTTATAGGTATAGCAATTTTAAAATGTTTGTAAAAAAAGATTTTTCCCCATTCCGCACCGCAATGTTCACCAGAAATAATCCGGAGCGATAACTTTTAGTAACATACCTGTATACCAAATATCAAGGCTCTAGCTTAAAGCGCTCTTCAGTTATCGTGCATAATAAAATCTATGTGACAGACCATATTATATTATATTAAATAAGAAATATGCGCTAAGGTAGAAAAAAATCGAGTTCGCCTAAAAATATTAATTTGCGCAAAAATGCGCATATCTACCATGATTGCCATAGAATAAGCTACAAATTGATGTATATAAGTTTAAAATTGGTTGCGTTGAGCCATGTTGACTGTTAATGAAAGTACGCACTTTCCTATAAATGTATAATTTTAACATTTATTAATTAACACATTTCAAAAAAACAGCAAACATTTTATTTGATTTACAAATATATTTAATATTATAGATTTTAAGCTTTCACGGCCATTAAGATATAAAGAACTTTCACTTTCGGGTTTAGACCGTGTTAATGGATTTTCACTTTCCGACGTTTCGTCTCTTACTACTAGAGACATCTTCAGGGATTAATCTGAAACTGTTTCAGATTAATCCCTGAAGATGTCTCTAGTAGTAAGAGACGAAACGTCGGAAAGTGAAAATCCATTAACACGGTCTAAACCCGAAAGTGAAAGTTCTTTATATATTTAATATTTGAAGAATCTTACAAAAAATTAACACATTTTTTAAGTTTGAACGGCTGCCCACAAAAAAGTTTTTGTTTTATCGGCAAATAAATTTGGTAATATATGCCACATCTATCCCTTAATCAAATGCTTTTATTCTTTTTCGGAAAATCAAAAGTCGATTTTCGTTAATTTTGCGTAAGAACAATTCTGGCCCATAGTGTAGTGTGACTACCTACCAAAGAACTTTTACCTCAAGAAGGAACATGATGAAATCTACCGTATGCTTTGTTTGAAGCGTGAACCAACTACGGTGAGGGGCTGGTGGGGAGTGACTATTGTTTATACTTAGTACGCGTAAAGAGAGAGAAAGAATGTGTAAACTCACAGTCTAATGTCGTAAAATTACTGACAGGGGTACAGTTGCCGATTGGAAACATATACTTTGGATATTTTATTGTAAATTTTAAGAAACATTAGTTCTGTATGAGTTTTATATGAACTAGTAGTTTAATTTTAATACATTTAAATATACTATATTATTAAACATAATTATAGTATACACAATAAAGTTTTTTACATTTTCAATTTAAGTATAATGATTTGAATTCTTGATAAGGTGGAAACTACGCAACATCGCTACTAGGCAGCCTGAAAGTCGACATCTACATTTTACACCACAAAGCTGTATCGAGTTTCTGTTAGTAAATAAACAAACAAAAAGATGACACCTTCATAAACATTGGTCTGAAATTACTTCTTGAGGTAAAAGTTCTTTGGTACCTACACAATTTAAATAAATGATCTATTCTTTCGATTCCAAAAATAATACAGGCCAACAAATTTTCAACTTTTGAAAGTTGATTTCGATCTGACAGCTGATTTTGGGTAAATAAGTTATTGTGATTTCGAACTTCCGTTTTTGTCCATCATGTAAGGGTTTTGAACAACTGCGCAGTGGGCCAGGAAAAGAAACAGGGTCAAAATTCTGAATTTTTCCATACACTTTTTTTGATAACGCTGATTTCAAATAAAATAACGAAATACTTACACTGCCCGGTAAAATCGCCTTCCCATTTTTCACCTTCGGGCGTTAAATGATTTGTTTATTATCAGATTCACTCTCAGCAACCTCAAAAACCCCAATATACAAATTTTCACTAAAACTACACCCCTACCTCCAGGGGGTTAAGTTAGAATTTTTTTATTATCAGATTCACTTTAAGCTACCTCAAAAACCCCTTTATACTAATTTTCACGAAAACTACCCACCACCCCTCAGGCGGTGAAGTTGGATTTTTTTTATTATAAGATTTACTTTCAGCAACCTCAAAACCCCCTATTCACCAACTTTCACAAAATTTCCTCCCATCCCTTAGGGGTGGAATTGGAAAAATATTATCAAATTCAGTTTCGTCATTCCCAAAAACCCCTATATACCAATTTTGACGAAAATATTGAAAATATTTAAATATTTACCCCCTCACCCCCGTGGGCTGGAGTTAGAAATTTTTTATTATTATATTCGATTTCAGCAACCTCAAAAACCCCTATGTAGCAATTTTCAAATTTTTGTGAAAAATTATTGTATTTACCCCATTTGCCCACCCCTTACCCCAATGTTTACCAAAAACAATTTAGAGCGAAAACTTTTGGTAACATACCTGTATGTCAAATTTCAAGTCTCTAGCTTAAAGCGTTCTTAAGTTATCGTGCTTACAAGATTTTCCGTAACGACCGATCGGCAATTTTTTTTGCTTGAAATTGATTTATATCGACATAAAACGTCATAAAACGCAAAAATACGCAAAAAAAAATTGCACGAATACAAGGTTTCCGAAATTTTGATAATTTTCAAAATGGAAAAGCAAAAAACATCCGATCACAAAATCGTTGTTGGCCTGTGTAATTTAGTAAATTTACTATGGTTTTAAATATTTAGGTAATTTTTTCATTTAATTCTTAAATAATCTGAATTTTTAGTTCTTGGCCTATATTCTTGATACGTTAAACCAAGGATATACGTTTCTAAAGGTGACAAGGCGGTGTTAAATCACTCTAAAATACTTTTCCCATTTTCGCATGAAAACTCTATTTCAATTTCATGTTTTTTTCCGTACGTGTTAGGTGTTTTTTGGTAGCTAGCATATATGAATGTATATTTTTAAGTATGAAACATGAGAAAAGTGGACAGTATCCAAGATTGAAATTTTCATAAATATTATATATTTCGAAGTTATATATGCTATAGCCGGGTAACTATAGGAATAAAATTTATATATACCGGGTGAGTTTTATTTATGTCTACCCCTAAAATTAAGATTAATTTTCATTCGATAAAAACGAAAGTTTGGTGATTTATATAATTTTACATTGGCTACAAAATGGCGGATTTAGTTTTTTTGTTTCACTTCCGGTTTCGCTGGAAATGACAACTTTTGATTTTTAAATGGAACACCCCGTATATTTGTACATATTTTGATTCATAATTAAATGCTGAGTACAATCATCAATTTTTGACAGAACCTGTAATTTTTTAATAAACTTTAATACTCATTTTTTGCTATGGAATCACTAGACATCGGATTTTAGCAAGTCGTGACGTCAAAATGCATAGCCGGGTTCATATTAATTCATTATTAATTTTATAAAAATGTTTAATATGTTGCCAAACTACTACACTACCAAAGAAAATTACATAAATATTATGAAAATCCCGTAATGTTTTATTTAAGTAAAAGAAAAAAAAAAAATAACAATTCTGAAAATTAAGATATAGTTGGGCTCTTTAATAATCCAAATTTAATTTTATAGTATGACCTTTTATTGCGAATAAAAAACGATTGGCCAGGCAGATTTTTTTTAACTTGGTAAAAGTAATACTCAGCCACCATGTTACAATACTATTAAATAAAATTTGGATTATTTAAGAGTCCAACTAAATCATAATTTGCGGATCGTTATGTTTTTTTTTTAATTTTCTTTTACTTAAATAAAAACGGGGATTTTCATAATATTTATATACTTTTCTTTGTAAATGTAGTAGTTTGATGTTTATAAAACATTTTTATAAAATTATTATTAATATTTTGTACCCGGCTATGGATTTTGACGTCACGACTCCGTAAAATCCGATATCTAGGAATCACACACATTTAAAAACATTTCATTCGACATTTCAGAATATTTCCTTTTAATGGATACCTTCAATTCATCAACGGTTGCAGGTTTTGTCCCATAAACTTTATTTCTGAAAAAAAAAACAGTGAGGGTATTGTCAACGGTGCCAGTTACCTCAATTTATTGCAGAAATTTATTATGCCAATTATTCTTGAAGATTTTGGCGATGAGGGGTTTTATTTCCAACAACATGGATTTTCACCACATTACCATAGTCATGGGCCTCTTAATGAGAACCTGCCTAACAGGTGGACTTGATGCAGAGGTCCTGTAGAATACCCACCGCAACTACCAGACCTCACACCACTAAATTTTTTCTTGTGGGGTTTTTTAAGCATAAAGTTTACGCTACAAGACCTTGATAAATGGAAGGTAGCCATCAAAAGGGAATGTTCTGAAATTCCGAATAAAATAGTTTTAAATGTGTGAGATTTCATAGCTTCACGATTCCATCGCTGTTTAGATCGGAATAGTCATCAATTTGAAGATATAAACCTCAATATGAACTAAGTACCTACAAAAAAAATACGTTAATGTAATTTACCATAAACATTAAAAGCAAATTGTACGATATTAAATAAACATTTTATAAAGAATCAAAGTGTGGTTACATTATACCCTGTATTACCAATATGATCAAAATGGAACGTTCCACCGCATTTTTTTCTAACAAACATCACATTCACGAGTTACAATCAGTTTGCAACTAAAAAATATTACAAAGTAAAACTGTCTATTAATTCTATTTTAAATAAAACCTCCTCACACATATTCAATTGTAAATTTTCGACATTATCATAAAAAATTGAAAATATTTTTCTACACACATATTTTCTTTTTTATTGAAAAGGAAAACAAGTATTATTAAAAAAATAGCCTTGTTCCTTCCTCTAAAAAATGCATTCTTTTGATGTTTACGCACTCCCTCGTATGCTAATAAGAATCCGCTCATGCGTAATATACAGGGGTCCTTAAAAATAGGGCATACTCCACTGGCTTCTCGTTCTACTTAAAAATCAATGTATTATGTGTTTATGCCATGCTTTATTGCGCCCATAACTTAATGTTGCAAAACGTTTTGTTAATCAAAATACCCATGCAAAAGTAGCATGTCACGTGATTTATCTTTCAAAAAATTATTCATGTTCTATTTCTATCAGCCTTAAGTTACAAAAGTTTTAAAAATGGAAATTCATTATAATCTGATTTTTATAACAAATGCTACGAAAAAGAACCAGCCTTGCATACAAAGGGGCGTATCTCAAAAATCTGTATTTTAAAGGAAAAACATTTTAAAATGGTTATTATCAAATTTCAGTTAAGTTTCCCAGTTTTTCAAAGAATTAAAAATATTTGAGATACGCCCCTTTGTATGCAAGGCGACGAAATGAGCAAGGATACTTTCTCATAAAACATGGTTTTGAGATATTGACAAAATATTTCATTTTATTTTTTAAATTTTTGTAATAATAATTTTATGAAAGAAAAACTATTGGAAATCGCAATTACATGTTTGGACATAATAATGTCCCATTTGTTAATTAAATATCTAAATGCAAAAGCGTCTAAAAACTTTTATATTTTAGACGAGCAGAATAGTGGAAATAGAAAAATTCACACTTTTTGCCACACTTCCTTTACCTTTGCCCACCTTTAGCAACTTTTTATCCAGAACACTTTTGCGAATTTGTTTGTATTATTAAACACTTCTGCACATAAGTGTGTTCCACCAAATAATAGGGTCTTCTTCAATTTTTGGTTTTAATTATTTTTAAAAACTAGATATTCTAATTATAATATATATGCTATTTATTTATTTTTTAGTCCACTTAAACAGGAGAAAAAAAATTATAAAATTTGAATTATTTTTTCCCGCTCCACTGAAAACGTAACAGACAGAGTTTGCGCACTTCAACTCAGTTTCGATTTTATACGTTGGCTACTCTGATTGTTTTGTCTGTCATCGAGTGAGGTTAGATATTTTTCTAGTTTTGTGTTTTATTCACTTTTAGTTATATTTGGTGTGTGTTTTCTAGACTTTTTATATTTCAAGACAGTGTATAGTGCATTAAAAAGGTAAGCAAAGAAACTAAATGTAATGGTGTTTTTTTATAATACATACTAGCTATATTATAGCCGCTATAAGCAAAAAAGTCCTTTGCGAAACAATTTTACAGTACGAATTGAGGCCTTGACATTGAAAGATTTTTTACCATATAGAAAATTTTTGGTTAAAATCTGAAGTTTTTGTGAAAGCATTCTTGAAATAAAGTAAACTTATGTTTAAAGGACTTTCAGCTTTATACAGACCATAATGGAAGTTTCTCTATGACGAGAAAATGTCATATGTAATTTTTTAACATATGTTAATGCCACAAATAGCTTTATAAGTTTCTCATTTATAATTGTGTAATAATTAGATTAAAAAACTGTACAAGTCCCTAACGGCATTATCCGCAGACAAGTAAATGGACCATATTATACATGTGTATGTATGATACTCAAGAATATATTCAAAATATGCATCCGCAGTCAACGTGTTAACACAGTGCATAATATGCATACTATGCACAATAATAATATAAAAATATTAATACATTTATTAATTCTAAAAAGAATTTAACAAATTTTATATCAAGGGCTTAATCCCTACTCGAAACATTAAAAAAAATACATAGCAAATGTTTTAAAGAATAATGTTTAGTTTTTTATTTATAGAACTAAATTAGTTACTCTTGTGTTTAACTTTTAGGCATGGATGTAAAAAACTGTTTTTTGCCAAGTTGCAGAAATTCCTCATAAAACTGCAAAAAAGTATTTTTTACTGTCCCAAAAGCAGCACTGTGAGGAAGTTATGGATATCTGTTCTTCAACAACCAAACAAGGACCATTTTGAAGTAAGTTTAAAAAATATATATTTACTAAAATACGACTAGTACTTTTTATTCGAGAACAAAACATTAGAATTTGAATAAAATCTAAAAAAAAAATATTCACAAAAATGTTTATTTAGAGAACAAACCTAAGATTAGAATTTGAATAAAATCTAAAAAAAATGTCCTCAAAAATTTTTAGGGGAAAAAAGCAATACATCCCCTAACAGAGTTTCTTGTGGATAATTAGTATTTAATAATTATAAAAAATACTAGAAAAAATATTAGAATAGAACATTGACTCATATATAGGCTGTCCCAAGTATGCAGTATGTATGCTTCCTAAGGCAGTTACTGCCCTCAGATGATACCCATAGTTTGTATTACAAATTTAGTGCATTGATGTAATGGGATATATAAAACAAATACTATGTAAATAAAGAACGTGAAAAATTCATAAACCCACTATGGAATTGAGGTGTGCGCCGCCCCTGGTCCAAATTTTGTAAAAATATCTGTAAAACTGTCAGATAAAAAGTCCTCAATTTTGTAGAAAGCCTTAGAAGCCAGGTATTTTTTTAAAGTTCTTTTAAAAAGGTTTAACTGAAGATTTCTAACTCGTAAGGGTAAAACATTATAAAATTTAACGCCGTAATGGTTTATGCCTGTCTGATTCCTACGCAATCTGGTGTACTCTTGACAGATATTTTGTCCATTGCGTGTATTTCTATTGTGCATTACTTCATATGTAGTATATAAGGGTAAATTTGTCTTGATATACATTAGACAATCCAATATGTATAGACAAGGCAAAGTTAAGATGTCGTGAAAAATAAATTGTCGCCGACAATCTTCACTGTAGCCACTTCCTGTCAAGATCCTAATTGCACGTCTTTGAAGTTTAAACATACGATCTCTTATACTTGAGTGGCCCCAAGCTAAGAGACCGTAAGATATAGGAGATTGGATTAGGGAAAAGTAAGCAGTACGCAGTATTTTTGTGGAAAGGCTATTCGAGAGATTGCGAAGTAAATATATATTTGTACATAATTTGCTTGCCAGAGCATCACCATGTGCAGTCCACAAGAGTTTGGAGTCAATATGTACACCCAGCAATTTGGCACTGTCCGAGATTTGAGGTACAGGGTCGGATACGCTGCGAAGTGTAAATATTACATTAACTGTTTTGTTCATATTTAAACTGAGCTTGTTACTGCTGAACCATTGCAAGGCCTTCGAGAGTATATATATATATATATATATATATATATATATATATATATATATATATATATATATATATATATATATATATATCGATTTTTTTTACTTTCACCTAAAACAAGTTTTGCGATTGACTTAAAATTTTATTTTGCTTGTTTTTTTTTATAATTAAGTACCTAGTCGAGATAGGTAAAAAAAGATTTTAACCTTTTTTTTTCTCTTTATGGAGTCTATAACTTTTGAGGTAACTTTTAATCCTTATAACCTAAAGAGCTCAATTTTTACCAGAGCTTGTTTATACAGAGCGTGTCAAAAGTCCGCCCCCCCCCTTAACTTTTGAATGGCTTAAAATATCAATTTGAAAATTTTATAAGCTTTAAAATGATGTATCACAATGCACCCCTTTTCATTTAAAAAGTTTTCCTTGTCCCTCTGTCTCAATTGTGCTCCCTAAGCAAATCAAATATATACTAAATAAATATCTGGGTTATGTTATTTAAGTGTTCCCAATTTAAAGTTGATATTTAAAAGTTAAAAGGGGGGCAGACTTTTGACACACTGTGTATGAAAATCTCACCAGATTGTATATGGATAATATAGGTGTTTTGGGGGGTTAATGTGTTTAAAAAACGTGAATATTGGGTATCTGGGTGTTTAAAGGGCTGATTTTTTATGTATTGTATATTTTAAATTCTTTTAAAAAAAAAAGTTGTTTTTTTTTTCAATTTTATTTTTCATTTTTAGTAGAAAGTCCTCTCGTTTATCTGAGCGAGGTATTTGGCGCGAATTTGGCGGCTGGCAGGGCGAAATAAAATATTTTTTTTTTTAAATATTTTAGCTAAGTTATGTATTTTTGCATATTATGAAACAATTTTCATAAAAATTAACTGTAAAAATTTACGTTTTTGTATGGAAAACTTTTTCCCAGAAAGACAATAAACTGAGTAACTATAAAATATATATATAAAATTTGGAGGATCACTAATAAATATTTTTGTATGTAAATTAATACTAACAGTACTTATTTTGTTGCAGATGATCAGGTCAGGGAAAAGTCAGGAAATTTTGTAAAATACTTTATGAAATTTAACAAATTTGGTCAGGGAAAAGTCAGCGAATTTGGATTTTAAATTTCGGTGCCAATCCTGCAGGGAACTATTATTTAAAGTTATAATTAAAAATGAGTATGTCACTTGTATTTTTTCCATTTATCTTGTGTTAAGTTTATTTATTTTTTTGTACAATCATTGTATTATATAATAAATTATGTCTACATTAATGGAGAATTCTCCCATTAGATTAGACAGGGACAAAAGTTCTACCCAAAAAGGATAGAAGACATACATACACTCCCACTTCCACCCAACCAAACAAATTCTATATTTGTTCTTTGTTGAACAAATACAATATTTACTTGGCCGGGCGAAAAGTGCATTATTAAAGAAATTACTGGCGCCATCTAAATTTTAGTAGAATTATCTTATTCTACAGATTCACATTAGCTATGTGCCGCTCACTGCTACACTTTCCGGTCAACCAAATAAATGCTGTATTTGTTGTATGAAAAACAAATACAGTATTTATTTAGTTGGCTGGAAAGTGTAGCACAAATGAGATAGAGATAGGGTAGACGTCTTTTGTTTCATAATTCTAGTTGTAGAGAGCTCCATTCCCAAGATAAGTAATTTTCATATACATAATATAATATACATACATATACATATTTTCATATACATAATATAAATTTATATTTAAATAAATGTTTGTTTTTCAATACTTTTTTTGAATTTTATTATCCCACCCTAACTTATTTTTTTGTGGATTTGAGGAAAACTATGTTGTGTTCTGGCCTCATCTAAAATTCTGACCCTAAAGTAATTTCCTATATCTTCAAAGAACATAGAGGGTCCCCCAATTTTTAATTCAAAGGGCTTGATGTATTTCATTTTGTGGCCCACTTGTGCCAATGCTGTTTTTTTTTAGTAGCACTTAACCTCTGCAATTGCATGCTTATATCCACCTAGAACAATTAAAAATGCTTTTTACTTTTGCTATAATTATATCGAAGGCTTCATAACATGGAACGGAAACCAAAAACTGAAGGTACACCTCTACGTTATAAAGCCCTCAATATCAAGAAAGTGTTATCTTATTCTGAGCCGGGGGGGGGGGGGGGGTTAGCAGGAAAAAATCTGGTTGTATATCATGGCTTGGTTCTAAAAGGGCCAATGCCACTATCTTATTATAAGTTATACTGCAGAACTAACTTTTTCTTAGATCTATATAACCTAAAAAAGCCAAGCACTGTGAGATAAATGTAGATTTTAAGTGACAAGGGTGTTTTTAATAAACATGTTTGTTAAACTGCTAAAACAGCTAATATTTTGTTTGACTTAGTGTATCTGTTTAAAATTTTTGACATTGGCTCTTTTAGAACCAAGCCACAGATATATACTCGACTGGGGCTCCTGTTGCTTAGGGGATTGCCCCACAACCGCTGACTTTTTATAAGGTATTTAAAATAGAACCCAGAATTCCACAGACCAAAATAACTAAAATAATTTACCTTCAGAAGCTGTACAACTTTGTAACTAAGAATTACTTCATTATTTACATCAATTTCTGCTGCTATCTTGTACACTTGTATCATGAACTTTGTGCTCAAGGACAACACGTCCTTTTACTGTGCAAATACTAGTGCTCTTGTCCTGATTGAGTTGCACATAACCAATAACATCTTTCTCCATGGCCCTGCAAATATACAATATGTTTTAAAATATCCTCCACATTTTTCACAAATTACTCAAAAAATAGTTTATGCACATGAATAGAACAAAAAACTCAGTA
This sequence comes from Brachypterus glaber, assembly GCA_958510825.1. Taxonomy (NCBI): domain Eukaryota; kingdom Metazoa; phylum Arthropoda; class Insecta; order Coleoptera; family Kateretidae; genus Brachypterus; species Brachypterus glaber. The sequence goes on along the minus strand of OY294053.1, from coordinate 12,813,104 downwards.
AAAATTAAAATAAAGAGTGTATACTGACCATACATTTTTAAACCTTCGGAACTCCACACTAAAATAGTCCAAGTTTTTTGCGAAAAATTCTATAACCATCACGTAATTAACGTGTAGTAAATTTTCGCTACTTGCTTTCACAAAAAAAATCCACTGAAGCCATAATTAAAGCAAAAACAAATAAAATAACTTTAAGAACAAACCGATTCCGAAATTTAACACACAGCTCTCCTCGGACAGATAAAAAGTGAGGTTATGTCTACGCTAGCAATTTAGCCACACTAAGAAATAAAATGTCGTTTCTGCGCAGTCTCTATCTGCGACGTAGAAAATAAGGCACGACGAAAAAATTTAAACTTTAAATCGATTTTAAAATAGTTAGCGTTATCAAAAAGGAAAATTACTTTACATTTACCTTACTATTATAAAGTACTTTGTAAATCAGTGTTCAAATATTAAAAACAAGACTTAGTGGAGAACCCTATTCTGCGCATTGGTATATTTGTATATGTTTGCCAGAACAATATATTGCAAAAGCATGCCATATAAGCAGGGTTGTTTGATTTTGTCCGGGTGGACAGAACTGGACGGAAGTAATCAAATTTTGGCGGACTGGACAAAATCAAAAAAACTGATTTTGTCCACAAATTCTGGACAAAATCAAAATAAAATAAAATAAAATATTAAATTTTATATAAATAATAAATACGTATTTGTACATAGAAACATTAAAAATTTTTTTGACAAAATCAAAATAAAATTAAATATTAAATTTTTAAACACGTAACTATTTTTATTAAATGCGTATTTATACATAGAAATTTTTAAACACGTAACTATTTTTATTAAATGCGTATTTATACATAGAAACATAAAAAAATGGATAAAATCTCGGACAAAATCAAAATTTAATTAAATGTTAAATTTTAAAACACGTAATTACTTTTATTAAATACGTATTTATACATAAAAACATTAAAAAAACACTTTAATTAAAACAAAACATAAAATATAACGAAAAATACCAAAAATATGTGACAAAATTTAGGTTAGGTAACCTAATAATGTAAACGTTCTGTTTGAAATACTTATATATTGGAAATAATTCTCATTATAAATTTAAAAAATTGATTTTTTTCTTAAATTTGTTGCCTTTCCATAACTTATAATTTATAAGTTATACAGAACCGAATAAAAACAACAAAAAACTCAAAGTAGCAAACTTTTTGTTTTCTAAATCCAACACAGGCTTAAATTTAAGCTTCTGAATTCATCGGCACTGCATTTAATTTATTTGGTCTGGTTTCCAAAGTGAATCAAATTAAAAGGCCA
>OY294053.1:12785706-12811572 GCA_958510825.1 Brachypterus glaber | reverse complement strand
CCCTAGTAATGATTTTTGACAATTTTTAGCATAAGTACGTGGCTATAAGCTTGTCCCCTTTTGCACCCTTCTCCTTACTCTCCACCCCTACCTAGTTTTGTCACAGTATCCACTTTTTTTGAAATATTTTTTTTTCATAAAATCCCTATTTATTCTACCTATGAATTTAAAGTTTTCATGTTTTAAGTTGGGTATTTTTTAACTAATATTGAGTCGCCGAATCTAAATTTTTCCTCGGAAAATATATATCTCCCATGCTTTTAGAACAAAAGAGGGACAAAATAATGATTTTTTAACATTTTTATCTCATTTTTCTCAGAAAACTTAGGTAATAGAAATATTCTGAGGCCAGATTCGGTTTCAGCGACCCAAAATTAGTTAAAAAACATATGACTCCAATCAGGGCAAGAAACCGTGTTGCCTAGTGTTATTATCAGTATTATTATTATAATTATATACATTTATGTATTATTACTATATATGTTTTATAACTATACATTTTCTATTTTATTTTTTTATATACTTACCTGCTTTTTTATTTTGTAAACTTACCTGTTTGTATTAAACTGTCTTGCCACTCGTAAATCTTAGTTCTAGACTTTGGGCTTGATTATGCTTTTTATGTTTTTTTTTTGTGTTTTTATATTTTATATGGTTTTTATGTTTTACAGATATCTGTTAGTATAGGTATATTAGTATTTTCTTTAATGTTTGTTAGTTATTAAGTTAAGTTAAAATTTCTTTAATGTATCAGCTAATAAAAATAAAATTAGACCTCCTGAAAATGCTACAATTTAAATTTTAAGTACCAATGGTCGAAAATTTTTGCATGAAGATCCGCTAAATTTATTTTGATAAAACAGCCCGCTTCCGGCATTGGGGGCGGAACTTAAGATTTATATATTTTTTGAAAGAGGCGAACACAACGGTAACAAATTTAACCTCAAAAATAGAAGGGAACTATTTTTAAAATGGTGCTAAAAATTGGTTCTTTTATTAAGATTTATTTTACTTACTTTTTATAATATCTTATAGTTGCTACCTTTGCTACGATTAAAGGGTGTTTTCCTATCTATTTCTTTCTTTTGAATCCAAATCTTGCGTCAAAATTAAAAACTATTTTAAAGTTTCGGTGCAAAAAGCAGCTACTCGTATTTTATTTGTTCACTCTTTCCTAATTTGATCTTTTATGTATTTTAGTAAAATTTACATATATTTTGACAAAAAGTTCTCCCCTGAGTCCAAATGACGTCTTAAGCTTACTAGATATGAAAAGTATTTGGCGCAAAAACTGGGTAATTTGATTTTATTTGCTATTTCGTTTTGTACTGGATATTTTTCGTTCCTATGGACATAATTTAACCTTTTTTCGGAGTTTTTTCTTCTTTATCCAATTATCCTAATATTATTCAATAAAATGTTGGGGTTGACAATGTATACCGTTTGTAGGAATTAAAGAATGTTTTTGTGTATTTCGGTATAAAATTTATTAATAGCCGATCCGACTTTCAGCTACCTATGTAGCCATTTTCAAGGCTCTTTTGTCAGGCGTACAAAATCGTCACTATCAAACTTAAAATAAACATTAATAATAATAAATAGGACTTTAACTTACTGCAGTCCTATTTATTATTATTAATGTTTATTTTAAGTGTGATCGTGACGATTTTGTACGCCTGACAAAAGAGCCTTGAAAATGGCTACATAGGTAGCTGAAAGTCGGCTCGGCTATTAATAAATTTTATACCGAAATACACAAAAACATTCTTTAATATTATTCAACCTTGAGGGAATTTTGTGCAAAAATAGGTTGAAGTGCATTTTTATTTTTTTTTATTTGAAAAATTATATAACTTATGTTTATACTAAATCCTATAAAAACTAGTATTTTAAGAACAGTATTTGGGTTCAGAAGAAAAAATATGGGAAAAAAAATTGATGTATATCAAAATAAATGAAAACCATTTTATAAAATAAAACAGCACAGAAAATTTAGTCAACCTCTTTTCACGCCAAACATCTTAAAATGTGTAGTATGTAGTTTTAAAATAATATTTGGACTCAGGAGAGAAATTTTTATCAAAATATATGTTAATTATACTAAAATATATAAAATATAATATGTGGAAATAATAAACGCAGAAAAAATGAGTAGCTGATTTTTGCACCAAAACTGCTTAATAATTTATAATTCTGACAGCAGATTTGGATTGAGAAAAAAAATAGATGGGAAATACCTTTTAATCATAAAAAGTATAAGATATTTAATATAAAAACTAAACAAAACAAATAATAGTTTTTTATAGAATTTAGCATAAAAATAAGTTACAGGTATAAGTTTTCAAATAAAAAGAATAAAAATACCCTTTAACCTATTTTTGACAAAACTCCCTTAAGACTGAATAATTTTAAGATAATTATTTGGGTACAGGAAAAAAAGATTCCGAAAAAAGTTTATTTATGCCATAGGAACGAAAAATATCCAATACAAGACGAAACAGCAAAAAAATTAACCCGTTTTTGCGCCAAATACTTATCATATCTATATGGTTAGGACTTCATTTGGACTCAGAGGAGAACTTTTTGTCAAAATATATGTACATTTTACTAAAATACATAAAATATTAAATCAGGAAAGAGTAAACACAAAAAAAGGGGTAGCTGCTTTTTGCACCGAAACTATAAAATAATTTGCAATTTTGACGCAAGATTTGGATTCAGAAGAAAACATAAGATATGAAAACACTCTTTAATCGTGAAGTAGCAAAACAAATCTTAATAAAAGAACCAATTTTGGAGACGAATACTAGAGCCTGTGCTCTTATTAGCTTACTAATTCTATACAGTTGTTTTATACTTTATAGTTTACTTCTTCACGTATAGTCAAAGTGAAATAAAGCATCTAAAATCTACAAGGGTTTAATTTCTCCCCATATCCAATAAAATTTGGTACTTAAAATTTAAATTGTATTATTTCCAGGAGGTCTAGACTAAAGATTTAATAAACAAAGTAAAGAGCGAAAATTAATAAATATTTAATTTAAATTCATAAAAAAAAATCCGTTTTTCAAAAATTTGACAATAAAAAAAAATTGTTTTTCTTGTGAAAAACAATTAAAAAATGTTTTGCATGTAAATCAGAAATAGCCTTAAAAAAAGAATTTCTAAAACTTCATACTAATTAAAAAATAAATATATTAAAATATGTCGGATCTACAATTTTTTGAAAAAAAATGTATTTTTTTTCCTAAATCACCCTGTATATCGAAAACGGAACTGTAGATTTTAATTTTGATGCCGGATTTGGAATCAGCAGACAAAACTGGTATAGAAATTATATACTTGGTTAAATGTATATGAAAAAAGTTTTCATTTGTTGTGTTATATAAGTTTTAACTGAAAACCCGTTTTGTTACGCTTTGTAACATTTTTTAACTTCGTAACATTTGTAACTTTGTAACTTTTTTTTTAATTATTTTGGAATTCTATAGTAGAATTGGTTACTTTTTCTTTAGAAATATTATTCCTTAAATAAGATGTTTGTTGTTTAATCATTTAACCTCGTTTTTCGCTGCTATGGCCTAATTGACGGGACCGCCATCTTTACGTGCCCTCCGAAGCACGGTCCTTAACAGAACTCGCATCCACCCTGAAATGTGTTTTACAGTTTCACCTGCAACCCACATTACAGTTAGTCATCGTAGTTCCATCTACCGACTATTTACACCACTATGCTCTATGTGGGGCTCGAACCCACAATCTCAGTGTTCGCAGCCGGACGCACTACCAACTACGCCACCGAGATCGGCCTTAAATAAGATGCGAAAATAAAAAAAAATGCTTTAATGTGCAAAATCTGTTTCACTTTTATTTTGCACTCTTATAAACATTTTTATTTTAACACAAAGTAAATTAATTCTTTGAAGTGTAGTACCTTGCGGTGGCTTACTAACCATCTACACCTGGTCTCTTTGAAACCTGTGTTATCCACAAAAAAATGCAATTTACTTGTTTAATAAATAATCCTATTCGCGATTATTTACTAAATAATACTTATTTAATAATTTCAAAATACATATTTTAATATAATATTTGTTGCTATCCACATATCGTCCAAAACATTAGTAGTGGCCAGCTACCAAAGTCTCAAATTAATATGCGTAACTACAACAAGCACCTTTAAAATTATGTTTTTAAGTATATAAGAAATATGCAAATCTGTTAGCGATGGTAAATAAAAAAAAATAATATTATAGTCTTTGCAATACATACATATAAGCACATAAAAGTAATTATTTTTTTTTCTTTATTTAATTTAGTATTGGTATAGTTTTAACATAATATGTTATAGTTTTAACATATTATGTAAGTTCTTATAATTGTATTATTTAATAATATCTATTACGAAATATTTCCAGTTATACAAGAAATTTTGTTTACATTAAGAACATTAACTCAAGAGGGATACTCAAAAGTGTTACCTGAGAACAATGCTATTACGGCATAAAGAAAGGTTAATTTTTGTATTGATAATTTTTTAAATCAATACATAACTCACAATATAAATGGTCATTGGGTTCTAATTTACCCATAAAAGTTAAAACTGTCCAATCCACCTTTTTTTAAGATGGTAATTTATAATTCCTATAACGTGGTAGTAAACTCAAAGTGTAATGTTATTTTAATAAACATTTTTTTATATCCTATTTAATTGATATATTTTAAGTCATGAGTTATGAGTTAAGTGCATTTATATATTTTACAACATTATATATTTTTGCATATCATTATTTAATATATTCAACATATACATAACATATATGTCACAAATATACATAGAATAATTTATATATTTTATAAATACATGTATTTTATATACTCTATATATTTAATACAGTTTATATCTGTATTTTATACACTAAATATATTCTATATATTTTATATATTTTATCATTTGAAAATATAATTTTTTATTTTTAAAAACAAAATATTTTTGCCATTATATGGCATAGCTATTTTTTAATAGGTAATTACTAACCATCCTCTAATGATGTAATATTATTATAAGTATGCATAAGCGTTACCTGGATAAATGGTTTGATTACCACTATTCATATCCTTTCAAGCTTAAAAAAAAACTTTATTCACGGTTTCCTTCTTTAACCATCTTAAGATGTCTCTGGTCTCTGCATCAAAAAATGTCCTCACTGGTCTGTGTGTCAGAAAAGGTCCTCACTGGTCTCTGGATGAGTAAAAGATCCTCACTCGTCTCTGGAATTATCCTTTAAGTTTAAAAATACATCTCGCAAAACTTTATCGTTTCATTGTAGCAAATCCATTTTAGTTCTGATCTAGGAGCATTAGTCTTATTCAATATTGCTAAAAGGTGGGCTTGTCCAATTTCTATTGCTTTTGATTATTGCAGTTTGTTCCAAGTATGAAATTTTCATTATCTTTTAGAGTTTTATTAATTTTCAATTGGTTTTATTTATAAAATAACTATTCTTGTCGATGTGTTAATTTTATTGTTATATTTTGTGAAATGCTTTTTATGGTAATATAGTTATATTTTTATTACTTCAGTTTTCAATATTTTAATCTTTAATCACTTGTATTTATGAATAACATTCACTTTTAAATTTCTTCATATTTTAAGACACTGTCCACACTATTTATTATATTATATGTATAGTTTATATAATTAATTTATGGTTTTAATTGTGTTTTACAACTGTTCATATTTTACGGTCTATTTTAAATATGTAGACTTTTATTAAAACCATATCTTGATTTATCACTAATATTTTTTTAATATTGTTTATAGATATATTTTAGCACCATTTTAGCACACGCGTAACAAGGTGACTGGGTCCATAACCTATTGGATATGGGGAGAAATAAAACTGTACGTGAAGAAGTAAAGTATAAAGTATAAAAAAACTGTATAGGACCTTATGTTTATAATATCTTAAAATAACAAATAGTTAAATTGCGATTCGATTCTGCTTAGTAAGCTGTTAAGAGCACATAGGCTCTAGTATTCATTGGGTTTATTTTTGTTAATTAGGGTGGCAAGCTCAATAGTTCGGTACGGCCTCGTATCGACTAGTAGTAGTAGTAGTAGTAAGGGTGGGGAGGCTACAAGCCAGGCAACTAGACCATTATGGCCCTTTTTGCCAGCCCCGAGCTGTCCCAGCCACATATCTACCCTACTCCCTGCCTAAACCTGCCGGACCTCCTTATGAAGGTCGCGATATCTGTCCAGGCAAGAGTAAGCAACTCCTCTCTTCGAAGAGTTGCCACTCCGAAGATCTCCTGTCGTATTCTGCCGAACCGATCGCATTGTCCTAGGAAACAAAAGGACGATTCTTCTTCTATCCCGCAACCCGAACTCAGCTTCTTCCTAGTAGCCACGCGGTTTTTGACTTGCTTGGACCGGAAAGAAAGTCCTTTGCCTGTCTGCAGTTCGTGACCGTTGACCAGCTTGATATAAAATTGTATAATGTAACAAAATGATGGGTTTGATTTACTTCAAAGTTTATTTTCTTCTTTTTAGTGCAGTTAAATAAAAGCTTGTTCTTAAAAATGTTTTTTTACTATACATTTTTTGTGATATCATTGAAATCCATTAGGGGCTGTTCAAGAATGACGTCACCTCCATAGGGGGGAGGGAGTTGATCAAAAGGTGACGAAAAGTGACGAAGGGGGTGGGGGGTCTGGCCTAAAGTGACGTCACCTTTAAAAAACGTAAACTTTTAAACAGGTTTAGAAAAAAATACTTAAAGATTTTTTTTTAAACAACTACAACATAAAAAAAAATACAATAAATTTTTCTGCCTAAATAAGAGCATATAGACACTTTTTAATTCTAATTTAAAACTATTTTTATTAAAATACAATATATCTAGCTCATGTAGAGATGCAAATCGCTAGCAAAACAACTTTACACTACAATTTTTCAAGAACACTTTGACATGAATACTTGAAATTTAAAACAATTTTTTTCTACTGTCATTTTTTTCTGTTTTGATAGGGGTGTCTAAACAAAAGTGTTAAAAGGTGACGAAGACAAAAAATAGGTGATCATTCTTGAACAGCCCTGTACCAGGACACAACGTAATTTTTTTATAAAGTGGTATATTAAGAAAATTAACAAATTCAAGACTGGTAATTTAAGAGGTTAATCACAGTTTTCTTAAAGGCTTTTCATATTTACCGTTTGATTTTGGAATGCTTTGGATATGTGTAGTTGAACCAATTAGTAGTAAAATCAGTGACTGTGCTTTGAGAGTGGTTATAGCATTTGGTTATTATTACATCTTTTTCTAATATCTTCTTTCTTTTTTATATGTAAACATTCGCAGAATAAACTAATGTTTTTCACATCTTATCATTTCTATTTACAAATTAAAACGAAAATCTTGTATTTTGAGCAAAATCTAGAGACTATTTATCTTGACAAAACATACAAAATACTCTACTTATAGCTTATGTTTACTACAGTAACTGTCAGTGTAACCAATACATTCAGATGTATTGGTAAATAATTTAAACCAATCTATTACCAATCATAACCATAAGTGCAACTTTGGTAACTAATACGAAAAGCCTTTTACTTGTTTTATTATACATACCTTAAAATCCAAATTTTTCCTCTTTAAAACTAAATTTATGTAGAAAAGATAGTGTCTTAGATCATTCCCATCAGCAAAGTTCCATTCCGATTGAACAACCATCAACTTTTTTTTCTTTTTCATATCAATTCACACTGTATAGCCTCAATTAATTATTCTTTTTTAATGCTGTTCATGGCTTCTGTCACAGTAACTGGTTTGCTATTTACTGCAAAATACATGTGAAAATCATTTTTTTCGGAGGTTGCACGGTTCAACAGGACTACAAATTTCTGGTACACTGGAACTAATGCTAACGCTAGAGAAAGCTAACAGTGCTGGGTAATGTGACTCAACGTTTTCCCCTATTTCTTGGCCCCTTCCAAAAAACTAGTGTCCAATTCGTCAACGTTTTCGGCACTTATCTGCGTACTGTCGATTGACACATCATCCACAGGTAGGTACCACATGTTCAAACGCCACTTTGTCGTTTTGTTTCGATTTTTTCTGTCAGTTTTTTTCACCTGCGTTATTTTTGTCCACTGCACCCACGTTTTTCTTGTCACTATCACAGTTTTCAAGCCAAATGACGTCTCTGCTGTCAAAAATTTACCTGACGGAGTTGAAATATCGGTTTCCAATGAAAATTTCACGCTTACACCTGTTACTTTTTAGGTTATGTTAGTGCGGCAACATCGCACTGATTCAGGATTGTTTAAAATTCTAACTCAATGGCGTGCTGTTAAAAAGGTGTGTTTTTTTAAAAAAATGTAACTCGACAACCAATGTGTACATTTTTTTTTGTCTCCGGAAAACATTTCAGTTTGGTCTAGAGAATGTGGGTTTTTTTTTCTAAAACTATTTATGAATCATACTGTATATACATCAGTATATGTTTTTTTTTTCTTTTGGCTTAATTGAGTATATACAGGCGCACAAACCCAGACGTTTAATATATTTTATGTATTTTATTTATTTTTATTTCTCTTAGTTGACAAGTGTAAAACTGTATGTTATTAACACGAATAAATTATCTTTATAGTTGATCCTGAAATTGAATGAAAAAAATAAAAATGGAGTTTTTGAGAAAAATGGCCTTAAAATTTTTCGCCGCCATCTTGATAAAAACAAAATAATGTCACAACTCATTTGATAAAATTTGATAGAAAAAAATATGATTTTTTTTAATGTCGAGAACCGTAGTTCTCTAGGTTAAATAGTTTTTGTGTTATTGCATGCCAATGTCACATTTTTGAGAAATTTAAAATTTTGGACGAAGTGTGAAATGGAGGAGGGGGGGGGGCTTGGTCGAGTGTGACTTCACACCAAAAATTTTATTGACCTACTCAAAATGAATCGCTGCGCAAAGTGCTACAGAATTACTATAATACAGAGTATGACGAATGATGACAACTCAGATGATGAAGATACAATATGATTGGAAAACGAAGAAGTGGATACCCACTGCATTTCTGACTTTGAAAAAAGTCAGACAAAGTTGAGGGGATGCCAGTGATTCAAGACATCCAAAAATGGGTTGATTCACCCTGGACGAAGATCGATTACAAATATGAGATTGGAGAGGAGAAAATGTTGATCCCAAAGTTTTTAAAATTTAAAATTGTGATAAGATCTGTCAATATAAATATGTATATTTAAGGGGTCACTCTACCCCCAAATAAAAATTTAAAAAATTTAAACATTTTTTTTATATAGAAAGGAAAAGAAAAGTCCAAACGATAATATCGTATCATTGTGAAATTTTGTGGGTATGTTTTTTACATTCATAAAATATAAAATAAAATTATTTTTAGTGCCATTTTTTGGCCATAAATTTTTTGATTCCGGCCGTTTGGATCGACTGAAAACAAAACCTGTACCCTTTCTAGACGGGTGGAAAAATGAGAACGTTTATAAAATAAGACATCAAATTGACCGGCTTCTTTGCATCTAATCCAAACCAATTTGATTTAATTTCAAAAAATATCAAAAGAAATTTAAATGCCTAAAATCATTACATATGTTTTTGTTGGAAATTAAACATTGTTTTATTTCTGTAAAAAAAATTTTCCTACTGTAAATAATAAATGAGATATCGCTAAAATTATGGTTTTTGTCCGTTTTGCCCCCCTTGCCCTAAGCTAATGTTACTTATATTTAATGTGACGCAAATAGTAAAGGTCCTGAATCTTTTGGTGATTTTTTTTTAAATCGGACATTCCGTTAAAAAGTTATAAGGTTTATATACAGACAAACAGACAGACATTTTTTTAACACCCACTTTTTTCACATTTTCTCGACGTTTCATGACATTCTAAAGCAGAAAAAGCATAAAAATATGTTTGATTTTCGGTCGATTTTAATAACGGGTGTTTTCACTCGAAAAACGGGATATTATTCAGTATTCAAGTTGCTATAGTCCGAACTAGAAGAAAATCTTTTGGCCAAAAAATAACAAAATGCCGGACGTGTTTTTTGAAATTTTTTGAAAAATGTCGGCCACTTTGTTATTTTTTGGCCAAAAAAAATTAGTCTAGTTCGGGCTATAGCGACTTCAATACATAATAATATTCCGTTTTTTTTTCAGTCGATTTAAAAAAAATTATGGCCAAGAAATGGAACTTTAAAAATAAAAAAAAAATTTCATATGTTTAACGAATTCAGTAAAATGTTAGACATCGATTTTTTTAGAGTGTGACATACATGGGTAGGGGTCTTTACCTCAAAAAAATTTACCTCGGAAGCAATTACCTCGAAAATTTTTACCTCGAAAGCCCATTACCTCGCACGAAAACTACCTCGAAAAAAAATACCTCGAATGGCATTACCTCGCATAAAAAATTACCTCTAAAATACATAATTTTTTTTTAAATTATAAAAAAACTAAAACAAACAATGGAAAATTTGACAGCAATAAATTTATTATTATTTATTAGTTATTTAAAGCAATAATATTGACATATTATACAAAAAGAAAGTATTTGAAATCACAAATAATGAAAAAACTGTCAATAAATCTACAGCAACATTTTTTATAAAACAAAATAAATAATTAACAATAAATGTTATTCCTTTGCAAGCAATTTCACCATATTTTCCTTTCCAAAAAAATCTGTTTTTGTACACACGATCTTTATAATATACAAAGTTTTTATACACCGCTAATTTATCTTTCGCGAACTCTTGATATAGGTTAATCGATTAATTTGTAATTATTTACTAAAACTAAAAGTCCAAATGCCCGTAAATTAAAATTTAATCAATAAATGATAAAATATGAGCAAAAAACTACAATATACAATAATCGCAGAGAAACAGATAAAAAGATAAAAAAACCCTTATGGGACCGTTCAAGTATTACACAAGTATTAACACAAAAATTAACACAAAATGTACCAAAATTCATACACTTCATACTTCGGTTCTCGCGTTATTCAAGGCTGTAGAGATTTCATATTTTGGCTACCCCCCTAACACACCCCCTATTAGGGGGGTAGCCAAAATATGGAATCTCTATAATCTATAATAACGCGAGAACCGGGGTATGAAGTGTATGAATTTTGGTACAATTTGCCTTACGTAATACTTGAACGTTCCCTATGAGGTAAAAGCCTTTCGAGGTAAAATCTTTCGAGGTAATGTACTTTCTAGGTAACGACTTTTCGAGGTAATGTCCCTTCGAGGTAAATTTTTTCGAGGTAAGGTCTTTTCGAGGTAATGTCCTTTCGAGGTAAATTTTTTCGAGGTAAAGACCGGATCCCACATTATATACAGGGGGGGGGAGGGGGTCAATACTTTGTGAAAATGTGTGACATGGGGGATGGGGGGGTCTAAAATCACCTAAAAAAGTGTGGCGTATTTTATGGACGACCCCTAAGGTATAAAAAGAACAACAACAAAATATTGAAAATGTGCAAGGGTTCTTCAAAAAAGTTGGATTAAAAACACATAAAACTTAAAATGCTCTCCTGAAAAAAGTGATAAAAATAGATAGACTAGTTCGTGAGATTGGCGACGATTTAATCCAAAATGCAACTTTAACTCAACCTTAAATTTTTCTTAAAAAAAATTAAATAAAATTTTAAACTAATTATAAGATTTAGTTTATTATTCAACATATTTTCACTATTAAATGCAAACATAAATAATAAAAATATTACCAAATTAAAACAAAAACCGCTCTCGACACAAAAGCATTACACCATAAATTTCACAACGTTGTAGGTGGACCCAAAAGTTCATACTAACCATATATTGTTGAAAGGGAACTAATTTTGCCACTATCGAATAGATGAGGCTCATAGTTGTTTAAAAACTCAAGGGGATTATTTTACTCTTAGGGATCATTATTATCGTATCTCCCCTCATTAAAAAAATTCAAGAGGTAAAAAGGTTTTGTTATTTTCGATATATAAAAATCAACATTCTATTTATATTTTATCCGCTTTTTCAAACGACAACGTCCTATCTTTTTTGATTGACGTGCCCCAAATATTTCTATATATTTTTTTTCAAACACGTATAATATTATATGTATACATATTTAAATAGTGTCGCCACTTTAAGATACTACAATAGGGTGTTTCTCGTTGTCATGTGATAAATATTCTATTAAAGAACTGAGAATGATTTAAATATATTTTTATTCGATTTTAACTTTTTTACTTATTGTATATTTATGTAGGAGGTGTTAGGACCTTTTTATTCAATTTGATTAAAATATACATTTTTTAGTTAAAATTTTAGAAATTGATTGATTTTTGCCATTAATTTAATATGCCGCATGTCTCATATACCGGGTGTAACAAGACCAAGGTACACCCCCCTTTTTTTCTTTTTAATAGTTAGAGATTCCAAATTTGGAACCTCTCTTATTGCCATAAAACGTAAATTTTTAACATAAAAAGTACATTTAAGTCACTTCTGGTTTAACACAAATGACACCAACTTTCGATTTTTTAATTGGGCACCCTTGATATTTTTGCATATTTCAATTCTACGCTTCATTCTGGGTACAATGATACCAAAAAAGTGACATTTTAAATTCCATTTATAACTTGCACCATTTTAAAGATTGAGAAAATGGTTATTTGAGTAAATGCAATATACCACTGTGAATAGTATACAATTGAGTGCGTAGTTACCTATCTTTACGGCTTGTTTTATTAATATCTTCAAAAGTATACTAGTATTTATCTACGAAAAAAATGCTGGTACCCTTTTTAATGGTAAATTTTAATACCTTTCTATCTATACCAAAATTAAGGTCGTGCGATAAAAAATTAAAAAATTGACCCCTTTAAAACAACCCACCTACCCTAAATTTAATCCCTTTCTAGATATTCACCACGCAAATGTACCCTCTAAATTTCAAATTGCTAGGATTTCTCGTTAACGAGTTATCCCATTTAAAAACCGACAGACCGGCATTTTTTTAACATGGTCTCAAAAGTCTTAAAAACTTCGAAAGCGTAGTCCATGATTACTTAAAATAACTCGAAATGATCTAAGTAACCCTAGAAAAATACATTTACGCTGAAAATTCAATTTGGGCAGTTCGAAAGCGTAGGCCCTGGTACTTAAAATAACTCGAAATGATCTAAGTAACCCTAGAAAAATAAATTTTCGCTGAAATTCCATTTATAACTTAGTTGCACGATTTTAAAGATTGCAAAAATGGTTATTTGAGAAAATCCAATATACCATCCACATTTTTCTAAATCTTACGTGTGAATGTAAAAATTCATGTCCCATTTCGTTTAAGTCGAATAAATTTCTTCTATTCCTGATCTACTTTTCTTGATAAGCTTTCCGCTTTTCCTGCTCAAAAAAGAGCACAGACGCCCGTAAATATCTATCGTGCACGCACGACTGCACATTCTGTCCTGCTGTAAAGTTTCTGGTCTTTTTTTAAGCCTGAAAATAAACGTTTTTTTTTTGGTAAATTTTTTATAAGCAAACCAAAGAAAAGCCGCAGCGTCAGCTGGAATTCTTGCATTGTATTACACAAAGAGAAATATTTAAGCTCTTAGGGAATGTTCAAGTATTACGTAACGCTCCTAGGGGGAGAGGGGGGGTTATTTTGTGGAGTGTTACGCCCATGTTAGTGGTATAGAAAAATAGCGTTACAGGGGGGTGGGGGTCCAAAATGATCAAAATTTGCGTTACGTAATACTTCGTTCCCTTTTTCAAGCATTTAGGAGTTAAAATTAAGTCACAAAGATACTTTAAGTATTTTTATCACGGTTCACGGTTTGTCAATACTAACTAAAAAATAGTAAAATCTTTTTTCTTTTTTTGTGAACCTATCCAAAACTAATCGGTTCGTGGATTTTTCTGGGATAAACAAAACATTTCAAAAACAGATTTTTTTAATGGATCTTTTAATTAAAATAATTCATTTTAAGAAAATCCCTAATTTACCATATTAATCATAGAAATAACAGTCACCAGAGGGCGCTACTTGTAACGAACTTTTAATTTTAAAAATTCTAAAAAACATATTTTTTAATTTAGTATTATTATAATAATAATTATTAAATAACTATTATATATTTATAATTCGTTAAGATCCAATTTTGCACTAAAAGGGTTAAATTGAAAAAATCCTACAGAATTGATTTAAATTTTTTTATTATATTTTTCTTTTTTAGGTTTGTATAAAATATAATTAGTAAATTAATGTCAATCCTTTCTTATAATATGTAAGTCTGTAAGTTTTTGTTCTTAGTTTAAGGTTAAAGATAAATGTGTTTCGTAAAAGTTTAGTATCAGCTGATCAGCTGAAATCCTTCCATGCGTTTTACAGACTTGATTTTACTATACTCTTCCCATTATTATACTATTCATATCGCCTGCGCTAGAATAATTTTTTACGGTAGTTTCGAATTTTCATAAAAAAATAAGCAACTTTTTTTTTTTTAATGTCCGTCCGTCTGTCTGTCTGTTCGTCTGATGTCACAATTTTAAGTAGACACGATAATTAAAAAATAAATAATCCGATCAACTTAAAATATTTAGGAAAACTCAAGTTCTATGAGGGGAAGATCCCTATTGTTTTAGAAAGTAATTCCCCAAAAACAAAAAAGTTATGGGTAACTTTTTCAGGAAAAAATAGTTTTATTATAACGATCAATTCTACCGATTTTAAAAGTACTCCCCCCAAAAACAAAAAAGTTGTGAGGGTTAAACTTTTTAAAAAAATTAAAAAAAAAACTATCATTAAAAAAAATACAATTTTTTTTCGTTCTTCGCAAAGAGAAATTTTAAAAAAAATTGAAAATTTTTGAAAATTAAAAAAAAAATCGAAATTTTTTCAATTTTTTTTCGTTTTTCGAAAAAAGAAAATAAAAAAAATTAAAAAGTTTTTTTTTATTTTTTATTTTTTTTTTATTTACTGTGAATAATATATAATGGAATGTGTAGCATTACCTATCTTCACGGCTTGTTAAAGAATATGTTTGATGTTTCTTGATATGCTTTGACTGAAAAAATTATCTTATACACTAAAATAAAGGCGTATCTTAACTTTATTACTAATTTAAAAATAATATTTTTTCCACGACTGGCTTAGAATGTGAATGAGCACATGTGCCATCTCTTGTCTACAAAAATAAAGAAGACTGTAGCAAAATTGACAAATATATAAATATAAAATATATATTTTACCATGAAATATTGAATAATTTCAAGTTTTGCATAAAATTTATTACTTTTTCTTAAAATTTGGTCCAATTTTACTAATTTATTTAAAATAAAATGAAATGCGCCACCTATTGTTGATTATTTAAACCATGTTATCTGTCACAGCAGTCTGGCATAAGCTTCATTTTTTGTATTATAATTTCTAAATGGGTGGTAAAATTCAATTTTTTTTTAAGTATATTTATTTGATAAAATATAAAATAATATTGTTCAGTGACAAGGAAAATTTTCGTTAACCTAATCTGCAGTTTAAAGGTATCCAGTGTCTTACAGTATAGTCTATAACACGAATAGAATATAGTATTTTTGTTCCTTAAAATGATGCAAAAACATGTCATATTTACAAAACGTATCTTAAATTAACTTTGTCAAAAATTGGAGTTATCACCTTTATACAACTACCGATTCAACTAAAAATTAATGAAAACAAAAACTGAATATAGGTTAGGTAAAAGTAATTTCAGGTTATAATTAATTAATTGCCAAAATAGAATAGCAGGCGTTGACAAAACCCACTAGGATTCTAAATTAGACCACCAGGTGTGTGATAATCGTATTAAATGGGCAAATCTATGGATATATTAAGGCACAGCTCAGTGAGATTTAGTCGCGAAATGACTCATTTATCAATTTGTAATGGTACTAATTCAATATAGCCCATTGGTTTGTCACTAAACCTGTATCGAAGTGTCGGTTAAACAAATCATACTCAATTAACTTTAAAAAACAGTTTTCAATACTGAGGAATCAAGCAATGTTGCATTAATGAATTTAGAAAAATTGCCACAGCGAGTTTGGACTAACATTTTATCAGGAATGTAATCACTCTTAGTTTTTTAGAAATTGATTTGGGGACATCCCCTGATTATTTCATGAGCAATACGAAAAAAATCCTCAGGGCACTTTTTAAGAAAATTTGATTTTCATTTGTTTTTACATATTTTTTAGTGTGTGTTTAATTTTTATTACGGATCAAAAGAGTTTATTTTTTTAAGCAATTTTGTAGAATATTTTATTTTTATTTGTTTCTAAGACATTTAAAATCAAAATTGACAAAACTCATATTTTAATCAAGTCTGCCATTGTAACTGTTGAAATACTTAAAAAATTTAGAACAATGTAAAATTAGCTTAACATAATCTACAAATTTTATGTAAGAAAACTACCAAAAAATGGCTCTAAGCGTCAGAATACAATATCTATACAATAAAATTAAGTTGGCATTGGTACCAAGTTAGAGCCATTTCATGGTAATTTTCTAACATAAAATTTGTATTTGGGGCTCTCCATGCCTCTGTGTAACTGCTCTGAAATAAATCAATAAATAAAATAATAAATAAAATTGCTTAAAAAAATAAACTCCTTCGATATCCGTGATAAAATTTTAACATACACTGAAAAAAATATTAAAAAAATCTAATTTTCTTAGAAAGGGAACGTTCAAGTATTACGTAACGCTCGTAGAGGGGTGGGGGTCATTTTGGAGTGTTACGCCCATGTTAATGGTATAGGAAAATAGCGTTACAGGGGGGGTCCAAAATGATCAAAATTTTCGTTACGTAATACTTGAACGTTCCCAAAGCGCCGCGGGGATTTTTTTTCGCTTTGCTCCTAAAATAATCAGGGGATATCCATAAATCAATTTCTGAAAAAAAAACTAAGAGTCGAGGGGTTTATTTATTGGACAATCCTTGTACACCTATCCAACAATCTTCTACAATCCTTGACAATTCCTTCTTTCATAATCATCTACAATCCTCCACAATCATTTAAAATCTTCCACAATCTTCTACAATCCTCCATATTCATCTACAATCTTCCACAATCATCTGAAATTTTTCCCCAATCTTTAACAATCTTCATTAAACGTTTGTACAATTTTCCACAATCTTTTTCACATTCTTCCACAATCGATTGCAAGGATTGAAATCCTTAGATCCTCATAATCCTTCTGCACGTTTTTTTCAATAAACGAACCCCTCGCTTAGAGTGATTACATTCCTGATTAAAAGTTAGTTCAAGCTCGCCGTGTTGTGTGTTGAAAAACGTTTATTTTTAAATGATGCCATCAGATGGTTCATACAGCTAAAATTGGCCAAGCTCTGCTTAAATCAAACATATTTATTGGGGTGTGTCAAAAAAATCCCGAATTTCGAAATCGAAAACGCTCTCTGGCTCAAAAGTTGCTCCTTGGTAAAAAACGGTGGCCACTCAAAAATGAGCCAAATCGATTAATGTTTAGAGGTAGCTCAAAGCACTTAAACTTTGAAAAAAATCAGTACCTGTTTTTCGAATAAAAATTGATAGTATATAGAATTGAGGAAATTTCTTTGGTAATATTTAAAAACAATACTAGTTAGGAGAAACCCTTATTTATTTATTTATTTATTTATTTATTGGTTAAATATTACAAAATATAATATAATATAAATATACTACATGAATATAATATATTATATATAAAATATATATAACATATATAACATATATATAACATATTATGTTTGTTTTTATAGCTAACATTAAGTAAAAAATCTT
This sequence comes from Brachypterus glaber, assembly GCA_958510825.1. Lineage (NCBI taxonomy): Eukaryota > Metazoa > Arthropoda > Insecta > Coleoptera > Kateretidae > Brachypterus > Brachypterus glaber. Next base: position 12,793,717 of record OY294053.1, on the reverse strand, counting down.
AATTATTTTATATTTCTAAACTTTTTGGTCTGTCACCTAAACCTAGGTTTGTGTGTGACAGCAGACCACTATAATTTGGTAATTTTATCTGTAATATTTAACAAAATTGTAGGTAAAAAAAATAAGATAAATTCAGATGCTAAGGAAGTATCACAATACATTAATAACTGTAGTAGTAGTGGTATTACTAAATACATAGGTAAAAGTACTATAATGTAGTAATAGTATTATACATAAAATTACAAGATTTTATTATAACTATCAGATAGAGGCACTTAAGAGGTAAGTACAGTTATTTTGTTAAAATCGTCAACATTTTGAATAATATAATTTTTAGTTTCTTTCTTGAATTTTTGTATACTAGATGTTGTTTTAATTTTTAATGGCAGGAAATTGTAAAATTTAGGTCCAAAATATAATATTTTTTTTGTGTGAATGTTTTCGTAAATAGGGGTACTGTTATATTTTTAAACTGCCTCGTATTATTTAAATTTAGTGTGCATTTTCTAACCCATAAAATACTTTCTAATATATACATTTTTTTGACTGTAAGAATATTTGTATCCGTGTATAAAGATTCTGTTGAAGCCAATCGATTTTTTTTCAACATAACTTTTATAATGGTATTCTGAACAACTTCTAACTTTTCAATAACATTATTGTACCAACCACCCCAAATCGTAATGCAATATCGTATAATGGATTTAACCAAGGCATTGTAAAGTATAGTTAAATTTTTTAAATCAAGAATATCCCTTAGTTGATAGAACTTAAATATTAAACCTCTAAGTTTTTTTACAATAAGATTTATGTCTTCCCCCCACTTTAAGTGTTGATCAACCATTACTCCTAAATATTTTACACATTTTTAACATTTGTTTTATTCATAGACTGATATTGACAGTTTTGATAATCTACGCTATCATTATCATGAATTTTTAAAGTTTGAAAGTTTGGTTGATCAATGTAGCAGAAAATGTTGTAAAGTTTGTTTTTGATAAATTTAAACTTAAGAGCCTTTGGTTAAGCCAGTAAAAGATTTCCTGCATACCTATTTATGCAGCTTCAATCACAATATTCCAGGAGTCACCCTCAAACTGAGGATAGGAAGGGCATCTCTTAAAGATTTATTTATTTTGACAACCGATAGTCTTCCTGTTAGGTAACCCCTGAAAATATTTAATTGCCGCGAATCCCTATTTCTTCTAATCTTTGTAATAAAATTTCATGATTGGCAGTATCAAATGCCTTGGCTAAATCCAAAAAAATTGCAAGACATTTTTTATTTTTATTGCAATGTTGAATAATAAAACTTGTGAATGCCATAGCAGCGCCTTCTCTTGATACATTTTTTTGAAAGCCATATTGATTGTTGTTCAGAATACCATTATTTGTTAGAAAATTTAATAGCCTTGTTTTTAGACATTTTTCAAAAATTTTACCAAAATTGTTAATGACTGTTATAAATCTATAATTGGTCGGAGTTTTTTTTGCAACCAGATTTATAGATAGGCGTAGTAATAGATTCTTTAAATAGTTTCGGCACGGTACCACTTTCGAAGGATTAGTTTATAATATGACACAAAGGTTTTAATAAAGCAATATGACACATTTTTATTGAACGAACACATATTTTATCTGGCCCTGGTGCTGAATTATTTTTTAGGATACTAATAATTGGTATTAATTTCTTTTCAGTTAAGGGATGCAAAAAAGTGAATTTATAGGATTTTTAGTTTTTCTTTTTTTTCGTTTTAGTTTTTTAATTTTCGAGGCCATGTCTTTACCAATATTAACAAAAAAATTATTAAATATATTAGCTTTGTCTTTATCATCCAAAACTGTTTCGCCTTTTTCACTTTGAATCTCATAATTACATTTTTTATTTTTTTTTCTCGCAATTTGTGGCTTCATCCAAAAGGAAGGAAGAGATCCGGGTCACTCCAGATTTTTTTATAATTTTGTATTTTATTCTTATAAAAATAATTTTTGGTTGCTTTTAATAAATTAGTTAATATGTTTCTGTAATGCCTAAATTCAATTTTATTTTCAGGACAGTCGTTTTGATTAAGTTTACGTTTAAGATAATCTCGATGCCGTATTAAGTTCATTAAGCCTTGTGTAATCCACGGCGTTATTTTACGATTTTTATTTTTTATAGTTTTAGTGTCTGAATTTAAACTTACGTAACTTTGAATTTTATCTACAAATAAAGAACAACTTTGATCTACATTCTGTGGATAAAAACGTCCTCCCATTTTTCGGCTTTTAAAGATTGTTTTAGTTTATTATAGTTTAATATATTTATTTTATTTTGAATTTCACAAACATCTTTGTTATTTTCGAAAGTATCAAAAGAAATTAATGTCGCATAGTGATCCGTGAGACAAGTTTTTATTATCGATGGAATCATTTTAATACCCCTTTGCTTTTTTTTATAACGACATGATCTATAGCTGTTTGTTTGTTTTTTGATACTCTAGTAGGTTTATTAATTTAGGACATGTAACCATATTCCCCAAGCATACACACATTCATTTACAATTTTTTTTCTTTGTCTAATAAGTCAATGTTAATATCACCAATAAAAACTTCTACATTTTGACCATTTATTTCAGATAAATAATTTTTTAATTCATTAACGTATAAATTTACATTTGACCCACAAGCTCTATATGAGGCAATTAATCCAAAATTTATTTTATTTAAAGAAAAAGTTACTCTTAGTAAGTTAGTTTGTGATAATGTAAATATTATTTTTTATATAAATTACTGCACTATCATTTTGATTGAATGCGGATTCATTATAAATTAAGTTGAAATTGGGAATATTAAAGTTACCCACATCTTGTAATATTCATGTTTCTGATAGTATAACAATATCTATATTTTCAAAACCAAGTTCTTCTAAATACACTAAAAATTCATCCAAGTTTTTATTAAGACTACATATATTTAGGTGAATTATATTAAAGTAATTATTATTTTTAACTATTTTTAATAAGTTATCATTTATTTGATCATACTCTCTAGTGTCTACTTCCTCGGCATCAATTAATTTAAGATACTTTCTATGTTTTAAACTTGTATACAGCTAATCACGCAAAAAAAAATCTTTTAAAAAAATACATATTTTTGTTTAGTGATTAAATAATAAAAAAAACATAAAAATCTTGTAAGAAAAAAAATATTTTTGGTTAGTGATGAAAAAAAAATTAAAATAAAAATTGCTTTTTTTTATAAAGTACTCTATATAGCTATCTATCTAAAATAAGTTATTCATATTCCTTTTGAAGTTGTTCTAGATGTTGCACATTTTTTATCTTAACAGTATTATCATTAATCTTCATAAATATTGAGCCTTTAAATGGCCATACATTTTTGGAACCAAATGTAGTTTTTGCTGAATTTAGCAACAGAATTCTCATCTTAGTCAAGCCTTCTGTGATGAAACAATTGGTATTTTTAAACTTTTTTGTATTTTTGATTAAATTTAATTTCAGTTTATACGTTTTAAACTTAATAATAATAGGACGAGGTTTTTAAGTCCAAAATGATCAAAATTCGAGTTACGCAGAACTTGGCATGTTAAATGACAAATGTTAAAGTGACATATAAAGTAAAAGGTAACAGGTAAAATAGGTAATTAGTATTTATACTACAGACATATAATAACTATTCAAGCTGACATTTTTTTGATACTCTTCAAGGTCTGAAATATTTTTGAAACTGCTTACTATGCCAGAACTAAGACAGTTTTCAGAGGCCATCGGCTGTGCCGGCAAAGAAGCATGTCCTAAAGTCAATAATTATAATGAATCATTATTAATGATAAAACACTTCACGGTGCAATTCTAAGGGCTGTTTTCTGAACTTGCCGCGAACTTTAGTTTTTTTCTTATATTCTTGTTATTTATGTAGTAACCAAGGATTTAAGAGCAAAATTAAAATAATCTATCAGTTAAAATTTGAATGCGTTTGTCAGTACAATAAATAACGCGATATTGTATTATATAAATGATTCAAGCAATCATATTTTTAAAAATTAACTCTTTAGAAAGTCGCTTAGTGCAGAAATATTTGAAATAATCTACAAGTAAAACGCACTAAGTGCAATAAGTGACTTAGTGCCTATTGCCAGATAAAATTTTAATCAAAATCAAATTGGTGCGTTTTGTATAGTGGGTAACTCCCTTGGCAGTCCAGCTAGAAGTTAGTTCGGTTTACCTATACATAGATCATCAAAAATTAACTACAGTGCTATTAAAATCCCATTTTTGCAAAAAAGTGACTGTGCCTTTTACTTGTAAGCCGACGATATGATGAAAATATTTAAACTAGAGACTTAAAGCTAAAATAGAGACTTGAAGCTTCAATATGCTTTTTTATCATTGCTCCACGGCCATTTTTCGCCAAGTTACAGCCTTTTAAAAATCACCTAAAATTTTTTGATGTTTTTTATAGTCTAGTGTATATTCTAATTTATGTTCCATATATGACCCTGCACAAAGAAACTCAGTCTGTCAAATTTATTTATTTTTTCGGGTTTCTATGTAAAAACACTTTTTTACATAATAATCCGACAAAAAAAATTAAATACATAAACACACAGTAACTTGGTATTCTTCTATTTTTATCACCTGGTAATAATTTTTATTATATATTAATTAATTAATTCACCGCATAAATCTTTTAAATAAAAAAAATCATTTAAAAACGTTTATATTTGTTTTCGCCCCCCCCCCCTGCAGGAGAATATGAACAATCCATTAAAAATACTATATATTAAGCTTTTGGAAAAATTCCTATTTAAAATTGGGGGGTTGGAATACATAGTTCAAATTCATATATACCAATTTTATTTTTTTATTTTCCGATTTTAATTTTTTAAGTAATCTTTTAAGGTTTTTAAGAGAATGTCATGTAATAAAGTCAACGAAGTTGGTGGTCCAACTTAAATCATTATATTAAGAACCATAATATTGCCTGAAGGTTAAATGATATTATTTGGTCGTTATTTTTTGGACTTATTTTTATGAGATCCTATGAAAACAATGAGTGTAATGTACGGGATCGTGAGAATACTATCAGATGGCCGAGAAATCCAAAAATAATAAAAAACAAAACATACGAAAAATAAATAGAAACATGCATTATAATGCTTCGCAATCAACAGTATACACAGTCGCTCACAATATGGATTTACAAAAAACGTTCAATTTTTTTTCCTAAATTGTTTACTGCTTAAAGCTTTAGAAACCTATTTTTAACAAATAGGGATTTTGGAAGATTTTGGATGATTTTTGATACCGCAAAAACAACTGACTTCCATCCTAATTTCCTGCCATTCTAAAAAGTAAGTACTAAATATGTAAGCAGCTAGAAACAATGAAAAGATACATTTTAGCTTTGAAACGGATAATCCGTTACGGATCCATTACACAATGGCAAAACTAGACTTTTTTTTTAGCCAGGGAATCAATTTTTTAATCAAGAGAAAGTGAAGTTATAGGAAATTTTTCTCCTGATTTAGACAGATAAAATTCCTAATACCCTTCCTATGAGAACTGCAATTTTTTCGAGAGAATTAATATTTTAGGATTATGATTAAAATTCTGGGGGGGTTAGGCCCTTAACACGGGCCCTTGTGGACAGCGCTGGTCACAGGTATCACGGGTTCGGGCTCAGGAATGGGAAATCTTCACATGCCTTGGTCCACTACTTAATATTAATATTAAGGGCTAAAATTTTGGGGGATTTTTCTTTAGGGTACTTCCAACAAAATTTCGTGATGGGACCGAAAAAAAAAATAGTCGAATAAAAAAGCACCCTAATATAGCTGTATACATGTAAAGTCAGAGTCGAGGTCAGAGTGGTATTCTTTCGCTGAATAGAGTTTACTAACATAATAGTATACTGAGTGTATTTAAACCACTAACTTTTAGTCTTAAGGTTGATTTATCCAATAATTAACACTAAACTAAGAATTTGACCAATTCTTACTTAGTTTAGTGTTAACTATTGTAAACCAACCTTTAGGTTTCTGGTCCGATTTAACGGAACTAATTAATGAACTCATGCTTGATTAACACTTGGTTTATGCTTTGATTTAACAAAGTTTCAGTAACTTTAGTAACTTTATAAATTTATAAATCACTAAGATTAAAAACGTGACCAAATAAATATCAGATTTGTCATATTTCATTTTATTTGTAAATGTTTTAATTATTTAGTTAATTGATAGCTCCATCACACACAAGTTTGTTGCTATCTTAGATAATGTCACACAAAATTTTGCTATTTATTAACCCCTTCCTCGGATTCATAAAATCAAAATAAGTTGACCCTTCCCACCCGGATGGGGGAACGCAGTATTACAAACTTCCTTAAACCCTCCCCCAAAGTGTGAAATCATTTTTAAACTTGCCATTATGGCAAACACTGCGAGCACCTGAAAGGGTTTTCGTAGCGCGTAATGTATTAAACTCTTCATTATCCCCTTGACATTTAATAACCCTAAGAAGACATTTGTAAAAAACGATAAATGATAAAGCCGCCGCTAGATAGAGTGACTTAGAATTAACCATATTTTATGACATTTGTCAAACAACGTGATAATTTTTGAATATTTGGTTGTAAATGAGATCAAAATGATTTCAATTGAAGAAGCGTCAAATATTGCCTGCAGAAGTTTGTTTTATTTACTTGAATAAGGCACAATTTACAAAGAACAATAAAAAATTATTAAGAAAATGCATTTCTATAATAATTGAAGCCAAACGATATTGGCGTTTTTTTTTTACTTTTTTGTCCACGGCACGAAAGTTTTTCAACCACCTTAGGTGGCCCACCTAGCAACCGACCACCCAGCATGTTTGACTTTCGCTTTCAATTCTCATATCAAGTTAGAAAAGTAATATTTCGTAAAGGGGAGAATGAAAAAAGTTATTTTACAATTTTGAAGCGTTTAAGGTACTCTTCTAGCTTCAATGATGCGAAGAGTATAATAAATAGAAACAAATACGAGGTATTTACGATTTTCAATCGACCGGATGAGCACACTACGATTTTACTTCGTTGTCTTTTCTCTCGAGGGTGCATCACGATAGTGTTTTTTATTTCATGCTGATCTGCTTTTTGTTTGTTTTACCTAGAATATAATATCGAGATCTATTTGGAAATACTATTTGATCTAATTTTATCAACAAAATTAAAACCGTTTTTTTAAGTGGAAGATTTTCATAAAAATATTATTATATTATTTGGACTATTTTGTTTCAATAAAAAAATTATATTCAATGCGTTAAAATTTTGTCTTGAAATCAAATTGTACATACACATATTTTTAAATAAGATAGTTTTTTTACAAGTCCCATCAGTGTGGAAATATGCAATAACTCATTTAGTTTAATAGTTAGAGCAAAAATGTTCAAATGTATCACTATAGGTTTTTAGCGTTTTGAATTTTTTTCGACAAACCAACATTTTATTTATGAATCAATTAGTTATGCCCCTAGGAACATTTCGGGTGAAAATAGCGCTTTTTTTAATTTTATTTTTTTTATATTTTTAACGTATAAATTCGAAATAGCTATGCTGGCGTTGTTAAGGATGCAAGAAAACAGGACATGTTACATGTCATTTTAAAGGTTTTTTCATGCTTAATACAATGATGATTTGCAATGGAGATTTCTCCATTTAGATTAGACAGGGACAAAAGTTCTACCCAAAAAGGATAGAAGTAATATCACCAACATAAAGAAAAAAAAATCTCCTAGGTTTTATGTTGGCTGCACTGTCAGTAAAGCCATTTTCTTTAGCCACTGTCATTGCGTAAGCTGCGTTTGATATTGTTTTGATTTCATTTTTTTGTGTGTTTTTCTAAATATTGTGGTTTTATTGACTATTATAGTACTTTTACGAGTTTTGATATTTAAATATTGTTTACCAAAGGTAAGTGCTTTCTTTATACCTTAGATTTAAAGCCTAGGCGAAATTCTTTTGGACTTTT
>OY294053.1:12715698-12785506 GCA_958510825.1 Brachypterus glaber | reverse complement strand
TAAAATCTTTTCTAATAGGGAGAAAACAATATGTTAAAGTAAGCAGCATGGGGATGTATACAAAATCAGAAACTAAACCTGTTTTGACTGGAGTTCCACAAGGTAGTATACTGGGTCCATTGCTGTTTATTATTTATATTAATGATATTGTAAACCATGTCGATAGCTCCCTTACTCTATTTGCGGATGACACAAACTCCATTGTAAAGGATACAGATATAAACCAATTAAGTCTAAAATCAAACGCTACCATTAACCAAATGACAGATTGGTGTAACAGCAATGGCCTTGTATTAAACTCAAACAAAACAGGTTTAGTGCTTTTTTCTCCAAATCACTATAAGGCAGACTTTAGTATTTTAGTGAAAGCTTCAGGGCAGATAATTCAACAGAGCCAAAGTATTAAGTTTTTAGGAGTTACTTTAGACGAACATCTAACTTGGCAACCTCATGTTGAAAATATTGTCAAAAAATTGGCAAGTAAAAATTTTGCTATTTTTCAACTGAGAAAATATGTAAACTCCGAAACCTTGCTTACTTTTTACTATGGTTCTGTTAATTCTATTCTTAACTATGCCATTATTTGTTGGGGAAATAGCTCTGAAATTGAAAAGGTATTTACTCTCCAAAAGAGAATAATCAGAACTATGTTTACGTTGCCTATAAGACAATCATGCAGACAATATTTTAAAGATTATGGCATACTAACGGTTGCGTGTTTGTATATATATAGTCTGCTTGTGTACGTTAGAGAAAATATTAGTAATTTCGACACTTGTGGAGACATAAATAGATATGAAACCAGGAATTCAAAAAACCTTTATTTACCAAAAAAAAGACTGGTTCAAGTTAGTAAAGGTCCGCAGGCATTAGGTATCAGACTATATAACCATCTTCCAGATAGATTAAAAAGTATGAAAAGCTTCAAACAATATAAGTGGCAAGTCAAATCACTACTTAAAGATTATGCATTTTATTCAGTTCAAGAATTTTTAACTACTGTGATATTGTAAATTATATATTATTATTATTATTATTTAATCCATGTTTTTACTATGTATATACTTTTGTACTTTTTTATACTTGTTTTACAAATTAATTTATTTTTTTTTCTTTTTATATTTATATTGTAAATTATATATTATTATTATTATTATTTAATCCATGTTTTTACTATGTATATACTTTTGTACTTTTTTATACTTGTTTTACAAATTAATTTATTTTTTTTTCTTTTTATATTTATATTTATATGTGACAAATTCCGATACCTTGTAGGTCAAATGGAAATAAATAAATTATTATTATTATTATTATTATTATTACATTCGCGTTTGACTCTCACTCCCCCTGGCGCTGAAGCATTGGAACTAAGCGTGTATATATTAATATTTTTTCCGGAATTACGAAGCCCACTAAATTTTTTGCAAACGATAGAGAGGGAAATACCTATGCCTAAAACAAAAATATACACTATGTTTTTAGGAAGCCCGAAGTCGGGCTTCGTAAAACAAAATCGGGCTTCGTATTACCGTGAAATATAATGTTTTGGGCCACGTAAATACGGATTGCATATAAAAGTTGCCAAATGTGTTGGTTCGTCAACATGCTGCTATGTTGCAGGATCCTAGGGCGAAACCGAAAAGCCGTTTTTTACCCATACTCTTATTTTCTTTCTCTTATTTTCTGTGCCTATTGCAATTGCCACTTTTTCTTGCTTTACCAGCACTTTCATATTAACCAACTCGTTTAGGTTGCGTTTTGTCAACTAAAGTTGCCCAATATGTTTCCTGATGTGTGAGGTCGGTGGGTTTTGTTGACAAGCATGTTGCCAAACATGCTCCCTAGTGAGTGGCAGGGTTGGCAAAAAACCGTTTTTTTTTACAAAAGACCAGCTCAAAACATGGTTTAAACGGGTAGAAACTGGTTTAAACCGGTCAAAACTGGACGAAGTCAAAATTGCATACTCTAGATTATAGAAACTGCTACTACACCTACACCTGTCTTAATTAGTACAAATGGCTGGAGTTTATTTAACCGCCCTAAATTGGAAAGTACTAGCAATTTGGTGACAACCTATCGTATGTAAAATTAAAACTTAAAACTTTTTTGAAAAAAAAAAGTATATATTTTTTATTTTTGTTTTTGGTTTTAATGAACTTAGGGCTACATGGGAAAGTATTATTTTGTTGGCAGTAGTATTTTTTTATATTTTATTTATTTTTATTTAAATTATTTTGATTTCGGCCACTTTATTGGTTTAAACCATAAAGTTTAATTTTGACCAGGCCGGTTTAAACCGGTTTAAACCACACTGTTTTCTTCCACCCAACCCTGGTGAGTGGCCTTCTTAAGATACTCTAAGATTTGAATTTTATATTTTTTGTAACTTTAGCAGTCCAAACGTTAGCCGTTTAGTTCTCCAATAAAGATATTTATTATTATTATTATTATTATTATTATTATTATTATTATTCCTGAGCATTTTGAGATTGATTAGGCATTTCTCAGAAGTTGTTGTGTTAATACATCTGTAAGCTACTGTGTAAATTAAAAGAAGAAAAGAATAAAAGCCTTCAGTAAATAATAATAATTTAACGAAAAGTTTTCGAAATCATACTCAGCAACAACAACTAAAATTTTTTCTCCTCATCTTGGATACGGCACATAACTTAATAAGTTATGTGCCGTAATATAATATATTACTTTTATTTTAGTTCAATATAGGCTCATTCCACACCAAATAGGACCCTAAAAGGGCAATTTTGGACATCGACTTCTTCGATTTTAATCATTTTTGGTATACTTGCTCTAAGTATGCTTAATAAGAACTAATAATTTTCAGATTCTTTTGGCCATTATTTATGGAGTTACGGCCTTTTAAAATTGGCCAAAAATGCAAAAGTCACTAAAACAGCCTGTTTTTAAACAGCTCTATCTCAGTAACGCTAAAAGATACAGATTAAAAAAAAATTAAAGCCATTTTGTTGTGTTTTAACATACTTTAAAGATATGTAAAAGTGATGTTGGTGATGGTCACCAAAGTCGCCAATGTTGACGATTATCTCAGAATACGCCATCTTTGATTTTTTAATAAAAAGATTTAATAATCTGTCGATCTTTCTCTAACCATGTGTCAAAATTCATAATGGGACGATCATGGTATTGCTTTGGGCAAAATATTAAAGATATAAATGTCAGTCAAAATTTAATTTCCCAACCACTTTTTAACTCAGAGTTTAATAATACTACCCTTTATTTTTTAAATCTAAATGCTGATATATTTAATAACTATTTTATATTTATCTGCAACATTTTTTACTACGTCTGGTATACATATACTAGCAGTGGACCCGTTATTCGCACGGGAATTTAGTTTTGGGAATTAATCAAACTAACATCAGTTCTTTTAATGCAATAATAAGATACTTACATAATATGTTTTGGAAAACGTTAAATTGAGTTTATATACATATGTACTAGCTGTGATACCCAATCTTCGCATGGGAAATCTAATTTAAATTTTACTTTCCTCTTCTGCGTTAGTATTTTTTTTAATTTTCTCGTCGTTTAATAGACAAAAAACAATAGTTTACCAATAGAAATCTGTGTGTCAGTCAATCTGTATATCTAAGATGACGTATTTTGAGTAAAATGTCACCAAAAATTGGTTACTTTGGTGACTATCACCAAAATCACCAAACTTAAATTTACTTTATTATCAAAATAACTTCCAACTAACAAATTTTAAAATACATTTTGTCTGAAGTCTCTATAGCTTACCGTTATAGAGATACAGCCGTTTAAAAATTATGTGTTTTAGAAAAATTGGGCATTTTTGTCATCTTTAAAAGGCCAAAACTCCAAAAATAAATGTCAAAAAAATCTGAAAAAAAAATCAGGATCTTTTTGGACAAACATAGCACACTTGAGTCAAAAATAGGGCAAATCAAAGAAGTCAAAGTTTTTCTTGGGTCCTATTTGGAACAGAATCCCTATATTATTAAACTTTATAGTTTATATAGGTTTTTATTTTTTATATCGGCTCCAAGTCGTATGCCTAATTTTAAGTATAAATAATTAACTTTATTAATTTTTTTTTATCATCCACAAGCTGATTTAATGAATCGTAAAAAAAGTAATTATTTATAAAGCAGTATTAAAATATAGACATATCCGTCTGCGGACAATAACTACAAAACTGACTACCAGATACTAAAGTTAAAGGTAACTGTATGTATTTTATTAGATAAGGTGATGTTCGAGGTGTATTATTATTATTAAAAGAGCTTATTTGAAGATGTTCCGGCTCGTGTTTCGGAATGGTTTGAGAGCTAAAATTTTGGTAAACTGAATATTTTTCTAATATCTTTTAGTGTGCAAAGTTTGGTAATTGGGAGCAGCTGGGTTCAAAAACGATACGTTGCTTTAGCTGAAGGCCAAAAACAGGCTATTTGTGTGGGGTTCTTTAAAAAATTCGCTTAAATGAGTTAAAGTAGAGAAACCCATTGAGGACTCGACTATATTGGTCCTAAATTTTTGAATGACGTTGACAGATAATCTGTCACAGATCTCATGACTAAAAGAACAACCTCGATTTTGTCGTACAGTATTGTGGGTTAGAATAAAATATCCTTTTTTACCTCCATAATATTATGCTTTAGGTTAATAACTTGTGTGCAGTGGTATTTAAAAGCGTTTATAATATATCCTGCATAAAACTAGTTTCAAGCATCTTAACTCGGATTTTTCGATCTGGCAAGTCTATATGTGTAGTCTCTGACTGTACTCCCTGAGGGAGTGGGCGAAATTGGGAGCATGTCGGGACGGTGAAAAACACAGGGAGGAGGGAGGTAAATCCTCGCCTTAAGGGTATTTGATTTGCTTTATTTGCCATTGAGAACATTGGGAGAAACGAACAGAATGAATTTTACTTCAGCCGGGAAGTGTAACTAGAAAAAGTGTATAAATCAATTAGAACTATTTCAACTTGTTTTTATTTGACTCAAAAATATAGAAAATAGTATGCTAGGTTTGGACTTGGCATGAGGATCAAAAGGTGATAAATCCAACTTAGCTAACTTTAGGAAAACCGCAAAAAACTTTAATTTTTTTGTACGCGACTTATTTACTTTATACTTAATTTGAAACATGTGGCATTTTATTCAGCTTAATGGGAGTTATCATCGGTACAAAATTAAAAAAAAATGCTTTGGACTTATCACTTTTTGATTCTAACCTTTGGACTTTTAAACTTTTTCAAAAAAGATAGTATCAAAAAAAATGTGCCGCGGAGTGCTAAGTATTTGTTTTGTCTATTTGCGTTTTATAATTTTGTTTTTGTAGTTTTGATTTGCGTGTTACAATAAGCTTAATTGTAAAACAGTTTTGGGGATTTTTGTGTTCATAAGCTGGCAACAAAAAACAAATGTCATGTCAATACGATTCACAGTATTTAAAGATCTTAAAACAGGTAAAATTCTAATAAAATATTAATTAATATGTATGTTTTGTGCTGTTTTGTGTGTGATTTTGGGCTGTATTTGATTTTGTGTCAGTTAAGTTCAGTTAAGGTAAGTCCCAAACAGTAGAATTGAAGGTGCCTGGCAGGAAGGCTGAAAGCATTTGAGACATTGTACACTGGAGTACGTGTTAACTCTTCCCAACCATTTTTATTCGAAATAACTATAAAAAAATACACTAAAAACTTGTTTGTAACTATTATTAATTTGTAATAAAATAAAATAAAATAAAATAGGTTTAACTACACTTGGGATAAAAAAAATCGATCCACTTAAAAAATTGTAATTTTTTTAAATTCAAATATTTAATGTACACTGATAAAAGAACTTATTTGTATCAAAAAGGATTCATTTGTGACAACTGAATCATATAGTCGGATATGGCCAATTGAATATTTATTTGTATGTACAAAATTATTTATTTGTGTAGGATTTGGTTATGAGAAATAAACTATTTAGCTTTGGTTCTGATAACCAAATTATTTATTTGTATAGGTTTTGGTTCTGAGAACAAAATTATTTATTTGACATAAAATGGATTTTTAGGGGTATTTGCTCCCAGGAAAATTGTTTTCTCTATTTTTATTGTTTTTCAACTATTCGATAGTCGCTTTTTTTTGAAAAAAAAAATATAGGTTTACCTATATTATTCCAAGTATTTTTTTTTCAAAAAGTAACTGCTGTTAACCAGTTTAAATAACAAAAAAAATAGAGAAAACAGTCCTAAACATTTTAGGCTAAAATTGTCCATTTTTAAATAAAGAAAAAAATCTTACACCAATTCTTATACAGTCATGTTTATTTATTTATTTATTTAGTACAAACAGACATAAATCCATCCAAGTAGTACAATCATCAACATTATCATCAAGTTATTAGCCCAAAGACTGGTTTGAGGCAGCTTATCACCCCACCCTAATAGTGCATGCAAGTCCCGGGACCAGCGAACCTGAGCTGGTCCCGGTAGCAAAAGCAAAAATCCCGGGACCATAGTTAAATATCGACCAACTATTTTTCTGGTTGCAGCAACCAGAATTCTGGTAAGGGAAACATCACAACTTGTTGTGGTTACCAGAAACAAAACTTAGTATTTATTTAAGGAGTACACTTGGGAGCAAAAAAATCGATCCACCTTAAAAATTGCCATTTTTTAAATTCAAATATTTTGAAAACTACTTACATAGTACGCCATTGCAACTGTTTATCAAATTGTTAAAGTCTCTCTTATTGCCGCAGTTTTAATGAATACTTTCCTTCCCGTGATTACACAGAACCGCCGCCTGATGGAGTGACCCTATTTTCTATTTTACTCCAATTTATCACACCCATTTTATGTTTTTGATTTCGGTTAAGCTTTAAATGTAAAGCACAGCATCAATCAAATTCATGGACTACTTTTTAAGTTAACTGAAAAAATGGCAACTTTCAGAATAAAATAAACCCTATTTATAAAGTACTTAAATGTTAATGTTACTTTTCTTTTAATAACCCCACTTTTTTTATTGGGGAGGAATTTACCTTTTTAAATCTCCATCACCGTGGTTACAGTATTTTTCTAATTTTCAGACTATGGAATTTTAAAATTATTATCTTTTGGTCTTAAACAATTGGCCTTTGTGATCCAATGAGCCGTATTCATAAAACTGCAGGAAATCCTTCCAAGTAAAAGGAAGAAGTAAAAGATTTTGATTTAAAGTATAAGGTAGAAGTAAAAGCATTTCCTTCTTTCCGTATGCATAATGATTACCTTATACTTGGAAGGATATCCTCATGTTTAAAGTAAATTAAACAACAAATATTCGTGTCCAGACATGAAAAAGCTGATCTCTTCCTATCATCCTCTCTCAGTCTGCATTTGATTGAAAACTAGTAAGGTTGCGTTGACTGTGTTTCCAGTATATTGAAGTATATCATGACATCTTCTGATAGTGAGAGTGGAGGTGAATTAAACATTGCGGGTAACGAATTACAGTTCATAGCAGATGAAATTTCAAATGCTCCAGTCATTTTAGAAAAATCACAAGTCCCGAAAGTAAAACAAAAGAAGAACGAAGCTATTAATGCTGTTACAAAAAGGTACGCAGCAAATTTTGGCAAGCCATTAAACGCAAAGGGCTTACTGAAAAAAATTAACAACATGAAATCAAGGTTGAAGAAAAAAACTGACATAAACAAAACTGGAAATAAAGCGATTAAATTTTTGGACTGGGAAAGAAAATTATTTAAAGTTATGCAAGGTGATTCCAATCCTACCATTGGAAAAATTACAGGGGCCATGAATGTTGGTATTGTTGAAACAGAAAGCAGGCAAGATTTGCCAATACAAAGCACTGCAAGTACTGACCACTCCGCTAACCCAGGAGTCAAAGCTGTCCGACCATCTTTGCCACGCATGAAAATTGGTATTGTAGAAACAGAAAGCAGTCAAGATTTTCCAATACAACGTACTTTAAGTACTGACCACTCTGCTAACCCAGGAGTCAAGGCTGCCCGACCATCTTTGCAACGCAAAAAAATGGCGACAGAAAAATATGAAACAGATAAAACTAGACAATTAACAACAAAAGAATTGCAACGCTTAGTTCTGTTACAGCAATACCAAACAAGTTCAACAACAGTACTATGAAAAGAAACTGGAGATGATGCAGCGTAAGGAATTTTCTACACAAGCTATAGAAATGGATGGAGATTCAACATATTACACATTGTAAAATAAAACATTATACTTTCTTTGACGTTATTTTTAATCATTATCAATAAAATTCATTTATAATATTACACAAGGTTCTTCTTTTTTCTTGTCCTCGGCGACGAATATTAACATTACCATGGTCACGGAACTGATGGCCATCTTCATTATTGTCCGGTACCTCCTCAGCTGGTTGAAAATCAGGATCGCCTACAATTTTTGCAACGTTATGGAGCACAATACAGGTAACAATAATTTTTGGCACATTTTCCAATTTCACGCGACAAATTTACTTATTTACAAGATAGGAAACCGGAGTTTCAGTTGGCCAAAACATCGTTCGATTATTACTATCTCCTTTTTGAAAAGCTTGTTATAATTTAGCTCAGCACCAGGAGCAGGATTTGTAAACGGAGTCATGAGGCATGGCTCTATCCCATACCCACTATCACCAAGTAGGACAACATTTGCTTTATTCCTTATTAGTAATCTAACCTGTGAATTTTTCCAAATCCTAGAATCGTGCACAGATCCAGAATCTACAAAACATGTTCTATGCATTATTGTGCTACGGCTAGGATTATTTGACGTAGAGGCAAGAAAACGAAAAAAATAAGAAAAATACGGTACAGTTTAACGCGCAACTGACCATTTTTTTGAGGGAAAGTTGATGGGAAATTATTGTTCTTTTTTTCGGCTAATGTCCCTAAATTTTGCGGTATATTTTTAAGTTGTTTTAAAGCATTTTTGCTAAAAAGAAGTAAATTTCATATTAAGCCTATGTCCTATGATTCCCCAGTGACAGAGGCCCTGAGCCGGACCTGATATTGATTAAAAAAACTTATATAAGATTATTTTATATTTCTAAATTTCAGTTTAATTTAAAAAATAGCAAAAGTTACTGTTTACAGTTAACTTACGCCTAGGCCCTAGAGGTAACGGCCCTTAAACCGGACCTGATAATCACTAAAAAAGTAATATGATAATTTTATATATCTAAATTAAAATTTTTGAAATCAAATTTGGATATACCGACCACAAAACCCCATAAATACAATTTTTTTAAAAAAAAGTTTCGGTCGCCATATTGGATTCGCCATTTTAAATTTTTTAATTTTTGACATCAGATTCAATTTTTTTGACCCCAAAAACCCTATGTTAATAAGTTTTGTTTAATTTTGATATTCAAATAAATTTTTTGAAAATTTTAACTTATATCTAGCCAAGTGCGCACCACAGTGCGAAAAAGTGGGTAAAGTTTGCGCCTACTATGAAAATTGTATTTCTTATTGCCTAATAAATACTTCACATGTATAATTTTTTCCTTAGTAAGTTGTAATTTTGACCTTTTTTCTGACTTGAAAATAAGTACTTTTCTGAATTTGATAAACAGTTGCAGTGCGTACCATGCAAGTCCTAGAAGATGGGCAAAAAGAAGACATAGTTGTAAATTTTTGTTGCTAAAAAAAATACTTTTTTTAATTATTCTAAATAAAAACAAAAGTAGAGAATGTTTAAGCTTTAACATAAAAAACAGCCAAATACACGGATAGAAAAAATTAACCAAAATTTTACTATATCATAGTTTTTCGATATTTTCACTTTTTTTAATTATTCTAAATAAAAACAAAAGTAGAGAAAATGTTTAAGCTTTAAAATAAAAAAAGAATCAGTCAAATACACGGATAGAAAAAATTAACCAAAAATTTTACTATATCATAGTTTTTCACTTGTTTATTTGATTTAAATAAATGTTATTTGTAGCAAATATGATGATATTCACTAAAAAAAAATTTAAAAAATTGGTTTTGTAACCAATAAGAAATAGTTTATTTAAAAGGAATTTAGATTCGACTAAATTAATTTGCTTGTCGATACAAAATTCCAGTTTGTAGAAAAATCTTTACAAAAATTTGGCCCTCGGCTTGCCTAAAAAAAAATCTAGTATAATAAAGTTATTTATAAAAATATTTGGTTCTCAATACGATATTATTTGGTTGTCAGTACGATATTATTTGAATGCTATATTTACCAATATGGCGGCAATCAGCTGATTGTGCAAATATCACTTGCCTTGTATTGGATATTTTTAATTTGGCGCGTCCAAATTTCTATACAAAAAATAGCTTCTTTTTTGTTGACAAAAAAAAGAAGCTATTTTTTTATTTGTTAACAGAGCTATTAGAGCACTATGGGCATGTAGACGCATGTTTGGCAAAAATTGGGGAATTAAACCCGGAATATTATTACTGGGTATACAATGTAATTGTAAAACCCATAGTGATATATCGTCGTGTTACCTTAAGTACCTCGTATCTCCAAATTCACAGGTTTTCAGGAGACACAAAAAACCGCTTAACTTTAAAATTCTTATTTTTTTTATTGTAATATAGACAAATTTAAGTGAAGTTATTTCTTGTGGACCCTTCAAGCATAAAAGATTGCAAAATTATTAGTTACGTGAGTCAAAAATTAGAATTATGGAGATACGAGTTAGTTACAGTAACTATTATCAGTCATAAAAGTCATAACCCTGTACTGGAGATATGAGGTTGCTCAATTAAAAACTGTGAAATATTTAAGGCATGTAATTTTTAAATATTTACAAAATTTTAGTAAAAAATAGTATATTGGGGTTTTTCAGGTTGCTTTAACTGAATCTGATGATAATTTTTTTTCTGACTTCTCCCGTGGGGGTGATTATTTTAAAATGTTTAGCTAAAACTAAATCTCATAATAAAAAAGTTCCAACTCCACCCCCCGGGGAGGGGGGTAAATTGTACCAAACCCTCCCCCTAGGGGCAGAGGTAATTTTCCTGAATAAAGGGGTTATTGAGGTTGCTAAAAGTGAATCTGATAATTAAATTTTTCTAACACCTCCCTAAGGGGGAGGGGGTGATTATTGCTTTCCGATTTTGAAAATTTTCAAAAGTTAGGGTAGACTTGTATTGGTGCAAAAATTTTTAAAATTGTTTTTTGCGTCTTTTTGAGTTTTATGTTTATATCATAATAAATAAATTTCGAGCAGAATTGTCACTCGATCGGTCGGTCGGTCGATCGGTCGGTCTGTCCGGGAAATCTTGTAAGCACGATAACTTAAGTGCGCTTTAAGACTTGAAATTTGAATACATGTATTTTACCAAAAGTTTTCGCTCGGGATTGTTTTTGGTGAACATTGGGGTGCGGCAAGGGGGGCAAATAGGGAAAAACACATTTTTTTACAAAAATTTGAAAATTGCCATATAGCGTTTTTAAGGTTGCTGAAATTGAATCTGATGAAAAAATTTTTAACTCCACCCCCACGGGGGTGAGGGGGTAAATATTTTTAATTTTTTTCAATATTTTCGTAAAAATTGGTACAAACCCCTATTGGGGTTCACGAAACAAAATCTCATAACAAAATTTTTCTAATTCCACCACCTGAGGGTTGGGGAATAGTTTTCGTGAAAATTCGCATATTGGGTTTTTTGAGGTTGCTGAAAGCGAAACTGATAATAAAAAAAATCTAACTCCACCCCCTGAGGGACGGAGGGTAGTTTTCGTAAAAATTAGTATATTGGAGCTTTTGAGGTTGCTGAAAGTGAATCTGATAATAAGAAAATTCCAACTCCACCGCCTAGATATAAATTTTATAAACATTTTAAGAAAAAAAAAACGATAAAAGGGATATTTTTCACCACTGGGGGTGAGATGGAGGGGTGGTAAGTCTTTTTTTACTTCACCAATATATTTTCAGCATCCAAATACATAAGTATGCAAAATCTTATCTTCTTAGATGATTTTCACATACGGAAATTTCCTTATTTGCTAGGCCCAATATTGGAGATACGAGGTAGTTACAGTTATTTATTTTAAGTAGTAAGGAGATACGAGATAATTAGTTCCACATAACTTATAAACCAATTGGAATTTTAAATTAGGACTTTGTTTAGGTCATTATCAATCATGTACAGAATTGATTAGTGCAAAAAACCGAAAATCGAATTTTTGGAGATACGAGGTAGTTAAGGTAACATGACGATATGCTGCGTTAGTGTGGTGGCATAAAGCCAATGTCACTATTAACAGACTGATGCTAAGCAAGGTACAAAGACTTGCCTGCATCGGGATAGCGGGGGCAATGAATACTACATCACTTGAAGTCCTACTGGACCTACCTCCATTACATTTGGTGGTAAAAACAGAGGCACTTATGGCAGCGTAAAGACTAAGGATTAACAGTAGTTCGTTTGGATCAAAAAGTGGTCACGGGCCCATAACTTTTTTGTCACGATAGATATCTTCATCTTAAAAATTTTCATACATCTTTTTGGAATTAATAAAGAACATTAGAACATTAGAACAATGGTTTTCCATCTCTATTTTTTATTTATTTAGAGGATTTAGTAAATTTACGGCGCGCCGTGTGCAATAAAATTTGCAACGAATCAGTATCTTAGGCCTAGGTCATTGTTAAAAACGTGATCCAATAAATATTTTATAAGTTTATAATTTTTTAAGTGTTACGTAACGTTTTTACTGATAATAATGTGGTGTACTCAATAGGATCCAGGTAACACGTTGGACATGATTTTATAATAAAAAAAAATGCTAGCCCAAGTCGCATGCTCTCAAATCCATTTTGACGGTGAAAATCGATGAAAAAACAGTGACGCGATTGTTGACCCATAAAAATATTAATGTGGTGTACTCAGTAGGATTCAGTTAACACGCTGGACATGATTTTATAATTTAAAAAAATGCTAGCCCAAGTCGCATGCTCTTGAAGCCATTTTGACGCGGAAAATTGATAAAAAAAATTGTTTAAACAAACCAGCATTCGTTTGGAACTATGCACGTGACATACTTTCTGGGTCCAAGGAATACAGGAAAAAAAATTCTATTAAAAAAAATGTTCACCCGAAATATGTAAGTAGTTAATTTTTTTTTAATCCGAAAAAAATAGAAGGAATTCGTGTCCCCGGAAAAAAAGGTATCGGCGTATTCCCTATGATGCCCCGAATCTGCTGTTAAATTTTTAAGTCGTAAAAAAAATGTTTAAAAAAAACTTCCCCTCCATCCGCTAGCCCTTCATCCGCTACATTCAGCATCATTTTTCAGTTTACTACAAGTGAACCCTCCTTTTCTAAAAATAGAAAATAAATGATAGTTGTTTTGCATTATTTATAAACACCAAGTTTTCGTGACGTTCGTAGCAGAGTGACATGTGTTTTTAAAATTGCGCGACATCTATATTTTTAAGTAAAAACGATATTAATTAGCTGTGGAAACGACTATATTTCCCTTACCAGATGTTCTATAAAACAACAGAGAAGAAAAGCTGCCAAATTTATGAATCATATTCTAATTCAGACAAATACTTACTGTCACAAAATGATAGGACGATATTACCCCCTCTACTTAAATTAAACAAGTAAAAAGAAGGTGAAACGGAAAAGCATTATAGATGGGTGGCGACATCTTTAAATCGTTAACCTACGATAAAAATGTACCTATATTAAAAATGTTTTTGTAGGATATTTAAAACGCTTTTTAACTTTGAAATTCAAAGTTTGAATATTTGTCACACGAACGATAAATATTAAGCCATTTATCGCCAAAAATATTAGGATTTTCCCCTTTGCAAAACCCAATGTTAACTAAAGTCCAATAATTATAATTAAATGGAAAAAAATCACAAATTAATTTGTTTTTTAAAAACTGAGGCATGACCTACAAAATTTTAAAAATTTTAGACAGTGGCGCTGAATTTCGGTAATGTAATCATAGGCAAAATTTTATTAAAAGGTGATTTTTATGAAACTTAGCTTCGTCAATTCTGTTTAGAAAGTAAATATTGCCACATAAAAACCTTTATATACTCTGTCTCGAAAACAAAAGAAAGATAGTGGAAAACTTTTTTTTGAGCACTTGTAGCTTGTTGGGTCTATTTTAACTGGTATAAATTTTATTTTGATAACTGTTAATCTCGTAAAAAAAAGAAAAAACAAGTGATTTGTGTTGGGTGAATCACACTGTATATTTCAACAAAATAATTTGAAGCATTTATTTTTGATAATTGAACTAATTTAGTGTATTACAGTTTTTAAGGGACACTTTATATAATATATAATTCTTGTAATATTTCCAGTCTTTCAACCGAAAATAAATTATACTGAAGGATTTCTCACAGATGTAAAAGATGAAAAATAATTTAATGGCTAAAAATAGTGTTAATTCACAAAATAGAGGAAGCCGCCTTGGGTATACGCCTCTTTTAGTAACAAGCTTCTTGACACCATAACTGATTTGAACTTTTTTTTAATGCACATGTTACATTGTATTTGACACTTTATTTCAACACTTTTTAATCATTGATTTATTATAGGTCTATAACTACTGATCTATTAGACCTTGTTTCAGGGTTTTCATTTTGTCCGGGTGGACAAAACTTGACGGAAGTATACAAATTTTGGCGGACTGGACAAAATCAAAAAAACTGATTTTGTCCATAAATTCTGGAAAAAATTGAACAAAATTAAAATAAAATTAAATAATAAATTTTAAAACATGTAACTATTTTTATTAAATACGTATTAATACATAGAAACAAAAAAAAAACACTTAAATAACGAAAACAAAATAAAACATAAAACATAACGAAAAATACGTGACAAAGTTTAGGTAAGAATTTTTTTTTTTTTTCTAAATGTAATGTTCCCAGAGTAAAATCGTGATTTTTTTTAAGGATTTCAGGACATTTTTTTCTGAAATTTAAGGACTTTTTAAGGACATTTTAAAATAATTTATAAAATGTTTAAGGTAGTATAAATTAAACGATTAAGTTGAAAAGTTTTATTTTTGTCATTTTTTAATGGCAATGCCCTAGGATAGTTATAGATTTTGAATGAGCACGAAAAAATAAAAAAAAAAACATTTTTAATACTATATTAAATCATCAGAGTTATACAATAAAATAATAATAAAATAATAATAAATAAATTATGTCTCAAAGTGTCACTCCGACACTGACCCCCTCTATGAAGTTTTTTTTTTAATTTTAGGTCGATAACAATACCTACTTTATTTTTTTTAGGAGAAAGTAAAACATAAATTGTTAAAAAATACTGGAAAATTTTGAAAATTCTGGAAAATTGGAAAAAAAAGGAGTGGCCACTAGCGGCACTATGGATAGAAAATAATTATATTAGCACTTTCTTTTTGTTGCTCTAGCTCATTTAAAGCAGATACGCTTTTCCATGCATCTAGACTGGGCAATGATAATTTTGTCTTCTCTATAAAAAGGTTAAAACTTTTCTGGGTGGAATAAAATAAAAAGCCGTGAAGATATGTACCTAATGCTACGCATTCCATTATATACTATTCACAGTAAACAGTATATTGAATTTTCCAAAATAATTAAAAAATAATAATTAAAAAAATATATTATTTTAAACAGATCTTTTTTTTTTTTCAAATAAGAAAATTTTTGAAAAAATTATTTTTTACAGAAATAACTTTTCAAAAAAAATTATATCAATTTTCTATTTACGTAAAACGAAAAATTAAAAAATAATAATGTTTAAAAAAAACTCAAAAAAAAACTTTTTTATCTAAATTTTTTAGTTTTCTTTTTGCGAAAAACGAAAAAAATTAGATTTTTTTTTTCTTTTAAATGATAGTTTTTAATTTTTTTTTTAATTTTAACCCCCCATAACTTTTTTGTTTTTGAGGGGATTACTTTCAAAATTGGTAGAATTGATCTTTATAATAAAAGTAATTTTTTTTTCCTAAAAAACTTAAGTTAGTCGAAATTTTCTTTCAGGTTTTTTCGATTTTTTTTTAAGTTTAACCCCTCATAACTTTTTTGTTTTTGGGGGGATTACTTAAGGACACTAGATTAGTTGAGTCTACTTCACAGTGAAGTAGACTCGAGTAGACTCAACTAATCTAGTGTCGTTAGGATTACTTTCAAAGACAATAATGATCTTCCCCTCATAAAACTTGATTTTTCCTGAAAATTTCGAGTCGATCGTATAATTTTTTCTTGAGTTATCGTGTCCACAAAAAACGTGACATTTTGGAAAATTCGAAACTACCTATTCTAGCGCAGGCGCTGTGAATAGTATTCTAATGAGACTCCTTTTTTCTTGAAGCTGTTTTTCCAATCTCGGCTTAGCATTCATTAAAAATGATAGAATATTTACTGTATGTTTTTTATATTAATTCTTATAAATAAACATTTTAAAATTTAGAGAAGTTATATAATGACCTATTTTATAAAAAAAGCATTCCACCAAAAAGGCTTGTTTTGGCGCCCCTTAATGCTAATCCCGGGGAGAAGGCTTGTTTCTACCTTTATTTACTACCCTTTAATCAGAATGAATCCAAAGATTTGCCAAATGGAAAACTATTCAGGGGGTGTCATTAAGTCCGACCCTGAGGAGGTAATTCAAAAAATTTTACTGCATTTCACAAAATTTAAAAACTTTTGAAGTGATTTTGTACCTTTTCTTAAAAAAAAAACTAGAAGCCTAAGAAAAAGCGCCGCAGGCGTTTTTTTTTCTTAACTTTACATACATTTGCTTTTACGTTTAATTTATGTTATAAAAAGTACGGACAAAATACGGACAAACGTTTAAATACGGACATTCTACGGACATAAATTTTAGTACGGACAGAGCATCAAAAATACGGACTGTCCGTACTAAATACGGACGTATGGCAAGCTTACATATCCCATATTTGCAATTCTAAAACATTTAACCGACGCGCATCACCAAGATGGCTGGAGTATAACTTCCAGCGCATCACACAAATGAATACACTTTGCATGCGCATGCGAAAAGAGACATATAGTAGCAACAGCTTTCTAACTTTATAGTGATAGTTTACAAGAAAAACACTAGATGTCGATTTGCTATACAAAAAATATTCTCTTAACGATTTATGTTATTTTATTTATCAAGTTTCCAGTCTTGACAAGACTTCAACCAAGGGCCAGATTTAAGGATTTTAAGGACAAATTGTTTTTTTCAATGACAAATTACCCAATTTAAGGATTTTTAAGGATTTAAGGACAAGTGGGAGCCCTGAAATATATACTTTAAACTTTATTTTCTTTTTTACATAGTGATTTACCCTGAACATGAAAAAAAACAATTTTTGTAAAAATATTTGTCATATTTTTTTTCGTTTGGACTTTTTTTTTGACCCCCCTTTCCATTTAAAAAAATGTGCCCCCATGCCCCCATTTTAAGAGCTAAAAGTATTAAATATATGCTTAAAGATAGCTTAAGTTGCCTTATTTAAAAGTTCCAAATTTAAAGTCGATATCTCAACTGGTTCAAAAGTTAAGAGGAGGCAGGGTGACTTTTGGACCGCTCTGTATGTTATAAAACGTTTCATTGTAATGAAATAAACGACTACGTTTTGCCACGTAAATGAACATCAATTTTTTGGGACAAACATTATTGATACCAACTTTTTTTGTTCGATCTCAAAGGCTTTGCTTAGTTTATAAAATAATAACACTATCAAGTGTCTTTTAAAATATAATTAGAAAGAAGTAAATATAATGCAACACTTTGTACACATAAAATAAATATGTATATAAAAATGTTGCTGGGGGCAACAAAATTTCGATAAAAATTACTATTAAACCAATATTTTCTCTCAACATAAAATATTTATTACACTGTATTTTAAGTTTTCAAATAAAACCATTTGAGTAGTACTAGAATATGTAAGATTCTTAAAAAAAAGTAAATAACTTTTTTTAGCGTGGGTAGAAAGTAGTAAAAATTTGATTTTGACCCATAAACTAAAATTAACATAATAGGTTATTTTCCTATTTGCCCCATCCCGATTTATACCAAAAAGAATTCTAACCGAGAACTTCAGAAAGGAAAAATATGTACGAAATTTGAACTCTTTACCTCAAAGCATTTTTGAGTTATCGTGCCCACAAGCATTACCGGATAGACCACCACCCCGAGGGGTGGTAGTGTTGGAACAGAAACAGTTTCAGTGACCTCGGAAACCTCTATATGCCAGTTTTTACGAAAATACTGTAATCGTTTGAAAATTATTACACCTTCCCCGCAAAGGTGAAGTTAAAACAAATTCAACTCAAACAAACCCTTTATACCAATTTTTACGAAAACATTGAAAAATGATTGACCCCCACGGGATGAAGTAAGAAAATATTTATTCCAGAGCTTAGTTCAGAAACCTAAAAAAACCCTGTATAGCAATTTTCACTAAAACATATTGTAAATATTTAAAAATAATTACTCCCTTTCCGCCGGGGGTATAGAAAAAAAATGTTTGAACAGATACAGTTTGAGCGACCTTAAAAACCCCCATACACAAATTTTAAAGAAAATATTAAAAATTATTTATTTTCAAAAAAAAAAAATTAATTTACGGTAATTTAAGTTTTAACTAATTTCGTTTAAGGGGTCTTTCTACCTTCTACATTCAAACCAAACAATGTCAGAAAAAAAAAACAAAAAAAACTTCTCTCCCAGGTCGCTATAATAAAAAGTAGGAGTATTTTTATGAAATTTTATGACTTTTATGACAGTAATTATATTTTATGACGATTTTAGGACAAATTGGGTCATTTTATGACATTTTATGATTTTATGACAAGTGGGAGGCCTGGGGTAGCCAAAATATAAAATCTCTACAGCCTTTATTAACGCGAGAAACGGGGTATGAAGTGTATGAATTTTGGTCAATTTGCGTGACGTATTTTATGGACCACCTGTTTACTTTAAAACATATTTTAAAAAAAAAACTTGTAGCAAACTTTTTGTTTTCTAAATCCAACTCAGGCTTAAACTTAACCCATTAGCGCCCAGGCTTTTTTTTTCTAATTTTTCTTTTATTTTTTGTATAAAATCTAAGCGTTAATTGGTAAACCAGTTAACCAACCGGGATGATTTCTATGTGATTTTCGGTAATATCGAGCTTTACCCGCCAGAATTTTTTATGTCAATTTTTGGTTCAAATCAGTGATACCACTTGGTATCATTGGGCGTTAATGGGTTAAGCTGCTGAATCCAAATCAGCACCATATTTAATCCGAGATTTAATCTAACTGGTATGGTTTCCAAGATAAATCAAAGTTAAAATGATAATTTTTGAAGCCAGATTAGAATTCAGCGCTTCAAAATGTATAAGAATAGTATAGGATGGGATATGTCAGTCCTAGAGGTGTGCGCCGCGAAAATTTTTGCGGCGCACAGTGGCGGATTTGCCTAGATTGATGGCCAAAATAGGGGGAAATAAAATTAACGCAATCGAAAAAAAGGAATAGTAGATCGTTTATATAACACTTCAGTGCATGTAAAAATCATGTTCTTAGACTCCCTAAAGGCATAATTAATTTTTGCTAGTACCTTAAACTTTGACTTTTTTTAAGGAAAACTTGATTATATCGGCTACCAAAAAATACCTTACTTTTAAGCTAATTTTTGACAAATTCTGAAGCCAGATTAGGATTCAGCGCTTCAAAATGTAAAAGAATAGTATAGGATGGGATATTAGGGTGGTTAAAAAAATTCAAACTGAATTTGGGATAAAGCCCTGTACGTTAAATTATTCTCCTATACTCCAAAAAAAAAATGGAGTTGATTGTGGTACATTTAGGGGTGTTTTAGGGGCCCTAAACTTTCAAATTTAGGCTACTTTACAGGTTTATTTCGACTCAATATATCACCCTAACAGTTTTGGAAATGTGGAATGATTTTTAAACCTAAACTTTAACCAATATGTAAATATATATATTTTTAATTTTCAGGCCGATGAAAAAACCCAAAATAAAAAATCTGTAATTTTTTTCATGCTTTTTTTATATAAATTGACCACTTACTAGGGATAGAAATCTCAACTGCCTCACGCGGATTATGATACCCCTATAACTCTACAATAAACGTGCAAAATTGGGAGTCTGTGATATAACGGGAAGAGCTCGCTAAAATGCACTATTTTAAAAAATTGCATAATTTACTGTTATTTTTTTCGGCTGTTTCAGAGTTTTTTATTAGTAGCCGTTGAAATACTGCGTAATTATGATTTAATATCCTGGTGCTATATTTATTCTTAGCGTTTACTAATTTTGGGACAACTGAATTATTTTTTGGGCTCTGCAAGGGGTTAAAATTTACAAAAATTTCCGATTTTATCATATTTATTATTGTTTTCAGAGTTTTTTATTACTAACCGTTAAAATACTCCGTAATTATGATCTAATACGATGGTACTATATTTATTCTTAGCGTCTACTAACTTTTGGGACCACTGAATAATTTTTTGGGGCATGCAAGGGGTCCAAATTTTCAAAAATGGCCGATTTTTTCATATTTATTATTGGTTTTCACAGTATTTTATTACTAGCCGTTTGGTTACTGCGTAATTATGTTCTAATATCATATATCTATCTATATCATATATCTATTCCTAATGTTTACTAGCTATTGGGACCATGGCTTAATTTTTTGGGCTCTGCAAGGGTTACTCAGTGCTTTTTTTTTATTATTTGGTATCGCTTAAGCTCAAACTCAGGACTTATTTCGCCTATAAAGTCCATTTTGTATTAAAAACTAATGTTAACTACTTGACGAAATTTATTTATACGTCAAGTTGATGTTTATGGATACTTGATTTTTAAGGCCACTTAATTTTTAAAATAAATTTTATAAGCTTACCTAATTTTATTATTTAGGAATAAAAAACATTAATAAATCTGATAAATACGGCCATTTTTGAACATTTGGACCCCTTGCAGGCCCCAAAAAATTATTCAATAGTCCCAAAGGTTAGAACACGCTAAGAATAAATATAGTACAATGACATTAGATCATAATTACGCAGTATTTCAACGGCTAGTAATAAAAAATCTCGCAAAAAAATATTAAATATGATGAAATGGGCCATTTTTGAAATTTAGCACCCCTTAGAGGGCCCAAAAAATAATTGATTGGTCCCAAAAGTTAGTAAACGATAAGAATAAATATATCACTCGGATATTATAATTACGCAGTATTTTAACGGCTAGTAATTAAAAAATCCCTGAAAACTATAACAAATATGACAAAATCGGCAATTTTTGAAAATTTGAACCCCTTGCAGGGCCCAAAAAATTATTCAATGGCCCCAAAGGT
The DNA here is from genome assembly GCA_958510825.1 of Brachypterus glaber. Lineage (NCBI taxonomy): Eukaryota > Metazoa > Arthropoda > Insecta > Coleoptera > Kateretidae > Brachypterus > Brachypterus glaber. The sequence continues at coordinate 12,764,144 of OY294053.1, read as the reverse complement.
TAGTACACGCTAATAATAAATATAGTAGCATGATATTAGATAATTACGCAGTATTTCAACGGCTAGTAATAAAAAATCTCTCAAAACAATAATAAATATGATAAAATCAGTAATTTTTGAAAATTTGGACCCCTTACAGGGCCCAAAAAATAATTCAGTGGTGCCACAAGATATTAAACCCCTTGCAGGGCCCAAAAAATAATTCAGTGGTTCCAAAAGTTAGTAAACGCTAAGAATAAATATAGCACCATGATACTAGATCATAATTACGCAGTATTTCAACGGCTACTAATAAAAAACTCTGAAACAGTAAATTATGTAATTTTTAAGAATAGTGCATTTTAGCGAGCTCTTCCCGTTATCTGCCAGACCCCCAATTTTGCATGTTTATTGTAGGGTTATTGGGGTATCATAATCCGCGTGAGGCAGTTGAGATTCGTATCCCTAGTAAGTGGTCAGTTGGATTTTATATGAAAAAAGCATGAAATAAATGACAAATTTTAATTTTTGGGCCCCCCGTATGACCCCTTAAAGTTTTTTCATCGGCCTAAAAATTATTAATATGTATATTTACATATCGGTTAAAGTTGAGGTTTAAAATCATTCCACATTTCCAAAACTGTTAAGGTGATATATTGAGTAGAAATAAATCTGTTAAGTAGCCTAAATTTGAAAGTTTACGGCCCCTAAACTACCCCTAAATGTACCACGATCAACACCAAATTTTTTTTGGAGTATATTGCCCTATAGAGGAATAATTTAACGTACAGGTCGTTTTCCCAAATTTAGTTTGATTTTTTTTTAAACACCCTAATGGGATATGTCAGTCCTAGAGGTGTGGGCCGCGAAAATTTTTGCGGCGCACAGTGACGGATTTGCCTAGATTGATGGCCAAAATAGGGGGAATCAAAATTAACGCAATCGAAAAAAGGAATAGTAGATCGTTTATATAACACTTCAGTGCATGTAAAAATCATGTTCTTAGACTCCCTAAAGGCATAATTAATTTTTGCTAGTACCTTAAACTTTGAGTTTTTTTAAGAAAAACTTGATTATATCGGCTACCAAAAAATACCTTACTTTTAAGCTAAAAATTTAACCTCTCCCTAAAAATAATTACTAAATGTTATACTTCATGTTCATTCTAGATGTATTAAGGTATGTTTTCGTGAAAAAAAGATTAATATATGTGTAATAGTTTTTAATCTAGGGCAATTTAATTAAACTAAGCAAATGCGATTTTTTTTTAAGTTTTTTATTTACGAACAGAGATTTGGTTGCTGATTAACCCTGATTAAGCTAAGATATAGGCACTGAAGCCACTTAGCTAGCTTGTGGCACAAAAGCCTTCACCCCGTTTTGCCTCCATTTAAAAAAAAAATTAAAAAACTGTAATGATGCATTTTTTGAAACAATATTTTTTTAACAAAAATTATTAAAAAGTGACGAAATCCCAACCATAACTTCAAAATAGCTCATAAATGATTTAACACGTTCGCTGCCGACGCACAGTGGTATAGAATGTAGCTGTCGTGTTGAAAATTAATTTTCCGCTTTATTAGTAGAGATAGAAAACTGAATTTAATTTTACTTTGTAGAGAAATGTTTATGCTTTAAAGCGATGTATTGAAAAGTTATTTTTCTTAACACGTTCGCTGCCAGTTTGTATTTGTATAGTGCCCCCAAAGCAAACAAATGACATCACGTATGTACGTACGCTTTTTGCTAACACGATAACTCAAGATGGTTTCAGTAAAAAAAAAGTCACACAGGCACACAGGTAAATCATCCCAGATTAAGGGATTATATAGCCTTTTAAATTTTTTGGATTTTTCCATAATAAGCTGTGTACTAAAATTACCTGGTATTAATAATTTTTAATTCGACAGGGTTATAAATTTACACAATTTCTAATATAGCTCATTTATAAAGTGAGTTTCGCGAAAGGAGAGTGAGACATTTTTATTATTATTATTATTATTATTGTTATTATTATTATTATTTGAAATAAAACCCGACAGGTCCTCCACGTCCGTGGAGTAAGCCTCTACCGTGACCGGTTATCGTGTGCTCTGAGTAAATTGAGAGACCCCAGGATTACTGCTTTCTGCATGCGACCAGCCAGAATTTCGGCTGAGTCGCGACATGCCGGTATGGTTTTGAGGTTAGAGAGAAAGCTGTCATTTATACCACCAAGGGATCCAACAATAAGCACCACCAGTTATAGAGTGGTCTGGATACAGTCTGCGGAGTTGAAAAAGAAGATCCTGATATGTTGTCCGCTTGTCCTCCTCCTTCAAAACAATGTTTCTTTCGGCTGGGGCCGAGAACTCAATAACAAACATTGTTTTGGCATTGTGGTCGAGGACGATATCTGGCTTATTGGCTTGTATTTGCCTTAGGGTGGAGAATGAATAGTTCCAATATATGCGGCATCTATCATTCTCCACCACGGACTCAATATCAGCTGGAGCATAGGGCAACACTGGTGTTTCGTCTAACCCATACGAGTGCCTGAGAAAGTAATAAAGCACTCGTAAGGCCGCGTTATGTCTGCGAATATATGCCGAGACCGCATATGTGGAACATGCAGAAAGTAAATGCATGATGGTCTCTGGCATTTTTCGACAGACCTGCAGTTGGTATCAGGAACCTGCATTCCCATAACGCGACTCCGGTAGACTAATGTGTTAAAAACACCATCTTTGCGTTTAAAATGGGGTTGAAAATGGGTATTATTGTCAAAATTACTTAAAAAAAAACAAATAATTTTTTAAAAATGCCTAATTTCATCATAAAAAAATGTTAATTATACTTTTAAACTAATTTTAGTTGACATAAAGTTAAATAAAAATTTATAAAAAAAAAACTTTTTAGCACAAAAAATTGAATAATCAAAACCTTAAAAAGATTTTTTAAAATTTTAAAAATGTTAATTTAAATAGAGAATTTTATAAGCTTTAAAATGATGTATCACACGACCCCCCTTTCTATTTAAAAAATGTCCCCCCATGCCCCCCTGCCCACATTTTAAGAGCTGAAAATATCAAATATATGCTAGTTTAAGTTGTCTTATTTAAGAGTTCTAAATTTGAAGTCGATATCTTAACTCGTTCAAAAGTTAAAAAGGGGGGGGGGTGACTTTTGGACCGCACTGTATATATTTTTACAAAATGTTGTCATTTTATTAATGTTATTTAGAAAACTGTTAGTTTTATACAATAATCAGTATTTTTACTTTATCCATTAATAATTTTACTATAAGCATTATACAAGTACAAATAAATTTTAAAGAACTTTTTATCTTTTAATGTAAATTAACAAAACCTTATTAATTTTGCAAACAAAATTGCGTTATTACTAAACTTATTGTGAATTTATCTTAATAAGACTAGCAAAGAAGCGGAACACGCATCAGGCTGTTCCGTTTGGTTTGGACTCCTCCTTGCACCAGTTGATGCCGTAGCACGTTGTGGTGAGACGCAGGAAGCAGGAAAATGTTTTTTTTTTAATTTAGCTGTGTTTTGTTTAGTGTTGTTATATTTATAATCGGTGAGCAAGTTATCCTTGTTATTTAGATGTTATTTTGTAGTTATTGAAGGTGCAGGTTACATTTTGGCTAATATATCCATAGTTGTGCAGAGCTGTCGGCAGGTTTTACGAAGAATAGGTTTTTATTTGTCTTAATGCCAAATAGAGATAGTCTTAGTTATAGTATAGATTGAGATTTACAACGTGCTTTTGAAAATTTTTAATGATCTCTAACCGTTTACGAGATAAAATGCATGGGCGGGATATTTGAAACACCCTGTACACAGAGACAATTATTCTAGTTTAGTAGTATTATAGTTGTATAGTTTGTTAAAATATTTATGTAATAAAAACACCTTTCAGTTTATAATGTGTTTTATTTGTAGTTTCAACTTCATACCCACACCATTTGTTTTCCATTTTCTTTGCTATACATAGCAGTAAAATTGTAAAATTCAGTTTTAATTTCACAAAAAAAAAAATGTGAAATTACATTTTTTTTTTTAAATATGTAACTTCTTGTTTGCAACTTGTAAAAACACTGTAATAGTTATCGTAAAAATGTGAAATATTTGTAATAATGTGTAGAATTAGAAATAAGTTGTTTATTTAAGCAATGAATTTACAATATTTTTGTAAATATACTATAAAAGAAATTAAAACTGCTATTATAAATGAAACAAATTTAAACAACGATTGAAAATATAGTACATACTATATGGTAATTTTACTCGTCTCTTATGAATTTTAAATATTCTTTTGTAATATTATCAATACTATTGTGATAATTTAAACAAATGTTTTGTAATTTTAGAAAATAATTTAATACGTATTTTTACATAACTAGTAGTAAATAGTATATTATTTACCAAGTGAGAGAAGTTTAACATTTTTGACCTGCGTCAAATTGCGCAAGACGCGGTCTAAAATGTTAAATCTTCACTTACGTGGAAAATATAGTATTTTTTTCACTACCAGTACAATTAATTAGCTATTTATTTATTTATTTTACTAAAATTTAATGAAAAAGCTTATAAATTTAAAATATCACGCTGGCCGTTCGCGGCCATTAAAAAAACAAATGAATACTTGACATTTCTGGTAGAAATTTTCTGCTGATCTGCTAAAATTATTAAGTTAGAAAGTGTTTCCGTGTTAAGTGTGATAAAATATATAAAAATGGAAAGTGAAATGCAAAGTGATGATTCTGGTACTCCCCCAGAAATAAGGGGACAGGCGAAAACTGTGAGGGAGAATCTATTGCCTCAAAAATCGATATATGGGGGTTGTACCTCTAGTAATCTATGATCCTTACGGTAATATATGGGTTGTATAATCTATGGTTGAATATGATGGACCAATGATTTTCACTTTTTGAAATGTTTTTTGTAAAACATATTTTATAGGTACTAATTTAGTTAATATTTTTTAATTTATCATGCAATAAATAAATTTGGTGCCTAAAGACACTTGTAAATAGCAATGTGATTTAATAATTAAGTGAAACGTCAGATGCCAAAACAGCTGAATAAAAATTCATTATTAACCATGGTGCAATTTCATTATTTTTAGAACCTCTGGCGTCATAGGTAGAGAAATAATATTTCTACCAATGAAAAGAACAGTAATAAAGATGTGCTTTTAGGCTGGTGGTGAAAAAAATATATTACGCTAATAAACTTACTTGATAGTGTTTGGCAAAAAATAACCATCGATAGTAATAGAAATTTTACAACAAAATTTTTTCAGTTCACACTCTAAATTGGTCCGTTAATCTTACAGTAGTTTTAACTGTAATAATTAAAGCAAATTTACAATGTCAGAATGTGAATTTACAATATTTATTAAATTAACCTCAATATTACTGGGTTTTGTAAAATCTCAGCTCTTTTCCTGTCGGTACAGTAATTTTGCATTAAAATTTAAGCATGTGGTCCAAAAACCCGGCACTTTTACAGACAGTCTCGAAAATTACAAGAGCCCATAATAATGCTTAAAACACTCATTAAACTCGCTGCTTTAATCACTGTGAAATCACAGGTACCTGTAAAATCAAGGCCGGCAATGCTTCATCGAGGCCATGTTCGCTGTTTATTGACGCCTGTCTTGTTAATTAGTCGTGGTGTGCGTTTTAAGTGGATGTGAGTATTTTTTTAAGATATTATTTAAATATTATTTTGCTGAGGGGTAAGTACGACAATTTATCATATATATATATATATATATATATATATATATATATATATATATATATATATATATATATATATATATATATTAGAGTAAATAGTAAGTTAATATAAGAATAATTTGGTAGTTATGTATCATTGTACTTTTTGTGGGCATTCGTTCAATATAGTAAACAAATACAATGCGCACTTATACCTTCATAGGAATAATACTAATAGAAAAACATTTAATTGTTTGCATAGTAATTGCTTTCTTAAGTTTAAATTGTTTTCAGGTTTTAAAACACATATTTTTAGAGATCATCCTGAAAATCACTGTAAAAATACAAGACTACAGTAAATCTGCAGTAATATTGCTTGAAAATTACCATAATAATAGCTTACATTCTACAAAAGATAGCAGTAAAATTACCAAAATAAAAATTCACATTTTTACAGATAACTGTGAATTTACAGTACTGATTTAAATTTACCACTTTCTTTGCTGGCAACATATGACCTACTTTATTTGCTGTAAAATTACCATATTTGCATTTACAGTGCAGGTGAATTTTTGATATATTTAGTGTTTGGATAGGCAGTTGTTTAAAGGCCATTTGGCACCGATAGAGGTAGAGGGTGACCAAATTTGAACTTTTGCAATTTTTGGAAAATATTTTAATTTTTATACCTATCTAGCTGGGGCTAGGTTAAATCCCGCAAGGTGAATTTTTGATATGTTTAGTGTTTTATAATAGGCAGTTTTTAAAGGCCATTTGACACCCATAAAAGTGGTAGAGGGTGACCAAATTTGAACTTATACGAAAATTTTGTTTTTTGAAAAATATTTTTATTTTTATACATATCTATGGGGCTAGGTTAAATCCCGCTAGGTGAATTTTTGATATGTTTAGTATTTTGTAATGGGTAGTTGTTTAAAGGCCATTTGGCACCGATAAAAGTGGTAGAGGGTGATCAAATTTGAACTTATACGAAAATTTTGCATTTTTTTGAAGAATATTTTTATTATTATACCTATCTAGCCGGGGCTATATTAAATTCCGCCAGGTTAATTTTTGATGTTTAGTGTTTTATAATAGGTAGTTGTTTAAAGGCCATTTGACATAAAGCTGAAGTTTGCAACGTTTTTTTGCATCGAAAATTTAAATAGTGTATTAAAGCACTTATTCCATAACACGTTTTTAGCGCACTAGTACTTTAGAAAACTCGCCGCAAGCGGCTTGTTTTCTAAACTTGTACTCGTGCGCTAAAACGTATGGTATGAAACTAGTATTTTAATATACTATTTGAATTTTCGTTGCAAAAAAACGTTGCAAACTTCAGCTTCATCAATTGGCACCGATAAAAGTGGTAGAGGGTGACCAAGTTTGAACTTATTCGAAAATTTTACAATTTTTTGAAAAATATTTTTATTTTTTATACCTATCTAGCTGGGGCTAGGTTAAATCCCGCCATGACCTGCAGGTGAATTTTTGATATGTTTAGTGTTTTGTAATAGGTGGTTGTTTAAAGGCCATTTGGCACCGATAAAAGTGGTAGAGGGTAACCAAATTTCAGCTTATATGAAAATTTTGCAATTTTTTGAAAAATATTTTTATTTTTATACCTATCTAGCTGGGGCTAGGTTAAATCCCGCGAGGTGAATTTTTGATATGTTTTGTGTTTAATGATAGGAAGTAGTTTAAAGTCTATTTGGCACCGATAAAAGTTACAGAACATGATAAAATTTGAACTTGTACGAACATATTGCAATTTTTTTAAAATTCTTACCTATCTAGCCGGGGCTAGGATAATTTCCGCCAGGTGAATTATTGATATGTTGTGTGTTCAATGATAGGAAGTAGTTTAAAGTCTATTTGGCACCGATAAAAGTTACAGAACATAACCAAATTTGAACTTGTACGAAAATTTTGCAATTTTTTTAAATATTTTTAATTTTGTCGCCTCTCTAGCTGGGGCTAGGTTAAATCCCGCCAGGTGAATTTTTGATATGTTTAGTGTTTTATAACAGGTAGTTGTTTGAAGGGTATTTGGCACCGATTCAAATAGTACCCGGTGACCAAATTTGAACTTATACGAAAATTTTGCAATTTTTTTAATTATTTTTCATTTTGTCGCCTCTCTAGCTGGGGCTTAGTTAAATCCCGCCAGGTGAATTTTTTGATATGTTTAGTGTTTTATAACAGGTAGTTGTTTGAAGGGTATTTGGCACCGATTCAAATAGTACCCGGTGACCAAATTTGAACTTATACGAAAATTTTGCAATTTTTTTAAATATTTTTCATTTTGTCGCCTCTCTAGCTGGGGCTAGGTTAAATCCCGCCAGGTGAATTTTTGATATGTTTAGTGTTTTATAATAGGTAGTTGTTTAAAGGGTATTTGGCACCGATTCAGATAGTACCCGGTGACCAAATTTGAACTTATACGAAAATTTTGCAATTTTTTTTAAATATTTTTCATTTTGTCGCCTCTCTAGCTGGGGCTAGGTTAAATCCCGCCAGGTGAATTTTTGATATGTTCAGTGTTTTATAACAGGTAGTTGTTTGAAGGGTATTTGGCACCGATTCAAGTAGTACCCGATGGCCATATTTGAACTTATACCTAAATTTTCACATGTTTTTTGCTTTTTTATTTATTTATGGAGCCAAAAGGGCTCAATTCGATCTAAAACTACTTACTACTGGTCTTTTATTGTTTTTAAATGAAATCGAGTCGATTTTAAAATTTTTGAATTTTCGTTGCAAAAAAACGTTGCAAACTTCAGCTTCATTTATATATAAAGTGGAAGTTTGCAACGTTTTTTTGCAACGAAAATTCAAATAGTATATTAAAGTACTAGTTTCATAACATACGTTTTCAGCACACGAGTACAAGTTTAGAAAACAAGCCACTTGAGGCGAGTTTTCTAAAGTACTAGTGCGCTAAAAACGTGTTATAAAATAAGTGCTTTAATATACTATTTGAATTTTCGATGCAAAAAAACGTTGCAAACTTCAGCTTCATTAAGCAGTTTCATATAATTCATATTAATCATTATTATTAATTTTAAAAATCTAGTTCTTGAAAATTTATGTAAACATCTTGTTTTCTACTTTACGTTTAATTAATAGAAGGGTTTTAACTTAAAATGCTTGTTTTTTATATTATTTTATTGATTTAGTGCTTTTTACTTGTAAGCGGCGTCGTGGGCCTACAAATTTTTTTAAAATTAATGTTATTTCATTACCTATCTAGCCGGGGCTACGTTAATTTCCGCTCGGTAATTTTTTGATATGTTTTGAGTTTTATTATGGGGAGTTGTTTAAAGACTATTTGGCGCCGATAAAAGCTGGAGAGGATGTCCAAATTTCGACTTGTACGAAAATTTTGCAATTTTTTTAAAATTAATGTTATTTCATTACCTATCTAGCCGGGGCTACGTTAATTTCCGCTCGGTAATTTTTTGATATGTTTTGAGTTTTATCATGGGGAGTTGTTTAAAGACTATTTGGCGCCGATAAAAGCTGGAGAGGATGTCCAAATTTCGAGTTGTACGAAAATTTTGCAATTTTTTTAAAATTAATGTTATTTCATTACCTATCTAGCCGGGGCTACGTTAATTTCCGCTCGGTAATTTTTTGATATGTTTTGAGTTTTATCATGGGGAGTTGTTTAAAGACTATTTGGCGCCGATAAAAGCTGGAGAGGATGTCCAAATTTCGACTTGTATGAAAATTTTGCAATTTTTTTAAAATTAATGTTATTTCATTACCTATCTAGCCGGGGCTACGTTAATTTCCGCTCGGTAATTTTTTGATATGTTTTGAGTTTTATCATGGGGAGTTGTTTAAAGACTATTTGGCGCCGATAAAAGCTGGAGAGGATGTCCAAATTTCGACTTGTACGAAAATTTTGCAATTTTTTTAAAATTAATGTTATTTCATACCTATCTAGCCGGGGCTACGTTAATTTCCGCTCGGTAATTTTTTGATATGTTTTGAGTTTTATCATGGGGAGTTGTTTAAAGACTATTTGGCGCCGATAAAAGCTGGAGAGGATGGCCAAATTTCGACTTATACGAAAATTTTGCAATTTTTTTAAAATTAATGTTATTTCATTTCATCTAGCCGGGGCTATTTTAATTTCCGCTCGGTAATTTTTTGATATGTTTTGAGTTTTATCATAGAGAGTTGTTTAAAGACTATTTGGCGCCGATAAAGGCTGGAGAGGATGGCCAAATTTGAACTTATATGACAATTTTGACGTTTCCTGCCCTTATTTATTTATTTATGGACCCAAAAGGGCTTAATTCGATCTAAAACTACTTACTATCGGTTTTTTATTGTTTTTAAATTAAATCGAGTCGATTTTAAAAAAAATTTATTTTCGTTGCAAAAAAACGTTGCAAACTTCAGCTTCATAGTACTATGAAGCTGAAGTTTGCAACGTTTTTTTGCAACGAAAATTCAAACAATTATTTTATAACCTACGTTTTTGCGCCCGAGTAGTTTAGAAAACAAGCCGCTTGCGGCTAGTTTGCTAAAGTATTAGTGCGCTAAAAACGTGTTATGGAATAAGTGCTTTAATATACTATTTGAATTTTCGATGCAAAAAAACGTTTCATAACCTTTCTCAAGTTGGGACCCAGTCCGACACTGGTGCTTGATTCGATTTTTATCATAGTTTTAATTAGCGATTTAGATGAAAATTTTAATATTAAGATCAAGAATACGGAATACAAATATTTAGAAATTATAAAAAAGAACTAACCTTTTGCCAAAGTAATCCATTCTAATCCAAAAACTAGCAAAACCATCACCAGCACCCCTCTAATTCCATGGTTTTTGGATAAAACACAAAACAAACACATTTTACACACTGTACACTTTATGTGAGAAACACTTTAATAAATAACCTCTTTTTAGTTAATTTTCCCGAAAAGCTACGTAAATAATTGTTAAAAATTCGACAACAACACCTCCAACACGTGAACGCAGACTGACTCAAAACAATCGCTCGGCGGATGGATTCGAGTGTTCGAGCGAGGTCGGATAAAATCGGAAGCGGAACCCCTCCCTAATAAAGCTTGGGAGTATCGCGGAAAAAGCAGTTGTATACAGGGTAATCATTTGAAAACGAGTCACCCTAAATATCTCGCAAACTAAGCACCATTTGAAAAATATAAAAAAATAGGTCAATTTGATTTTTTGAGGGGGGAACTTAAACATATAGTTTTGGGGGTTTATCTCTCACCCCTTAACCCCCATCTATCCCAACATTAAAATCTAAGTAGGGAACCCTATCTTCTGAAAACGACCTTTGAAAGAGCTCAGAATATGCTTTATTTTGGTTAAAAAAAAATTAAATTCACCTACCGTTAAATTAAGGGTTGATCATTTAATTATAAAATAATTGGAAAGAAATCCTCACAAAAATAGCTTAATATTTAAAAAATAATTAAAATAGATTCGATTCATCTGGTGGTAACTACCAGCCACCCCCGTTTTTTTTATTTTCTTTATAAAAGAGAAAAAACCTTTGTCAGGATGTATGTGTGTATGGTATGTTAAAGACCCATTAGAATAGCTAGAAACTTGAAATACCCACAACTTACCTTCCGACCCCCCCAGAAAAAAAATTATAAATTAGAATTATAATTCTAAAATATAAAAGTATTGATATTTTTTAGTGTTTTCTTCATTTTATTGATTTTTTTTTGGGGGTGGGGGTCGGAGGGTAAGTTTCGAATTGTTTCTGTTCCTGTTCACCAAATTTCAAGTTCTAGCTTTTCTAAAAGCGTTTTACATGTTTACCCAATTTGCGGGTCACGACTGGTCGTGGCGAAACGAAACGTTAGATGGAATAGGCCACCACCCACTTTCAACCAAAATCCCTAGATAAAAAAACGGGTTTTCCGTACTGGAATAAAGGGCCTATACTCCATGTCATGAAATATTTGTTAAAAAACACCCAGCCGACACGGTCACTTCAAATTCACGTGAATTTTACGTCGGGACGAGACCAAATTGACGTAATTATCGTCAAACGTCAAATACACGTGATACTTATAAAAAATAAAAAAGTTTTTTCTAAACTAACTTCTCTACACAACAAAAACGCCTTTTCCAAATTAATTTCTCTACACCTTTTTATTGTTACGGGTGTCTTTGTCTCTTTTTCTTCTTACTTCAACCTTGACCTTGGGTGTCTTTGTCTCAATTACCTCAAAATACATATTTTGACATTTGTCATATTTTGATTGATAAAGCCAAATCGTCTTGTTACCTTAACTACCTCGTATCTCCAATCCAATCTTCCAGTGGGTGAAAATATCTAAGAAGATAAAACTTTGCATACTTATGTATTTGGATGCGGAAAATATATTGGTGAAGTATTCACATTGAGCAACCTTAAAAACACCAATATACTAATTTTTCATGAAAACTACCCCCCGATCCTAGGGGTGGATTTAGAAAAAAATTATTTTAAGACTCAGTTTTAGCGGCCTCGAAAACCTCAATATATCAATTTTCAAAAAAACTATCCCCCGTCCCTTAGGGGTGCAGTTAGAATTTTTTATTATCAGATCCACTTTCAGTAACCTCAAAAACCGCCCCTTAGGCGGTGGAGTTGGAATTTTCTTATCATCAGATTCACTTTCAACAACCTGAAAAAGTCCAATATACCAATTTTTACGAAAACTACCCACCCTCCTTCCCTCAGGGGGTGGAGTTAGTTTTTTTTATTATCAGTTTCGCTTTCAGCAACCTCAAAAACCCTAATATGCGAATTTTCACGAAAACTACCCCCAACCCTCGGGGGGTGGAATTAGAAAAAAAATGTTATCAGATTTAGTTTCGTGAACCCCAAAAACCCCTATGTACCAATTTTTACGAAAATATTGGAAAAATTTAAAAATATTTACCGCCTCACCCCCGTGGGGGTGGAGAAAATTTTTCATCAGATTCAATTTCAGCAACCTTAAAAACGCCAATATGGCAATTTTCAAATTTTTGTAAAAAAAATGTGGGTAATTCCAGCGTTGCTTACGTTCATTCTTAATGAAGCTGAAGTTTGCAACGTTTCTTTGCAACGAAAATTTAAATAGTATATTAAAGTACTAGTTTCATAGCATAAGTTATAGCGCACGAGTACAAGTTTAGAAACCAAGCCGCTTGCGGCGAGTTTTCTAAAGTACTAGTGCGCTAAAAACGTGTTATGGAATAAGTGCTTTAATATGCTATTTGAATTTTCGTTGCAAAAAAACGTTGCAAACTTCAGCTTCATCATTCTTACTTATATTATAACTTTTAAATGTATAAATTTATCAGTTATATTAAAACACATAATATTTAAATACAATATTAATTTTAAGTAAATAACAAAGTAACAAAACATATATTTATAATTAGTATAATAAGTTTAATTTGTGAGAAATTTATAATTTTATGTAGGTACATAAATCTTTAAATTTCTGTTCTATTCCAAAATATATATATATTTTGGAACTAAATGTGGATTTGAGAATGTTTTAGAAGTCAGGCTATAATGTTTTAAATCTAAATAAATTTCTGAATTATGTATTAAAAATGAAATATCCGTTGCTTACGTTACAAGGAAATTCGTTGCTTACGTTACATTAAAAGTATGTTTATAATATTTTGCAAATCCGAGAGCGTACTTCGACTTAACGGCAGACCGGCAAGGTCGCACCGTAGTAGCGGCCCAGGCCCCACCCGAAATTTATTAGGGACCCCTCGCTGGAAGCTTATTATATATAATTATTTTATTAATCATGAAAATAAGGACCTTGTATTAGTTTATTAGAAAGGCTTGTTGAAGATTTCATAGCATGGGGCCCTCATTATAAACGAATTGAAAGGGCCCTCATAACATTGCAGAGTAAATTAGCTAAGGGATTCGAGATAAAGCGGTCTAAAGCCTTTAAACAAGCTTACACATGTTTTTTTGGATTTTACGGGTATATTTCGTTATAATCGAGTTTTTTTTTTGTTTATGTTCGGGTATATTCGGTATAGTTGAGTTAAATTTGAGTTTGTTTTATTTCCGCATACTCAGTACTGCTCAGGGAAACACAAGTATGCGCAGAAGTGTTTGATAATACATGCAAACATATAAAAATATACCATGCGCAGAAGGGTTTCGTGCAACATATTTATGCGCAAAAATGTTTGATAATACATGCAAATGCCCAAAAGTGTTCTGGCAAACATATACAAATATAACATGCTCAGTAGGGTTTCGTGAAACATATTTATGAGCAGAAGTTTTTGATAACACGGGTCAACACAAAATTTGACTTTGACTTTAAAGTATAAAATTTCGATAGTTTAGGTCGTTATTACACGAAAAAAAAATTATATGGCATACAAAAGTTTGCTTTTGTATTTAGAAGACCGATTGAACGATATTTTTCAAAATCTGTGGTATTATTTTTTATTGGAAGATAGAACCATCGAAATAAATTTGTTTATCATTTTTATTAAGTTTTACTATCAAAATAACTTACAAAAAAGTAGAAAATACTTTAAAAGTGTACACTCTTACTCTTTCTTTTATGTTCATAAGTACTTTCTCTCAATAAACCCCAGATATAGTCTCTCATCATGTTTTCATTGGCCAATACTTGATAACGTTAATATGTCCATGATTCACTGCTCAATTAAAAATTGCTCACCTTCCAAACATCTTTTACAATAACTACAAGCAACATTTGGAGCTCATGGCTTGTCTTAATTCCGAACAGGACAGTCAAAATATGCTTCGTAGGCTTCACAGAGAACGTGAGATGTTTTTAGTTCATATTTCATGTCTCGAATTTAATAAATTGACCACATACGTAGCAAAATACATCAGCATCATATTAACACTTTCGCGATGCCATTTTAACGTTTTCTCGACATGTACAAAACACCTGATCATTGTTTATCACTTGAGTGCCATCTGGAGGCACTGCGTGAACGTAAAAACCCCAGTCAGATTTTGCGGTATTTTTGAATGTATTTAAACGAATTGAAATTTATAAAAAAATTCGAAAATGAGTATTATTACCACAACTCTCACAAAAACAAACTTTTAACCAAACGAAGATATTTTCTTTTTGTTTTTGTGCATAATGAACCGAAAAATTATAAAATAAACTTTAGGACAAAGAACAAATTTTTTTTTGTTAAGTCGTGTAATACATGTGAATGCCCAAAAGTGTTTTGGCAAACATATAAAAATATACCATGCTCAGTACGGTTTCGTGGAACATATTTATTCGCATGCGAATGCACAAAAGTGTTCTGGCAAACATATACAAATATTCCATGCGCAGTAGGGTTTCGTGCAACATATTTATGCGCAGAAATGTTTGATAATACATGCGAATGCCCAAAAGTGTTCTGGCAAACATATACAAATATTCCATGCGCAGTAGGGTTTCGTGCAACATATTTATGCGCAGAAATGTTTGATAATACATGCGAATGCCCAAAAGTGTTCTGGCAAACATATACATAGGCATATATTTATGCGCAGAAGTGTATAATAGTACATACGAAGGCCCAAAAGTATTCTGGCAAACATATATAAATATATCATGCGCAGAAATTTTTGGTAGAACATATTTATACGCAGAAGTGTTTAATAGTACATACGAATGCCCAAAAGTATTCTAGCAAACAATTACAAATATACCATGCGCAGTAGTGTTTGGTAAAACATATTAATGCGCAGAAATGTTTGGTTTGGAATATATGCGCAGATGTGTTTAATAATAAATAAAAATGCGCAGAAGTATTCTAGCAAACAAATACAAATAGAACATGCGCAGTAGTGTTTGGTGAAACACATTTATGCGCAATTCATAAGAATGCCCAAAAGTTTTCTGGCAAACATATACAAATATACCATGCGCAGTAGTGTTTGGTCAAACATATTTATGCCCAGAAGTGGTTTGGACTTTGGCTAAATCATCTTAATTTAGTGTCGTACCTAAGCAGACATGAAAAATGAGATAATACACAAAAGAGTTTTGACCACTTCTTCCAAATTTGGACCACAGTGTGTTAGGCTAAATTTTTAACTAGTTTTAAATAAATAATATATAATAATAATAAATTTATATAAAGTATCTGTCGTACAGGCATAAAAAATGCGATAACACAAATCCAAATTGGGAGTGTGTTGGACTGACTATATTTTAACTAGTTTTATTCTGGGATCCAACATGCTTAAAAATGTAAAAACTATATGTTATGAGCATTGTGCGGTAAATCATCTAAATTTTGTACTACCATACATGAAAAATATTATAACACACAAAAAAAAGTTTGGCCACTTTTATCCGAATTCAGACCACAGTGGGTAAGCCTTAATTTTTAAATAATTTTATTGAACTCTAAGGTACAACATGCTTAAAAATGTAAAAAACTTTCTCATGACCACTGTGCAGACCTGAAAAATTGTATAACACACAAAAAGAGTTTTTACCCCTTTTTTTCTAATTAGGACCACAGTGCGTTAGCCTTCATTTTTAAATAATATTATTGAACTCTGGGGTACAACATGCTTATGCCATCTGGAGGCACTGCGTGAACGTAAAAACCCCAGTCAGATTTTGCGGTATTTTTGAATGTATTTAAACGAATTGAAATTTATAAAAAAATTCGAAAATGAGTATTATTACCACAAAAACAAACTTTTAACCAAACGAAGATATTTTCTTTTTGTTTTTGTGCATAATGAACCGAAAAATTATAAAATAAACTTTAGGACAAAGAACAAAATTTTTTTGTTAAGTCGTGTAATACATGTGAATGCCCAAAAGTGTTTTGGCAAACATATAAAAATATACCATGCTCAGTACGGTTTCGTGGAACATATTTATTCGCATGCGAATGCACAAAAGTGTTCTGGCAAACATATACAAATATTCCATGCGCAGTAGGGTTTCGTGCAACATATTTATGCGCAGAAATATTTGATAATACATGCGAATGCCCAAAAGTGTTCTGGCAAACATATACAAATATTCCATGCGCAGTAGGGTTTCGTGCAACATATTTATGCGCAAAAATGTTTGATAATACATGCGAATGCCCAAAAGTGTTCTGGCAAACATATACATAGGCATATATTTATGCGCAGAAGTGTATAATAGTACATACGAAGGCCCAAAAGTATTCTGGCAAACATATATAAATATATCATGCGCAGAAATTTTTGGTAGAACATATTTATACGCAGAAGTGTTTAATAGTACATACGAATGCCCAAAAGTATTCTAGCAAACAATTACAAATATACCATGCGCAGTAGTGTTTGGTAAAACATATTAATGCGCAGAAATGTTTGGTTTGGAATATATGCGCAGATGTGTTTAATAATAAATAAAAATGCGCAGAAGTATTCTAGCAAACAATTACAAATAGAACATGCGCAGTAGTGTTTGGTGAAACACATTTATGCGCAATTCATAAGAATGCCCAAAAGTTTTCTGGCAAACATATACAAATATACCATGCGCAGTAGTGTTTGGTCAAACATATTTATGCCCAGAAGTTGTTTGGACTTTGGCTAAATCATCTTAATTTAGTGTCGTACCTAAGCAGACATGAAAAATGAGATAATACACAAAAGAGTTTTGACCACTTCTTCCAAATTTGGACCACAGTGTGTTAGGCTAAATTTTTAACTAGTTTTAAATAAATAATATATAATAATAATAAATTTATATAAAGTATATGTCGTACAGGCATAAAAAATGCGATAACACAAATCCAAATTGGGAGTGTGTTGGACTGACTATATTTTAACTAGTTTTATTGAATTCTGGTATCCAACATGCTTAAAAATGTAAAAACTATATGTTATGAGCATTGTGCGGTAAATCATCTAAATTTTGTACTACCATACATGAAAAATATTATAACACGCAAAAAAAAGTTTGGCCACTTTTATCCGAATTCAGACCACAGTGGGTAAGCCTTAATAATTTTATTGAACTCTAAGGTACAACATGCTTAAAAATGTAAAAAACTTTCTCATGACCACTGTGCAGACCTGAAAAATTGTATAACACACAAAAAGAGTTTTTACCCCTTTTTTTCTAATTAGGACCACAGTGCGTTAGCCTTCATTTTTAAATAATATTATTGAACTCTGGGGTACAACATGCTTAAAAATGTAAAAAACTATGTTATGACCACTGTGCGGTAAATCATCTTTGTTTTGTTGCTATACTCAAGCAGACATGAAAAATGCTATAACACACAAAAAAAAGTTTTGATCACTTTTTTCTAATTCGGACCATAGTGCGTTAGTCTTCATACTTTCCTGTTAATAAAAATAATTATAATTAAGTTGCTAGCGAGGGGTCGGACTCGCAAAAAAGAATAATAAAAAAAATTAAGTTTTTAAACTTTTTATTTTATTAACTAGACTTTCATGCTGCGAGCATATACTGCAAACTGTCAGTTGGTCATTTGTACCTGAAAAAAAAAAGTTTTTTGTTTATTATTTTTTTTTAAATAATTTTTCGAAAAAAGGATTATATTTCTTTTCATTATTTTTTTTTCGTGTTACGCCTTGCAATAATAGCTTCGACGTGACGGATCGCTTGGTGGAATATAGTTATATAGTTTATATAGAAAATAGTTATATAGTTTCAAGAGTTTATTTACTTCAAAAACTATTTTTTTCTTCAAGCGTACTAAAATATTCATATTTTATAACTGAACACACTAGTTAGAAGTGATCTATTTTTTTACAGTAAAAAAATGAGTTCATTGTTTTATGCCTTAAAAAAAAGTTAGTTAGCTGGCGGCAGCACTCTTTGACTTTGATGACAGCCATACTTTAAACTTTTTTTTGTTTGTTTATTATGTAATCAGGTGGTTGACTCGATATTCTGTGTAAAAACCTTGTGTGAACTTGATTAAAAATTATTGAAGAAGAATATATGGTTTATACACCTACAAATCTCTCCGAAATTGCAAATGCTACATTAGACAAGTTACCATCGAAATCGCGAAAAGTGTACGATTTAGCCTACGAAAAAAAATAAAATGAGCTAAGGAAGGTTTAAGTTTATTTCGAAAGGGTTTTATTGGCCTACTGAATAAATTAAATTCAAATATTAATATTTAAAAAATATATATAGGATGCTTGAAGAAAAAATAGTATGTTTCACTCAGAGGAAAAGTGCTTTTTTTACACGTCTGTAGTTTACGGACTTCGCTTCTCGTTGTCCGTAAATTTTACATACTAGTAAAAAAAATCTTCACTTTCCTCTTAGTAAAACAATATACAATTTTAAAATAGTTATTTTTGTATTAAGAGCGAAAAATGACTGATTTCTGCTTGAGCGTGGAATTTGCTGATCGACGCGTCTAGCCGAGATCAGCAATCACGCGAAAACAGAAATCACATTTTGCGCTCGTAATAATAACAAAAAAATTTTGACTATCTAAATATTTAGCACACGAAATTGAAATTTGATTCGAAACAAGGAACTAATAACTCCCTACTCTAGAATAAGCATTTCATTCATAAAAACTGACAAAAACGTAGCCCACATAAATGTTCGTCTGTCTCACTCGCACATCTTCCTTCTCAGTTAATTTCATTATCTTTTTTTAGAGTTGTGATATTTTCAATATAAAATATATATTACACTCAGAATTTGCAATATTAATCTATTAAAACCTGCATTGGTATAATACTCAATATAAATTTGATTTTATAAACACAATTTAAATTTTTGTGCTAAAAAGTGCGCTTTTTTAAGTTTTTTTTTGTAAATTTTTATTTATGTCAATTAAAATTAGTTTAAAATTATAATTTATGTTTTTTCATCATGAAATTAGTAATTTTTAAAAAATTGATTTTTTAGAGAAATTTTGACAAACCCTATTTTAAACCAAAAAAAAAATGTTAAAAAAATTAAAAAATATATAGTTAAATGAAAAATTGTATAAGCTTTAAAATGATGTATCACACGACCCCCTTTCTATTTAAAAAAATGCCCCTCTGCCCTCATTTCTAGAGCTGAAAGTATAAAATATATGCAAAAGATAGTTTAAGTTGCCTTATTTAAGATGGTTTTCTCAGAACTTGATTATCTTTTAGTTTACGAAAAAATCGCTGGGTAAATAGAGTTGGGATGAGGTAGAGAGGTTATGAAAATGGTCAAAATCAAATTATTTGCAAGATGCGCATTATTAAAAAAAAAGTACCTTCAAATAATATATTTTTTAGGTTTAAATTTATTTAACAAATATATATATTTTATTTAAATAGGAAACATTTTAATTAAAAATTTACAACAGTTTTTTTTTTAATAATATAATCTAAAATTATATTACAACACAAGTCCAAAATGTACCTTATAGGTCCAGCAAAAAGTACCACTTGTTTTGAAAAAAAATGGACCTTACCCTTTAAAAGTAATTACTTAAGCTTTACAAGTATACTGCCCTACTATGCTAGAACTTTTTTTAAACTTGTACAAAATATTTTGGTCGTAAAATACATAGTAGCAAGGGGTTTTAAGAGTCACTTTTTGAAAAAAAAAATCAAAATAAAAGATGCAGAAAAAGTTGATAATTAAAAGTTTTTAAGAGGCTAATGATATATAAATATAAATTAGTTGCTAAACTACATCACATATTACTATAAAGAATTATTTTCAAAAACAAAATTTTCAAAATGAATGGTTTTGGACCTATGTTTACAGGATATATTTAACATTAGAGCACTTTTTTGCGCGCTTGTAAAACAAATAATTTTAACATAAAAAAAACTATACATAAAAATACAAACATAAAACTATATATAAAAATACAAAAAAAAGTTTACCTATGGAGGTATTATTTCGAGGTCAAATAGAGGTTTATGATTTTGGAACTAAACAGTGGTGAAAAAGTGTTTTTTTTTTGTACAATAGCATTGATTAATAAGATATATCCTTATTAGTCAATGACAATAGTCAGCTGATTACTGTCCCAAAAATTGCACTTTCTTATTTAATGTTTGCCTTACTCTTTTTGTAACTGAATCATTAAAGAGTTTTGCTTCATGATGAAGCCTTATTTTTACAAATATTTTAACTATTAAATTTAATAATTGGTTGTAATGATTGTCCAATGGATCACCCTCATAGAAGTGTGATCCAAAACATTCAAGTAAAAATGAATGATTTACGTTTTTTTTAACGCTAATTGTTATGTAATTAGTCAAATTTTTTTGAATTAATATTTTTTTTTCCCGCTTTAAATGCCTGATACATTTTTCCGTAGTTGTGCAAATGCAAATGACAAAATCGGAAGCTTTCATTAGTTTTCCATAAGTTTTTATTCGTTGTAAGGAAGAACAACACTCTTTTGATTCAATTTTAGCCAAACAATCTTCACATGTAATTGACTTTTTTAAGCATTTAACCACATATCCAGCAATGTACACCACAACATCCTCAACAAAGTTGGACAAATTGTACGAAGATGCCAAATATGCATGATCCTTAAACTCGTTTAGTAATTTAATATAGTCCTCGGATTGATTAAGATTTATTCCCGTGTTGGTTTTGGTTATACTGGTGCTTGTTCCACAAAGAATAGTTGCATCCAAAGCTACACAATTAGCCGTGTCTGCACCCTTAACTTCGGTATGGCAGAGTAACGTTTTATATATCGTCCGAAACATTTTTGCAGTCGGGTTACTACTGTGACCACCTCTGCTACGGACTGCACTAAAAAATATTTCCAAATGGTCTTGCGAAAATTTATAAGTATATAAATAGTTTAGGACAGGTTTTTTTACTTCGATATATTTTGCATAAATGCCCTTAATTGTTTGTATACAGACCAAAAATCCTAAGAAGCCTGTCTTACGGTTATGCTCCAGGACACTTTGGGGTCCAATTTTTAATCCACATATATACTCTTCTGCTTTATCTAGATAATCGTAGATTAATTCTTTATTTTGAGGGTTTAGTGACTTTTTAAAAACAGATGGCGAAAACTTATTTCTGGAATTTAAAATATCAAATAGGCCGTTAAATAAACTGCAAAATAATGCGCTAGCTTCCACGCCTTGAAAGTCTCTGTATCCACCCTCTTTTAGATATAGAAAAGCTTGTGACACACTTTGACTCAATGTTTGAGCCGCAAGATTCACCTTCATCTTTTCTCTAAACCAATCGATGTGTCTTTTCTTTAGTTTATTACCAGCTTGCAACCCTTCTTCATATTGGATATCTACTAACTTTTTCCAATATATCCAGTTAATTTGTTTGCGTTCACGATCCTCAATTATTACAACTGTTGCCAAACAATTTCTAACTAATTTCAACATATGGCATGCATCTAGAAATATATAAATCTTTTCATTTGTAATAGGATGTGGAAAATGGGTTATTAGATTTTTTGGATCGGATAGTTTACATCCTAATATCGATGCCATTGACCAATTTACGTGTGGCCCATCAAATGTGATTGATGTTATTATGACATCACTCTCATGTAAAAATTCCAGGGCTTTATTAACCAAATTCGCTCTTTCACTTGCAGCTAACCCGTTAATAAGAAAATATCCCACTGGAATTTTCCAATGTGCATTTACCGCTACAAGCATAAATACAAGTACTTCTGTAGCATCAGTAGTAGTATCAATGCCAGTACCAATGTCTACTGTATCTCCAAGATCTACGCCTCCAAAAAAATCATTGCCTGAAAACTCTCTCCTCTTCATAATTTTCATTTTATCCAAAACCATATTGCACACAACTTTGGACTTTTTTTTATTAGCTTCTGCAACTTTCATTTTTAGCGCATTCAGTGATTCTTGAGTAAATCCGGGCGAACCATCTACACACTGATACCATTTAGATATGGTCCGTGGATGAGGCAAACACTTGAATTTTTCTCTGACATATTTATAAGCCTTGGCGGAGTAAAAGTGCAGAGTTAAGGCAAATGACTTTAATACTGGAGTGAATTTATTTTTTGATTGACCATTTAACATTCGTTTAAAAAGTTCTGCAGCAGAAGGTGGAAGGGAATTATGAAAAAAAAAATTGTATAAACATTCTCATAATTTCCAGAAACGAGTTTTTTAAATTATAAACAAGCGGTAAAGATCTGCAGGAGCTATATTATATATAATTGGATTTTTTTACATGGTTAGACATTTTTTGGCACTTCCGGTTTCACCGGAAATGAATCGAACTTTCCATTTTTAAATGAACACCCTATATATTTTTACATATTTCGATTTAAAAATCAATTCTGACAACAAGCATGTGTCACTTATCAATTTTTGACAGGTCATGTAATTATTTATTTAAATTTTTATTTTAAATCTAGAGCTTTCTAACGGTGTATGATAAAGCCTTATTTGGCAAAGTGCTTATCAAAAAATCCACTGCATATACACATACAGTAATTTTGTTTATATTATTTTTTCTCTACGCAAGTTAAAAAAAAAAAACAGAAAAAAGATAACTATTTTTTTTTGTAAATCTGTTTTTGAAAAAAAAATTAAAAAAAGTTTTAATATATTTTTATATTATTTTTTGTTTTTTGAAAAACGAAAAAAATTAAAAAAATAAACATTTTTATAAAAAAAAAAAATTCAAAAAATTTTCTTTTCTTCAAAAAAAACGACAAAATTTGTAGTTTTGTGTATAATGACAACACAAATATACTTACATTCATTATTTCCTCAGCAGATTCGGTAATTAGATTTTTTTGCCTCAGGTCCTTTAAGAGCGATTTTAGACATGTAATCTTTTGCTTTAATCTTCTTTTGCAAGCTTGTAAAGTTCGAATTTTTTTCTTTTGTGTTGATACTGTTTTTTTGCAATATTCCAGTTTATTCTGGCCTGCCTTGGACTATCCATATCATCTGTCAAACAATCTCCAAAGTACCTTCTCGGTTTTCTATTTCTAAAAAAATATATATATTTAATTATAGCTTTTTGTATTCCTGCTAAAAAAATGATAATTATAAAAATGTTTTAAAGTTGAATGCTTTATACTTATCTTTTCGAAAAAATAACTAATTTAGAAAGTTTATTACCTTTTACGCTTACGATGTGTATCATCTGCTTTCGTGGAAATACGTGATCTAAAATAAACATTTTTAAAAATTAGTATGTTACAGGGTGAAAGTAAAAAAAGGTATTGAATAAATATAATTTATTAAGGATTAGTTTATACCTTTTATTATATGGAGAATCGGCCGTCTCTGTAGAACTGCCTTGTCTAAAATAAAAAAAATTATTATTTTACATTCTAAAAAAAACATTGTAGTAGTCATAATTTTTAAAAATGGTATTTTACACCATGGTTAATATTAGCTATTTTAGTAAAATAATTTTAATATTCACCTGTTACGTTTAAGATTTTCACTAAAAGGAGAATCCGCCGTTTCAGTGGAACTATTTGTACTAGGTGCAGCTAAATTACTTGGTACAGCCAAGGGACTTCTTGCAGCAAAGTTTTTGTATGCAACTGAATTACTTGGTGCAGTAAGAATTTCTTCATTGGTCAAAGTGCTTGGTCCAGGCAAAGTTTTTGGTCTAAAATATTTTTCAAATTGTTAAAATCATCAAATAATAAAATAGTATGACCTAAATAATATTTGGGCAGTTTCTCTCAAAGAAAACAAATTCCTTTTAAGTGGGCAATTGTCTCTAAGTATAAAGAAAAAGGTTTAACCGTTTACAAATTACAAAAAATACACCACCAGCTTTAACCATTTTATGCATTTTCATATTTAACTGCACCATGGTGGTGTATTTTTTGCACCGATATGCTTCAAATTTTAATAACCTAGTATCCTTTTTTGAGTTTTCAGGGGAAATGGGTCTCTCCCCCAGGATTTATTCAATAAACTCAATTTGGCATGATTGTACTTAATTAGGACTTGAAAAGTTTTTATTTAATAATTCAACTTTTTTATACTTTATAATACAAAATAATATACATACTGAAACAATTGTTCTCCAAATGATTCAGGCGAATCCAATGAAAAAGAAGGAAAATCTTCTGATGGAGGGGCTGAAGATTCCGAGACTGTATCACATTCAGATGTTTCACTTGCAAGCATGTTAAAAAAAAGAATAATAAGTTATCATAAATGTTTTTAGTTATATTTTTCATAGCTTGTACACAGCTATCCAAATAATTTGTTCCCTCGTTGAACAATAATTTTGGCCTTACAGAGAAATTCTCTGAGAGAAAACTACAGGTTTACTCCTTTAAATAAGTAAGTTATGTTAAATTATTTTTTTCTGGCAAGTTTTTTTTATGTATATTTCAGTATTTTTACTTAAAACGGAAATATTTATGCAAGAACTGTTGGTCTATTAGTTTTATTAACAAAAAATTCGGACTTACCTTTCTTCCTGCAAAATATTTTCTTCGAGCAATGAGGACAAGCTGGTGCTGGGTACAGCCAAACTGGTTCTGGGTGCAGCCAGAATGGTGCTGGGTGCAGCCAGAGTGATGGCTGTTTCAATTTGTGGAACTCTAAAAAAAGAAATGATGAAATAATAATAATAAACTCTAATTACTGTTTAGAATGGGGACCTAAAATAAATTTTGGGAAGCCCAAAAGTGATAATGTATGAAATGTATCCTTACAACAATGTCTTAAACTTTAAATTTTATGCACTATGAGACAAAAAGCCAAGTTATTTAGATTTAAAAGAATATGGCTATAGTCAAAATATCTAACTAGTTTTTTAAATTTTTGGGTCTGTTCATTGGTGTTACACTTTCTTGCACTTTACAGTCGAACACATTCTTTGATATGTACAGTACTTATTTGGTTGGACAAAAAGTGTACATCAGTGCATGAAAGTACAACACCGATGAACAGACCTATTCTATATGACTGAAATAACCGAGGAGGTGAAAACAAAAACAAAATGCAGTTTTTGCCTATGTGACAGCAGCTTGTCAAACACTTGAACCTTGGTCATCTGGAGGCTTTAGCCTAAGAACTGAGAACCAAGTTCCTCCAGGCATCTTGCAATTGACAATCAAATTATATTTACTAAGTGACAAGCTGCTATGTCATAACTATTAGCCATTAGTAAATTATAGTTTTATATACATATTTTTTTAATAACTAACCTTAAGTGTGGAACTGAATTTTTTTTTAGCACTCTTAAGCCACTGGGCTTTATTTCAAAATCTATTTCATCAAAATGCTTTGAGCAGACAACTTTTCTAGCCATAATTGTTTCCTCAGGAATTCCACAAATTGAATACCATTTGGCTCGTGATAAAGCATCAGAGGGAAAACTAATATTCATATTTTATTATTATCTAATCAGTTATATTAACAAAGAGCTTTAGTCCTACTTACTTATGAAAGGATAATCCCTCCGCACGACCATCTTGCTGCCGTACTCGACACAAAAAACAAGAAAATCCCATCGCAGTTCCTTTTAAAAAAGTATATAATATATATTTCACTCCAAAACAGTAAAAATAATCACAAAACAACAAATCATAAACACAAGCTCAAATAAAAATGGCTGACGCTTCCTCAGACGCGGTGTAAAACGGACATGCGCGAAAAATACTACAATGTTTACAAATTTTACTATTTGTGTACAAACACGCTGAGATGGAGGCTATACTTTTTTTAAATGGTATGGGTCTTCTAGATAAAGAGTTATTAGTTCGTTGATTCGAAATAAATAACACTTTTATATTAAAAAAATGGCTTACCACATCTCGTATATAAGTGACAGCTATTTTACTATAGTAATAGTACAATGTCAATATATTGACATTGTAACATTTCCAAATGTTACATTTTGTTGTTTTCTTTATAGACAATAATAGTACAAAGTATTTTATAAATAAGAGCTCAAATGTCTAGGTAGATATTGGACTTTAGTAGAGATATTAAGAATGTAGTCTATCGAGAGGTAAATAGTTATTGTTTTTATTTGTATACTTACAGCTGATAATAATATACCTAATTTTCTGGTTAAATAACAAAGTTAGTGCTATTGTTCAAGATTCTTGTTGATCTAGAAAGGCGGTTTGTTGTTTTCACTGGTTTTCTTCGGAAACATCTCTGACAGATAGTTTATAACTTTTGGAGGTTAAAAACCGTATTTTCACAATTTCTGTACCGTACATCCTACTCACAGTTAGGCAATCTCTTTGTATGGTATTATACTTCCTAGGAATAAAGAAACAAATTGCTTATATGTGTTTGTTTAAATAAAATAAACATATTTGTCCGGCATCAAGTTCTAACCTTAGATTTACTTACGATCTTTGTTCTAGACAGCTGACCATTTTTAGGTAACCTTAGCATAGTGTAATCCTTATTAGTTTTCATTTTTCTTTCGTGAACAATATGTTTTTCGTGTCGAATTGTATCGAATATTATTTGTCAACAAAATGAGTTGTCATTTTGTTGCTTGACGTTAGTTTTCTTTTGGTAGCTTAAATGCTCTATTCAGGGCCACTTGCATCAACGATGGTTTGACTTTAAACTTGGATTAAGTTGACGGCCGACCAATCAGAACGCAGCATTTTTAACTTAAACTTGGTTTATTTAAGATAATCCCACACCAAAAATTGGTGCAAGTGGCCCTAAGTGCAAAATGTGCCTACTTTTAGTGTTTTTTGGTAACTTTGGTTTTGTTAGGTTGCCGGTCTGATACAAAAGGAAGAAGGCCGTTTTTGTGACAATTTCGGCTGTGTGAAAAGATATCATGAAACATCTAAACAATCTTACGTTCTAAGTTTATATAACTACTTTGGGTGAGTTTATAATTTCATTCTTTATTTAAATAATATAATATTTTTGATCGATGAATAGTCTTTACGTTATTTTTCGGTAATATGTGTTTCGTCTCTTGTAGATAGAACATTAAGTTGCTGAATGATGTCGAGTGGAAATTCTATTTGGTTTCTGTAAGCCCTCAAAAATACTGAGGTAAGTTTACTACGAGTTGTCGATATTTTATTTTGTTTCGAGATTATCAAAATCTTACGGTGAAAATGTTTCTTTTAGGGCTTTTTACGGTGATGTCACAATTTTGAGGTTATGGTCAAAGTTTAAGATTACATTTTCTAATGTAATATTTTCATGCTAAGTTATGGAACATAACGTATAACTTATAGTATGTTGAATTACTGTCTTAACCGATGCAGTATTTTGGTTATGTGGAGTAACTTATGGTCTATGAGTAGTATAAGTTTTTGTTGGACTTCGAAGCCCCTAGTTCTTCGACCTGCTGTTCAAGTTGAAGTTGGCAAGTAACGAAAAGATTTACTACATAACTGTAAGTTATTTTATTATTTTTATTATGGGTCCAGTCTTCACGTAGAAGAAGAAATAGCAACAATTTTTTATTTTGTTTAATTTAATATTTTATATTAAATTACCTTGCAACAATTCTAGAACTAGAATGTTAATTTTTTTGGTACATACTTTTGATATTTAAATATTCTGAGTGTCATGATATATAATTTTTTTTATTTGACATGGTCTGATAAAGTTTTATTGGTACATTTTATAAATACAGTTTAGGTACATTTTTATATGTGAACAAATTTGCAAATTTGGGGTTTTTTTTATTTTAACATGGTATTCCATAATATAAATTCACTTACTTTACTATGTAATAAATATTGGTACTCATTAAAATTTAGCTGGTAATCATTACCACCCATTAAACTTTATAGACAAGCATATCACTCTCTTTGTCATGACATATTAGGTTTTGTAAATAAATACTATTCACTTTACAATTATTTTTGTTTATTTATTGTCTTTCAGCATCAGCACGACTTAAATGTATAGTTTACCAGTTTTAATCATTTAAGAAAAATCCAACAGTACAAACTGGTTGGCGCCTTTTTAAATAAATTCTCAACCCCCCCATTAGACTGCTACCAGACTATCAGAGCTCCGGCAATTAACTTTTTAAGTTTTTTGATAACCACTTCATATTTTTATAAATTTAATACCAAAATATAATGATCCAGGAATTTAGAACGTTTCAACATACCGGTTGCCTACACTCAGAGCGCAAAGTTAAATTTTGCTCTTGGTGTCATGGTAACGAGAAGAAAAGTAAAATTCTAAAAAATAGGTTATTTTTCGGTCTGAAAACTTCATTCTTCATTTTTAAATAATTTTATTGAACTCTGGGGTATAACATGCTTAAAAATGTAAAAAACTATGTTATGACCACTGTGCGGTAAATCATCTTAATTTTTATGTTGCCATATTCAAGCAGACATGAAAAATGCTATAACACACAAAAAAAAGTTTTGACCACTTTTTCCCTAATTCGAACCACAGTACGCTAGGCTTCATTTTTATATAATTTTATTGAACTCTGGGGCAAAAACATGCTTAAAAATGTAAAAACTATGCTATGGCCACTGTGCGGTAAATCATAGTTTTTATATTACCATACTTAAGCGGACATTAAAAATGCTATAAAAAATTGACCACTTTTTTCGAATTCGGACCATAGTGCGTCAGTTTGTTTATTTTTTAATAATTTGTCGAATTGTGGAATGACCAAACCGACAAATACACTCTGGCTTGTTTATGTTTTATGACATTTAACCCACTGTGCATTAAATAATATTTCTGTTTATGTGTTTCTTTCATGGGTGATCCAAACCACTCAAAAATAAGCAATGAGGTTTTGACCAATTTTTTTTCAGAATTGGACCACGGTGCTTCAGGTTGTTAATTTTTTTAATAATTTGTGGAATTATGGAATTATTAAAGCAAATCCAAGTCTAACAATAAAGTAATAGGCTATCCTTAATATTACGCGTTGCTTACGTTACAAAGTTAACACTTGATGAATTTTTACCACTTTATAAAAAACCTTCTCATTCTTATCCAATATGGTACAGTAAGGAATTAATTTCTTTAATCAAACAAAAAAATAAAGCTTACTTAAGATATAAAAAAATAAATCTGATTTACACCTTAATGAGTTCAAAAAAATGCGAAGTGAAATGAAACAAAAATTAAGATTGATTACGAGAGTTACTTAAATAATGTTCAAAATAATATTACATCTGACCCCAAGTCATTTTGGTCTTTTGTAGGCAACAAAAAGCGCTCAAGGATTCCAGGTACGGTTTCTTATAATGATGACCAATTTTATGATCCTCAAGATATAGTTAACAAATTTGCAGAATACTTTTCCAGTGTTTATACTTGTCCCACTGAAGTTACTGATAGCCCACATTGTTTTGACAATATTAATATAACTGAAGTTTCTGATAAGGATATTTTGTCTGCTATTAATAAACTTAAAAATTCTACAACTTCTGGTATAGATAAAATTCCAAGTTACCTAATTAAAGACTGTAAATATGTTTTAATTGAGCCACTTGTCTATTCTTAACCTTAGCCTTAAATCTAGTAAATTTCCAACAGTTTGGAAAACTGCCAGAGTATGTCCAGTACATAAAAGTGGTGATAAATCGAAAGTGTAGAATTATAGGCCCATTTCTATTATCTGTAACTTTGCGAAAGTATTTGAATCGATTCTATATACTCGGATATATGATCAGATTAAGACAAAGCTTACTCCTTATCAGCACGGTTTCATGCGCAACAGAAGCACTGTTTCTAACTTGGTCGTCTTCAAGCAGTTTTTGTTGCAGACTATAAATGACAAAACTACATGTGGACGTCATTAGCACAGATTTTCAAAAACCCTTTGATCAAATAGATCCTTATGTAATCTTACAAAAACTTGAATCTTTTGGCTTCCATCGGACTTTAATTATCTTCTGTTTTTCATATTTACTTGATCGTAAACTTATTGTTTTTTATAATGGGTATTTTTCGTTTTCTTTTGTTCCCACGTCCGGAGTCCGCAGGGGTCTAACCTAGGCCCCTTGTTCTTTCTTATATTTATAAATAACTTACCTCTATGTATAGACGCGATAAAATACTGTTTGCTGACGACTTTAAGTTTTATTTGATTATCAAGTCTATTAAAGACTGTACAATTCTTCAAAACCAGATTAATAACTTAGTTCAATGGTGCAAGCATAACAAACTAAACCTTAATATTAAAAAGTGCAAGTATATATCTTTTACCACTAAACATAATATTATTGATTACCAGTATAACATTAATGGTATAAATCTGGAAAGATGTCATGAAATCAAGGATCTTGGAGTAATTTTTGATCCTACTTTGTCTTTTTCGAAACATATATCTGAGGTATGTTCTTCAGCTTCAAAAATGTTGGGATTTATTATAAGGAATTCAAAATCTTTTAATAATACTTTAAGCTTAAAATCGCTTTTTTTGCTTATGTAAGATCTAGGCTGGAATACGCATCACTAGTTTGGTACCCCATTTATAATGTGCAAATAGATGCTTTAGAAGCAATCAACCGACGATTTTTAAAATTTTTATATCTCAAACAAGAGGGTGTTTATCCTGAACAAGTTTTGATCATTCTGTATTACTTGACAGATTTGGTATACTTTCTCTTTATACAAGAAGAATCGATTTTTCTTTAAGCTTTCTTTATAAGCTCCTACATAATCTAATCGATTGTCCAGAGCTTTTAACTCAAATAAATTTTAAGGTCCCCAGACTAGGATCACGCCATAAAGAAACATTTTTGTGTAAACTTAGTAGAACAAATGTTTTGTTAAAATCGCCTTTAAATATTATGTGTGATAACTATAATACCTTAATTAACTGTTGACACTGATATTAATATTTGCTCATTAAACTCAATGTTATACACTTCAAACCTATAATAGGTCACATTAGTGTATTTTTTATATATATATAGCTATATAATATGATATATGATATATGATATATTATGTATATTGAATTTTTTACCCTGTAAATGGATTATTCTGTTGGGTGAATAAAGATTATTATTATTATTATTATTATTATTATTATTATTATTATTATTATTATTATTATTATTATTATTATTATTATTATTATTATTATTATTATGAGATTTAGTTTTAGCCAACTCAAAACCCCTATATACCAACTTTTACAAAAATATTGTACAACAATTTAAAATAATCACCCCCACGGGAGAAGTTAGAAAAAAAATTATCATCAGATTCAGTTAAAGCAACTAGAGTCACTTCATCTTAGTCTTACTTTGTTCTTTCGTTCTCTTTCGTTAGTTTTCGGTTTTGGACTTAGCTTTTCTCCTTTCGGGTAGCGCCACACAAAAAAAAATCGCACTTCCCATCGATTACCCTTAAGCTTAGAGGTACGATCATGACGAAGAAACGTGCTCTGTCCTGCTTTGGCAGCCCCAGAAATAATTTCTGACATTTAAATTTTGTAATTTTGGACATCTATCAAATTTTAAATTAGTTTACAAAATGTTTAAATTCTTAACGTAATACAAATGTAAAGTATATTTTGGTGTAAAAAGTTATAAATAACATTAATGTACTAAATAGGATCTCAACATTCAATATTTAATTAAAATTGTTCTTAACAGCCTAAAAATAAATCTGCACTCATGGAATACAATAATATTGTGAAAAGGTAAATTTTTAATAATAATTAATCATTTTTATACTGCAATAAACGATTTATGTTCATTTTAGAGAAACATGCCATAAATGGGAGAAAAGCTTTCATATTTTTAGTATTCTACACATATATATTTTTGCATAAAAATACTATATTGGTTTAAAAGAAGAATTAAAAGGTTACTTTAACATTTCGAAAATGAAGATAATTCCTAATATACTATAGTACAAGCGCGATTATTTACACTCAGGAGGTGGCCAACATTTAATGATGAATCACATGACTTTTAGATCCCAATTTAAAAGAAAAATAAGGACTGAACAAATAATATGAATACTTTTTATAGTTTAAAATTAAATATATTTTTTTTAACTTAAGAAAATTATTAGTAATTCTAGCGTCATGTTCGAATCTTGCGCTACTCAGGACTAGAATTATGTTTTAATTCTTGGTTAATGAATATTAATCTTACTAAATTATTATTATAAAAATAAACTATAATCTAATAAAGTATATTTATTACATAATATTACTACATTAATTTTTAATTAAATTTTAATGCTTTTAAGAGTTGGCAAAGTTGCATTGAAGGGGGATAATACCAAATGTGGTACTGTGCAGAGTAATGCATAATAATATCACTTGAACGCAGAGCAAATGCCCATTATGCCCACTGATAGTGTGTACTACCTTCTGTGGACCATCGGCTTATAGTGACTTCCAAACCACTGTTTGTAAGGCACAAATAAAATTTTTGTACAACAATTCTTAAAGTAGTCCCTATTCTCCCCTCAACGGATAGGTTTCCTTCTTTTATAGAAATTGAACAAAGTATTATTTCTGCTCCCTAGCTTAATTTAAGGCAAGTAGAATTAAATTTAATAATTTATGATAATACCGCAAAAAGAGCAGCCACAATTCACCATGTCGGCCGCAAGTCTATAATGCACAGTCGGCCGCAAATCGCATATAAATGAAAAATTGTCTTCCACTGCGGAAACTCGAACCCACGCTCTTAAGAGTAGTTTGTACTTGAGTATAAATAAAAAATGGTTAAATATTGTTGTGTGGAAAAGTTCTTTAGCAATTCAAATAAAAATATTAAATTATTTAAAATTCCTGGAGGTAAATATGTGTGCATGGTTTTTGGTTTTAAAATATTTTTAAGTAATAATATAATAATTTTTGTATAATATGTATTATGTTAACAAAAATATTTAACTTTAAAAAGTAGAAACAAAATAGAGTAAATTAGCTTAAGCTTATTGGTTAATTAAGGAAAATCAAGAGTTACGCGTTTGTGAGGTGAGGTGAGGTGAGCTGGTGCTGTATGGAGTGACTATACTTCAGTTCAAAAAATACTTTTAAATCCTCTTATATTGTTGCTAAGATTATACATAATTTTCTTACCTTAGTATTTTATTTAATAGATAAATATATTTTTAGATTTTTAATGGGAATTAGGGTTTTAAATCTTACTTATAAAACCTTATTTATAAAATTCTAGTCTACTGACACCTGCCTAAATCAAAATATTTACATTGTCAAATCAATGTAATAGGGTTGCCGTCTTGAGTTAATGAAGGCTTCTACATATATTTTTTTAAGCTCCGGCACCGGAACCTTATAAAATGAAATTCCAAATCTCGTATCCCTAAGCTTAAGGGGAAAAGACGCTACCCGAAAGGAAGAAAAAACGAAAACCAGAGCAAAAACAGACCAAGTACAGATGAAGTGACCCTAAAAGCAACCTGAAAAACCCCAATATACTATTTTTTACTAAAATATTTTAAATATTTAAAAATTACATGGCTTAAATATTTCACAGTTTTTAATTGAGCAACCTCGTATCTCCAGTACAGGGTTACGACTTGGAAATAATAGTTACTGTAACTATCTCCATAATTCTAATTTTTGACTCACGTAACTAATAATTTTGCAATCTTTTATGCTTGAAGGGTCCACAAGAAATAACTACACTTATATTTGTCTATATACAATAAAAAAAATAAGAATTTTAAAGTTAACAGGTTTTTTGTGTCCCCTGAAAACCTTTGAATATGGAGATACGAGTAGTTAAGGTAACACGACGAAATATTGCACAAATTCTTTCAAAAACTAATAATTTTCTTTAAAAACGGGATTAGATTAGATCCGGAAACGTTAGAAGTTAACTTTTATTCAGGGTTGTCTCAGCATATGAGGAAGCGTGTCCTCTGAGAGAGGAAAAGGCCAGCAAGGTCCCATGGTGAAATGACCAGCTTGAACTCCTTAAAAGGAGGTGCAGGCAGGCCTACAACCGTGCCTCTTCCGAAGGAACCGAATCTGCCTGGGATAACTATAGGGACGTAAAAAGGGAATTTAAGGGGGAAATTAAAACCATTGGTTCACTAAAAAAGGCAGATGGTACTTGGACCACATCCAGTGAAGAGTCGCTAAGACTGTTGCTGGAGACACACTTTCCAGGTGAAAAGAATGAACGGATGGCCCAGGATGCAAACCAGATCCCAGCTGTGGACTGGACTTTAGCAGACAGAGTCATTTCGGACAACTCTATCGCATGGGCAGTGAATAAGTTCAAACCATTTAAGGCCGAAGGTTCAGACGGATATTTTCCGATGTTGCTGCAGAGGGGCCTGAACGTCCTAACCCCTGTGGTAAAAAGGATTTTTAGAGCCTCTGTAGCACTAGGATACGTTCCCAAAGAATGGAGGAAGGCTAGGGTTATCTTTATTCTCAAGGCAGGGAATAGAGACTACACCAGAGCTAAATCCTTCAGACCAATAAGTTTAACATCCTTCCTTCTTAAAACGTTGGAAAGGATTATTGCCAGATACTTGATAGAGGAGGTGTTGTCAAGACATCCCTTCCACAAGAATTAACACGCATATAGGCGAGGGAAGTCGACTGACTCGGCCCTCCACGCCATTGTGCGAAAGGCTGAAAAGGTGCTACATCATAGAGAATGGGCACTAGCTCTATTCTATGATGTTGAAGGGGCTTTTGACAAAGCTAGAACGTCAACTATTTGTGCTGCGCTACAATCCAGGGGTACTCCAACGGCGCTGATCAGCTGGGTTAGGTCGGCGCTTGAGGAGAGGAATGTCACTGCCTTACAGGGTATGTATTCTCGGGCTCGAGAGAACGCATTCCCGGGAGAAAGGTAGTGTGGGTTGCATATTATTTCTCTCGAAACGCAAAACTACTTATTCTTGAACTTCACTTCGCACGAAAATTGAGGAACTTTACTTCTACTACTCGGGATCGTGAGAAGCGGTCGTTCACGGAAATTTTGACATATAAGTTAGTCGCGCGCATTCGAACATAACCCTATTTTTGCTTTGGTTTTGTGTTGTTAATTTGAATACCGTTTTGTTTTATAATAGTTAATCGTAATTAATAAAAGATTTTTTATATTTATAAATTATTATACATATTATGATAATAATAATATAACGATGGATGATTTGGAAATTGTGGGGGCTGTTGCCCTTTTGGGAGATCTGCAAGATGCGGAAGACCAAAGACCAGCTCTTCACAGAACCAGGAACACTGTTTAAAGTGGCAGTTATATCTTGCCACGCCTTTCTTGCGTTTCGTAAAAACAGGACTAAAGACAAGCGGGTTGTCTTGAATAAAATTTTGAAGGATTTTTTTTTGCTGACTGCTAGTTGGCGCAGATCTTTTTCTGGTTTTATTTTCAGTAATTTCTTACTAATAATATATTATACTTCTATATATTAATTAAAAAAATATTTAAACCTCAGCACTTGTTTACAAAAAAAGGAAATTAATGACAGCTTGTCACAAGCTGCTTGTACACGCAAACCCGTGTCGCATAATCTGATTGGTTAAATCCGCTAAAATACTTGGCAACGCTGCAGCCGGCTGCAGAGATCCCATCACGCTCCCTGCTCTTCAAGAATAGCATTTTTTAACTTTGGGGAACTTTGCTATGATGTGATCAGTTCCCTTCCTACGAAAATTGTTCACGTTCTCTCGAGCCCAAGAATAGATACCCAGGAAGGCTGTCAGCTCTGCATCGGGGTGACGGGGGGGCTGGCCTCAGGGTAGTTGCCTCTCCCCCCATTTATGGTGCTTAGTGATGGACGGCCTACTAGAGAGGCTAACAGCTACAGGACTTTATGCGCAGGCTTTCGCAGCTGACGGAACGGTTTTGATCACCATATGCGAACTAATGCAAACGGCATGTCGAATCATTGAGGATTGGTGTAGAGAAAACTGCCTATCGGTAAACCCT
The DNA here is from genome assembly GCA_958510825.1 of Brachypterus glaber. NCBI lineage: Eukaryota > Metazoa > Arthropoda > Insecta > Coleoptera > Kateretidae > Brachypterus > Brachypterus glaber. The sequence continues at coordinate 12,727,621 of OY294053.1, read as the reverse complement.
GCAAAAACCGAGCCAATACTTGCTAGGATTATACTTAGAAGGTCTTGGTGTTTGTCAGACATCTGTCAGATCATTAAAATAAATGCTGTCAACTTGAATGACTTGTTTAATTATAATATTTTTGAATTATATAATAAATACATAATATTACATGGCGCTGCCGGATAGTTTCGTTGAATAAATACCAAGGAACAAGCAGAAATAGAATTTAAAATAAAAAACTGAAAATTAAGCATGGGTGATAATAAAGGTATTGCACCTTTGTCATTAGAAGGTAATTTGGCTGAAAAGTGGAAAATATGGCGTGCAAGATTTGAAAATTATCTCATAGCAAGTCAAAATAATAAAAAAACTGAAGATGTACAATCAGCCCTATTATGGTGGCCATCGTTATTATTCCGATGTCGTTATAATTAAGACGTCGTGATCGTGTTCCAACACGATAACGTTAAAATTTGCTATTACCGTGGCCACATCGGAACGAAAAATATTACAATCCCGAGATCGGAATTGAATGAAGTGAAGTACCTTCGTTTCAGGTTACCAACTTAGTTATTTAGTAATTTCTTATTGTGGTAATGCTGTTTTACACGGTGCTTTTAAATTTTTTATATTGGCGTCATTGATTGTCAGTTGTCAGAAGAATCGTGTTTACGTACATTTTTTGTTTTTTTTAATACAATAAATTAAGACCCATGGATTCCAAGAAGCCACCACGAAAAACAACGGCTGAACAGTTCAGCGTGTGCGTAAATGAATTAATATGTGAACAAAGACTAAACGGTTAACCTGTGGACCAACTTAACAAGGAAATTAAATACAACTTGTGGCCCAGTAAGAAAACCAGAGGAATGGAGAAAAGTAGGTACCTTAGATGTTAAATAATTGTAGCTTGTCTGTCTTAAGCCTTTGTTGTTTCAAACAAACAGGCTCGTGTCTGATATTTGATTAAAGTTTTATTGTGCAGGCGAACACTGGCCTAAAAAACTAAGAGTTAAATTTTCAACCAGTATCGACCAAGTTTTTTGGGCTTTATCAATGAAAAACAGCTTTTGTATGTCTGTTTGCAGAATTAGTTTCTAAAAAGCAGTAAATATTTGTTTTAATTATATATTTCTTTTAGAAACCAACTTTAGTGGCATCCAGATGGAACAAAACACTGAGGAATAAAAGGAAAATTAGAATCTGAACATGGGGATTTGATAAAGGTGACCTAGTCAAAACCTTTAAGATTGCTGTAAATCTGTGAAACAGATGTTTTTCAGTTTGCACCACGCTAAGTCAGAGATCACAGTAAAAGGCTTTCCAAAGAAAGATGTTCCAAGTTACTGCATAGAAACTTATTCTCCAACTGTATGGTATACAATTGGAGTCGTCTGACTGAGTAGACAGTGTCCACCACATCTGTGAATAGTTTTAAAAATAGACTTGATCAATAAATGAAGGGTTCAGTTAGGAACTTTGTCCACTACCCATTGTAATTAACTTTTTTGTGATTTGTGATTAACTTCTAACTACTTTGTGATAATTTTATTTATATAGGTATACACTTCTGTTATAAATGTGATACATATTATTATATATATATATATATTATATAAGTTGCATGGTAGGCCTTAAAAAAATAAAATAAAAAATCAAGCACTCCATTTTTTATAGATGGATATTTTAGTAGTCTACAAGGCCAAATTAAAATATTCTTTAGAGAAGGTTTTGAGAAAATCAATTTTCTATTTTTATATTTTTTCAGTGTATTCTAATTTTATTGGGGATATCAAAATCGTGTATTTTACTAAATATATATTTTTGTTATTTTCAAGATTGTTTAAAAAGTAAGCAAATTGTTTTCTTTAATCAAGCCTGCTGTAATAATCTTTTGAGATATTTTAGATTTTAAGCTTTCACGGCCATTAAGATATAAAGAACTTTCACTTTCGGGTTTAGACCGTGTTAATGGATTTTCACTTTCCGACGTTTCGTCTCTTACTACTAGAGACATCTTCAGGGATTAATCTGAAACAGTTTCAGATTAATCCCTGAAGATGTCTCTAGTAGTAAGAGACGAAACGTCGGAAAGTGAAAATCCATTAACACGGTCTAAACCCGAAAGTGAAAGTTCTTTATATCTTTTGAGATATTTAAAATTAAAATAATTTAAAACAAGCCCCAAAGATATGTAATGCTACGCATTCCATTATATACCATTCACAGTGGGTTGGATTTTTCCCAAATAACGTAAGTTAAAACTATTTAAAAACCAAAATAAAAAAATTTTAAAGAAAAAATAAAAAAAATCTTTATCAGTTAAGAAAAATAAATACTTTTGATATTCCTAATGAAAATTAAGCATAAACTGAAAAAAAAATATAAATAATTGAAAATCGATTTACTTAAAAATGCTTCATCCATCAAAAAAAATAGGGTGCTCGATTTTTGATTTAAATTTTATGAGGTCTACTGTGGTTGTTTATTGAGCCTACAACATACAAAGATCAAGTATTTTTTAATATTTCGATTTATTCCTCTTCTTATTCTTTCCCCCTCTCATAATAAAATGTTTCTTCTTGGATTTGGCACATTTTTATCTAAAAAAAATCAAATAATCTACAACTATATTTTGTTTTCTTTTTCCATCTGTCCAGAAGTTTGTGACACTTTGTGATAGGGGGAGGGGGGGTCAAGAGCAGTGTGATTTCACTATTTTTTTTCCCTTTATTAGGGATTATAGGCAAAGGTGACGAAGTGGGGAGGGGGAGGTCTAAAATTGGTCAAAATTGGGTGACGTCATTCTTGAACAGCCCCTTGGTACTTAGTTCCGAAATTCGGGATCCCGAAATTTCGGGATATCCTAAAGATTTTTAAATCCCGAAAAATCCCAAATACTTTTTAACGAATTTATTAAACTCGATGTGTAATCTTAACATTTTTTGTTTACAATGGTGGAAATGTAACCCTAGAGACTCCAGGCTGGGGTCATGCATTTACAAATTTAATGTGACGTGACATAGGGGGGAGAGGGGGTCCGTGCTGGTGTGACACTTTGTCACAAAGTCTTTGTGACAAGGGGGGAGGGGGGATGGTCAAAAATGGCCCAAAAAAACGTGACATACTTTATGGACGTCCCCTTATCAAGAATTACTTTGCTCCACATTACTCTGGATAACCAAGTATTTTTAATAATATACTAAGTTGCACCTACTCTTAAGACTTTAAGAATTGCCCAGGCCTTTGCCCATTCTACACTAAGGGTGATAAGTAAACCACTAATTGATGTCTGAGCTCTCTGGAGAATCTTAATACTCATTTAAACTCCCGCTCAGATACCTCCAATGGGTTGTTGCCATCCATTAAATCCCTTTTTTCCAATTGTGCTCTACACCTGAAAAAAAAATCAGCTTCATAACAATTTTGTAAGAAATAACCTTGCAGGCAAAATAAATGGTAATATACATTTCTTACCTTCTTCTACGGTCCTCCACTTTATTAATACCTCTTTTCTATGATTATTAATTACAACAAAGCCCAAATTATTCATCTTAGGTATTTCACTAATTTGTCAAAATAGTTTTTAGGTTAGCTTATTCCGATACCGGAATTTACAGCAAAGCCAAAAGTGTCTTGTGGTAAATAACGATAATCATTCCGACATTCGTTTAACGACATCGGAAAAAGTGACCACCATAATCGCATTTTGACGGTTGACAAGCGGGACCTCGAAATTTTAACGATGTCGGAATAATTGCGATCACGATCACGCTCACGATGGTCACCATAATACACCTGAATGCGCTCAATTGCTACATTTCCTAGGCGAAGAAGCTTTTAAAATATATTCTACGTTTAAGTTTGAAGAAGGTGAGAAAAATAAGCTAGACATTTTATTGAATAAATTTGAATCTCATTTTCTGCCAAAGGAAAATTTAACTTATGAAAGGTTTAAGTTATTTACTTATAAACAGGAATTAAATCAATCATTGGAACAATTTATAACAGAAATTAAAAAACGGGCAATCAAATGCAAGTTTGGAGATCTTGAAGATAGTCTTTCTAAAACCGTTTTGATTTGTGTGGTTAACAGTCTTATAATTAGAGAAAGACTTTTACAAGATGATACTCTGTCGTTTGAAAAAAGTGAGTGTGCAAAAATAAGAAGTAATGACATGGATGTATCGTGTGATAAAATAAATATAGAAGCTATTAACTGGAGAAATAAAACGACCGTTATATAACCAAAATTGATTACATCTTGTAAATTCTGTGGTAAGACTCATTCAGTTAGAATGTGTCCAGCTTTCGGGAAAGTTTGTGCTTATTGTCAAATGCCAAACCATTTTGCCAATGTCTGCTATAAAAAGAAAAATCAAGTTAATGAGCTTGAAGCTAGATCCTCTGGTTGTAATGAAGCTGCTGTAGAAGATAACCTTTTTGTTGAAAGTATTGAAATAAATAATATTAATAAGTATGAATGGTTTACTAATTTGATTATTAATGATCAATCTATTAGTTTTAAAATAGATTCAGGAGCAATGGTAAATATTATGCCATTAAATAATTTTATAAAATTGGGTTTTTCAGGGGAACAAATTGTAAAATCTAATACTAACTTAATCTCTTATACTGGAGATAGTCTTAATGTACTTGGAAGGTGTAAGCTGCCTTGTTATAAAAATGATAAGTCTTTTGAAATAGAGTTTTTTATAGTAAACAAATACTCAAAATATATTGGGGTTACCGTCTTCAATAAATTTAAATTTAATTAAAAGAATAGAATCTTTGGATAAAAATCAGTCAGGTTATGAGGAATTAGTTAAAGAATATGATGAGTTGTATGAGGTATAGGGTGTTTAAAATCACCGTATCATATTGAATTAAAAACAAATGCTGTGCCTGTTGTACAACCTACTAGAAGAGTTGCGTTACCCTTGATGAAGTCTCTTAAAGAACATTTAGATGAAAAATTAAAAATTATTGAAAAAGTAGAGGGTCCTTCTGAATGGTTTAACGCACTTGTTTTGGTAAAAAAACCCAATGGCAAAATTCGCATATGTTTAGATCCAAAAAACTTAAATGATGTTATTTTACGAGAATATTGTGATATTCCGACACCTGAACGTATCACATGTGACATGGATGGTGCTGAAATATTTAGTACTTTGGATGCAACAAGGTTTCTATCAAATAATGTTAGATAGCGAAAGTGCAAAGTTATGTACATTTGCATCACCCTACGGTAGGTATAAATTTTTAAGATTACCGTATGGAATTAAATCTGCACCTGAAGTGTTTCAGGATAGATTTCAGAAATTATTTAATTTAGAAGGCTCAGGTATATATATTGATGATATAATTGTATGGGGAAAGAATAAAGCCGAACATGGTACTAGACTTAAACGGGTTTTAGATATTGCAAAAGATAATAATGTAAAATTTAACAATTATAAATGTAAATTCGGTCTTGATAAAATAGATTATTTGGGTCAGACAATTTCAGGAAAAGGGGTTGCTCCTAATGACTCCAGAGTTAAAGCTATTATGGAGTTACCACAACCTAAAAATAAAACAGACGTTCAACGTTTACTTGGCATTTTAACATATGTTAGCAAATATATTAAAGATTTTTCTCATAATACATGGCCTTTACGACAGTTATTGAAAAAAGAAATCGAATTTGAATGGCAATCAGACCATCAATTAGCTTTTGATAATATTAAAAAAATATTAACTTCCAAACCTGTTTTGCAATTTTTTGACGTTAACAAAGAGTTATTTCTGTAGATGCATCAAAATCGGGTCTTGGTGCAGTTCTTCTCCAAAATAATTTGCCATGTGCATATGCTTCTAAAGCAATGACAGAAACGCAAATGAGATATGCGCAAATAGAAAAAGAGTTACTTGGAATTTGTTTTGGTTTATCAAAATATCATGAATATATATTTGGAAAAAGAGTTATTGTGGAGACGGATCACCAGCCCCTGATTTCGATTTTTAAAAAACCTTTAAATAAATGCCCAGCAAGGTTACAGCGCATGATGCTTCAAATTCAAAAATATGATATAGATTTAAGATATAAACGAGGTAAAGAGTTAATTTTAGCGGACGCACTATCAAGAGCGTATTTAAGGGATTGTTTTGATGAATTAGATATTGATATTGAAGCACATGTTTGCTTTATTAAAAGTCAAATTAATGCTACACCTGAAAAAATTGAAAAATTAAAATCAGAAACATAAGGATTCTGAAATGCAAGAGTTAAAACAAATCATAATGAATGGATGGCCAAATGAAAGCAAAAGTTTAAGTGACAAAATTAAAATATACGCTCAATATAAAGATGAATTAACAATAATTGATAATTTAATTTTTAAAGGTCAAAGTATTGTAATTCCTAAAATAATGTGCGATGAAATGCTGGGTAGAATACATTACAGTCATTTAGGAATACAAAAAAGTATCAATTTAGCTAAAGATTCAGTTTTTTGGCCAGGTATAAATAATTCTATAAAACAAAAGGTATCACAATGTCACGTGTTTAAAATATTCTAACTCTCAAATGCCAGAACCACTCAAGTCACATGAGATACCAGATGTCAGATGGAATAAAGTAGGTTGCGATATTTTTGAAGTCTTAGGAAATAAATATTTATTAGTAGTAGATTATTTTTCGAAATTTGTGGAAGTAGTTAAACTTAGTGGAAATTCAACTAGTAAAACAATCGTTGAGAGTTTAAAGTCAATTTTCTCTAATGGAATTCCATTGACAGTAATTTCAGACGGAGGTCCACAATTTAAGTCCAGTGATTTTAAAAGTTTTGCAAAAAAATGGGAGTTTATACATATTATGTCTTCTCCAACATATGCGCAAAGTAATGGTATGTCAGAAAGACATATACAAACTGTTAAAAAAATAATAAAGAAAGCTCTTGAAGAAAAAAAAAGATTTATTTTTAGTTTTACTTAATTATCGCAATGCCCCTATAATTGATATAGCTCACCAGCGGAAATTCTTGTCAAGAAAACTGAGATCAAATTTGCTTTATACAAACGATTCTTTGAAAGCTAAAGTAGTTAATTTTAACAAAAATACTATTAACAGGATGCAGCTTACACAACAAAATTATTATAATATGAGGGGAGTTAGGAATTTACCAGAGATTAGTAATAATAGCCTTGTTTATGTTCAACTTAAACCAAAATCGGAATGGGTTCCTGGTGTAATAGTTGAAAAGATGCAAGATAGGTCTTATAAAATCAAAACAGAGAATGTAGGCATTTATATTCGCAACAGAAGATTTATTAAGGTAGTAAATAGAAAAAGTACTGATTCTTACATTGATTTTAAAATTCCTATAAAAGCCAATAAAGACAATAGTAATAAGAATTATAAATGTTTAGATATTGACTTTAATTGTTTTGACGATGAGGTAGAGAGTGATGTAGAAATAGAAAGAGAAAGAATTATTGAATCTCGCAGTGAAAATCATAGTGAGCATGAAAACATTTCTAAAAACAATTTGAAAACATCAGAACAAGTTTTAGATTTTAAAAATAATTTAAGTAAAACAATTAGTGTCACTTCTTCTGGAAGAAATGTTAAACCTCCTGATAGGTTAATTTATAAATAGTTTAGTAGTATATTGTATTTAATATTTTGTAAAAAGGGGAGATGTTAGGATTATACTTAGAAGGTGTTTGTCAGACATCTGTCAGATCATTAAAATAAATGCTGTCAACTTGAATGACTTGTTTAATTATAATATTATTGAATTATATAATAAATACATAATATTACAATACTCTTCACCAAGAAGGAACATAGAGGAATTTAGGGCTCCCAGAAAAGTCCTTGACAAGTCTTCATAGACCTTTTGGCAAATACGTCCAGTTGTGGGAAAAACCTGGGGTGTTACACCCAAGGTCCTTAGATGGATCTACACAGCGGTCATAAGGCCAAGAGTACAGTATGGCTCAGTGGTCTGGTGGCCTAGTGTTAGGAAAACCACAATTTCTCAGAACCTGGAAAAAATCCAAAGACTAGCTAGTCTTGGAAAAAGTCCAAACCAGAGTAATAAGAACAACACCCCAAGCTGCTCAGGAGGTCCTACTAGTACTGCCGTCACTCTCCATCTGGATCCAGAAGGAGGCAATGGCTAGCTTTCTTAGACTTAGGGACTCTAGTAGTTGGATGGGCGGGAAGGCGAACTACGGTCATGGCAAAATCGCTGATATTTCCGCTTTGGTGTGCTATACAGACGGCTCGCGTATGGAAGGCATCCAAAGGTCTGGGGCAGGATTCTTCGTGGAGGACCTGGAATTGCAAAAGAGTTTTCCACTTGGCCGCTTTTCCACTGTCTTCCAAGCTGAGGTCTATGCCATACAGGAAGCGGCAAATTGCAGGGAAATAAGGCAGCACCGGGGGCACGATATATACATCTGCTCGGACAGTCAAGCCGCTCTAAAGGCATTGTACAATCCCAGCACTAGGTCAATTCTAGTCAGGGAGTGTGCAGAAGCCTTGGAGTTAGCAAGGATCAAAAACGTTCAACTGGTATGGGTACCGGGTCATAGTGGAATTCCCGGAAACGAGAAGGCAGATGAACTTGCAAGACTCGGATCAGGAATGGCCTGCACGGGGCCGGAACCTATATTGGGTCTTACAAGGAAGCAGGTAAAGACCGCTCTCGATGAGTGGGCTTATACCAAGCTAAAGGAGCAATGGAGGGCGGTCGACGGTTGCCGTCAAGCTAGGGACTTCCTGGCTGGCCCAAGCAAATCAAAGACCGACTGGTTGCTGGAAAAAGGAAGAACTGCACTCAGACAACTTGTAGGGGTCATCACGGGCCACTGCAAGCTAAGGAAGCACCTGACAACAATGCGGATTCTAGAGAGTCCGCTATGCCCAGAGTGCGGAGAGGATGAAACATCCTCTAATTACTTAGCCGAGTGTGTCAGATAAGACAGGATCAGGTTGCAAGTCTTTGAAACTCAAATACTCAACCAAGAGGAACTAAGAGATCTCCCCTGGGCCAATATACTGACCTTTATTGAAAGGATGCAGAAATGGCCTAGTTGTCCGGCTTTGGCCAACCCAAAAATTTACTACTGACACTTTTATTCAGTTTTTCGTTTCTTTTTTAATTATTTTAACGATTTATCAAGAATTTTATTAAAAATTCTTTATTTAGGCAAAATTTTTAAACTTTGGTAAGGTATTGACTAATATTTATTTTTAGGTAAAGAAGTTATAGCAGATAAGTATTATTTTAAACGCAATACCTTACCAGCGCATCTAGAAATAGGTGCGCCTGATAAGAACATTTTAATTTTATCTTCTGTTTTAGATTTTTTATCGATATAAATAATCATTGAGGCGAAATGGCTCAAATTAATAATACTGTAAATTAAATGTTATTTGTAAATACATATTTTTTATTTATATTGGGTGCACTTGTGGTGCATCATTGATATCTAATAGTTTATTTGTGATATTAAAAACTATGTGTTTATTTGTATACAATTAGTTGTCATACTAACACAAGGCAATGTGCTGGTATATTTGGATTCCCATGCAATGTGTGTTTTATTAATACTATAACATTTGGTAAATTATACCACAGTTATAGTATGCTATACTTTAAGTTGTAGTTAGATATGTGGCTGGGACAGCTCGGGGCTGGCAAAAAGGGCCATAATGGCCTAGTTGCCTGGCTCGTAGCCTCCCCACCCTTACTACTACTACTAAGTTGTAGTTGTGTTATTGATCTAGTTTAAAGTAGGTATGTTACAGTACTCAGTAAAATAATAATCGGTAAATAATACCAAAATTATGGTTTGTAATAATACAGAAAAACTTAAAAAAAAGGATCGATTATTTTGTCAGCGTGTAATTGTGTGTGGTTACAAGCCGTAGCTATGGGGGGAGCCTCCCCCGACCTATCTTAAAATCAAAAAAGTTGCATATGACCAGAACGAGTTTGACCGAAAATTCAAGTGTATTTCATGTCAATTCACGTGACCGTGTTGGCTGGGCATAGACTGAAACAATTTCTTGTAGGATTAAAAACTTATAATATCGTTTTCTAGTATGCTGGTCCTAACCCAGGAAACCAAAAGACGTCTTTTTGACTTCAATTATTGGGCACTAACTGAACTATATGTCGTCCCAGTGACGGGTATAAGTCACAGCCCATGGACGTAACATTACTGACGTTATAACAAAGTCAGAAATATGACGTTAGAATAACATATATATAACATAATAATAAATAAATATGGTTCGGTTTAAAAAATGGATTGATGATTATGATAATAGTAATTTATCACAATATAATATGATATTATCACAATAATTTTGGTTGTATAATATACAATATTAGGGTGGACCTATTTTTTTTATTGTTTTAATATTTTTATTCTGGTGTATCTGGAATATCCTGAAAATATGAGGGTAAACAAACTTCTCTAAAGGACTCAATTGGACCCCTGAAATCGTGAAATTACGCAAAAATCGTGAAAAATCGTTGAAAATGGGCTGTGTTTTTTGTATCAGTGGAAAATTTGAAAGCCTTGAAATCTTAATTTGTTACTTTTAAGTATTCAAAATTATGTGCCAAATTTCAAAATGATCAAAAGATTCTATCAGGTGCCGAAAATCCGCCAGTTGCCCCTAAAACACTAAATTTGACAAATGTGCACCATAAAATTTAATTTAACATTTAATGTGAGAACGCTAAAAAATCATTTAATATATACATACGTATATATAGATATATACATGTATATATACAGGGTGTATTTAAAATAGCGTAGGAAATTTTAACAGGTAATTTAATTTAACATTTAATGTGAGAACGCTAAAAAATCATTTAATATATACATACGTATATATAGATATATACATGTATATATACAGGGTGTATTTGAAATAGCGTAGGAAATTTTAACAGGTAATTCTACATGATAAAATATGACAAAAAGTTCCTATAAACATATGTCTAAAAATGCGTCATAAGGGAGCTACGCCCCTTTGAAATTGGCTAAAAAAATCGGTTTTTCTTTAATAACTCAGGAACCCTTTGAGATATATTAACGAGGTTTTGCACGTGAATTAATCCTAATAAGGCCCATCTTTGTATGTCATTTTCACGTACTTATTTAAACCAGGGGTGTGCGAAACGGGGGGGCCTTACCAGTTTTTTGTCCCAAACTTTTTTCTGTGTAACTTTTTTGCAATTTTGTTTTTGAAATATGATTCCTCAGGTTTAAATACATAAAAAAGGTACTCTTGTTGTAATACTGTAGGATTAACCGTTTTCGAGAAAAGTTCATTTGAAGGTGAAATTTCACGAAAACCAAAATTTTAATGAAGCAATGTTATTCTACATCAAAAACTAAGAAAAAAAGTTTCCATACATGTAGGTCGAAAAAACGCTTTTAAAGCTACCATAGCCCTTTAAAAATGGTGCATATTTAGGAGACCAGAGCTCCATTAGGATTGATTTTTGGAAGTACCTGTATATGAGGTTTTTTTCTTAGTTTTAATGTACATTCGTCCTGCATCATTAAAATTTTGGTTTTCAACATTTTAGTATTTAATTTTTCGTCCTCGAACTGTGGAATTTCACCTTCAAATGAATTTTTCTCGAAAACGGTAAATCCTACAGTATTACAACAAGAGTACCTTTTTTATGTATTTTGACCTGAGGAATCATATTTCAAAAATAAAATTGCAAAAAAGTTACACAGAAAAAAGTTTGGGACAAAAAACTGATAAGCCCCCTCCCGTTTCGCACACCCCTGGTTGAAATAAGTACCTACATGAAAATAACACATAAAAACTGGCCTTGGTAGGATTAGTTGACATGCAAAACCTCGCTGATATATCTCAAAGGGTTCCTGAGTTATTAAATAAAAACCGATTTTTTAA
>OY294053.1:12668189-12715498 GCA_958510825.1 Brachypterus glaber | reverse complement strand
TATATATATATATATATATATATATATATATATATATACACGGTGTCCCACGGTAGACAAATCAGTCAAACTGTGGGTGGCGTTATTAACAAAGATATCAACATGAAACTTTTACCAGTCAATATGGACCTAATTATCTTCAATTGACCCAAAACAAAAGTTTTTCTACTCTTTTTTGGTTTTGAGCTAGAGCTCCAAACATGCACTTTTAAAAGCATAACAATACTTTCAAATGCCAAAATTAAAAAAAGTAACAATTTTTCTTTATCATATGATTTTTCACTAAAAACAATAATTTTCGATTTAAATTCTTAATTTTATAAAACCTTAAAAAAGGGCAATTGCATAATGGAATGACCCCGCTATGGCAAAAGAGTCGTATATGATGACAATAAATGTCAAATTTGATTTACATTATAATCAAAAAATTAACAAAGCAAGATTTTTATAAAACCAAGTTTTGAATGCAAAATGATAACTTTAGAAGTAAAGAAAGAAATTATTTTAACTTATGGAGAATGTGCTCGAAATTTAAGAGAAACAACGAGAAGAATAGTAGAAAAGTTCCCCGATGATAGTATTAGTTACTTTAGCGTACGAAGAATTGTTAATTTATTTTTGGATACTGGAGGAGTGAGGGACATAAAAAAAGTTTGCGAAAGTCCAGTAACCAAAGATCCTGAAACTATAACTATAATTCAAGAAGCAGTTATCAATGATCCCCACACGTCTACAAGGATAATCGCAAGGGAACATCATTTATCACGCACATCAGTTAGTAGGGTCATTAAAAATTCTAAATTACATCCGTATAAATTATGTCTTAATCAAGAGTTACATGGGAGGGATTTTGAAAATAGGGTTCGATTTTGTGATAAACTTTTGGAATTAACAGGGGATGACGAGGACTTTTCCACCAAAATTTTGTTTAGTGACGAATCTACATTTAAAAGCAATGGAGTTGTCAAAAGGCATAACATGCATTATTGGTCTGTTGAAAATCCGCATTGGGTTAGGCAACCAGCGGATTTGGTCTTTTAATGTTTGGGGAGGGGTACTGGGGGATTCGGTTATAGGACCTTACTTTTTTAATGGGCATCTAAATGGGAATATGTACCTAAATTTTTTGCGTGATGAATTACCGGAACTTTTAGAAGACGTACCACTAAATTTGCGAAATGACATAATTTTTATGCAGGATGGGGCTCCTGCTCACTTTTTTCATGAGGTGAGGACTTTTTTGGATGATACATGGATAGGTCGTGGTGGTCAAATTGCCTGGCCAGCAAGATCACCCGATTTAACCCCGTGTGATTTTTTTGTGGGGATTTGTAAAGGACAGGGTTTACCGACAAGCTCCCACCACTCCTAAAAATATGCGTCAAAGAATCGTTGAAGCATTTAACGAAATAACACCGGTAATGCTTCAACGCGTCAGACATAATTTTGAAAGTAGGCTTTTTATGTGTATTCAGGAGGATGGGAGAACTTTTGAACATTTACGAAACGACTATGACTAACTACTTTACAAAAAGACAGATAGATACACAGACAGACTCAGACATCTAAACAAAATTAAATTGCTTTATCCTGTTAAAAATGGAGGCTTCTTATGTAGACGATGTGGGGAAGAGGATCAATGCAGATACATATTCTTGCTGCTTGATTTGAATCCATTTGAATCGTGGAAGACTCGCAAAGAATTAGAATTATTTGCTAATAATAGATTTTGTGAAATGCCATTTATATTCCCATGATTCTCTGAAGTTAGATGCGTAATTTTGACCTTTTTTCATCAGAACTGGAGTGATTTGGGAAAACCTAAGGACTAACATGGATTTATTTGAAATATTGTAGAAAACAATTCTAATAACACTGAAAATATTCTAGAAAGGCGTAATATTTTGTAGATGTATGGAATTTGACACAATGATGAGTTAATTAATTCAAATATCATAAATACGTCTTGCGTTTCGCATATTAATAAATAATATTAATAATAACAATCAATTTGATATAAATAGTTCTTTTCCCAAAATTATTTAAGTTACGCTTGTCTCGGATTAGGGGAAAGTTAAATAAAAAACAGTATTAGATCAGCTTACCGGTTTCGGGCATATATTTACCCTTCTTCAGAACTAGAATATAAATGGTACATTTTAGAAAGCAAAGAAACATTAAGAAAAAAAAGGAAAAAACAAAAAGTTAAATAATAATTTAAAAGCTAAACAAAACACAAATGTTGTACATGAATTATTGAAAATCAGAGAAAGAGCAAAAAACTCTAATATTATAAATTATAAACATACTGTATAGTAATAAGAAGTATTGTTTATTATTTGGTAAGTATATCTAACTATAAAACACAAAAAACAGCAAAACAAAAACGTAAAAAACTATATAATACAAACACTTACCATCAATCTTTAATATTAATCAACAAAGCTAATTCTGAGTCATCAAAAAATCTATATTTATTTGAAATATTAAAAACTTTTAAAAATTATAACAATAAAACGTTTTACGACCTGCCATGTTTGATGGAGGAGACAGATTGGCTGTCTAAGGTGTCAGCGAATGCTATAAAGAAGTTTTTTAAAAATCCGGTTTAGAAATAATTGTCAAAATAACAAAAACAAACAAACAATTAAAACAAAATTAAAAAAAAAAATTATAAAAAATTTAAATAAATGAGCTTGAGTAACAATTATCTTAGTAAAATATATTTATATAAGGTATTTAAATTTTGGCAATCTTTTTGGAGGTTAAAGTTTTTGGGAGTGTGAACGATATGGGCCATCTCTAAGAAGAGACGTTGACATGTTTGCCCCAAATAACTACCCCCGCATTCACATGTTATCTGATAAACAAGGAACCTTATCTTTAACTTTACTATAAAACTGGTCAAGAGTTTTTATATTATAGAAAGCAAGTTTCGAACTATTTGTATTTAAAATATTTTTGAATAGGGGGGACAGTTTTTTAATATAGGGAATCTTAAAATACCTAATTTTAGTGTTAATATTAGTGAGGTTGTGATTATAATCATTATTATTTAATAAAATAGTATTAATTAAATCTAATGGGTAGGAATTTGTAAGTAATATATTCTTTAGTTTGGTCAGATTATTATCAACAAATTCCGGAGAGCAAATGTTATATATTCTTTTTTTATATTGTTTTATTATACCAATTTTTTGATTAAGGGGGTGGTTTGAGTGAAAACTTAACATTCTATCAGTATTTGACGGTTTTCTATACCAATCTGTTAGTAAACGGCCATTGCAATTTATAACTTTAACCTCCAAAAATGGTAGACTATTATTTGTTTCCAACTCAAATGTAAATTTAATATTATTATCAAAAGAATTTAGTAAGTGGAACACAACTAAATACATCGTCAACATACAAATCCATAAATGGTACGTCAAATGTTTGTACCCCTTTTATAAATTTATCAAGTATATCTGTCATTACGAAATTAACACTGGGCTAGATGGGTTACCCATTGCACTGCCTAATAGTTGTAAGTAGGAAATATTATTATAAGAAAAGTAGCTATTGTCAAATATGAAGGTAATAATTTTAATAAACTTAGCAAGTGGTATATCTGTATGTTTTAATATTTCCTGCCAAAGTAAGTTTATGGATTCAATAACTGACTCTTTAGATACGTTTGTAAACAATGAACACACGTCAAAAGAGATGAGGTTATAGCCTTCAGGAACTACATACTGTTTAATTCTTTCCAAAAACTCTAAAGAGTTTTTTAAATTATATTTAAAATTTGAAGCAACCTTAATAAGAATGTTATTAATATATTTAGCGATTCCAGAGGTGGGGGATTTAATACAACTTATAATCGGCCGAAGTGGTATACCATCTTTATGTGCCTTCGGTAGGCCATAAGCTCGAGGGGCTTGAGAGTCAGCTCCTTTTTTGTGTCCAAATCAATGTAGCCTTCGTCAAAAAGTTCTTTAACCAGTCGGTTGTTTGCCCTTTGTATACTATTAGTGGGGTCATTCTCTATTATTTCGTAAGAGCTATTGTTAAATAACTATTCCATCTTGTGTTGGTATTCGTATTTATCCATAATAACGGTTAGGTTACCTTTGTCTGCTCGTAAAACTAGTAAATTTTGATTTTCTTTTAAAAAATTTTGGTGTTAGCTACTTGAATATGCAAAGGAGACTTTTTCTTCGATATTTGGTTATTATTTAAGTAATTAGTGGTAACGTTAATAATCTTAGCACGTTTTTTTGTTTTTCGGTCGTGGTTATCTTTAAATTATCTATGCAAAATTCGACATCAGCTAAAACTCTTTTTACTGGCAGCTCTGAACTATGAACATCCAGGGCAAATTTCTGACCTAATGATAGTAACTTCAGGACATTACCAGGTACTTCAACATTGGTAACATTTTTTTTATCAGATAACATGTGAATGCGGGGGTAGTTATTTGGGGCAAACATGTCAATTATTATCCCAGCGCATCTATCAACATAAATTAGACATTAGGAATTTAAAACAAAATACAGGACTATCAGCCCATGCAAAAGAAACTGGGCACAAATTAGATTTTGATAATGTAAAGATTTTAGATTTTGAAGAAAATGATGATAAACGTCTCTTCTTAGAGATGGCCCATATCGTTCGCACTCCCAAAAACTTTAACCTCCAAAAAGATTGCCAAAATTTAAATACCTTATATAAATATATTTTACTAAGATAATTGTTACTCAAGCTCATTTATTTATATTTTTTATAATTTATTTTTTTTTTTATTTTTTTTTTAATTTTTTTTTAATTCTTTGATTGTTTTTGTTATTTTGACAATTATTTCTAAACCGGATTTTTAAAAAACTTCTTTATAGCATGACACCTTAGACACAGCCAATCTTTCTCCTTTATTAGTATCAAACATGGCAGGTCGTAAAACGTTTTATTGTTATAATTTTTAAAAGTTTTTAATATTTCAAATAAATATAGATTTTTTGATGACTCAGAATTAGCTTTGTTGATTAATATTAAAGATTGATGGTAAGTGTTTGTATTATATAGTTTTTTACGTTTTTGTTTTGCTGTTTTTTGTGTTTTATAGTTAGATATACTTACCAAATAATAAACAATACTTCTTATTACTATACAGTATGTTTATAATTTATAATATTAGAGTTTTTTGCTCTTTCTCTGATTTTCAATAACTCATGTACAACATTTGTGTTTTGTGTTTATTAGCTTTTAAATTATTATTTAACTTTTTGTTTTTTCCTTTTTTTTCTTAATGTTTCTTTGCTTTCTAATAATAATAATAATAATAATAATAATAATAATCATTTATTTCCATATGACCTATAAAAAGTATTGGATAATGTCAAAACTTAAATTAAATTAAACATAAATTACATAGATAGATATAATCTACAATATATTCCACAATACACATATAAATTGTACATTTAGAAAACATTTAGAAGCGAAAAGAAAACATTTATTAAATAAGTAAAAACACAGCGATCATTGGTTGACTTTAAATTTAAATTTTAAGAATTCATCTACCCTGTAAAATGGGTTCTTTATAAAAAAATCTTTTAATTTATTCTTTATTTATGATAAAGATCCTGTTTTAAAATCTATCGGTAGTTTGTTTATGACTTTTATACCCATAAATATTGGGCCCTTTTCAAAAATTACAAGACGGTGTTTCGGTATCGAAAAATCAGAAGCGTGCCTAGTCTTGGGACCTGAAGATATGTCAGAATTTCGAGTAAACAAGGTTTTGTTTTCTAAAGTATACAAGGCTAAGTTATACAAGTATAGAGAAATTACTGTCATAATTTTAAATTTGATGAAAAGAGGTTGGCAGTGGTCCCTATATCCAGCGCCGGCTAGAGCCCTCACCGTCCTTTTTTGTACCATTAAAAGCCTCTCTATAGCACTTGTCCCCCCCCAAACTACAATACAATACTGCAGGTGCGCTTTAACATTTGCATTATAAAAAAGTATAAGTGTTTTTGTATCTACGTTCTTTTTTAGGTTATATATATACAAACAAAATACAGGACTATCAGCCCATGCAAAAGAAACTGGGCACAAATTAGATTTTGATAATGTAAAGATTTTAGATTTTGAAGAAAATGATGATAAACGTCTCTTCTTAGAGATGGCCCATATCGTTCGCACTCCCAAAAACTTTAACCTCCAAAAAGATTGCCAAAATTTAAATACCTTATATAAATATATTTTACTAAGATAATTGTTACTCAAGCTCATTTATTTATATTTTTTATAATTTATTTTTTTTTTATTTTTTTTTTAATTTTTTTTTAATTCTTTGATTGTTTTTGTTATTTTGACAATTATTTCTAAACCGGATTTTTAAAAAACTTCTTTATAGCATGACACCTTAGACACAGCCAATCTTTCTCCTTTATTAGTATCAAACATGGCAGGTCGTAAAACGTTTTATTGTTATAATTTTTAAAAGTTTTTAATATTTCAAATAAATATAGATTTTTTGATGACTCAGAATTAGCTTTGTTGATTAATATTAAAGATTGATGGTAAGTGTTTGTATTATATAGTTTTTTACGTTTTTGTTTTGCTGTTTTTTGTGTTTTATAGTTAGATATACTTACCAAATAATAAACAATACTTCTTATTACTATACAGTATGTTTATAATTTATAATATTAGAGTTTTTTGCTCTTTCTCTGATTTTCAATAACTCATGTACAACATTTGTGTTTTGTGTTTATTAGCTTTTAAATTATTATTTAACTTTTTGTTTTTTCCTTTTTTTTTCTTAATGTTTCTTTGCTTTCTAATAATAATAATAATAATAATAATAATAATAATCATTTATTTCCATATGACCTATAAAAAGTATTGGATAATGTCAAAACTTAAATTAAATTAAACATAAATTACATAGATAGATATAATCTACAATATATTCCACAATACACATATAAATTGTACATTTAGAAAACATTTAGAAGCGAAAAGAAAACATTTATTAAATAAGTAAAAACACAGCGATCATTGGTTGACTTTAAATTTAAATTTTAAGAATTCATCTACCCTGTAAAATGGGTTCTTTATAAAAAAATCTTTTAATTTATTCTTTATTTATGATAAAGATCCTGTTTTAAAATCTATCGGTAGTTTGTTTATGACTTTTATACCCATAAATATTGGGCCCTTTTCAAAAATTACAAGACGGTGTTTCGGTATCGAAAAATCAGAAGCGTGCCTAGTCTTGGGACCTCAAGATATGTCAGAATTTCGAGTAAACAAGGTTTTGTTTTCTAAAGTATACAAGGCTAAGTTATACAAGTATAGAGAAATTACTGTCATAATTTTAAATTTGATGAAAAGAGGTTGGCAGTGGTCCCTATATCCAGCGCCGGCTAGAGCCCTCACCGTCCTTTTTTGTACCATTAAAAGCCTCTCTATAGCACTTGTCCCCCCCCAAACTACAATACAATACTGCAGGTGCGCTTTAACATTTGCATTATAAAAAAGTATAAGTGTTTTTGTATCTACGTTCTTTTTTAGGTTATAAATTGCATAATTGCAACTATTCATTTTTTTAATTACGGCGTTTACATGATTTGACCACGTGAGAGTGGGATCAAGAGTGACACCTAATAACTTAAAACTGTCAACTACTGGTATCGTTTTATTAGAACATTTGACAAGTATGCTTTGATCTGCAGACCTAGTGGAAAACTGTACTAATGCTGATTTATTTGGGTTAAGTAATAAAAAATTTTGTCGACACCATTCATCCATTGCATTTACTAGCGATTTTACTATCTCCTTTAATAACTCCTTATCATTATTACTGCAAACAATTGATGTGTCATCTGCATATTGCAACAAAAAGAAAAATTTGGGATCAATATTTGTACGTAAATAGTCCAACAAGTCGTTGCTAAATATTAAAAATAGCAGAGGCGAAAGAATGCCCCCTTGTGGGGTGCCCCTTTTTAAATTTAAGAAGTCTGAGTGATATTTTTTATCATTATCAGTTATTTCAACATACTGGCTACGGTCCTCCAGGTATGATTTTAGCCAATCTAGTGGGATTCCCACAATCCCATATGACTCCAGTTTAGCTATTAGTATTTCGTAATCAATGACATCAAAAGCAGCCGTCAAATCAAAAAAAATGGCTGTAGTCAGGTTTTTTTTATCAATAGCTTCAAGTATATGGGATATAACTTTAAACAGGGCCTTAGTTGTACTATAACCGGCTCGAAAACCGTAGTGTGATGCTGAAAATAAAAGCTTTTTCTTAAAAAATTCAGTTATTCGATTTAGCATAATTTTATCCATAATTTTTGCAAAAAACGATAAATTTGAGATTTGTCGGTAGTTGCCTGCGGAATCCCTACTACCCTTCTTATGTAAGGGGATTACCCTAGCTATTTTTAATTCCGTAGGATAAACACCGTTTTCAAAAGAAAAATTTATTATATCAACTAATGGTTTAGCTATATATTCGGGCACTAACTTTACTATTGCCCCCGGTATCTCATCCAGACCTACAGACCATTTTTTAGGAAGGGATTTAATTATGGAGATAACCTCTTTTTCGTCTGTAGGTCTTAAAAACATGCTATTACTACTAGTATTTTTTCGTGAAAATTTTGGTTTGGACTTTTGGACAGTTTCATCAAATGTACCATTTATATTCTAGCTCTAGTAGTAGTAAATATATGCCCGAAACCGGTAAGCTGATCTAATACTGTTTTTTATTTAACTTTCCCCTAATCCGAGACAAGCGTAACTTAAATCAATTTGATATTTTAACTTATGAGAATTATTCTTAGTATCATTTAACTTTTAATTCCAACCAAAATGTACGTAATTAATTACATAACAATAATTTAATTGACTAAATTGCCCATAATATGACAGTTTTTTTCCTTTGTTCTTCTGTATTTGGTCTAATTTTGGTCTGGTTTGATTCAAAAAAACAAAACAAACGACTAAGAACAAAAGCACGAAGTAGGACTAGATGAAGTGACCCTAATATGCAGGGCCGGACAGAGCCAGCCCGGGCCCCGGTGCAACCTTTTTACTCGGGCCCCCATTTTTTCAAAACATAATTGTCCCATGCAGGCTTGCAGCTAAGGCACTGAGGGCCGAAGCGGAGCCCCCATTCATTAACTAAGCGCCGCACTCGAAAATTTTTCCAAATTATGTTAATTTCTGACTGTTTTATTTTCATAGTTCAGCAAGCTTAAGTATGTAAAAAATAATAAAGTCTTAGCGCCACAGGCGAAATTTTTTTCAATTTTGATAGCTCTGGCGGCGCAGGCAATTTTTTTACAAATTTTAAGCTTTTGCAAGCTTAAACTAAAAAAAATACGTAGGTATATTAGCCCTAGCGCCGCGGGCGAATTTTTTTACAAATTTTAAAACACTAGTAATAGTGCACTATTATTTTTTACAAAAATCCAAAAAGGCTTAAGCGCTGCCGCGGCGAAATTTTTTCTATTGCCCATTTGGAACGAGATCTACTTATTTGCTCATTTTGACGCCTTATCGATCTGGGGGAGTATCAATAAATAAACTGTTTATTAAAAACTTCTGTCGCCGGGCCCCCTTCGAGCCCGGGTCCCGGGTAATCTGTACCCCCTGCACCCCCCTGAATCCTGCCCTGCTAATATGAACCAGCTGCAACTTCATGCAACTGCGAGGGAAGGGGGTTCTTTACAAGCTAATTAATTATGTTTTTTAAAATCTCATAATTATAAAACATGTTTTATCATAAGTTGTCCAATAGGTTTTATAATAACTTGCTTTACCAATACTTTCATTATGATATAGACTTGACTTTGTAAAAAAACTGCTAAGATTAATCTAAGATTAATCCAATCATACCAATTAAAAAATTTGATTGAGCGCAAAAAATCAAAATTTATTAGTAATTAAGTAATACACTCTGTAGTATAAAATACCCTAGTCTACAAGGTCCTTACTGTCTAAGTAAAAATCTAATTTATAACATTAGATTTGACATTTATTTTTATCGTGAACGTCATATTTGCAAACATTTATTTTCATAGCATCCTCTCTTTTACATTAGCGGGGTCATTCCATAATGCACTTACCATTTTTTACCGTTTTCTAAAATTAAAAATTTAAATAGAAAACTATTGTTTTTAGTAAAAAAAACTATCATATGATAAAGAAATGATATTAGTTTTTTAAATTTTGGCGTTAAAAAATGTTATTATGCTAAAAAAAAATTCTGTTTGTTGCTCTAGCCTAAAAACAGAAAAAAGTACAACACTTCTGGCTTAAATTAAAGGTAACTAGGTCTATATTGACTGGTAAAAAATATATTTTAATAGCTTTGATAATAACGCCACAATTTGACTAATTTGTCTACCGTGGGACACCGTATATATATATATATATATATATATATATATATATATATATATATATATATATACATTTATTGAATTAAAATATATATATATATATACAGTGTGGTCCAAAAGTCACCCCCCCCCCCCTTTTAACTTTTGAACGAGTTGAGATATCGACTTCAAATTTAGAACTCTTAAATAAGACAACTTAAACTCTCTTTTAGCATATATTTGATATTTTCAGCTCTTAAAATGTGGTCAGGGGGCATGGGGGTCATTTTTTTAAATGGAAAGGGGGTCGTGTGATACATCATTTTAAAGCTTATTAAATTCTCTATTTAAACTAACATTTTTAATTTTTTTTAAAATGTTTTTTAAGGTTTTGATTTTTTAATATTTTGTGCTGAAACATTCGATTTTTTAAGTTTTTTTTTTATAAATTTTTATTTATGTCAACTAAAATTAGTTTAAATGTATAATTAACATGTTTTATGATGAAATTAGGCATTTTTAAAAAATTATTCGTTTTTTTTTTAGAGGAATTAATATTAATACATTAATACCCATTTTCAACCCCATTTTAAACCCAATTTTTTTTTTAATTTTAAAATATGGAGTTAAATAGAGAATTTTATAAGCTTTAAAATGATGTATTACACGACCCCCCTTTCTATTTAAAAAAATGTGCCCCCATGCCGCCCTGTCCACATTTTAAGAGCTGAAAGTATTAAATATATGCTAAAAGATAGTTTAAGTTGTCCTATTTAAAAGTTTCAAATTTGAAGTCGACACTGGTTCAAAAGTTAAGAGGGGGGGCTGACTTTTGGACCGCTCTGTATATATATATATACACGGTGTCCCACGGTAGACAAATCAGTCAAATTGTGGCGTTATTATCAAAGCTATTAAAATATATTTTTTACCAGTCAATATAGACCTAGTTACCTTCAATTTACGCCAGAAAAAAGTGTTGTACTTTTTTCTGTTTTTAGGCTAGAGCAATAACATAATTTTTTTTAGCATAATAACATTTTTTAACGCCAAAATTTAAAAAAATAATATCATTTCTTTATCATATGATAGTTTTTTTACTAAAAACAATAGTTTTCTATTTAAATTTTTAATTTTGGAAAACGGTAAAAAATGGTAAGTGCATTATGGAATGACCCGCTAATGTAAAAGAGAGGATGCTATGAAAATAAATGTTTGCAAATATGACGTTCACGATAAAAATAAATGTCAAATCTAATGTTATAAATTAGATTTTTACTTAGACTTAGTAAGGACCTTGTGGACTAGGGTATTTTATACTACAGAGTGTATTACTTAATTACTAATAAATTTTGATTTTTTGCGCTCAATCAAATTTTTTAATTGGTATGATTGGATTAATCTTAGATTAATCTTAGCAGTTTTTTTTACAAAGTCAAGTCTATATCATAATAAAAGTATTGGTAAAGCAAGTTATTATAAAACCTATTGGACAACTTATGATAAAACATGTTTTATAATTATGAGATTTTAAAAAACATAATTAATTAGCTTGTAAAGAACCCCCTTCCCTCGCAGTTGCATGAAGTTGCAGCTGGTTCATATTAGCAGGGCCGGATTCAGGGGGGTGCAGGGGGTACAGATTACCCGGGGCCCGGGCTCGAAGGGGGCCTGGCGACAGAAGTTTTTAATAAACAGTTTATTTATTTATACTCCCCCAGATCGATAAGGCGTCAAAATGAGCAAATAAGTAGATCTCGTTCCAAATGGGCAATAGAAAAAATTTCGCCGCGGCAGCGCTTAAGCCTTTTTGGATTTTTGTAAAAAATAATAGTGCACTGTTACTAGTGTTTTAAAATTTGTAAAAAAATTCGCCCGCGGCGCTAGGGCTAATTTACCTACGTGTTCCGTTTCCACGAAACATCAATTTATTATTTTAAGTTTCTTATATTTAAATTCAAATTTACCGCGCAAAAGGATTTCGAAACTTCCTATGCGCGGAGAGACTACAACCGGTCTGAATGACAGACACACACAGTTGTTAACCAACCGCTCGCAATACCGCCATAATATGTTTCATTAAACTATTAGTGACTTATTACCGCTTTTTTAATAATGTGACCATCACCGCTTGTGCTCATCTATTCACATCCTGGAATCATCACATCACTCTAGCTAGAGCATCCCAGGGAACACCGCAGGAGACGAAAGGTAGGATTTTTCGAGCCCTCGCTTTTCTCTCTTATTTTAATCTCATGGTCTATTTACCGCTTTTCACCGCATCACGCATTACGCTAACGCCGCTCAAATCTATTTACTATTTTACCGCTATTTTTCCAACCGCTACAGATCTACATTTCGATCTACAAGTCCATCACCCTAATAATCAAAACTAAACAGCAGTCCACTCCCAAACATGGTCCTATACTAGCCTTTTAGGGTACTTGTGGGTTGATTTGTGGATTTGTAAAATTTTGTCTAGGGGACGAAGTCCGCTGTCCGTACGGTTTCTTGAAGTGCTCAAAAAACGCATACGTACGTCACAACTGTGTATAACTGTGGATTTGTTCTCCTATGCTTAAACCGCTACTTTTCTATATTTTATACGCTTATTTTTCGGGTTAATTGTTTTTAAATTAGTAAAAATAATTAACTGCAAATATTGAATTCTTTAAATTAAATTAAACATTTCTTATAGTGTTTGATTTTTTGTTCTTTTTTTATTTTACGCTAGCAAGGTCTGCTGACTAGGGTGGTACCTAAATAATAATTTTTATTTTGCATTTATTTTTCAATTGTTTGTTTGTAATATGTTTGCTTAATTAACGCAGTTTCATCATGTCAGACAAAATAAAAACCGCAATAGTGCAACGTGAAAGTTTTATAAAACGCTTAGCAGCCGTTCATAAGGCGGCGGGGGCCGCTGGAGAAGGCGACGCTAAATTACGCAATTTCAAATTACGCTACGCAGAATTACAATCCCTATATCAGGGATTTTTCAAGCAACATAATATTATTTTAGGTCAATACGCGCTGATTGACGATGCTAACATTGAGGAACAGTTTGAGGTGTGCGAAAAATTTGAGGAGTCTTATTATTATATACAGGGTGTTCACGCTTTGCATGAACCACAAGACGCTACATTAAATAGTTCTCAAATTGCTAGCGACTCAAACTCGACTCGACATGTTAGACTTCCCAAAGTAGAACTTCAAAAATTTTCAGGGGACATAAAAGAGTGGAAAGCCTTCATAGATATGTTCAGAGCTATGATACACGAGAACGTGGCCCTTAGCCCTGTCGAAAAGTTAAATTTCTTACGCACGGCCCTGAACGGGCCTCCATTACAGATCGTTTCACAAATTCCAATGAGCAATGAAAATTACATAATTGCCTATGACTCCCTAGTAAAACGCTATGAAAATAAACGCATTCTAGCGACCGCCCATTGGCGCGAGATAGAAAACGCTCCGAAGTTGCCGGAAACTAACGCTACCTCTGAAAATATCCGCAATTTAATTAATATCTTTACAGAAAATATATCCGCCTTAAAAGCCTTAAATTTACCCACAGAACAGTGGGATTTTATTCTTCTTCAAATGCTATTAAATCGCCTAGACAACGCTACCTCTACCCGTTTTGAATTAGAACAGGAGGGTAATAATTATACTATCCCAAAATATAAAAATTTAGTCCAATTTTTGACTAAACAATGCAACGCTTATGAGGCAGTTGCACTGAGCACTGTTTCAAATACAAAAAAAGTATTTTCGCCACCCGCTAAACCGCATAATAATAATTTTTCGCAAAAACCTAAATTTTCTAATAATTATTTTACAAAAATTACCGCTAATTCTAACACGTGTACATTATGTAATTTGGAGCATTTAGTTTACAAGTGCCCCAAGCTGTTAGAAAAATCTCCGCGTGAAAGGTACACCCTAATCAAGGAACGCGGCCTATGCGTAAATTGTTTAGGAACCCACCAATTTAATCAGTGTAAATCGAAAACAGTTTGTTCGAAGTGCAGTAGGCCCCACCACACGCTACTTCACATGGGTGACTCGCGAATCGCGGATGCCCCCTCCACTGTGGTGGGGACACCTTCTTCAGCCACCGCATTTACTGGGAACGTCGTTTCAGCTACCTCGGTCCTCCTCGCTACCGCTATAGCAGAAGTCAAGGATTCCCGTGGTGCGTATCACCAAGTCCGTTTAATACTCGATTCTGCGAGTCAGTGCAATATTATTTCAAAATCTTTCGCGGAAAAACTCGGTTTATCCGCCAATATAGCACCACTCACGATACGCGGGCTCGATTCGATGAATGTTTCTTGTACTTTATCGGTTAATTGTCATATACGCCCAATTAAAAATAAAAAAAGAGATTTATCATTAAATTTCGACGCTGTTATTTTACCCCAAATATGCCCTAGTATGCCTTGTTCAATAATTAACGCGGATTGGCCGCATATTTCTAATTTAACATTGGCAGATCCAAAGTTTTTCACGCCTGCTGATATTGATATTTTACTGGGGGCCGAACTCTTTCCGCATATCTTATCGGAAGGTCGGGTTCAAGGTTCAAAGAATCATCCAGTCGCTTTAAACACAATATTTGGGTGGGTCATAATGGGTAAAATAAATAATATTCAAACCGCACCGCAAGTAAATAACTTTCTAACGCTTTCAAATAATGAGTTGAATAATACTTTAAAACTCTTTTGGCAGGTCGAAGAAGTACCTACCATTAAAGCCGCTTCTCCTGAAGATATACTTTGTGAAGAAATCTTCAAGAATACGCACTCACGCGACATTACAGGGCGTTACACGGTAACATTACCATTCCGCAATGCCGAACCTTGCTTTAAAAACACAAGATTTCTTGCATTAAAACGCTTTTATAATTTAGAGCTCCGTTTATTGTCTAATCCTGATTTACACGCACAGTACTCTGATTTTATGTTAGAATATATAAATGAGGGGCACATGATAAAAATTGAAAACGCTTATGAGGGTGATAATATCTATTATATACCGCACTTTCCCGTACTTGGAAAGAAGTTAAGGGTCGTTTTCGACTCAAATTCAAAGGGTTCTCAGGGTTTAAGTTTAAATTAAACCTTGCTTATTGGACCGCCGCTGCAACAAAACTTATTAAGTATACTTTTAAAATTCCGCCTCCATAAAATTGGTTTTACCGCAGATATTCGCCAAATGTATCGACAGATACGGATGGCACCGCACCACCAAGATTACCAACGAATTTTATGGCGATTTTCTCCAAATGACGAAATCGCCACATACCGCTTACTTACTGTTACTTACGGGATAAATTCTATTCCTTTTCTAGCTATCAGGCTATACAACAACTCGCTAACGACGAACGTGAAATATTTCCCTGCGCCGCAACCATCCTAGAAGAGGACGTTTACGTCGATGACGTCGTCTCGGGCGGTTCTTCGGTCTCGGACGCGCTTGAGGTCCAGGCCGAACTTACTAAAATTTTTTCTAGGGGTGGTTTTGAGTTAAGGAAATGGGCGAGTAACTGTCCAACGTTATTGTCCCATTTACCCGATTCGCACGTTCAAAACGTTAACTGTGACTTTGACGAAGACTCCACGGTAAAAATATTAGGCTTAGAGTGGAGCCCCGCCACTGACAATTTTTTATATACTGTTACGCCTCAAGAACGCTTATGCACAAAACGCATTATCTTATCCGAAATAGCTAGAATTTACGACGTAACCGGCTTTCTTAGTCCGGTAATAATTACTTCGAAATATTTAATACAATATCTTTGGAGTTTAAACCTAGATTGGGATGAAACCCCACCTAGTGACGTAGTCAATAAATGGATTACTTTTAAATCCGAATTGCCGCTTTTATTAAAATACCCCGCTATATACCCGCTTTATGTAAAGATACGCTTGTGTATGAACTACACGCCTTTTGCGACGGAAGCGAAAAGGCCTATTGTTCGGTAGTGTACCTACGCATAGTTTCACGTGAAAAGTATTTTTAATTTGCGCTAAGTCGCGAGTTAGCCCTCTCAAAAAATTAAGTATACCACGTATAGAACTTTGCGCAGCTGTACTACTATCTAATTTAGTTGAATTTACCAAAAATACTTATAAGTCCAAATTAACTTTTAATAATATTTACGCTTGGACAGACTCTACGATTGTCTTATCGTGGGTAAAATCTTCGCCTCACAAGTGGCATACATTCGTGAGTAACCGTGTGAGCCATATTCAGGATAGGGTGGCTCCCGAGTGCTGGAGGCACGTCCCGACAGAGTGCAACCCGGCCGACTGTGGCAGCCGAGGTATTATGCCCTCGGAGTTGGTGGATCACCGCCTATGGTGGGGCGCCCCGCCGTGGCTGTCGCAGCCCGACTATACTTGGCCCAGGGCCGCCGGTGATTTCGTGCACGAAGTCGAAGCGCGTAAGATCACACTCGGCGCTACTGTGGAATATGACCCGCTCGGTACTTTAATTACCAAATTTTCGTCGTTTAATAAAATACAACGAATTCTCGCTTATGTTTTACGTTTTATATTTAATTTACGTAATCCTAATTTAAAACGCACTTCTTATTTAATTTTTCAAGAAACGCAAGATGCTTTATTCATACTTGTTAAATACACTCAATCTATTTATTTTGAAAATGAAATTTCTGCTCTTACAAAAAAATTACCTTTAACAAAAATTTTTCGAAAACTTAATATTTTCCTCGACTCTAACAATATTGTTAGGGTGGGGGGCCGCCTTAAGCATTCAAATTTAAAATACGAACATAAACATCCAGCATTGCTTCCAAGTAATAGCCGCTTTGTAGAACTCTTAATTAACTATACGCATAAAAAATATTTACACTGTGGAGTTCAAACTACACAGTATTTACTTACGCAAAATTTTTGGATTCTTGCCGCAAAACGAGTTATTCGTAAAATTTTATCGCAATGTTTGCAATGTTGGAAGTTAAACCCCGTATCTACCCAACCACCGATGGGAAACTTACCCTTATCTCGTGTTTCGCGATTAAAAAGTTTCTCTACGATTGGCGTTGACTATGGTGGCCCTGTTTCTATTTTAATGAGCCGGAATAGAGGCTCCAAACGCCTCAAGGCTTATATTTGCTTATTTGTTTGTTTCTCAACGCGTGCCCTTCACATAGAATTAGCCTCTGACTTAACCACTGATACGTTTTTAGGCGCATTGCAGAGGTTAATAGCTAGACGCGGGAGGGTGTCCAAAATTTGGAGTGACTGTGGCACCAACTTTGTAGGTGCCGACAAACAATTAATTGAAAATTTCCGCGCCGCCGCTGACATGGAGCAGATTGAGTGGCACTTTAACCCTCCCGGGGCTCCTCACTTTGGAGGGCTCTGGGATGCCGGTATTAAATCGGTTAAAACGCACTTGTTCCGCGTAATAGGGGAGCAAGTTCTCACCTATGAGGAGTTATACACAGTTTTGACACAAGTAGAGGCTATTCTAAATAGTAGACCTCTATGTCCGCTATCAGCAGATCCCAACGATTTGTTGCCGCTTACGCCAGCTCATTTTTTAACGCTAGAGCCGCTTGTTTGCCTCAACCTAGCTTACAAGAAATTCCGCTGAATAGACTTAGTCGCTGGCAGTTAGTCCACGAAGATTTCTGGAGACGCTGGAGTAACGAATTTTTGCACTCACTAACCCAGCGCTCCAAGTGGATCTCCGACTCCGCACCCATTGAGGTTGGAGCTTTAGTTGTCCTAAAGAACGAATTAACGCCTCCACTTCAATGGCGTCTAGGCCGTGTTGAGGCCGTTCACGCGGGATCCGATGGGGTGATCAGGGTGGTGACCGTACGCACTAACACGGGCACTTTCAAGCGACCCGTGGTCAAGGTTTGTGTTTTACCTAGGCAGGATTTAATTGAATAGGTGAAATAGTTTACTAAACTTTGTTAATATTTAGATTTAAGTTTTTTTTTTCGCTTAATAATTTTTTATTTTTTTAGATTTAATTTCTATTTTTTCTATTTAAAACCGGAGGTTTTCAAGGCCGCCGGAAATGTTCCGTTTCCACGAAACATCAATTTATTATTTTAAGTTTCTTATATTTAAATTCAAATTTACCGCGCAAAAGGGTTTCGAAACTTCCTATGCGCGGAGAGACTACAACCGGTCTGAATGACAGACACACACAGTTGTTAACCAACCGCTCGCAATACCGCCATAATATGTTTCATTAAACTATTAGTGACTTATTACCGCTTTTTTAATAATGTGACCATCACCGCTTGTGCTCATCTATTCACATCCTGGAATCATCACATCACTCTAGCTAGAGCATCCCAGGGAACACCGCAGGAGACGAAAGGTAGGATTTTTCGAGCCCTCGATTTTCTCTCTTATTTTAATCTCATGGTCTATTTACCGCTTTTCACCGCATCACGCATTACGCTAACGCCGCTCAAATCTATTTACTATTTTACCGCTATTTTTCCAACCGCTACAGATCTACATTTCGATCTACAAGTCCATCACCCTAATAATCAAAACTAAACAGCAGTCCACTCCCAAACACTACGTATTTTTTTTAGTTCAAGCTTGCAAGCTTAAAATTTGTAAAAAAATTGCCTGCGGCGCCAGAGCTATTAAAATTGAAAAAAAAATCGCCTGCGCCGCTAAGACTTTATTATTTTTTACATACTTAAGCTTGCTGAACTATGAAAATAAAACAGTCAGAAATTAACATAATATGGAAAAATTTTCGACTGCGGCGCTTAGTTAATGAATGGGGGCGCCGCTTCGGTCCTCAGTGCCTTAGCTGCAGGCCTGCATGGGACAATTATGTTTTGAAAAAATGGGGGCCCGAGTAAAAAGTTGCACCGGGGCCCGGGCTGGCTCTGTGCGGCCCTGCATATTAGGGTCACTTCATCTAGTCCTACTTCGTGCTTTTGTTCTTAGTCGTTTGTTTTGTTTTTTTGAACCAAACCAGACCAAAATTAGACCAAATACAGAAGAACAAAGGAAAAAAACTGTCATATTATGGGCAATTTAGTCAATTAATTTATTGTTATGTAATTAATTACGTACATTTTGGTTAGAATTAAAAGTTAAATGATACTAAGAATAATTCTCATAAGTTAAAATATCAAATTGATTATATTATTATTAATATTATTTATTAATATGCGAAACTTAAGACGCATTTATGATATTTGAATTAATTAACTCATCATTGTGTCAAATTCCATACATCTACAAAATATTACGCCTTTCTAGAATATTTTCAGTGTTATTAGAATTGTTTTGTACAATATTTCAAATAAATCCATGTTAGTCCTTAGGTTTTCCCAAATCACTCCGGTTCTGATGAAAAAATGTCAAAATTACGCATCTAACTTCAGAGAATCATGGGAATATAAATGCCATTTCACAAAATCTATTATTAGCAAATAATTCTAATTCTTTGCGAGTCTTCCACGATTCAAATGGATTCAAATCAAGCAGCAAGTTAATATGTATCTGCATTGATCCTCTTCCCCACATCGTCTACATAAGAAGCCCCCATTTTTAACACGATAAAGCAATTTAATTTTGTTTAGATGTCTGAGTCTGTCTGTGTATCTATCTGTCTTTTTGTAAAGTAGTTAGTCATAGTCGTTTCGTAAATGTTCAAAAGTTCTCCCATCCTCCTGAATACACATAAAAAGCCTACTTTCAAAATTATGTCTGACTCGTTGAAGCATTACCGGTGTTATTTCGTTAAATGCTTCAACGATTCTTTGACGCATATTTTCAGGAGTGGTGGGAGCTTGTCGGTAAACCCTGTCCTTTACAAATCCCCACAAAAAAAATCACACTGGGTTAAATCGGATGATCTTGCTGGCCAGGCAATTTGACCACCACGACCTATCCATGTATTATAAGTCTCATTCAAAAAAGTCCTCACCTCATGAAAAAAATGAGCAGGAGCCCCATCCTGCATAAAAATGATGTCATTTCTCAAATTTAGTGGTACGTCTTCTAAAAGTTCCGGTAATTCATCACGCATCACAGGGGGTAGTTTTCGTAAAAATTCGTATATTGAGGTTTTTGAGGTTGCTGAAAGTGAATGTGAAAAATGGGAAAGCTCTTTTACTGGGCAGTGCAATTTACATTTTTTTAAAAGCTTCTACTAGTGGTACTTTCGGAAATTTTGTTTTTTAATAATTACTAGGTGGTATCCCCTGCTCGCTTCGCTCGCCAAAACCTGGGTCCACTTTGACATTTATTGAGCCTGGACGGAAAAACTATTTGTTGACGGAAAAACTATAGTTCGGGGAATAAAAGCGAAATAACGGCAAAATACCTCAGTTTGTGATACCACTTCCTAATTTTAAGGGAGTGTTTTAGACATCATTTAGTGTAAAAAACAGCCGGGAAACAAGCTCTGATTTGATTGGTTCATGATTTATGACTTCATCAAAATGGCGGTTTTCCATCGTGCTTCGTATCTTTTAATTTGGAATATCTCGGTAAATAATAAATCGATTGTTGTTGCTCTCATTTTAAACACATATATATATATATATATATATATATATATATACAGTGCGGTCCAAAAGTTACCCCCCCCCCCCTCCTTTTAACTTTTGAACGAGTTGAGATATTGACCAAATTTAGAACTCTTAAATATGACAACTTAAACTATCTTTTAGCATATATTTGATATTTTCAGCTCTTAATATGTGGGCAGGGGGCATGGGGGGACATTTTTTTAAATGGAAAGGGGGGTCGTGTGATACATCATTTTAAAGCTTATAAAATTCTCTATTTAAACTAACATTTTTAATTTTTTTAAGGTTTGAAGCTCTTTAAAACTAGGCAAAACATTTTTTTCAATAAAACTCAATTTTTTTAATGGGAAGGTACTGGTACCATAGTACCAATAAATTACATATTTTTTTCTTAAAAGATTGGTACCCATATCATTGTATTTCAATCAAAATTTATTGGCAAAAAATTACTATTAAGAATAAATAAAAAATAAAAATCTACAATAAAACAATTTTTTAGTAAGTTATTGTTTTTGTTCTGTGTTAATATTTTTTAAGTTAAATTTCGAAAAATATAACAATAAACAAAAACAATGCATTTATAAAAGCAGTATTTTATTGTATTTTAATAATATTTAATTTATTATAAAACATAAAAAAGTTAGTTAACTTAGAATTGCTAATAAAAAACAAAAAACGATCGTTGTACTATGTACCTTACACACGTTATTTAAATTAATCATTTCTGATTGTATTTAATAATTTTAACAATTTAACATATTTTTAATTATTTAAAGTACCTAATAACTAGTTATATCAACGATCGTTTTTTGTTTTTTATTAGAAATTCTAAGGTAACTAAGTTTTATGTTCAAAAAATAAACAAATATCATTAAAATACAGAAAAATGCTGCTTTTATACATACCCTGTTTTTGTTTAATGTTATATTTTTTTTGAAATTTAACTTAAAAAATATTAACACTTGAAACAAAAACAATAACTGACTAAAAAAATTGTTTTATTGTTGATTTTTATTTTTTATTTATTTTTAATAGTAATTTTTTGCCAATAAATTTTGATTGAAATACAATGATATGGGTACCAATCTTTTAAGAAAAAAATATGTAATTTAATGGTACCATCACCTTCCCATTTAAAAAAATTGAGTTTTATTGAAAAAAATGTTTTGCCTAGTTTTAAAGAGCTCCAAATTGGTTAATAATTAAATAAAACGTTGTTTCATATTTTTCCTAAGATAAGGACTACGCCAAGAATAATTTTGCATATGTCAAAGCTAACTAGATTTAAAATTAAAACTTAATTAAAAAATGACATGTTATGTCAAAAATTTACAAATTATACATGGTTGTACTCAGAATCCAATTTTGAATCAAAATATATAATAATATACAGGGTGTTCCATTTAAAAATTAATATGAGGTCGTTTCCGGCGAAACCGGAAGTGACAGAATATTATTTACAATGTCAAAAAATGCAGTTTGTTCAACTATTTACATCCTTCAAATTTGATTCTGATACGTTAATAAACAAAAAAGTTATAGGTGTGTACCACTATTTTGTGGCACCCGGTATATATACAGGGTGATTCATAAATAGTTTTAGAAAAAAAAACACATTCTCTAGACCACCCCTTTTTAACAGCACGCCATTGAGTTGGATTTGTAAACAATCATGAATCAGTGCGATGTTGCCACACTGACATAACCTAAAAAGTAACAGAGATGTAAGTGTGAAATTGTTAAATTTTCATTGGAAACAGAAATTTCAACTCCGTCAGATAAATTTTTGACAGCAGATACGTCATTTGGCTTGAAAACTGTGATAGTGACAAGAAAAACGTGGGTGCAGTGGATAAAAATAACGCAGGTGAAAAAAACTGACAGAAACCATGAAAAATCGAAACAAAACGACAAAGTGGTGTTTGAACATGTGATATCTGTGGATGATGTGTCAATCGACAGTACGCAGATAAGTGCCAAACGTTGACGAATTGGACACTAGTTTTTTGGGAGGGGCCAAGAACCTGTGGCAGAAATTGAAGAAATAGGGGAAAATGTTGAGTCACATTACCCAGCACTGTTACCTGTCTCTAGCGTTAGTATTAGTTCCAGTGTACCAGAAATTCGTAGTCCTGTTAAACCGTGCTTCGCAGTCAATCGCTACCTCCGAAAAAAATGATTTTCACATGCATTTTGCAGTAAATAGCAGTTACTGTGACAGAAGCCATGAACAGCATTAAAAAAGAATAATCGATTGAGGCTATACAGTGTGAATTGAAATGAAAAAGAAAAAAAAAAGTTGATTGGTTCATGATTTATGACTTCATCAAAATGGCGGTTTTCCATCGTGCTTCGTATCTTTTAATTTGGAATATCTCGGTAAATAATAAATCGATTGTTGTTGCTCTCATTTTAAACACATATATATATATATATATATATATATATATACAGTGCGGTCCAAAAGTTACCCCCCCCCTCCTTTTAACTTTTGAACGAGTTGAGATATTGACCAAATTTAGAACTCTTAAATAAGACAACTTAAACTATCTTTTAGCATATATTTGATATTTTCAGCTCTTAATATGTGGGCAGGGGGCATGGGGGACATTTTTTTAAATGGAAAGGGGGGTCGTGTGATACATCATTTTAAAGCTTATAAAATTCTCTATTTAAACTAACATTTTTAATTTTTTTAAGGTTTGAAGCTCTTTAAAACTAGGCAAAACATTTTTTTCAATAAAACTCAATTTTTTTAATGGGAAGGTACTGGTACCATAGTACCAATAAATTACATATTTTTTTCTTAAAAGATTGGTACCCATATCATTGTATTTCAATCAAAATTTATTGGCAAAAAATTACTATTAAGAATAAATAAAAAATAAAAATCTACAATAAAACAATTTTTTAGTAAGTTATTGTTTTTGTTCTGTGTTAATATTTTTTAAGTTAAATTTCGAAAAATATAACAATAAACAAAAACAATGCATTTATAAAAGCAGTATTTTATTGTATTTTAATAATATTTAATTTATTATAAAACATAAAAAAGTTAGTTAACTTAGAATTGCTAATAAAAAACAAAAAACGATCGTTGTACTATGTACCTTACACACGTTATTTAAATTAATCATTTCTGATTGTATTTAATAATTTTAACAATTTAACATATTTTTAATTATTTAAAGTACCTAATAACTAGTTATATCAACGATCGTTTTTTGTTTTTTATTAGAAATTCTAAGGTAACTAAGTTTTATGTTCAAAAAATAAACAAATATCATTAAAATACAGAAAAATGCTGCTTTTATACATACCCTGTTTTTGTTTAATGTTATATTTTTTTTGAAATTTAACTTAAAAAATATTAACACTTGAAACAAAAACAATAACTGACTAAAAAAATTGTTTTATTGTTGATTTTTATTTTTTATTTATTTTTAATAGTAATTTTTTGCCAATAAATTTTGATTGAAATACAATGATATGGGTACCAATCTTTTAAGAAAAAAATATGTAATTTAATGGTACCATCACCTTCCCATTTAAAAAAATTGAGTTTTATTGAAAAAAATGTTTTGCCTAGTTTTAAAGAGCTCCAAATTGGTTAATAATTAAATAAAACGTTGTTTCATATTTTTCCTAAGATAAGGACTACGCCAAGAATAATTTTGCATATGTCAAAGCTAACTAGATTTAAAATTAAAACTTAATTAAAAAATGACATGTTATGTCAAAAATTTACAAATTATACATGGTTGTACTCAGAATCCAATTTTGAATCAAAATATATAATAATATACAGGGTGTTCCATTTAAAAATTAATATGAGGTCGTTTCCGGCGAAACCGGAAGTGACAGAATATTATTTACAATGTCAAAAAATGCAGTTTGTTCAACTATTTACATCCTTCAAATTTGATTCTGATACGTTAATAAACAAAAAAGTTATAGGTGTGTACCACTATTTTGTGGCACCCGGTATATATACAGGGTGATTCATAAATAGTTTTAGAAAAAAAAACACATTCTCTAGACCACCCCTTTTTAACAGCACGCCATTGAGTTGGATTTGTAAACAATCATGAATCAGTGCGATGTTGCCACACTGACATAACCTAAAAAGTAACAGAGATGTAAGTGTGAAATTGTTAAATTTTCATTGGAAACAGAAATTTCAACTCCGTCAGATAAATTTTTGACAGCAGATACGTCATTTGGCTTGAAAACTGTGATAGTGACAAGAAAAACGTGGGTGCAGTGGATAAAAATAACGCAGGTGAAAAAAACTGACAGAAACCATGAAAAATCGAAACAAAACGACAAAGTGGTGTTTGAACATGTGATATCTGTGGATGATGTGTCAATCGACAGTACGCAGATAAGTGCCAAACGTTGACGAATTGGACACTAGTTTTTTGGGAGGGGCCAAGAACCTGTGGCAGAAATTGAAGAAATAGGGGAAAATGTTGAGTCACATTACCCAGCACTGTTACCTGTCTCTAGCGTTAGTATTAGTTCCAGTGTACCAGAAATTCGTAGTCCTGTTAAACCGTGCTTCGCAGTCAATCGCTACCTCCGAAAAAAATGATTTTCACATGCATTTTGCAGTAAATAGCAGTTACTGTGACAGAAGCCATGAACAGCATTAAAAAAGAATAATCGATTGAGGCTATACAGTGTGAATTGAAATGAAAAAGAAAAAAAAAAGTTGATGGTTGTTCAATCGGAATGAAACTTTGCTGATGGTAATGGTCTAAGACACTATCTTTTGTGTGTTTGCAGTTAGTTCAAATTCGTGCTCTTAGCTTTTTTGATACTAAATTTATCATTATAAAAATGTGTTCAACAAAGGAAGATCTAGGTTTATGGATTATCGATATCTCCCCAGACAGCACATTATAACTAATAGATATCCAGAGGATATACT
The DNA here is from genome assembly GCA_958510825.1 of Brachypterus glaber. Lineage (NCBI taxonomy): Eukaryota > Metazoa > Arthropoda > Insecta > Coleoptera > Kateretidae > Brachypterus > Brachypterus glaber. Next base: position 12,689,628 of record OY294053.1, on the reverse strand, counting down.
TTCTGGATATGGAGTATATCCAGTGGATAGCCTGGACTGCCATTAGATATCCCATGGACATCCAAATGTCCGCCTATATCCAGGATATCCACAAGATATCCACTGGACATCTATTTTTTTTAACCTAAAGTATATTCAATTGGATATCCATTAGAAATCCATCATGGATATATCCATGAATATCCTGGATATCTATGATGGATATCTAATGGATATCCATGGATATACTTTAGGGAGGTTAAAAAATAGATGTCCATTTGGATGTCCATGGGATATCTAATGGCACTCTAGGCTATCCACTGGATATACTCCATATCCAGAAAGTATATCCCCTGGATATCTAATAGTTATACTGTGCTGTCTGGGTTGGTTATGAGTAATGGAACCCACACCATATTTATGTAGGTTTATACCAAGTAGACAAGTTCTGCTCCAGCAGAACTTAAATTGAAGTTTGCGAAAAATGTTAGTTTTTGGATCTTTTACAAAAGTATTGAATAAACAGGTAGGAATGTATGCAAATAAGTATCGACAAGTTTAAAAGTTTAGTAAGTGTTAATTATTAGCCGTTTTACAACGTTTTGAATTTTTTTACGTAGTACATTTTATTATAAATGAAATCAAAATGCTATAAAACAGTTTGTTGGTTGGTGCTACACTGAACTATGTGCTTCGAGTTACACTTTTTAGCCAAGCAATTAAATACTGTACGTTGTATGAAAAATAAATACAGTATTTATTTGGTTGGATGAAAATTGTAACTCGGGGTAGCAAACTTTCCTAAATATGGTGTGGGTCCTATCACTAGGAACACAGATATCGCTGTAAAAGAATTCCTGGATCCGCCTTTGGTGTTCAACGTGTTAAATGTTTCCTACCGATAGTGAAAGTTTATTTATAATTTTGCACAAAATATAATTCGAGATATTCTAATAGAGCCTTAGTTTGACGCAGGACCCCATTCTAAGGTGAAAGTAACCCAGTAGGAACTGAAGTTGTGTGAAAAGTCTATATTCCGAACAGAACACAATGTGCTTAAAAAAAACGATTTAATTTATTTTTGTTTTCATGAATAAATTTTGTATGGTAATTTATATCTAAAAAATAAGAAAACTAAACATTTGTCAATAGTTTTTTGTTTTTTTTTGTTCGTCCATATTTTCAGATTAGGAATAGCTATGTTAGGTTTTTTATAACAATTTCTATTTTAGGTTGATTTTTTTTGTTGGAAAAAACATTTTACTTATTTTTGTTATATTACACCAAATAAAAAGTTTTATATTTAGTAGTCTGTATTTATTTATTATAAACAATATAAATAGCACATAAAAATTTTAAACAATAAAAAATGTGTGATGGGTGACAGACATCTATACTCATCACATCTCTACTCACACACATCTCTACTCACACATATCTCTACTTACACACATCTCTACTCACACAACTCTACTCATTGTTATTAACGTCGATTAACTATGACATTTATTTGATTGAAACTAAAATACAGCAGTAACTCAAATAATTTAATATTTTTGTTGTAAATCAGCTTGTTTACTCCAAATAAATTTTATTAATTCCCTACTACTATTAATAGTAATAAACCTTATAATAAATTTTGTTTGCAATAAACAAACTTATAAGGTGAACTACAGAAAAATAAATTAATTTAGATTAGTGCTTTGTTCCGCTATGAAATCCTAGTTCTACTTAAATAAATGTCAAAGTCAATCGACATTAATTACATTTAGTAGAGTTGTGTGTGAGTAGAGATATGTGTGAGTAGAGATGTGTTTGAGTAGTTGTGTGTGAGTAGAAATGTGTCTGAGTAGATGTGTGTGAGTAGAGATGTGCGTGAGTAGAGATGTGATGAGTAGAGATTTGTGTCACCCTGTGTGATCATATTTTTTTTCTTCCTTTTTTCTGACGGGGTTACTTATACCCCTTACCTTAGTATTGGTGTAACATTTTTCACCATACCGACCCCATCAGAAACTAAGAAAAAAAGTTTGTATACATGTAGTTCCAAAAACCGATTCTAAGAGAATTACGGTCTCTCAAAATACACCATTTTTAAAGGCCCATGGTACCCTTAAAAACGATTTTTGGATCTACATGTATCGGAACTTTTTTCTTAACTTTTGGTGTAAAATTTTGGACTTGCTACATGCAAATACCATTGGCTAATAGACCTTAACCCCTTGACAGTGATTGTCATAGAGGCAAAAACACTTTGTGCCATGAATGCATTCACATGTGTGAAACAGCTAGCGACTTGAAATTTGGTATGCAGATGTATTTTTATATTATGTTGTACAAGTTCATATTTCAGCTAAATCGGTTGGGGGTAAAACGGGGGTTAAATTTTTATTTTGGTCGTATTTTTTTTATTATTAACAATAGGAGAAAAAATAAAAAACACATAAAAGATAAAATAAAATTACAAAAAAAGTGTAATAATAATTTTTTTCTAGCCCCTCCCCCTCTCCCCCAAAATGTAAAAAATTGTTTCTGGGCATAACTTTTTTAGTTTTCACAATAGAGGAAATAACTGCCTAAAAGAATGTATTATTTTTGATAGATTACATTACATTACATGTTTGTTTAACCTCGTACTATTCTACTTAATTAAGCATCCCCTAAGTCCAGGACTTGTGTGGGCTAGTAGTAGAGGGAACCACCGGCTTATACTGACTTTCGAACAAGTTTCTAGGGAGTGTTCGTTTCACTTATCGCCTTCGAAAAATTTCAATTATTAATTAACTGAAAAAGGCAAATCGGCGCCAGTGAGAATCGAACTCACGATAGTAGACTTGCTATGCATACGCGCTAGCCACTACGCTATGCCTCCCATAATAGATGATAGATATATTCAGATTCAGCGACCCCAAAAACATACAACATGATAATATCATGTTAAAAAATTAATTAGCACATTTTTGGCACGAAAACTTTATTTTCACTGCACTGTGAAGGGGTTAATAAGGCAACCTTGCACATTTCTGTTTTATTGTGTGCATAACATTAAAAACGTTCTCACAATTGGTGATTGCTTAAGTTAACATTTAGTACATCAGATGCTTTTTCTTTCTATCTCCTGCATTTTGTCCCCAAAACTCAGCGAACTTGAACATTCTAAAAAAAATAAATTATTATTTTCTCAAGTACCTTAAAATTCTTTCAAGAATGACGTCACCTACATAAGGCAGGGGTTGCTCAAAAGCTGATGAAAGTTGTACTTAAAGAGGGAAGGGGGGATTGGTCAACGTTAGGTGACATGATTCTTGAACAGATCAATACTGCTTTCGTTAAGTTATGAAATCTTAACTGTCACAAAAATGAACCCCCACTGAAATAATTTTAGTAAAATATTTAAAATAAGAATCTTGTGCAGTGTCGGATTAAAGTCTACTAATGCCCTAAGCAGAGATCAGTTATTCTGCCTGCCTATACACAGACTCCTGCAGCATGATGATTAAAAAAAAAATATGTAACAAACCTTATTTCTTCTTATAGGTGCATTCCAAGCACAGCACCTCCAATTCGTGCTGCCCTAAGCACGAGCTTATTCTGCTTACATGTTAATCCAACAAAATCGTTTGCCACAATTCTATTGTAATATTTTAATCTGTTCATTATAGAAAGATCAATAAATTTATACTGAGCTTCATAATATTCTTTGTGAAAAACTTTAAGCACCCTTGCAGCTAATAAATTCTGTTTAAACCATGATGGTGCCATTTTTGAAGCACTTTTTACAAAAATTACATACTTTTTGCTTCATATTAATGGAGGATCCTCTAATTTCTTCTTGGACAAGAAAATTAACACTGCACTGGTATATTCCCGTACACTATTCAGGGTGGGATATATCCCACATGATTATAATCACTTATATTTGGAGCATACATATTTATTTATTACTAATGAATAATTATATTCGACTTCCCGCATATGGATATATCCATATTAAACAAATCAGAGCCTTACTTTTCGGTTCAGGACAAGGCTTAAATGGTACATCTTCGAATCTAAAAGCCTTTAATTAGTAAACTACACATCTTTTGTTAATTTTAAACCTACTATAGAGCACGTCTTTTTAAAATTTATGCGTCAAAAATAAATATTTGAGGTTATGGAGATTTGACAACATCGTATTAAAATTTTTGCTGGTGGATGAATATCAAGGTCAAATCGAGAGCGAAATAAACATAGGCGTCGTTTTCTAAGGAATTTAGAGGGTTTTAGAAAATATTTTTTTTTATCGAAAAATAATATAGCCACTGGAAAATTCGACTACTTACAACTCAAATATGCAGCAGTTTTTTTTCTAAAATTATTTATGAATCACCCTGTATATATATTTCACGGACTATACAAAGCCCGCTAAAATACGGTGGGAGATCTCAGTTTTCATCATTTAAAGTTTGCATAATTTACACGAAGCCCAAGTTTCTTCTTCTCGAAATACTTTTATTTCATTTTAATAATGTAATAATGCAAATTATATTAATAATATTAAAAATATTATTAATATTAATAATATTAAAAATATTATTAATAACATTAATAATATTAATAATATTAATAATATTAATAATATTAATAATATTAATAATATTAATAATATCAATAATATTAATAATATTAATAATATTAATAATATTAATAATATTAATCATATTAATGATATTAATGATATTAATGATATTAATGATATTAATAATATTAATAATATTAATAATATTAATAATATTAATAATATTAATAATATTAATAATATTAGTAATATTAATAATATTAATAATATTAATAATAAAAATAATAATAATATTACTAATAATAAAAATATAGACTTATTGAGAATCCAGCGCCATATTTTAAGTATCAACCTGCTGCAGTACTCGAGTCTAACGAAACCCTCATATATTGGGACATACCTATCATAACTGACCATACAGTTGATCATAATCGGCCAGACATTGTGGTTTGAGAAATCCAATGGAAAAACATTTATTATTGACGTAGGATGCCCACTGTCACAAAACCTAATTAAAACAGAAACAGAGAAAATAAACAAATATATTAATCTGGCGCTTGAATTACAGCATATATGGAAAGTTCGGGAAACCACAATAGTACCAGTTATTATATCTGCTATTGGAGTTGTGTCAAAAAATTTAGTTAAACATCTAGGAAAATTGGATATTGAAGAACATATTGTTTGTAACTTGCAAAGAATAGCAATCTTACAAACATGCCACATTGTTAGAAAGTTCTTAAACAATACAATTACCTAAATAAATGGGTGGGATAGGGTGAAATCCCTTCCCACTACTAATAACCTAATTCCCTTGAGAACTATAAGGAATAGGTGTATTCCAGCTATTAGCTGAGAAGTAAAATACTAAATGGAAATAATAATAATAATTAAAAAACACCGGACCAGACTCAGGTACTCAGGGGTTTTTGGGGCCACTGATTTCGATGCCGAGGTCGGTCAAGCTCTATCATATCAGTTTCAAAGGTGAGAAAAGGTGGTTGAAAAAATCTGAAAAAAATGATACATAAGTTTTTAGGGTGGCTGATTCCGATGCTAAGGTCAGGGAAAACATTTGAAAAAAATCATATATAAGTTTTTGGGGTCGCTGAGTTCGAATCCGGTGTTTGAAGGTTAAACTGAGAAAAGGTGGTTGCAAAAATCTGAAAAAAATCATAAATAAGTTTTTGAAGTCGCTGATTCCGATGCTAAGGGCAGTGAAGCTCTATCACTTCGGTTTCAAGGTCAAACTGGGAAAACATCTGAAAAAAATCATATATAAGTTTTTGGGGTCGCTGAGTTCGAATCCGGTGTTTGCTTACCCTTAACAGGCATCCAGAGGTCGTTGCAAGGTCATTACTAGGTAATTTCGAGGTTAATTAGTGAGGAGAATCTGTCAAAAAAATTGAAAAGATTTATATAAGTTCAAAATATCAAAAAATCCAAACCAAGTTTTTTCAAAAACGTGCCATTTCGGGCTATTTTTTTTTCATATTTTGATAGTACCATATGTTGGAAAAAAAAGCATATCAAAAAAAAAACCTGGGCGATTTTGAGAGTTTTTTTTAAATCGAAAATTACTATTTTTTCTCCTGTTCTTAAGTTAAACTGTCTTATTGGTAGAGTAAAACATATTTAAAAAAGAAAATTTATTGATTTTGAGCATACATAGGGATAAAACAAGCCACTAATGTTATCTAGAAAATTAGTGTTTGTCGCAATATGGCGCATAACCTTGAATCTTAGATTATAAGATCAAACAGAGAAAAGGTGGTTGAAAAAAATTGTAAAAAATCATACATAAGTTTTTAGAGTCGCTGATTCCGATGCTAAGGTCAGTCAAGCTCTATCATGTCAGTTTCAAGGTCATATGAAGGTCAAACTGAGAAAAGGTGGTTGAAAAAATCTGAAACAAATCATACATGTTTTTAGGGTTTCAAGCTCTATCACGTCAGTTTCAAGGTCATTTAAAGGTCAAACTGAGAAAAGTTAAAAAAAATCTGAAAAAAATTATACATAGGTTTTTGGGGTCGCTAAGTCCGAATCCGGTTGATACAAGGGATGATTAATTATATACAAATTGAAAAAGATATTATATTGACACTTTTTTATTCTATGTCACAATTTCAAAGATTGACAACCAAAACTCCCAGGTAAAGGTAACAATTTATAACATTCTCCCACCTTTTGAGTTTAATTGGTTATCTTCTAATTAAATTCAATACAAGAAACATAATACAGAAAACAAAATAAAATTCATTATTTGTCGTCTTATTTTTTTTATACTCTTCTGTTTTTTAAGTCTGTAGATGTCATTTCTAGCGGATATAATCTCTGGATAGGACGCACAAGTTCTCCTGTAGCTAGTTTTAGTTTTCATTCTCGGTCAATTTCTGTAGCCTTACCCCAGCATATAATATTATAGTTAATAACCGAATAAGCTAAAGCATAGTACATACTAAGAATACCGGATTCACTCAGATCACTCTTAAGCTTTAGGATAGCAAAGTAAGCACTGTTCATTTTTTTACATACTAAATTAATATGGTCATTCCACGTTAAATTTTCATCGAACATTATGCCAAGGAATTTTGTTGATTTATTAAATTCAATATCGGAGAGATTATTTTTTGGCAAAGCTTTCCCTTTGAAGAAGTTTATTGCTACAGTTTTATTTTTATTCAGTATCAGTTTATTTCTTTGGCACCATAACTCAAAGTCTCTTAAAAAACTTACCAACAAATTGTATAATTCATTGGGACAGGTTGAAGAAATAAGTATAGTTGTATCATCTGCAAATAGAACCAAAAAAGCTTTTCTAATATAAACAGGTAAGTCGTTAATAAATATCAAAAACAGTAATGGCCCTAAAATAGAGCCTTGAGGAACTCCAAGCTTAGTTAAAAAGACCTTGGATCTAATTTTTTTATTTAAATTAATAATTAATTTTCTAAACATCATGTAGGAGTATATCCAACTAGAAATATTTTTTGGAATGTTAAAACTTTTTAACTTCGTTCTTATTAAGTCGGGTCTCACAGTATCAAACGCTTTGGAAAGATCAAATTGCAAGCAAACAACGAACCTGTTATTATCCAATTCGGTGTATACAAAATTAAGAAGGTCATACGAGGCAGTTTCAGTTGACTTACCTGTACGAAAACCATGTTGAGAAGGAGACAGTGTGTTATTTGTTTCTAAAAAGTCTTTTAGCTGAGTAAATACAATTTTTTCCAAAACCTTTGATAATGAACTTAATACCGATATTTGCCTATAATTGTCAACATTCTCAGTATCACCTTTTTTATATAGAGGGCTAACTAAAGCAGTTTTAAATATACTAGGAAAAACTCCCTGTGATATTGAAAGATTAATTAAATATGTGAAAGGCTTGACAATTATATCTGCAATGCTTTGTACAGTTTTCATAGAAATATCATCTACTCCACTAGAATTTTTATTTTTGAAAGAATTTATAGTATTGAGAACTTCCCATTCTTTGATGAGACTAGATCTAAAAGGTACATAAGTTAAATGAACTGGTACAAGGAAGAGAATAATTTAAGCCAGATTTGGCAAAGTGATTTTTTACATTTTCATCTGCGATATTGGCAAAGTGAGTTCCAAATGTATATGCAATATCCTTTTCGTTTTGTATTGATTTAGAATTATAATTTATTTTGACAATATTACTTTTATTTTTAATTTTACCCACTTTTTTGTTTATTATTTGCCAAGTGGTTTTAGTCTTATTATTACTATTTAAAATTTTTAAAGATATATATTCTTGTTTTGCTTTTCTAATATTAAATCTATAATTGTTTTTTAGAGAATTGTAATATTCGGAACTAATTATATTATGATGTAGTAGAGTGAACATAAATTTTAATTGAATACCTTCATTAATTAAATTTTGGTTTAACCACCATTTAACAATTTTATTACTTACTGTTTTATTGCGAATAGGACATGTAATATTAAAACACCAATTTATGGATTCGGTAAAAAGTTTAAAAGCCTTTTCAATATTAACTTCGTATATTTCTTTCCATGATATTGTTTTTAAACGATTTCTAAATTCTTCAATTTTTCTACATTTTAAAATTGTTTCACTGGGTTTGGGTTTAGATTTAATAGGTATGGAACTGGAAAATATATGGCAAAAATGATCTGCAATATTAGGATTAATTACTTGAGACTTGTAGAAATTAGGAGGTATATTTGTGACCATATAATCTATACTACTTTCACTGGTTTGGCCATTCTTGTTTGTAAAAATTCTTGTATTACAATTTGTACTTGTTTTAAGGTTGTGTGATTCAAAAATATCGAGTAGAATTTTACAATCACCTCTAACATCATTTAAATTAATGTTAAAATCACCGCATAGAATTACGTAATTAAATTTATTATCAACTATGTCTAGAATTTGAGTAAGGGCGTCAAATGTTAGTATTTCCTAAGCATGGTCTGTAAATTGATATAATGCATATCCTAAAACTACATATGATCAGAGAAACTCCGGAAATCTCAATATGCCCCTCCTTAGAAAATTTACAAAGATAACGTAAATCTTTAGTAGGATATTGTGTATTAGCAAAAACTGCGGAACCGCCATGAATAGATCGACTTCTACAAAAATTTGATTTTAACGTAAAATTTGGCAAGTATAAACTACTTATATTATCATGTAAAATCCAATGTTCTGATAGGCAAACAATTTGAAAGTTTTGTTGAGCTAAAAAGAAATCTAGCAAGTCATATTTAGATAAAAATCCCTGAATATTTACATGACATATATTTATAAAAAAGTATCAGATTTATTTAAATTTTCAACATTACTACTAGAATTTTCATTAGAAATACTATCACTATGAGTATTTAAAGTTTGATCTAAGACAATAGTTGTGATATCCATTTCTGTGTTAACATTTTCTTTATAATTTATGAATTTAAGCGTTTTAAATATATTTTTTTCACGAATCATTCTAATCACATCAGTCACCAATGATTTGTTATACATAATATTTTTATAGCTATTAACTTCTAGATATTTAAGATCACCTTCACTAAATTTATTTAACTTAAGCAGCATGTCATTAAGATGTGAATTATAAGAAAATATTTGCTTATTTTTAAAAAAATATTATCAGAGTTATCATAGTAAGGCACTGAGAAAAATATTATATTTGTATGTGTGCACTGTTTGAGTTTTTCGAAAGTTTGTCTAAAAGAGGGAGTATTGTTCATTGCTATATCATTAAGACCGCCAATGATAATGACACAATCGTTAATTGTAAATTTACTTACTAAATTGTTGATATTTTCAATAATTTGATTTAGTTTTGCACCTGGTTTTTTAATTAACGTATTTTTTTCTGCTGCAGTAGTTAGATTGCTTAATCAATTATTTAACTTAAAATAATTTTCGTCAGTAACTAATAGTATTTGCTTGTAGACCACTTTGTTGTCCAGCGTAGCTCCGTGAGTGAAGTCGTTGTTGGGCAGTGTACTACAGTTGTTTACAGTCTTATCAGCCGGCAAATCAGTTTCAATGTTTTCAATTATATCGCCGCAGGATGGACGGTCAGGAGTTTGTGATGCATTTTTTTTGTTGTAATTATTTTGAGGACTATTAAGTGTGTGACTATTTTCCATAGATAAATTTTGTTGTGAGTTTACATATAATCTATGTGATATTGTGTTTGTAGATGCACTCTTCTTTATTATTTTCCTAGGTATGGTTTGTGTACTATTTTCGTTACATAATTTAGGTTTTAATAGTTCTTTACACTTATTTAATTCTTTATTTAAATTTTTAATAGTTTGTTCTTGGTTAGTTATTAAATTATTTAGTTCTTCTTCCCTTGAAACGCATTCTTCAAAAAATGATTTATTTTCCAATCTTATTTTATTTATGCATTTTTCTTTTTGTTTACTTTCTTCGGCTAAGTTACTAATTGTTTTTTCTAATATTTCTTTTATCTCATCGTCAACGCTATTATCAAACTTACAGCACTTTAATTTATAACCGCCGATAAGGTTAAAATTGTTTTTATTTATTTTTTGTACACAAGTTTTGTGGTAAATACTAATACAATTAACACACACGTAATACAAAAATTGTTTATTATTACAACATTTAAAGCTATTTAATTTAGAGCACTCTATCACTGGATGTTTAACGTCCGCCATTTTAATAATTACTTGATATATCTTCCTTACGATTTTTCTTATGAGAGAGTTGACCCAAATATTCAATACGGAACCGTTGCCGTAATTGATTTCTTAATTTATGTCGATACCTGAATCTTCTACTTAAACTGAACTCATCTATTTGATCCAAATCAGGTACACCAGAAACAGAAATTTCCTGGAGAAACATGGCAGGAGTAAGAGGTATCAGCTCAGTTGAATCTTCGGATACATAAATAAGTGGCCTCGAATTAATTATTGCTTCACAATCACAGAGAATGGTGTACATCTCTTCATATGTTAGACATGCTTTTTTAAGAACTTTTCTCAATAACTCTTTAATAGAACGCACTAGGCGTTCCCACCATCCACCCCACCATGGAGCAAGTGGAGGATTGAAGCGCCATTCGATTTTTTGAATTGAACTATATTCATTGATTTTATTCCAATCAATCCCATTTAACTTGGTGTTAGTTCCACTATAATTGGTTTGATTGTCACTGTACATGATACTAGGACGTCCTCGACGAGCAATAAACCTTCTAAAGGCTTCAATGAACGCTTCAGTGGACAAAGACGTGACTAATTCAAGATGTACAGCCCGATAAACTGCACAAGTGAATAAAGCAATCCATGCTTTTGTCCCACCTTTCAGGTATACTATACCAGCAAAATCTGTCCCAGATACTTCAAATATTGAAGCATCTCTTATTCTTGATTCAGGTAGTATTGCTGGAGTAACTTCCATAGGCATAGCTCGATGACGACAACATGTAGTACATTTTCCGATAACAGTGCGAATTACTCTTCTACTGGAAACAATCCATACTTCTTCTCTTAATCGGCTCATTAAGATTTGTACTCCTGCATGATTTAACCTTTGATGATGATATTCGATTAATTTTATAACAAAGGGATGTTTCGGATGTAGTAAAATTGGATTGCGAAAACCATACTTATCATCGCGATTTGCAATCAAAGTTTTTAAACAACATCTTTAAAAGGATTTAAATGACTTACTCTTAAGTCTTGCTCTCCCTTGAACATTTCTTCCTGACTTAAACGCATTATTGTAAGTTCTGATGATTTGAGCTCTGCACTTTTCAATAATCCTACAGCCTGTGGTTTACCACAATTAAAAAGAAACCGTTTAATCCAAGCAACCATTCTTACAATTTTTATGTAATTGGAAAATCTTTCCATATACCAAGGAAGTGATATTGCTTGGTTTTTAACGTCTTTTAAAAGTGCATGGGTATCAAAAATTTCAACTTCTTTGTTTGATCCAATTATTGATTTTCTCATTTCATTATAAACTTCCACTTCGTTTACTGTATACTTATTAATGGACCAAAAATCAGACGATCGTTTAAGCCAGTTAGGACCCTTCCACCATTGTGTTTCTAAAAACTTTTTGGCCGAACAACCCCTTGATGGTAAATCTGCTGCATTTTCATTACCTGGGACAAACCTCCAGCAAAACTTGTCGGTCAGAAAACGAATTTCTTGAACCCGATTATACACGAATGTAGTCCACTGTTTTTCCTCTCGAATCCAAGTTAAAACTGTGGTTGAATCGCTCCAAAAATATGTTTTAAAATTTTCCGTATTTAAGTCCTTTAAAATATTGTCCATTAACCTTGCTCCCACCGTTGCCGCCAAGAGTTCTAAACGTGGTATTGTTATTTTTTCAACAGGAGCTACTCGAGATTTAGCTTGTAGTAGTTCTACTTTTACTCCCTCTAGTGTTTCACTCCTTACAAATATTACGGCAGCATAAGCATCTTGACTAGCGTCGACTAAGACATGAAAAGACACCGAGTCTGGATCCAGTTTTTCTCCAAAAATCCAACGTGACACTTTTAGTTCTTTCAAAAGAACTAATTGTTCATGCCACTTACAAAACTCTATTTTTGTATCTTCAGGTACTTGGGAATCCCAATCTATTGACTTTTCCCATAACTTTTGCAGTATAAGTTTGGGACGGAGTAGTACTGGACACACTATACCCATAGGATCGAATATTTTATGTGCCATTGATAGAATCACTCTTTTAGTTATCTTCTCGGGTAAGAGTTCTTCTAGGACACCACTTCCAAGCATCAGAACATCTTCCGTTTTATTCCAAACTAGTCCTAATACTGATGTTTTGCAGTCCAAAGTTTCTTCTCCTGAGTACTCCCACCCTCTTAGATTGAAGCACCCTGTAGCTAAGACTGTTGTTGCTTGAACTATGAAATTGTGTAGTTCCTCCTTGTTTTCTACACTTTTAACACAATTATCAACGTAAAAACCTTTCAGTAGCTTTTTTATAACATCTTGTAATTTATTGGAGTCAGTTTGTAAAAGGGCTCGTTCAAGTAATAATTCAATTGTTGCTCCTAGTAAAAACGGACTACTTGATACTCCAAAAACAACTCTACGATGTCTTAATACTTCTACCTCATCGGGTGTCTCTTTTTTCCACCACAAGAATCGCAGGACAAGGCGATCTTCTGGAGAAATACCAATTTGTAAAAAAGCTTTCTTAATATCTGCGATAACTCCAATCTTCTTTTCTCTAAATCTTAAAAAAATAGTCGGAATGAGTTCAATTAAATCGGGGCCGGTCTCAAGGCATTCATTAAGTGACGGCTCATTTTTATTCTTTGCAGAAGCATCAAATACAGGTCTAATGGGCGTTGTGGATCCTAGTTTAATTACGTGTCTGTGAGGCAGATAATAACCTTGATTTTCTATTTCTTCCCTAGGTACTATCTCGATTATACCTTCTCTTGTCCATTCTTCAAAAACTCGTTGATAATCCTCATAATAACCATCTGATTTTAAACGTTTTGTAGTTGTTTGTAATCTCTTTAAAGTAGCAGTTTTATTATCTGATAAAGGAGAATGGGTTTCTTTCCAAGGCAACATAACCTCATATCTTCCTGTATCATCAAATTTACAGTATGTCGAAACTTTTCTTTTACTTCTATTTGAAGAGCTTCTTTCGTCTTTCGCTGAACGGGATCAGTTATGCCTAGAACATCAAGACTCCACAAATCTGCTACCTTAGCATCTTGAATAAACATTGACATGACTGTAAGGACTGAGTCGACTCGTGTGTTCTCTGCTTTAGATTTCTTACCAATTAATGTCCACCCAAGTCGAGTTTCCATCGCTGTGGCCCCACATTCCAAATTATAAAGATTTCCGGTAAGTAGTTTACCAAATACATCCGCACCGATTAATACAGAAATTGGATCACGACTGCAACTGTAATCAGACAGTTTTATATTCCTTTCTTGGAGCTCTTTTAACCATGGCCCCTTTTCTACACTAGGTATATTATAACAAATTGTCTCATGATCCAAAACAACAAAATTGCAGCTATATGTATCATCTATACACTTAACATGTAGACGATAGCCTTTGTGCTCCTGAGGCTTCGTCTTATTACCTCCAAACAATAAGTGAACCACGTTTTGTTGTCCAATTGCCTTAAGATGTAAATCCTTAGCCACACTACTTAAAACATATGATCTATCAGACCCAGTATCTAGTATAGCTCTTACGACTCGCTCTTCTTTTTCACCAAAAATCTTAAAACGAATCGTTTGTAAAAATACCTCTGTATGTAGCGAAATATTTGCCATATTGTTTTCTACTACTTTTCCTGAATTGGTATCTTGTAAACTCTTGAAATCTTGTTCTGATGTCTTCTTGTTTTCTGGAAAACTTCGACACATTATTGTCAAATGGTTCTTTGAACACCAGCCACACTTTATGCGTGCTTTGCAAAACCTTTTAATATGATCTCTCTGCAGACAGTGAAAACAAGCGCCCTTTTCTTTAACTATATTCTGACGTTCATTTAAGGTCATACTTTTTGCTTTTTCTTTTGACTGCAGTGATTACCATTACAAAAAATACAATTTACCATTTTATTTTCCTTACCACTAAGTAAAGCTGAGGCTGTAGCTACATCGTTATTGATATCTACTTGCTGATTTAATTTTGCTTTAGTTTTTGAATCATTATTTAATCCAAAACCTTTCATAGCCATCGCAATTCTTTGTTCATTCTCTACTTCCAGTTGCAGAAATTTCATAAGCTGGGCAAGCCGATCTTTTGACGTCAATGGTGTTATTAAATTTGTATCTCCATTTAAGATAGCATTACTCAGACTTAATTGTCTCTGCCATGTTCGTAGCAACTCTTCAGGTAGTGATGATTCGACAAGAGGATACAACATGGCTGCACATGTGTCTGTGGTTACTCCCAGCGTTTCCAGTGCTCGAATGTGAGTTTCTAACTTGTCGTAAATTATGGATAACTGGATGTTTTTACTTGTGTTTGAAGCATTCTTTAGTACTAATGTGAGAAGCTCTCTCACATATACTTCCAATCCATCTTTTCCAAATCGACTTTTAAGACTTTCTATTACCCGATCATAATTCATTTCAGTTACTGGATAACTATTGACCAAATCACTCGCCCTGGAACCTTGAATCATAGATTGATTAAGATAATAAAATTTATCTAATTTTGATAGCTGTTGGTCTTCATGGATCTTTTTAAATTGTGACCAAAACTGTAACCACTCCTTTAATTCTCCATTAAATTTCCTTAATTCAATTTTTGGTAATGTATAATTATGTTTCTCTTGTTGAATTACCATAGAAGGAAATTGTGAATGTTGTAGTGTAGCTTGTGTTCCTTGCCTGTTATCAGCCTGAACTTTCATCTCAACTTCTACTTTGTCTTGAAGATATTTCGTCCTATATTCATCTCCGCTCTCCATCTCCGTTATTATATCTTCTTCGACTGCATCAGAATCCAACATTCCATCGATTACTTTTTGTTGGATATTTTCTAGCTCTTTCGCTTGTATTTCTACCAATGTAAAAGCCACATTGAGCTCTTTTATGCATATAGGATTTACCGTAAGTTCATTCCTTAATGTACTGCTAGCTCGAGTAAACGCAGTACGAGCAACACAACGTGCCTTCTTCAACCTTTCCATAATATTTTCGTCAGTATATTTAAAACCTTAATCACCAAAACACTGCAAGTCCTAGTGTCCTGTCACGGTCGCCAAATGATACAAAAGGGATGATTAATTATATACAAATTGAAAAAGATATTATATTGACACTTTTTTATTCTATGTGACAATTTCAAAGATTGACAACCAAAACTCCCAGGTAAAGGTAACAATTTATAACACCGGTGTTTGATTACCCTGAAAAGTCATCCAGAGGTCACCGAAAGGTCATTTTTAGGTAACTTCAAGGTTAATTGGAGAAAAACGGAGGAGAATCTGTCAAAAAATCTGAAAATATTTATTTAAAGTTTTCTGGGTCGCTGAGTCCAAATCCGTTGTTCGCTTACCTTTAAAGGGCATCCAGAGGTCATTTAAAGGTCATTATGAGTTTTTTTTACTTTTAGCATAAAGTTTAGCCTATGTTTTTTTTTATATGCTTTTTTTCCCAACACGTGGTTCTATCAAAATATGAAATTTAGCCTGAAATGGCACGTTTTTGAAAAAACTTGGTTTAAATATTTTGATATTTTGAACTTATATAAATTTTTTCAATTTTTTTAACATATTCTCCTCACTAATTAACCTCGAAATTTCCTAGTAATGACCTTGCAACGACCTTTGGATGCCGTTTAAGGGTAAGCAAACACCTGATTCGAATTCAGCGACCCCAAAAACTTATATATGATTTTTTTCAAATGTTTTCTCTGACCTCCAAATGACTTTAATACTGACGTTTTACCTGTTTTCATAAATTTCGTTTTGTTCATATTTATTCTTAATCCCATTTTTTCTCCTTCTCTTATTAATTCTTCTAGTATTTTTGTCATTATCGTTCTATTCTTTGCTATTATTACAATGTCGTCCGCATAGGCAATTATTTGGCTGCCACTTGTTCTTAGTGTTTGTTTGTTGATTTTTCTTAAAATGTACTCTAGTGCAAGGTTAAAGAGATCTGCTGCTAGTGCATCCCCTTGTCTAACTCCTTTGTTTATTGTAAATTCTTCCGACTCTCCCTTGTCAGTTCTTACTATGGACCGTGTTTTACTTAATGTCATTCTTATTAACCTTCTTAATTTTGGAGATATTCTGAAATATTCTAGTGCTTCTAACAGCCTCCCTCTTTTTACCGAATCAAATGCCTGTTCAAAATCAACAAACAACATTTCGAGTTCTAGGTTGTGTTCTCTAGCCTTTTCCATCACTTGTTTGATTACGTGTATTGCATCTATTGTTGACTTTCCTTGTATAAATCCATTTTGATATTGTCCTATTATTTGTTTTGTTTCTTGCGCAAGTCGTTTTTGTATTATCTTTGACAGGATTTTATATGCAGCATTAAGTAGCGTTATTCCACGATAATTTTTGCATTGCTGTTGGTCACCTTTTTTATGTATAGTTATGATTTGTCCCATTTCCCATTCTTTTGGCATTTGTTCTTTTTTCCAAATATTCTTTATTAATTTGTATATACATTTGTGTAATTTATCTCCACCGTTTTTTATCATTTCCATTTTTATGCCGTCTTCTCCTGGCGCTTTTCCATTTCTACTTTTACTTATTATTTCTTTAATTTCTTCTTCTGTCGGTTCCTGTACTTCGTTTTCATCTTGTTGTTCATCTCTGTTTAAAATTTCTTCTGTTTGTGTATCATTTAATAACTCTTCAAAGTATTCTTTCCATCTTTTCTTATATCCTTCATCGTCATCTATTGTTTTTCCCTCTTTATCTCTTATTCCACTTATATTTCCTTTATACCTTTTGTTTCGTTCGTTAATTTTTTGATAGAAGCTTTTTGTGTTTTTATTTTTGCTTTCCAATTCAATTTTTTCAATTTGTTTTTCTAGCCATTCTTTCTTTTTTCTTTTAGTAAGCTTATTACCTTCTTTTCTTATTCTTTCATATTCATTTCTGTCATTTTCGTTTTTGGTCTTTAACCATTTTAATCTTGTGGTAACTTTTTGTTGGATTAATTGTTTGCATTCTTCATCAAACCATTCCTTATTATGCCTTACTGTCTTTTTTTTACCAATTATTTTTTTTGCTGACTCGTTTATTGTATTTTTGAGTGTGTTCCATTCTTTATTAACGTCTTCCTCTTCATTTTCATATTGTAGGTTTGTATCATTATTTTTCTTATATTCTTCTTTTATATTTACATCTTCCAATTTTTCAACTGCCCATAATACGTTTTTTGATTCATCTTTCTTTTTGGTACAGATTTTATGTCTTAGTTCTGCTATAACAAGGTAATGATCTGTATCTCCGCATGCTCCTCTATATGTCCTTGTGTTCCTTATTGATGTTTGTCTTCTTTTATTTATTAATACGTGATCTATTTGTGTTTCACTTTTTTTATCTGGTGCCATCCACGTCGTTTTGTGTATTTTTATGTGTTTAAACTTTGTACTGCTTATAGATAAATTATTTCTTATTGCCAGGTTGCATAATCGTTGTCCGTTGTTGTTCGTTGTGTCGTGAATTGTTTCTTTTCCTGCTACTTCTTTAATGTAATCCTCTTTTCCTATTTGGGCGTTAAAATCCCCTAACATGATAAGTGTGTCTTCTTTAGAGATTTTATTTATTTGTTCTTCTAGATTTTCATAAAATTGTTCTTTGCCTATGCATTATGTTATTCCTTATTTCTTTCATTATCATAAAAGCTACTCCATGTTGTCCCTGCTTTTCATCCCCTGAATAAAGTATGCTAAAATCTGGTTTGTCTATTCTTCCCTGTCCTCCCCACCTTACTTCTTGCAATGCTGCGATATTTATATTATACCTTTTTAGTTCTGCCCCTATTTCCATCATTTTTCCTGGTACTAATAATGTTCTAATATTCCATGTTCCAATTTTCAGTTCCTTTTTCCTTTTTTTTACTTTTTTATATTTTTTTTTAGTCATTTTTCGTTGTCCGTTTTCATTGCCATTTTCGTTGCCATTTTTATCCATCCCGTTTGTCTTATTTACTTTTTTTCTATCTCATGTTTGGTTTCATTAATTTCTGTTTTTATTTCTTCTATCTTCTGCTCTTGTTCATTCCATCTAAAACTTTTTCCGTTCACAATGAGTTTTTGAAACATTACTTTGCATAATGCCCCTTTTTCTCTTTCCTCCTTTGCTCTATCTCTAATTGTTTTTTGTATTTTTCTTTCTCTAACGGTTAATTCAGAATCAATGAAAATATTCTTTCCTTTTAGGTTATTTTTTGCTCTTAGTATATTTGTCTTTTCCTCCATATTATAGGTTTCTGCAACTATCATTTTCTCACTTATTTTATACGCATTTTTTAATTCGATTTTTATTTTTAAGTTTTCCTCCATCATTTTCTCTACTTTTTCCTTTATTGTTTTTTTATCGGTTTCAATTAATGTCATTCCCGATATTACCATATTATTTCTAATTTTATCCTTTTCCAATTTTTCCAACCTTATTTCCATGTCCTGCATTTTATTTACTATTTCCTCTTTTTCTTTTTGTTTTTCTTCTTTTATTTTACTTATGTCCTCCCTTAACATTTTAATTTCATCATTTAGAGATTTTATTTCATCATTATTGTTTCTTATATCTGCTTTTATTTCTTGAATATCTTTTTTTATTTCCTGCACTGTGTTCATATCTATTTGCATTTTTAGTAGTATTGATTTTAAGTCCTTTATATCTTCTTCCATCTTGTTCTTTTTTAGATCTTTTATCTCTTTTTCTTTTTCAGGAGTTCTTTGTGTACAGTTACTTTTTTTAAATGGCTTATCTTCTTCGTACGAACTATCGTGTTCAGGTGATACTCTTTTTGTGCCTGTTTCTATGTTTTTTTCTTTATTATTCATGTGTTTACTTTAAATCTATTGTCCTTCTATGAGAAAGTTTTAAGGTTCGAGTACTGTGGTAAGTTACGCCACTGACCTACTAAATATTTTCAGCCAGCGACCTTCCCACTGTCTATCTCTCCTTTTTCCTCCTCTCGATAGATGGCGCTTTTTTGTTTTTAATTGTTTTTAGTTTCAGGTACAGATGGCACCATATATTTTGGATACGTCGTCGATCAACTTGGGTACTAATAATAATTAATATTAATAATTAATAATAATAATTAATCTATCCCACAAAACGAAATTTTTGAAGCATACTTTTTTTCTAACATAACCTATCTTAAAGCATTTTCTCTCCTGATTCTGAATCTTTTTTCAGATTTGGGCTAAGACCGCACAGTTTTTATATACAGAGTGTTTTAGAAAAAAACACATTTTTCCAAATGACTAGAATTTATTTTTATAAATATTTTTTAATCAATCGGGTCCCTTATAAAAAAAGGATGTGCTTTTAAGACTTTGGAAGATTTTTTTAAATATCGACCCCCATTTTTTTACACTGAAAAAAAATATTTTTTTTGCTGTCAAATTTTTAAAAGATGGATTTTTTTTCGTAGCCCCAATTAAAACATTTTTGATTTATCTGGCTTTATTTTGCTTTTTGAATTTTTAATAGGGAGCTTCCAGAAGTGGGGCTACATCAATTTTAAGTGCATCAAGACGGAAATTTTAACACCGGTATGAGCGCTATTCAGCGAGCCGGAGCAGTACGTAGCTAGTCGTAGGTGTTTAAACTATAAAATATACAGTATTCGTTTATTAAATAAATGATTATACAAAAAAAACAATGTATTTAGCTTAATTTTATCTACCAGCCTTGCGTTAACAAATATATATCTTAACCTAAAAATAATGTAAATGTTTCTTACTTTTTTTTTCTTTTGTATGCAGTTCTATCAACTTCTACTACGGACCAACAGTAATCACTCATCATAGCAGGATTCGTTTTTTCCTGATATCGCTTTTCCATATTCGCAATTTGTTGGTGAAATCTTTCACCTTGCTCCTCACTGACGGCGCCGAGATTAGGTGGAAAGTAATCCAGATATGAATGTAGAAAATGTATTTTAAGGGACACTCTACATCCCATCAATCGGTAGTTTCTTATAAGAGATTTCACCCGAGCTACATAATTATTTTCCCTTTTATTAACCAAAAACCCAAGTTTAAATGAATGCCAGGCCAACTTCTCAGTCTTTGAAAGTTTTGACTCAAAATTCCTATCTTTAACAATTTTTCTGATTTGTGGTCCTACAAATACGCTTCGGGAACTTTTCTTTTAGGTACAGAAATGGTTCTCCTTCCTCTTTCAATGCCTTTACGAAATTTTTCATTAGCCCCATTTTAATATGTAGAGGGGGTAATAGAATTTTTTTTGGTCAACTAGTTCATAACATTATTACAACCTGGTGCAAACGTTTTTTTTTTTTTTTTCACTTTTTAATTTTGTAATGCTTTTTTACAGCTCGGCTATCCCATAAGCACAAAAAACAAGAATATTTAGTGAACCCACCTTGCATTCCTAACAAAATTCAAATCCCCACAAATCTGCCATTTGTGTTCTTCATACTTAATTTCATCCAAAACTATTTTCATATTTTCATATGATTCTTTCATATCTGTAGAATACGCAATAGGAATTGAAGGCTTCTAAACCTTGAACCCAAAAGTTCAGATTTTTTTTTACATAATCCCAAGTCTCGCACCAAACTATCCAGGTCATCTTGCTCTAACAAATGAATTTCATTATAGTCAAATGGCAAATCTTGAGATGTCGCAGTCTTATACTCCCCCAATTCAATATCTTCTATT
>OY294053.1:12635436-12667989 GCA_958510825.1 Brachypterus glaber | reverse complement strand
ACACGGCACTGTGCGAAACTGGAAACAAAATCTAAGGAATTTTCGGAAAAAGATAGTGGTAAGTTCAACTGTTTTAATATATTAATTATGTTTAATCGAAACCATTTGTTTTAGGTTGGGCCTTGGAAAAAATATTATACACATGGAATTAAATATAAACAAGTATAATCCTTTACGAGCCTCTTCGTACATGTCACTTCCACCAAGCATAACTGAAAAAAAGGCTGTACTAAATATAAAAAATGAAATGAATCAATTACATCCAGTAAAAAAACATGCGGAAAGTTCAAAAATATAAAATTCATGAAAACAGTTTAAATTTTGAAGAAATCGAATTTCCTGTAAAACTGCATGATATAAAAAAAATTGAAAAATTAAATGATATTTCTGTAAATGTTTATGGCTTGGAGAAAATTTGGAAAAATAATTCATATAAATACAAAATTTTTGGTCCATTGTATTTTACAAAATCACGAAAAGTAACACGTAAATTTACTTTTTATAGTGATATTGATAGTGATAGTGATAGTGATAGTGATAGTGATAGTGATAGTGATAGTGATAGTGATAGTGATAGTGATAGTGATAGTGATAGTGATAGTGATAGTGATAGTGATAGTGATAGTGATAGTTATAGTGATAGTGATAGTGATAGTGATAGTGATAGTAGTGATAGTGATAGTGATAGTGATAGTAATAGTGATAGTGATAGTGATAGTGATAGTGATAGTGATAGTGATAGTGATAGTGATAGTGATAGTGATAGTGATAGTGATAGTGATAGTGAGTGATAGTGAGTGATAGTGAGTGATAGTGAGTGATAGTGAGTGATAGTGATAGTGATAGTGATAGTTATAGTGATAGTGATAGTGATGCTGAAGGAAATCATTACTGTTTAATAAAAAAAATTCTACACAATTGTCTCAACATTATGGAAAAAAAATATATATATATACATATATGTGATGGATGTTTAATTTACTTTTCAACGAAAAAAAAATTAAACCGGCATCAGGAGAATGACTGTAACCATATATCCGTACATCTACCCGACAGTAATGATTTTAAAATTAATATATCAGGAAACGATGTACCAGCAACTTTTTCAACAAGATCAATTTCGTAGTACACGCTGATTTTGAAACTATCCTAAAACCTATAGGTGCGCGCCAACTCCAGAAAAATCGTATACCTTACAAACTCATATTAAAATCCCGTACTCTTATGCTTATTATATTAAATGTGATTTTGATGAAAATCTTTCACAATTTAAAACTTTTCGTGGAGAAAATGTCTCAGATAATTTTATCCAATCTTTAGACAGATTGTATAAACGTTTTTGAAAAATATTTAAGTCATATCCTATTAAAAAATTAACTGAAATAGAAGAAAACACTAAAAATTGTCATATTTGTGAAAAAGAGTTTGATGAAGATAGCTTAAAAGTAAGGGATCACTGTCGTTTAACTGGTAATTTTAGAGGAGCGGCTCATTCAATTTGTAATTTAAATTTCAAAATTCCACAATTTATAAAAGTACTTTTTCATAATTTAAGTGGGTTGATAGTCATATGTTTATAAAAGTTGGCCAAAAATGAGGCAAATATTGAGGTTTTACATAAAAATAAAGAAAAATATATTTCTCTCACGAAAAATATACCCATTGCACGTAGTAGTGCTGACGGAAAACTAATAACTGAAAATTTAAAAATCAGGTTTTTAGATAGTTTTAATTTCCTACCGGGTGGTTTGGATAAACTGAGCCAAAGTCTAAAATCCGATCAATGCCGTAAAGTAATAAAATACTTTCCCAATAGTGATCAATTTGAACTGATTCGTCAAAAAGGTGTTTTCCCTATTCATATACATACTTATTCAAAATTAAATGACACGAAACTTCCTTCAAAACATAACTTTTTTAACGAACTCATAAATGAAAGTATCAGAGATGAGAATTATCAGCGGGCTTGTAATGTAGGAATTTATTTAAATGTAAAACTTTGGGTGAATATTCACATATTTATCTAAAATCTGATGTTCTTCTTTTAGCAGACATCTTTGAAAACTTCAGATCTGTATGTTTGGAAATATATCAGTTGGACCCTGCAAATTTTTATACATCTCCAGGTCTTTCTTGGAGTGCAATGTTAAAGAAAACTGAAGAGTTAGAACTTTTGACAGATCTAGATATGCTTCATTTTCTTCAAAAGGGTATACGGGGCGGTTTAAGCCAGTGTAGTATCAGAATAGCAGAAGCAAATACTCAGTTTATGATCCGACAAAACCAACATCTTTTATCACTTTCACGCTACAATCACGCTACAAATTTATACGGAGCGGCCATGTCACAATTTCTTCCAATTAATAATTTTCAATGGTTTACTAGGGAAAAAATTAAAAAAATTGATGTGAATAAAATTAGCGACACAAACGAAATGGGTTATATTTTAGAAGTTGACTTGGAATATCCTAAACATTTACATAACCTTGACAATGAACTACCCTTTTGTCCAAAATCTAAAGAAATTTCTAAATCTAAAATTACAAAATTAATTGCAAATCTAGAAAAAAAAACACAATATATTATACATTATAGAAATCTTAAACAACCTTTAGAACATGGACTCAGGCTAACCAAGATTCACAGGATTTTAAGTTTTCAACAGGTGCCATGGCTAAGGCGATATATAGACTTAAATACTAAAATGCGCAATAATGCTAAATCCAAATTTGAAAAGGATTTTTTTAAATTAATGGTCGTTTTTGGCAAAACCATGGAAAATGTGGACAAAAGGGTAGATGTTAAACTGATTACTCACTGGAAAAATATTGGTAAAAAATCAGGTGCCAAGGCTCTAATTGCCAAGCCAAATTTTAAAGATTTCGGAAAACTTTGTAGCAATACAAATAAATCGTATTAAAGTTGTATATAATAAAGCTGTTTATGTCGGTTTTTGTATTTTGGATTTAGCAAAAACCTTTATTTATGATTTTTATTACAATAAAATCAAAATTTGGGGATAAGGCCATTTTACTTTACACTGATACAGACTTGCTCCTACTGCAAAAATTATTCATGACTTTTATGGTACAGGGGCTAAACCTTACTGTGTAAATGTGTCTGGAAAATTAACAAAAAAGGCTAAGGGTATACCAGATACAGTTTCAAAAAAAGACTTATCTAAAGATGATTATAAATTAGTAGTAAAGACAGAAGAAAAATTATTTCGTGAAATTAAAACTTTCCGGTCACATTTACATACCGTATATGTGGAACTGAAAATCAAAGTAGCTCTCTCATATGCGGACGATAAGCGATTTATTATACCTGGTACTGAAAAAACGCTAGCTTGGGGACATCAGGATATAAAAAAATATGAACAATTAGTTCATGATTGATCAACTTGCAAGGAACATGTTAAAGGAGCTTCTTGAGATTTATTTAAAAAAAATAAATGATTTAATTGAAGAGTATGAGGCGAAACTAAAAATGTTTTCCACATTTTCTAAACTTAGTCTAACAGAAAAAAAACATCTGGCTTCACAAAAAACTAATAATTTGTATCAAAATGAAAAAATAAAAAATAATTAATAATTATCTTTTGTTTTATTTTCTCCAATTAACAATTTTATTTTTAATTAACATGCAAAGTCGAATTTTACATTCTAGAACTTTATTCAAAGTATGACTAGCTGCTTCTTTGAAAATAAAATCTATCTCGGGCATATTGTTACCAATCTATCCAATTTTCCCAATCTTCATATGGGAAATAATAATAGGTTAATGTTATGGGACGACTCTTTGCATAACTACTAATTTTTAGCTTTATAATTTATATTTTTATAAACGTTCCACTTTCAAGGTCAGACCCTTCTGGATGGTAATCAATCGTGACATTATCATTTATTCTCTTTGTCATAATACTTAAAAAAAAAAAAAATATATATATATATATATATATATATATATATATATATATATATATATATATATATATATATGTAGGTATATTTGTCCTCTAATTTGCCAAATGCTTTTTCACCCAAATAGAATAGACTTAGAGAGCTAAAATTTGGTACACATGATTTTCTACCCTATCAAAATAATTAAATATAAAATTTACCCCCCACCCCTAAAATATCAAAAACCTTTTTTTTATCCAGTTAATTTAAAATTAAGATTGGGTTACGTACTCATCCCATCATAATAAAATTTTACTATAAAACATAACTAAAAAACTTGAAAATAAAATTATATAAAAACAAGTTTTTAAAGTTAAAACCCTTCTATTAATTATATACAATTTCAAAAACTTTTCTTGTAAATTAACCCCCCCCCAACATAGCACATGCGGCTGAATTAAACTCCTTTTACCCACTTAGACAGCTAAAGTTCGGTACATATGCTTATATCCGGTGACAATATAATTTTACATAAAATCTCTGTTTCACTCCCGGGTTGCTTCACACATTAATAAATTATAACTAAAAACTTGAAAATAAAACTATATAAAAAACAAGTTTTTAAACTTAAAACCCTTTTATTTATTACGTATTATGTATAACTAAAAAGTAGAAAACAAGATATACCAATTTACAAAAACGAATTTTTTAAAAGAAGGGTTTTGGAAATGTTGGCAAAAATAAAGAAATCACAAATTCCAAAACCTTTCTTTTAAAAAATTCGTTTTTGTAAATTGGTATATCTTGTTTTCTACTTTTTAGTTATACATAATACGTAATCAATAGAAGGGTTTTAAGTTTAAAAACTTGTTATTTATATAGTTTTATTACCTGCGTTAAACACTTCTACGCCTAAATATGTCCCACCAAACCGTAGTGCACATGTGCAAACCAAAGTTTTTCTCAATTAAATCGGACACCCGAAAATAACCAAAAAAAAACTCGATTAAACCCAAAACCCTATATCAAGACCAAATCACAACTTTTCGACTGCCCCCCGTACATGACAGGTAAGAGATAAAAATTGGAGGAAAACGTAACGTCATCACCTATCCCGCGATGTAAAAATTCACTGTTTAACTTTTCGACTGCCCCCCCGTAAAATGGGAGGATGGGAGTGGGCCAGAACTCTCCTATTTCAACTACTGAGGAGGGTTTATACAAAATTATATTTTAATCAGTTAAGCATATGCTTAAACATGCAGATTAGGGTGATCGCGAAAATTCAAATTGAATATACGAATGCTATCCACACAAAAATTTGTTGCCCTTTAGGGTAATATGAATTATCCAAAATTTGAAGTCAATCGAAATACGTTAAGGCACCGCAGAGGGGTTCTAAAGTTTTTAAACGTACCTATTTTACCAGCTTCTTTAATTTTACACTTATAAGTTAGCAGATATTGAAATCTTAAACTGTTATCAACTATAATTATAATTATAATATAATAAATTGATAAGTTGTCAGCGGCTGTCATAAGAAAATTAAAATTATCTTTATTTTTTGAAGAAAACGTAAATTTATACATAGAAGAAGTTTATTTACATATTTTTAAATTTTTATTCATATTTTATATATAATTTAATTTTTTTACACGATTTTTACAATTTTTACATTTTACAAGAAGTGTCAAAAATATGACTAATGAAGAGCCAATCTGAAGAAAACAACGTTATTTGTCCCCACTGTCTGGGCCTGTAGTGAAGTGGTTTTTTTTACTAATAAATATTTCACTATTAATGTTGTGATGTCGAATTCTTCACTAATTTTGTGAAGTGGTATATAATTCGGTTATAGCCGAACAGAGATTATAACTTTTATTATAACTTACTCAGTTAGGTTGGCTATACAATCTTCTATCGTATTTAAAGTATACCCGAGCGGAGAATATACTTAACCACTTATCACTTTATTCGGGAGCGGGTATTCTAGGAGACGGCGCTTTGGAAACAGATAAAACGATTTCTTCTTAACTTAAGAATAATATATTAAATAAATGTGAATAAATTCTCCAAGAACATGAAAGATCAATTCTTACTTCTAAGTCCTATTTCTATGCACAGCCCTTAAATTCTAATTTCCATTATATATTAGTTTTCCATTAAATACTTCTAACTTAAAACATTCTATGTTTGAAATCCTAACCATTCGCAATCATTTTCAAATCCCAATTTATTGTCCACATTTTTCTTAGTGTATATTAAAACTGGTTCGTATAAGTCTTTTAAATAAGTTTACAAAATATTTTTCAAAGTTAAATAATATTCGTCAAAATTTCTATCAGTGTTCATACTAACAGTATTTATAAGTGTCCAATTATTTTTATGTCTGATAAAACGAGTCTCAAAATTTTTCTAAGTTTAAAAACTATTTTTTAATTCAAGAATAAATCTCAAAATTAATTCTCACAGAAACTACATTTTCACTTTTGAATTTGACATAGCGACACCCTGAATATAACTGAATCATTATGAATCTTTTCATGAGTTTATATACCCAATAAGAAGGTCACTAGTTAAATTTATTTGACAATGCTATTAGCGCAAAATATCTACAAAGATACCGCGCATATTTAATTAACCCGACAAAAGAGTTTCAGTCTCATCAATTTGCAAGCTAATTGCTATTTCTGACATCTGAAACGATCATTTTGACCATAAATTAAATTTGTATAAACAATTTAGATTACTAGACAACTTTTAAGTTATACCGACAAGAATTATCGAGGAGGGGTCCGAACAAATGTAGGTCAAACCGAACTCTGCCGATTCGTGAAGCCCCACCACATTTGCGCTCCTATTAAAGAAATATTATTTTAAAAATCCCAACACCATATAAAATATGCGGATCATAACATAGCTCTCCCCCTAATTTTTGAAAAATGATAAGCATTTTTCAAAAAGAAAATGTGCAACATTTTCCTGTTCGGTTCTTGCTTAAGTTGGAATTTCACAACACATTACAAAGACCAAAAACCTATATGTAAATCATAAGAACAACTCAAACATTACTTTTAAGAACAACAAGTTATATCTTCCTTATACGTTTTATAGTTAATAATTTACATTATTACTTACATAAACTTTACAATAGGCTTCTCTATTTTATTCATTATACCATAAACTTCAATAAAAAAAAATCTTTACTACGTATTGACAAACTTGCTAAGTTATATAGTTAATAATATGCAATATTATACAACTTTAATAACTGCAACTTCGCACACTTAAAAAAAATAAGTTATACCATTAAATTAATTAATTATTAATAACCCCTTACATATTTCAACAAAAATAAAGTTCAATATTCATATAGCCACTTATTGGACTAGGTATTTATAATCATTCGTTACTTACTATATTCGAAATATCCCTCGTATTGATACAACTTCTACTACTTTTCCGAGAATCTCTAACTCATTTTATAATTAATTACATTTATTTCAAAAAAAAAAATACTATAGTATTCGCAAAATTTATTGCGACCAACCCCACTCACTATTTGTCGACTATTTATCGGTGCCTATTTCATACTTCATAAAATACTACCCCTTTTTTTTAGTTTTGAAACAAAAATTCATTCCTCCACTTGGGTAACATCACGGCTCCTGTCACCAGGTTCCATGGCAATTTTCTTTGGTAACTGCAAATTATTGCGAATTAACCAAGACTGTTTGGTTCTGTGTTAAAAACACTACCTAACCCCCTGATTTAAAGTTTGAGTCATTACTTAATTGTAATACTTTTTGCCAAATTTCTTACTATTTCCAGATTTTAATAATTGTACTGTCGTAATACTATTTGCGAAATTTTGCGCACATTTTCGTAAATTTCTTACAAATTTTTCAAAAACCCAAAACTCCAAATCTGCACCATTTTATAACTTCCACTTTTGCTTAAGTAGCAAATTTAAAAACATAAAGGACTATGTCCTTCTTCAAACTTTTCATGTAACAAACAAGTGTTACTTATTATAACACCAATTTCTCGGACCTTTAATATAATACGTTAATATATTATACTCCCAACTTGATATTTAACTTTACGTAACGTATCCCTCCAATATCCTAACTTTCTACGTAAATTCCAAGATAAATCCCAATAAAAATAAGCCTTCATTGCAATGAATCGCAGGCGTTCTCAAGTTATCATATAAATGCTTTGAGACAGAACAAGTTTATTTGATTTACTTTAAAGTACGTTAAGCTGTTTCACGATATATTACGTTTAAGCTGTTTAACGATATATTACGCTTTTTTTTACCAACTGGTTAATTATTTTTACATAACATAACCCTCATAACCCTTATATATTCCAAACTTTTACGTAAATTATAATAAAAAATCATCCTACATTGTAGGCGTTCTTAAGTTATTGTTATAACTTTTCTGAGACCTTTCCGATATTTTATTTTATTTACACTCTATATTACTATAGGCAGAAAGACTACGTTAGCCTTCTGCAAGTAAAAGCTTAATAAATATATTTATTAGTTACACATATATGCGATATACGCACACCTTTTATACGATATTTCGAATTCACCAAAAAAAAAATTACTAAAAAACAAAAACATAACTCATTATTGAACTTCATTTTGTTTATATATATGTTTTACCCAATATACCAAAAATTGTATCTTTCATTACAAAACATTATTAGTATTTTAATATACCCAACCAAAATAAATTTAATAATATATAACTTGCTGCCTTAATTTATTTTTGAACTGGACCTTTAAAACTTTTTAATAACCTTTAACCTTAGTTTTTTCACAAAAAAAAAAACTTTTACATACATTTTTAAATCAATGCAACTTTTTAACCTTTCTCCACAGAAAACTATTGTTGTCATAATTTTCATAAAAAAAAACTGGCTTTCGCTATTTTTACAAACATTTAAATGGGAAAGCAAAATATGTGACAATCTGTGACAATATGTGACTATCTTTCTCGTTGTGCAATAAATATCTTACCTAAACAAAATAAAGTTATATTAACCAACCATAAAACTGCAAATTCCATAAAAAATAAAATAATTAAATACACGGAGAAAAATATAGTTACGTTCAGTTTGGCCAGTACTGAACAAACGGTATTTTTCCATAAAACTGTAGGTTTTCTCAGACTAAACTAAACAAATTCGCTTTGATTTAAAATTATTTTTACAAAACTATAAACTGAAATTAAGAACAAAAACAAAATATTATTTTGAAAGAAAAAAAAATCTGAGAAAATAACAAAAAATACTCATCACGTTTGAGGTAGCTAATCCCAGACGAATAAATACTTTTTTTTTATAAACTGATTATTAAAATCTCCAATACGATAGATAAAATTGTGTTATAAATATACTAAGATAAAAAAACGAAGTCACAAAATAAACCATTAAATTTTCAAATCGTAAACACTATTAATTTTTATTACATAAACACTTTCAAAGACCCAGCGTGCACCTGTGGGTGAAGAGAGACTTACGTATTTCCTATACACTGAAAGCAACATTACAAAATTATAATAAAGTGGTTCTTAAAATATTTTTTTATAATAAAATAAAATCAGAAATCAACTAAACATTTGTCAAGATATTTAAACTACAACCACGTATTCCTTACATATGAAACCCCGATATATTTTTTTGTATAAAGAACTTTCACTTTCGGGTTTAGACCGTGTTAATGGATTTTCACTTTCCGACGTTTCGTCTCTTACTACTAGAGACATCTTCAGGGATTAATCTGAAACTTTGACTTTTTTTGTAATTTTAAAACATTTTGTTTAAATTTTCACAATAAATTACGCTAAAAAATTAAGTATTTCTGTTTCCATTAAAATAACAATCAAATTCCAGTTAAAAAAATCATATCTAAGTACACTTTAATAAAAAAATATATATTTCTATAAAATTAAATTCAAAATTTAGTTTACAAGAAAAATTTAATCAAATATAACCCTTAGAATAAAAGATAAAAAATTATACTGTAGATATACGTTAAATCGAATTTAAATTTCCCAAAAAAAAATAATAAAATAAAAAAAAATATTTCTTTTTTTTTAATATTACTTAAAAAAAAATCTGTACTATTTAATGAAAAAAAAATCGTACTATAAGTTCCAAAAAAGTAAAAATAAATTCTGAGAATAATTATAATTATTGTACGCTTTAATAAAAATATCATTAAAAAAAAATATATATTAAAATACAAACCTAAAAAAAATATCGAAAAAAATAAATATCCTGAAAAATTATTCCATTAAATAAAATAAGGTACACGCTAATGAATAAAACTAAATATATATTTTCTTTCCGCCCAGTTCAAATTAAAATTATCAAATACTCTAAACCTAAGTATATTCGTTTCTTTCTGACAAAGGAAAATACTATTGAAAAAAATATTGCTTAAGTATTAAATCGTATTTTTATACTTTATTTTAAAGACAAAAAATTCTACCATTGTAATATAATTAAAATTAATAAACCAAAAATTCAACAAAAAACACTTATAATTTCCAAAAAATTTAAATGCGATTTCATACTTTACAAATCTACAACGAATAACTCGAGAAAAAACATACCAACATTTTTGAAAAAAAAAATAATTTTTTCCTTCAATTGACATTTTGCTATAGGCCATAAAATTCTGCAATTTTTTCAAAATATCACCCTTCTTCTATTTTCATGATGCGGCCATTTTTTGATGTTTATCAGCTTTTCCAAAAATCTACTTGCCTTTTCTGCCATTATTCAAGTTTCTGAAGTGTGTGTTCCCTTAGCCTATTTTTGATTTTAAGCAAAAATAATCCAGTCTCACATCAAAAACGATTTTTTAAATTTATTTCTCATAAAAAATAAAATCATTCATATTACCGACTCTTTTGTCATAATTTCGTTTCTTATTTGATTTTTTTATTAATTACTGCTTTAAAATCGCTTTTGTCCCGTATGACTTGAACACCATTGTAGTGAAGTGGTTTTTTTTACTAATAAATATTTCACTATTAATGTTGTGATGTCGAATTCTTCACTAATTTTGTGAAGTGGTATATAATTCGGTTATAGCCGAACAGAGATTATAACTTTTATTATAACTTACTCAGTTAGGTTGGCTATACAATCTTCTATCGTATTTAAAGTATACCCGAGCGGAGAATATACTTAACCACTTATCACTTTATTCGGGAGCGGGTATTTTAGGAGACGGCGCTTTGGAAACAGATAAAACGATTTCTTCTTAACTTAAGAATAATATATTAAATAAATGTGAATAAATTCTCCAAGAACATGAAAGATCAATTCTTACTTCTAAGTCCTATTTCTATGCAAAGCCCTTAAATTCTAATTTCCATTATATATTAGTTTTCCATTAAATACTTCTAACTTAAAACATTCTATGTTTGAAATCCCAACCACTCGCAATCATTTTCAAACCCCAATTTATTGTCCACATTTTTCTTAGTGTATATTAAAACTGGTTCGTATAAGTCTTTTAAATAAGTTTACAAAATATTTTTCAAAGTTAAATAATATTCGTCAAAATTTCTATCAGTGTTCATACTAACAGTATTTATAAGTGTCCAATTATTTTTATGTCTGATAAAACGAGTCTCAAAATTTTTCTAAGTTTAAAAACTATTTTTTAATTCAAGAATAAATCTCAAAATTAATTCTCACAGAAACTACATTTTCACTTTTGAATTTGACATAGCGACACCCTGAATATAACTGAATCATTATGAATCTTTTCATGAGTTTATATACCCAATAAGAAGGTCACTAGTTAAATTTATTTGACAATGCTATTAGCGCAAAATATCTACAAAGATACCGCGCATATTTAATTACCCCGACAAAAGAGTTTCAGTCTCATCAATTTGCAAGCTAATTGCTATTTCTGACATCTGAAACGATCATTTTGACCATAAATTAAATTTGTATAAACAATTTAGATTACTAGACAACTTTTAAGTTATACCGACAAGAATTATCGAGGAGGGGTCCGAACAAATGTAGATCAAACCGAACTCTGCCGATTCGTGAAGCCCCACCACATTTGCGCTCCTATTAAAGAAATATTATTTTAAAAATCCCAACACCATATAAAATATGCGGATCATAACAGGCCAATACAGAAAAAGAGGTTTAAATAAGCATATTCGATCAGCACATCCAGTCGTTAATTTAAATAACGAAGTAAAAAGTCCAAAAGTTGGAGGTAAAACAAAGCTTTCTGGTAAAAATAAAAGCCCATCAAGAAAAAAAAATATTCAAAATGGCAATATTGGTTCAGATGAAGACATTTTAGAAACTAGTTCTATAAGAAGAATAGTATCTAGTGAAGACGATTTTTTTTATTTTATCAATAAAACTCGATATAGAGGACGTATTCTCAAAAGAATCCGAAAGCATTAAGAATACTAGCCGCAGAAAAGCTCAATGAATGTTTAAACGAAATTTTACGATCTAA
This sequence comes from Brachypterus glaber, assembly GCA_958510825.1. Taxonomy (NCBI): domain Eukaryota; kingdom Metazoa; phylum Arthropoda; class Insecta; order Coleoptera; family Kateretidae; genus Brachypterus; species Brachypterus glaber. The sequence goes on along the minus strand of OY294053.1, from coordinate 12,655,563 downwards.
TTCATACGAATCCTGGCTAAACCTTTTTTTATTTGCAAATCTTTCTTTTCGATTACCCAGAAAAAATCCTAAATCTTTTGATTCATCTTTAACCACTAAAATTAATAATTTATTAAAAAAATTTCCCAAAGAACTAAATACTGAAGATCCTACCTTTAATTCTAAAAAGAATAACAAACCAAATTTAAATATAAATTATAATCCTGATTTAAAAATTTCTAATATGGTAGCTTCGAAAATATCAGAAGGAGATATAAAGGGCGCTGTTCGTATAGCCAGTTCAACAAGTAAATTTATTACTCCCAATGAAGTAAACAGAAAAAATATGATCGACAAACACCCCGTAAGATACCCCTCTTCTAGTTCCAAAGTATTTAATAATCTCTACACTCCCTCAAGTTGAAGAAAATGATATTTCTGATGCAATCAAAAGTTTTCCTAAAGGCTTTAGCGCAGGTTTTGATGGCCTTACAGCTCAACATCTTTCCGACATGCTAAACACTCTAAATATGGTTTTAAAAGGCGAAATCCCAAACTTTATTCGACCATTCTTTTTTGGAGCCAACCTTTGCTCCCTAGAAAAACCTGATAAAAGTCTTAGACCTATAGCAGTTGGATTAACACTACGCCGAGTTGCCTCCAAATGCGCAATGAAAACAATAAAGGAAAAGGCTATTGAGTATCTGAAACCTCATCAATATGGCTTTGGAGTATCAGGAGGAGCCGAAGCTATAATCCATTCCGTAAGATCGCTTATAAATTTTCCTAATTTTGAGGAAAACCACATGCTTGATTTTAAAAATGCCTAATTTAATAAAACGCGACATTATTCTTGAAACAATCTACAACGATTTTCCAGAAGTTTACCCTTATATTCAGGCCAGTTATGGAGATCCTTTAAATTTGATTTATGGTAAATTTATAATTAAATATCAAGAAGGTGCACAACAAGGCGAACCGTTTGCTCCATTTTTATTTTGTGCTTCTACCAACCGTATAGTTAAAAAACTTAAATGTCCTCTTAACACATGGTATCTAGACGACGGCACTTTAGCAGGTTCTCCAAAAGAGGTTTTAAAAGATTTAAAGTTGAGTCAGAGGGACCTTTGGTAGGTTTAATCTTGAACAAACAAAAATCAGATATATTTCCCAAAAGGTGATTTATTCCTTGACGAAAAGTTTAAAAACTTTAAAAAGATTGCTCAAGATTCCCTAGAAGTTCTAGGTGCTCCGTTAGAAAAATTAGCAGACTAAAGTATTACAAAAAAATACAATTCTCTAGAGATACTAACCAAATGTTTACTTTTACTTGAACCTCACCACGCATTTTTCTTACTGAGACAGTATTGCCATTCCATGCCTACAATATCTTCGTTCAAGCTTTTTATATAACCATAATCTATTATTCAGTTTTGACAATCTGCTTCGTACCTCCATAAGTGATATCCTCAACATTCAATTATTAGATCAAAATTGGTTACAAGCCACCCTTCCGGTAAATCTAGGAGGAATAGGCATTAGATCTGTTCATAACATAGCCCTACCTAGCTACATATCCTCCTTTAACGCTAATTTTATGTAAATATAAAGAAATTCAATACCCACATATTGAAAATGCATTAACCTAATGGAAAGCCCTTGCAAAGACAAATGATCTTCCTGATTCCACCAAACAAAATGATTGGTATAATCCTATTTCTAAAATGGCCCTAAACAATTTATTGAAAATCGCCAATAATGGAAAAGTCCCGTTTAAAAGCTATTTCAGTAAAAGAATCAAAATTCTGGTTAAATGCCTTGCCTATTTCCAACCTAGGATTATTGTTAAATCGAAACCTATTAAGAATTGCTATTGGATAAAGGCTGGGAGCAAAAATTGTCAAACCCCACACATGCATTTGTGGCAAGGAAGTTGACAGCTCAGGTACTCACGGACTTTCCTGCAAGTTTACCAAGGGCCGTCATACAAGACACCGATAAGCTAACGAAATCATCAGACGAGCACTTATGACTATTGGATTTCACCCCATACTCGAACCTAAAGGCTTAAATGCACGAAAAGATGGAAAGCGTCCTGATGGAATGACGCTTATTCCTTTTAAACATGGCCGCTGTCTTGTTTGGGATTTCACAACCAGATACCCTTGCTTCTTCATATAGAAAAATGAATGCAGAAAAATATGGTGCAGCCGGCGAAAAAGCTGAAATAAGAAAGGTTAATAATTATAGTTTCCTTTTATCAGGATACTACTTTGTTCCTATAGCTGTTGAAACATTTGGATCTTTTGGTCCAAGAACTAAAGTATTTTTAAAAGATATTTGTACACGTTTGATTGATGTTACCCATTATGTTTCAGAAGGCATATATTTTATGCAAAGACTCAGTATGGCTATGAATAGAGGAAACGGTATTTGCGTCATGGGAACATCCTCATGATGTGAAAGGAAGAAATATTTTTCTCAGAAGATCCAATTATTAATTTTAAAAAAAAGTCAGTGGTCGGAAGTCCAGTCAGAACCCTGGGTCTTAAAGGATTAAAGAATATCGGAAACACCTGTTTCATGAACTCGGTCATTACATGCCTTTCGAACACGAAACCTTTGATAGAATACTTGAAGAAGGACAGCTATATGCAGGACATCAACATCAATATTTTTAATATACACGGAGCTTTAATTAAGACATTTGCCGATGTGGATTTATGGTCAGAAGATTCGTCTGAACGGGTAGTAAACACGGTTTCTCTCAAGAGCCAAATATAATGTTTCGCCCCCCGTTTTATAGGCTACACACAACGACGCTCAAGAATTTCTGCGGTACCTTTTGGAGGGACTTCACGAGGACGTTAACGGAAAAACCTAAACCTATATTGACCAAAATAAATAAAAAATTAAATGATAACGAAAAATCTGCAGAATCGGTCCAGATAGCTCCGGATGGACGACTCTCACATTTTGGACCTGAAATCCACCCTCAAATGCACCCATTGCAGCCATTTCCGTCACATTTAAACCATTAATCAGAATGTTTGGAATCCTTCACACGGGAAGAATCGTTAGACTGTGATGAAAGACCTACATGTTCAAAATGCAAAAAGCGCCGAAAATGCAAATCTTAGTAATTCACCTTAAACGCTTCTCGCCGATGTCACAATTTCAGAGAAAGCTCAGCGTCACCGTAGACTTCCCTCTAGAAGAATTAGATATGAGCAATTATGCTGCAGTCCGTTGCACCCTCCAGATATAACATACGCCATTTCAAATCACAGTGGTACCACATATAGCGGACACTACACCGCCTATTGTAAACATCCCTATAGCCATTTGTGGCACGAATACAACGACTATAGATCATCAATTTCACCAAGATCGATCATTACAGGGGAAGCCTACATATTATTATATGAACAAGAAGGTCAAAAATTTTAAAATAGTGATATTATTTTGTACTTTATTAAATAATATAATATTATATAATATATAATAATATTATATTATAATTATAATTGTTGCCTAATGCAATTGTGACTATTGCCTAGGTAAAATTTAAGGTGACCACAAGTCGTTTAGTTGGCACAAGAACCTTAAACCTCAAAAATTACATTATTTTAGTAGCTTTTTTCATCCATTTTCTACCCTTGTGTCCACAAGGTGTAAAAATGTTAACGGGTCCTAGTCTGAAATTGTAGACCTATACATGTTAGGGTGGGTAAAAAAAACCGACTATTTTTTTTATTTGTAAGTACTCTGAAAAATCGGTTGCTAGACACCTCTAGAAAATTCTCACCAAATATGAGCTCTTAATTTTGATAAGAAGGTCCTCCGCTTTACAATTTTCCATTTTTTCCTCAGAAACAAAAATTCATATCTTTGACAACTGTTCGTTAAAAAGTATTTCTCCCTATATTCTTGTAGGAAATCGAACGCTCTACAAAAAAGGTCTCTTACAATTTTTTCGTAAACCTCACCGTTTAAAAGATATCAAAGGTTAGGTGATTATTTTAAGAGACATTTCAGTTTTGCTTATGAATTTTATAACTCGCTTAGAAAAAATTGTTATGAATTGCGCAACTCATAGTTTTGTAGGAAATTAACTACTATACAAAAATGGTGTTATGATTTGTCGATTAAATTAAGCGTTTAAAAGATATTCATCGTCAAACTTCAATTCATACTAATTTTAATAGTTTTTGATGAATAATTCGAAAATTTTCAATTTAATTTATGAGTTTCACGAAAATTTATACAAATTTGAGTTTCTATCGTAAGAGTAACTCATAGAAGTTTCCTTCGAAAATTTATTTGAAACTTTTTTTATTTTAATATTTTCATAAAATTTATCTTTATAATAACTTAAAATCCCGACCAAGTTTTTATTTTTTATGGCGTTTGTTCAGAGCGTATTTTAAAACTTTTCTCCACAAAATATACTAAAAATTCTATATTCGAGGGAATTTTTGTTTTGAATCCCATTACTTCTTATGTTTGTCTTGTGAAACTAAAGCTACCAATGTTTCTTATTCTCAACTTATCTTTAGTGCGTATCTATCCGTTTTGTACCGTGTTTTCAGTGTTTCTAAAACTCATCATCTCGTATACGTGATAAAATAATTTATAACAAATAAGTCTTTTAAGCACCACAAATTTATTTATTAATAACTATAATGAATAAAGAAATTCGTTTGATAGGTATACCTATGCAAAAAAAATTTGGAACGTAAGTTACCAACAGTGAGAGGTTATGAGTGTGTTTTTCTGTCAACTGAAAGTTTTAAAATGTTCAATCACAGTGCTAAAAATTCAGTTGATAAATTATTGAACTGTGGAAAAAAATCAGATTCCAACTTGTGGAGCTCGTAATGCAGTTAAAAAAATTCTTCACTACAATGGTTAAAATTACAAAAAAGTTTCAAAAAAAAGAAATCGGCACAAAACCAAAGTGAAAAGAAATTTCAGACTGAACTAGAAAAATTATTTGACATTGTAAATGAAAAATCTTTAAAAGTGCTTGATGATAATGTTAAAAAAATGTATTTGAATCAAAAATTCGGTACTAGAAAAGAAGTTCTTTCCAATAATGAACCTGCATCAAACTTAACCATAAATAATATTTAATTATTAAATATGGGAAATAGACGAAAGCAGTATCTACCACATTCAATTATTATAAATTCCACTATATTCATAGATGGTATTTAAGTAGACAATTCTTGGTGTTCATTTTGCTTTCCCATTTTGAAAATTTTCAAAATTTGGGAAAGCCTTGTATTCTTGCAAAAATTTTCAAACATTTTTTTGCGTATTTTTGCGTTTTATGACATTTTATATATACAATATATAGACAAATCAGTCAAACTGTGGCGTTATTAACAAAGATATCAACATGAAACTTTTACCAGTCAATATGGACCTAATTATCTTCAATTGACCCAAAACAAAAGTTTTCTACTCTTTTTTGGTTTTGAGCTAGAGCTCCACACATGCACTTTTAAAAGCATAACAATACTTTCAAATGCCAAAATTAAAAAAAGTAACAATTTTTCTTTATCATATGATAGTTTTTTTCACTAAAAACAATAATTTTCGATTTAAATTCTTAATTTTATAAAACCTTAAAAAAGGGAAATTGCATAATGGAATGACCCCGCTATGGCAAAAGAGTAGGATGCCTTGAAATTAAATTTTTTAAATAAGTCGTATATGATGACAATAAATGTCAAATTTGATTTTACATTGTAATCAAAAAATTAACAAAGCAAGAATTTTATAAAACCAAGTTTTGAATGCCAAAATGATAACTTTAGAAGTAAAGAAAGAAATTATTTTAACTTATGGAGAATGTGCTCGAAATTTAAGAGAAACAACGAGAAGAATAGTAGAAAAGTTCCCCGATGATAGTATTAGTTACTTTAGCGTACGAAGAATTGTTAATTTATTTTTGGATACTGGAGGAGTGAGGGACATAAAAAAAGTTTGCGAAAGTCCAGTAACCAAAGATCCTGAAACTATAACTATAATTCAAGAAGCAGTTATCAATGATCCCCACACTACAAGGATAATCGCAAGGGAACATCATTTATCACGCACATCAGTTAGTAGGGTTATTAAAAATTCTAAATTACATCCGTATAAATTGTCTTAATCAAGAGTTACATGGGAGGGATTTTGAAAATAGGGTTCGATTTTGTGATGAACTTTTGGAATTAACAGGGGATGACGAGGACTTTTCTACCAAAATTTTGTTTAGTGACGAATCTACATTTAAAAGCAATGGAGTTGTCAACAGGCATATGCATTATTGGTCTGTTGAAAATCCGCATTGGGTTAGGCATGTTGACAACCAGCGGATTTGGTCTTTAAATGTTTGGGGAGGGGTACTGGGGATTCGGTTATTGGACCTTACTTTTTTAATGGGCATCTAAATGGGAATATGTACCTAAATTTTTTGCGTGATGAATTACCGGAACTTTTAGAAGACGTACCACTAAATTTGCGAAATGACATAATTTTTATGCAGGATGGGGCTCCTGCTCATTTTTTTCATGTGAGGACTTTTTTGGATGAGACTTATAATACATGGATAGGTCGTGGTGGTCAAATTGCCTGGCCAGCAAGATCACCCGATTTAACCCCGTGTGATTTTTTTTGTAGGGATTTCTAAAGGACAGGGTTTACCGACAAGCTCCCACCACTCCTGAAAATATGCGTCAAAGAATCGTTGAAGCATTTAACGAAATAACACCGGTAATGCTTCAACGAGTCAGACATAATTTTGAAAGTAGGCTTTTTATGTGTATTCAGGAGGATGGGAGAACTTTTGAACATTTACGAAACGACTATGACTAACCTTTACAAAAAGACAGATAGATACACACAGACAAACAAAATTAAATTGCTTTATCGTGTTAAAAATGCGGGCTTCTTATGTAGACGATGTGGGGAAGAGGATCAATGCAGATACATATTAACTTGCTGCTTGATTTGAATCCATTTGAATCGTGGAAGACTCGCAAAGAATTAGAATTATTTGCTAATAATAGATTTTGTGAAATGGCATTTATATTCCCATGATTCTCTGAAGTTAGATGCGTAATTTTGACCTTTTTTCATCAGAACTGGAGTGATTTGGGAAAACCTAAGGACTAACATGGATTTATTTGAAATATTGTACAAAACAATTCTAATAACACTGAAAATATTCTAGAAAGGCGTAATATTTTCTAGATGTATGGAATTTGACACAATGATGAGTTAATTAATTCAAATATCATAAATACGTCTTGCTTTTCGCATATTAATAAATAATATTAATAATAACAATCAATTTGATATAACTTATGAGAATTATTCTTAGTATCATTTAACTATTAATCCCAACCAAAATATACGTAATTAATTACATAACAATAAATTAATTGACTAAATTGCCCATAATATTACAGTTTTTTTCCTTTGTTCTTCTGTATTTGGTCTAATTTTGGTCTGGTTTGGTTAAAAAAAAAACAAAACAAACGACTAAGAACAAAAGCACGAAGTAGGTCTAGATGAAGTGACCCTAATATGCAGGGCCGGACAGAGCCAGCCCGGGCCCCGGTGCAACTTTTTACTCGGGCCCCCATTTTTTCAAAACATAATTGTCCCATGCAGGCCTGCAGCTAAGGCACTGAGGGCCGAAGCGGCGCCCCCATTCATTAACTAAGCGCCGCAGTCGAAAATTTTTCCAAATTATGTTAATTTCTGACTGTTTTATTTTCATAGTTCAGCAAGCTTAAGTATGTAAAAAATAATAAAGTCTTAACGCCGCAGGCGAAATTTTTTTCAATTTTGATAGCTCTGGCGCCGCAGGCAATTTTACAAATTTTAAGCTTTTGCAAGCTTGAACTAAAAAAAATACGTAGGTAAATTAGCCCTAGCGCCGCTGGCGAATTTTTTTACAAATTTTAAAACACTAGTAACAGTGCACTATTATTTTTTACAAAACTCGAAAAAGGCTTAAGCGCTGCCGCGGCGAAATTTTTTCTATTGCCCATTTGGAACGAGATCTACTTATTTGCTCATTTTGACGCCTTATCGATCTGGGGGAGTATAAATAAATAAACTGTTTATTAAAAACTTCTGTGGCCGGGCCCCCTTCGAGCCCGGGCCCCGGGTAATCTGTACCCCCTGCACCCCCTGAATCCGGACCTGCTAATATGAACCAGCTGCAACTTCATGCAACTGCGAGGGAAGGGGGTTCTTTACAAGCTAATTAATTGTGTTTTTTTAAATCTCATTATAAAACATGTTTTATCATCAGTTGTCCAATAGGTTTTATAATAACTTGCTTTACCAATACTTTCATTATGATATAGACTTGACTTTGTAAAAAAAACTGCTAAGATTAATCTAAGATTAATCCAATCATACCAATTAAAAAATTTGATTGAGCGCAAAAAATCAAAATTTATTAGTAATTAAGTAATACACTGTAGTATAAAATACCCTAGTCCACAAGGTCCTTACTAAGTCTAAGTAAAAATCTAATTTATAAAATTAGATTTGACATTTATTTTTATCGTGAACGTCATATTTGCAAACATTTATTTTTACCGTTTTCTAAAATTAAAAATTTAAATAGAAAACTATTGTTTTTAGTAAAAAAAACTATCATATGATAAAGAAATTATATTATTTTAAAATGTTATTATGCTAAAAAAAATTGTGTTTGTTGCTCTAGCCTAAAAACAGAAAAAAGTACACTTTTTTCTGGCGTAAATTGAAGGTAACTAGGTCTATATTGACTAGTAAAAAATATATTTTAATAGCTTTGATAATAACGCCACAATTTGACTGATTTGTCTACCGTGGGACACCGTGTTTATATAAATTTGAAGCAAAAAAAAAGATGTCTGTCGTTCGGTCGATCGGTCTATCGGTCTGTCCGGGAAATCTTATCAGCACAGTCCAAATGAACGCCTTAAGCTAGAGACTTGAAATTTGGCATACAGGTATGTTATCAAAAGTTCTCTCGGGATTGTTTTTGGTGAACATTTGCGTGCGGCAAGGGGGGCAAATAGGGAAAAACAATATATTTTTTACAAAAAATTGAAAGTTGCATTATAGGGGTTTTTGAGGTTGCTGAAATCGAATCTAATAATTAAAAAAAAATAAGTCCACCCCAGCGGGGGCGAGGGGGTAAATATTTTGAAATTTTTTCATATTTTTGCGAAAATTTGTATATAGGGGTTTTTGAGGTTGCTAAAAATGAGTCTTGAAATGTTTTTTTTTTCATGAATACACCCTCCTAGGGGGTGGGGATGATTTTTGTGAAAACTGGTATATTAGGTTTTTGAGGCTAAAAGTGAATCTGATAATAAAAATCCATTTTATGTGGTAAAATGGGAAAGCTTTTTTACTGGGCAGCGTATTTAATTATTTGTCATCAATATAAATAAGTTCAATAAATCTTTTTTCTTTAGTTTATAAAAAACTCTTATTTCAGATTTAGATCAACCGTCCACCAGTCATGCGATTGTTCCAAGTGAAAGATCAGAGTCATTTTCAACGCATACATTAAGTGGTTACAAATTTTGGATCTGATTTAGTATGAACCTGAAATACCAACGAAACGAGTAAAAAAATAGATGTTTTAACTCCTGGAATCATTTCTGCACTCGATAGAGCTAATGTCAGCAGTAAAAATGTGATGTTCATTATTGCTCCTGTTTTATTAGCTGTATTAATATTGAAGATACGACGCTCAGTTATAGGACAATTCAACGAACTCGTATGCTTTTAAGAAAAGATATTGCTAAAGGACTAAAGGAGAACTTTAAAACACATGATAAATACGTCTTGCATTGGGACGGAAAAATGCTAAATGACATTATTGGATCAAAATCTGTGGAACGGCTACCGGTTCTTTTAACTGCATATGGTACCGAACAGTTACTTGGGGTTCCAAAAATGAATTCTGGGACGGCAGACAATCAAACATCAGCCATCTTATCGACATTAAATGAATGGGGAAATTGTTTACAATTCTCTATCCGTTTAGATTTTAAGTATAATCTACTACAATTTCTCTGAAATGTGAAATTTATCAATAATTACACAGCCCCACAAAAAAAAAGTCCGGATCTCTAGACCAGACATGTGTATCCTTATGTATTTTGGCCTGCTGAATCCGAATCCGAGGTCAGAAAAAGCCCTACACCCCAGGAATTGGCCCCAGAGGCCGAAAATGGCCGCTGAAAGGTGTGAAACGGGAATTCCGGCATGACGGATGCTCAGGGCAGGTTGAGATTGCATTCTCAAGGCAAAGTCGAATTAGTGGGTAACCGAGCTTAGATCCGACAGGCATCGCGGCCCCTGAGGCCGGAAAATGGGCCCCTGGGGGCCGAAAAATCGAGATTTTCACGTCGGGATCGCAGCACTTCGATTTTCTTGTAACTTCAAACTGCAGCAACGTAAAGAGGCTGGAACCTCTTCCAGGCCCATTGAAATTCACACCCAGGGTCCGAAAAACGGGCCCTCAGGGCGGGAAAATCAAGATTTCCACGTCGTCATCACGGCACTCAAATTTCTATGGACTCTAAAACTCACGGAAACACTGGCAATGTAGCAACATTTCGAGGCCCATTGTAATTCATGCCCGGGCCCAGAAAATGGACCCTTAGGACCAGAATATCAAAATTTCAAGTTGTTCCAACATCTTCAGTGTTTCCTGAGTTTGAAAGTCCATATAAACTTGAGTGCCGTGATTCTGACATGGGATTCTCGATTTCCGGCCCTTCAGGCCCATTTTCTGGGCCTCGGGCATACATTCCAATGAGCCACGAATTGTTCCAACATCGTCAGTGTTTCCTGAGTTTGAAAGTCCATAGAAACGTCAATGCCGTGATGACGACGTGGAAATCTTGATTTTACTGCCCTGAGGGCCCATTTTCCGGACCCTGGGCGTGAATTTCAATGGGCCTGGAAGAGGTTCCAGCCTCTTTACGTAGCTGCAGCTTAAAGTTTCAAGAAAATCCAAGTACTGCGATCCCGACCTGAAAATCTCGATTTTTCGGGCCCCAAGGGCCCATTTTCCGGCCTCAGGGGCCGCGATGCCTGTCGGATCTAACCACCGTTAGCCACTAATTCGACTTTGCCTTGAGAATGCAATCTCAACCTGCCCTGAGCATCCGTCATGCCGGAATTCCCGTTTCACACCTTTCAGCGGCCATTTTCGGCCTCTGGGGCCAATTCCTGGGGTGTAGGGCTTTTTCTGACCTCGGATTCGGATTCAGCGGGCAAAAATACATAAGGATACACATGTCTGGTCTAGAGATCCAGACTTTTTTTTTTGTGGGGCTGTGTTATCTATTTTTACTATACAGGAATTCAGGAAAAGATTTAATTTGGTTACCATGTCACCACATATTTGAGATCATATTAAAGAGTGCATTCGAAGTATATGTCATCCGGGCCAAACATACAAATGTTCGGAAGATTTAAAAAATCATGGGACCAAATAGATAAAACTAATTATAAATCTGGTGTTGAAGATACTGTTGTTGCTGAGATTGTTTCGGATAAGAAAAATGAAATATCTAGATTTATTACAAAATCCTTAAAGGTATGATTTAACTGCGATTTTGAGAATAAAATTTTTCTTCAGAAGACAAATATTTTATTGTTTTTGATAGTTACTGCAACCCCGAGATTATAAAGAATTATTGGAACTTCGTTGATTTTCCTTGGAGAAATGCCTCGAGACAAAGTTTCTTTCAAACGTCCTGGTGCACTTCATCATGCTAGGTGGATGGCAAAGGCAATTTACGGTTTAAAAATGTTTATATTCAGAGATGAATTTAGACTTTCTAATAAAGAATTGCATGGTCTTCTGCATATTTGTATTTTTATAGTTATACTGTATTTAAAAGCTTGGTTTTCATCAACTTCTGCGACTACTGCTGCTAATCATGATTTACAGTTTTTGAAAAATTTAATCGAGTACAAACGTATCAATCCTTCGATTTCTTCCGCTACTTGTGAAAGTGATGAACTTGCCATTTTATCGTTGTTTGACGATACCGTTCTATTGGAGATAAAAAAAAATATTGTTGAAGCTGCGAAAACTCGTGAAGGTACAGATTCTAAAGCTAGAAGATTTATAATTGATAAAAAAATTGAATTCATTAATGCAAACATATCTGTGACTGTTTCTAAAAAGTCCTTGAATCTCTTTAAAATTTTTGATCTACCGTATAATTTTCTTGATAGACATTAAATTGTGGAATACAGTTATAATGAAAATAAATAATGCTTTAAGCAATTGAAAGTTGTTAATGATGATTCGGCAGAGCGAGCTGTTGCGTTAGTGGATGATTATAACCAATGCTTGACAAAAAATGAAGAGCAATTTCAATATTTATTGATAAAAGAACCAAAAGAACCAAAAAAAAAAAATACCCAAACTGTAATAAAGAAAACTTTTTACAGTAAAAGTGTACGATTATATTATAAATGTTAAAATTTTTATTTCAGTTGATAATTAAATAAAGAAACTTTTTAATAACAAATTGAACATTTTTTTTTCTTCAAAATCAATCATTCATAACGAAAACGTTATTTTTTTCAAAATTTAATAAATCATTCTCAAAACAAACCGTCGAGTACAAACGTATCAATCCTTCGATTTCTTCCGCTACTTGTGAAAAAATTATTTTGCATTTATGGTACTTAAGTGATGAACTTGCCATTTTATCGTTGTTTGACGATACCGTTCTATTGGAGATAAAAAAAATATTGTTGAAGCTGTGAAAACTCGTGAAGGTACAGATTCTAAAGCTAGATTTATAATTGATAAAAAAATTGAATTCATTAATGCAAACATATGTCTTTGTTTCTAAAAAGTCCTTGAATCTCTTTAAAATTTTTGATCTACCGTATAATTTTCTTGATATAGACATTGAATTGTGGCCTCTGATGACAGTCCAAACGAAAATAAAGAATACTTTAAGCAATTGAAAGTTGTTAATGATGATTCGGCAGAGCGAGCTGTTGCGTTAGTGGATGATTATAATCAATGCTTGACAAAAAATGAAGAGCAATTTCAATATTTATTGCAAGTTATAAAAGAACATCAAAAAAATACCCAAACTGTAATAAAGAAAACTTTTTATAGTAAAAGTGTACGATTATATTATAAATGTTAAAATTTTTATTTCAGTTGATAATTAAATAAAGAAACTTTTTAATAACAAATTGAACATTTTTTTTTCTTCAAAGTCAATACTTTTCATATTTAATTCATAACGAAAACGTTATTTTTTTCAAAATTTAATAAATCGTTGACTGAGTTCTTTTCAATATAACCAAAGATACGTAGGACTAAAAAAAAACGAGACAAATAGTTTCAAACATTTCTCTTTTCATAAGAACTCAAATTTGTATAAATTTTCGTGAAACTTATAAATTAAATTGAAATTTTTCGAATTATTCATCAAAAACTATTCAAATTAGTATGCATTAAAGTTTGACGTTGAATATCTTTTAAACGCTTAATTTAATCGACAAATCATAAGAGACCATTTTTGTAGAGCAAAACTATGAATTGCGCAATTCATAACAATTTTTTGTAAGCGAGTAATATAAAATTCATAAGCAAAACAGAAATGTCTCTTAAAATAATCAAACTTTAACCTTTGATATCTTTTAAACGGTGAGGTTTACGAAAAAATTGTAAGAGACCTTTTTTGTAGAGCGTTCGATTTACTAGAAGAATATTTTAACGAAAAGTTGTCAAAGAGATATGAATTTTTGTTTCTAATACTGAGGAAAAAATGGAAAATTGTAAAGCGGAGGACCTTCTTATCAAAATTAAGAGCTCATATTTGGTGAGAATTTTCTAGAGGTGTCTAGCAACCGATTTTTCAGAGTGCAAAGTAAAAAAAAATAGTCGGTTTTTTGACCCACCCTAATACAAAATATATGCAAAATTTTAGTAGAATCGGAAAAAGTTAGGAGGTCGCGCAAGAGCCGTAAATATTTAAAAATGGAAGATTTATTTTTTTTACTTTAAAATTAAAAAAAATATCTATGAATTACAAATATTTTTATATTTTTTGCTCTTATACTGGTTTGACTTTTTTTTAGTTTTATTTATAATGAAAATAAAGAATACTTTAAGCAATTGAAAGTTGTTAATGATGATTCGGCAGAGCGAGCTGTTGCGTTAGTGGATGATTATAACCAATGCTTGACAAAAAATGAAGAGTAATTTCAATATTTATTGCGTTATAAAAAGAACATCAAAAAAATACCCAAACTGTAATAAAGAAAACTTTTTCAGTTGATAATTAAACTTTTTAATAACAAATTGAACATTTTTTTTTCCTCAAAATCAATACTTTTCATATTTTTCATAACGAAAACGTTATTTTTTTCAAAATTTAATAAATCATTGACAGTTTTTTTCAATATAACCAAAGATACGTAGGACTAAAAAAAAAAAAACGAGACAAATAGTTTCAAACATTTCTCTTTTCATAAGAACTCAAATTTGTATAAATTTTCGTGAAACTCATAAATTAAATTGAAATTTTTCGAATTATTCATCAAAAACTATTCAAATTAGTATGCATTAAAGTTTGACGATGAATATCTTTTAAACGCTTAATTTAATCGACAAATCATAAGAGACCATTTTTGTAGAGCAGTTAATTTCCTACAAAACTATGAATTGCGCAATTCATAACAATTTTTTGTAAGCGAGTAATGTAAAATTCATAAGCAAAACAGAAATGTCTTAAAATAATCAAACTTTAACCTTTGATATCTTTTAAACGGTGATGTTTACGAAAAAATTGTAAGACCTTTTTTGTAGAGCTTTCGATTTACTAGAAGAATATGGGGAGAAATACTTTTTAACGAAAAGTTGTCAAAGAGATATGAATTTTTGTTTCTAATACAGGAAAAAATGGAAAATTGTAAAGCGGAGGACCTTCTTATCAAAATTAAGAGCTCATATTTGGTGAGAATTTTCTAGAGGTGTCTAGCAACCGATTTTTCAGAGTACAAAGTAAAAAAATGTCGGTTTTTTGACCCACCCTAATACATGTATATTATATATGCAAAATTTTAGTAGAATCGGAAAAAGTTAGGAGGTCGCGCAAGAGCCGTAAATATTTAAAAATGGAAGATATAATTTTTTTTACTTTAAAATTAAAAAAAATATGAATTATAAATATTTTTATTTTTTGCTTTGACTTTTTTTTAGTTTTTATTGAACTTTAATTTCTAGTTTGATAGTTTGTTACTATGTTAGTTTGTTAGTTAGTTTGTTTGTTAAGCAGGACACCTTAGGTTAATGATAGCAAGCTAAAATTTGGTATAGTTATCTTCGAAGACAATACAATATAATAATTTCAATTCTTGCGAATATGTTCGTATAAATTTTGTAATGAAGGTTTTTGTACTCACTAGAACTAAAAATAATATTTAAAAAAATGTCCCCCACTCCCTAGGGGCAATTTAAATATTTAAAAAATAAATTCTATTTTTTTATACCTAAACTGGATTCTCGTTAAGCACATATCACTTTCAGATTTCTAGTTTATATACATTATAATGAGACAACGGTCTTACTAGAAGAGTAGGGCTAATCCGTACACTTGTCACCACACGGCTTAATGATGGCGGTTCAGTGGAAAGCTATGTGAATACAATCATGTCAACCGCTCACAAATTGAATGAGATTGCATTCGCAGTGCCCGAGGAATGACCCTTTTACTCGCAGGGCTACCAGAAGAATATGGCCCTATGCTCATGGGATTAGAAAGCTCTGGCCAAAAAATCACGAGCGACTATAAAGAAAAAAAATTTTACAAGACGTAAAATCGGTCTCGTCTGCTGGTGGCTCGAAATCTTCAATGTACTAATCGTACAGACCTGGAGCTGGAAGGCGTTTCGAACCAGAAAAAGTCCGTTATAACTGTAATAAGTTTGGTCACATATCTAAAAATTGCCAGTCGCCCAAGAGAGATTTTAGAACCGAAAATGAAACTGTAAGAAAACATTTTTTGCTTTACAAGCAGCAGAACCGTAGCCAAAAAGTACATTGATTCCGGTGCATCATCGCACATAATCAAAGGAAAAACCAGCCTGAAAGACGAAAAACTATGCACTTCCAGATCAAAAGCAAACGATCAGAAAATGTCTGTAGAAAGGTCAGGAAACTTGACAATACAAACATCCGTAGGAAGTAAAATCTATGAAATAGAAGTAAAAGATGTCTTAAATATCCCAAATGCCGCCGCAATTATTCATTCAAGGAAAAACCAGCCTGAAAGACGAAAAGCTATGCACTTCCAGATCAAAAGCAAACGATCAGAAAATGTCTGTAGAAAGGTCAGGAACTTGACAATACAAACATCCGTAGGAAGTAAAATCTATGAAATAGAAGTAAAAGATGTCTTAAATATCCCAAATGCCGCCGCAAACCTTTTGTCAGTTGGAAAAATTGTTGAAAAAGTTAGTTTAACCTTTGATGAAGGAGGTTGCATTGTAGAGTCCTCCGAAGGAGAAATCGTAGCTGAAGGTGTTCTTAAAAATGGTATATATAAAGTAATTATGCCTCCGAAAAAGGTCATCTTTTCAGCTACTGAAAATAACTCAAATACTATGGCATGGCACCGAAGGTTAGCACATTTGAACCGTAAAAGCATGATGCTTCTGAAAGATCTCAGTAGGTTACGATTTACAGAAAAGCTGTGTCGAAATATGTGAAGACTGCTTAAAGGGAAAGCAGAAAACCCTTTAAATCAAGCGGAAAATGAGCGGAAAATTTACTGGAGTTGGTACATTTGGATTTGTGTGGACCGAAGGAGGTAGACAGTATAGGAGGTTTCAGATATTTTTTGATTTACGAAGTCCCAGAAGTTTTCCAAAAGTTCAAAAATTTTGTTGAAAACCAGACTGAAAAAGAATAAAAACCGTCCGGAGCGACAACGGAAAAGAGTATGTGATTAGAAAAAATCTTAGAAAACAGTTGCTGAGCGAATGAATAGAACACTTGTAGAAAAGGCTAAAAGCATGTTATCCTAACCCAATGAAAATGGTGAAAAAAAACAAAAATAAAGACGAACAGAAAGACAGTGAAAAGACCCGAAATGCAAATAGAAGTGAAGAACTAGACAAAAATGTTCCGTGTCCTGAAAAGGAGGCCAAAAATACAGTACCTTCTGAAAACGAAATCAAAATAAATATTTTTGAGGTTATCCCGGAAAGTGAGGTAACAGACATGAGTGTAGAAGCAGAAGAGGTGAAAATAGAAGAGGTTTTGAAAAATTTGGAAAAAGATCACCGAATAGAAGAAGATGAATTTTTCCCAAACCTCGGCAACAGTAGTTCAAATGAATTGGATTACTGTAGTTCAAATGAACCACCTCTGCGGCGCTCTACACGCCCTACCAAACAGCGCAGTTTTGATGATTTTGTTACATTTTTCACTGTAAACAATGACCCTCCACGTTAAAAGAAGCAATGAACAGCGAAGAAAAACAAAAATGGTTGGAAGCCTTAGATTCTGAAGTAAAATCATCGTAAAAAAACGAAACGTGGAGTGTAGTGGAGACCCAAAAATAAAAATAATGAAATACTAAAGACAGGATGGGTGTTTAGGAAAAAATAAGACGGTAGATATAAAGCTAGACTTGTTGCTAAAGGCTATAGCCAAGTTGAAAGAATAGATTTTGAATTATTATTTAGTACGGTCCACATCACTTCGTTTAATTTTTGCTATGGCAACAACAGGATGAAACTTTCTATCCAGGTAATTTTGATTCCCAGTTCAATATGAAACAAAAATGTTTAAAAAAAATATTTACTTGGTATTTCAGGAAAAGTATGTTTATTTTTGAGAAAATTGTAAGTTTTATCAGCCTGAGAAAAATTATTTTTAGTTTTGAGTAAGTGTATACGAATTATAATTATTTGACGATTTCCTTTTATTAATAATTAATTTTTATTTTTTCTTCTTCCTTCTTTATGGCCTTTTCTCAGTGAGATAATTAGCCATTTTTATTTTTTTATTTTTATTATTATATAAAGGTATTTTAATAATAATACCTTAATCTTTATAGAACCATGGAAATAAATATGTCACCTATAAAGAAGCTATTTGGGTGTACATGCATTATTCACTGTCAGAGTATATATATAAAAATTGCATTTCGACAAAATATATGCTATGTATGAAAAATAAAACCTTTACGTTTTATACCGTTTCCCCGCTACGGCAATGTAGGGCCTTTGGTTGGTTTACCTAATTTACTTTAGCAATACCTTTTCTAAAATACCATTTATTTGTAAGATTTACCGAGAATTTAAAACTTTTAGCTGATTAAATCCAGTAACTATTTTTGTGTAGTTTCGACTTTTTCATCATGCCCAAACAGAAGGACTTCGAGAATATAAGAAAATTAGTGATAATCTAAATTTACCCATTCACGAATATATTCCTGATTCATCCTTAGATAGATTAAAATCTAGACGCCCATCTTTAAAAACAGCTAAAAAACTACTTGATGATCAAGTAAATTTCACTCAACTCCGGAAAGCAAACTGGAGAACCAGTATGATGGGAAAATTTGGAGAACAACTTGATCCAACCGAACAGGTTGACGGTTTTGATTTAAAACGACGGGACTGGTGTCAGTTGAATAGACTTCGAACAGGACATGGACGTTCTGCAGAATATAAGCACCGCTGCGGTTGGATTGACTCAGATAGGTGTAATTGTGGTGCAGATTCACAAAGCGTTACCCATATTATAAATAATTGCCCCCTAAGAGCTTATCAAGGAAACTCTGAAGATCTACTTCACCTTAATGAAAATGTTTTGGAATGGATAAGAAACTTAGACATTTGTTTATGATTTACACTATTTTTACATATTTACCGTTATCTTATAATTTTTATTATTATTTTTAATATTAATTGTGCCATACGATAAATAATAGAAGGACTTTGTACTCGAATAAGCTTCGCTTTCAATTATTTTAGATTCCTATTTTTATTGCCTTTTAAACGTTTAAGTAATTAGCCTATCTATAGGTACCACGCTTAAATTACTTTTGAGAACCTGGTTAACTTGGTTTCTTCCCATTGCAATTTAATAAAACCTTTACGTTTTATACCGTTTCCCCGCTACGCCAATTTGGTTGGTTTACCTAGTTTACTTTAGCAATACCTTTTCTAAAATACCATTTATTTGTAAGATTTACAACTTTTAGCTGATTGAATCGACATAATTTATTTTGATGTGGTTTACCCCCCTCATTTCCAAACAGAAGGACATAATAAGCTTCTCTTTCAATTATTTTTATTCAGTCTCAAAAATTATAAAATACATAAAACTTATGAAATTCTAGCCGGTATTCTGTTTTTTAATATTAAATAAAAATTAATTAGCATTTTAAATATTTTATATCGCCTGTTTTAGGCTGTTGCCTGTAGTCGTGGTCTGTCCAAAATTATTTTGAAAACGTTGAGGCTGGCTAAACGTATTCGAAAAGTTTGGTCTGGAGAGATTGTTGAGCAAAATTAGGTCGTGGAGAAAAATTTGGTGTGAGCAAAAAAGGATGGTCGTGAAAATTGTGGTAGTGGTGGTCTAGAAAAAGGTTGCATTTGCGGTCTCGTTTGATTTGGTTGTAATCTAGATAGCGGTTGGTAATATGGTTGTAAATTTTGAGCGTTAGACTTATTTTGTGCGTAAATAAAATTCTCTTCTTCAATAACTAAGCTCATGGCTTTTTCTAAAGTGTCTGGGTTTCTCAAGCGTATGTTATTTTGTAATTGGCCGGAAAATCCTCTAATAAAGGTTTTTAAAGCTAGTTCATCGTAATTGTTTACATGTAAGGCCTTCTGTTCAGGGTATAATCGGTTGACGATTTTAATTTGGAAATTACCCAAGATCGGCAATCTTGACACCTGATTCCAAAATTGTATGGCGTTTCATTTTTATTTGGACCAAAGTCAATATTTCTGTGATCGGAAAATTTTAATGAAAGATTCTTTAATTCTAGTCCATGAATACATATCGGTTCGTGAACCGATTAAAATCATAGCTCTACCGGACAAGAAAATTGAATCATTTGGAGT
>OY294053.1:12601321-12635236 GCA_958510825.1 Brachypterus glaber | reverse complement strand
TTTCACCGTGCTTTACTCAATAAAAAATATTTCAACCCCCCATCAACTCCTAAGGGTAGTTTTTACCATATTTTTGTTTTTTTTTTCTACTGGGTATCGCAAGAATTTGAGAAACTTTAGATTAAGCAAAATAATAAAAAATAAATTCGTAAAATGATATTTTGATGCATATATGACCATTATAAAAGGCTTTTATCTTTTTAAATAGTATCGCAAGTAGTAATTACTTCCTTAACTGGCAGTTACACTAAGTACCTAATTGGGCTTATAGTAAGTACGGTAGTATCCGACTAATACGGGGGGTAATTTTTGTTTTAAAAGGCCAGACCTGCAGAGTATGATTTGAGTGCTAAAAATCAATTTTAATAGTTGCTTTCCCATTTTTTTACCTAAATCATCTTATTTTTTTCTGAAACGTGGAGAAAAATTAAAATATGCAACAAAAAAATATATATACTTCTGTCGGTCTGTCTGTCTGACGGTCTCTGTCTGGTTGTCTGTCGTTTTATCTGTCTATCTGTCTGTCTGTCGGTCTGTCTGTATCTACGATAACTTAGGAACGCTCTGAGATAGCAACTTAAAATTTGGTATGAAGATGTTTTTTATATTATCTTCGACAAACTCGTTTTTGAGCAAAATCGGTTTGGGGAAAGGGAGAAAATGTTTGCTTTTTTTCTATCACAATACTTTCTTTAGAAAGTAAAAATGGGAAAGCAAAATAAGCAAAATAAGTTATAAAAATAGGATAATTTTGAAGCAATTTCTGCCTGCTATAGGATTTTAAAAGATAAAAGCCTTTTATAATGGCTAATATATGCTGCATAATGCATATTAAAGAATATATTTGCATTTTAAAAATCATTAAATTCAAAAACAAATAATGAGGTTTGTGTCAAATATTTTTATCTGATTTTAGGTGGCTTGAACATTCGACTGTACGAGAGTTATCGCTCTCTGTTTGCCGAGAATTTAAAACTTTAAGATGATTGAATCGACTTAATTTATTTTGATGAGGTTTACCTACATCATGCCCAAACAGAAGGACTACTCAATAAGCTTCGCTTTCAATTATTTTTATTCAGTAACAAAAACTGTAAAATACATCAAATTTATGAAATTCTAGCCGCTAGATTTTCTGGTTTTTAGTAAACCAAAATTAATAATTACCATTTACTTATTATATCGCCTGCTTTAGGTTCTTGTCACGGAAAAGGGACTGTGACCTATGTTAAGTCCAAACACATTTAAATAAAGCATCTAAACACCTTCAATTTGCACCATTAGGTTTAATCATACATAAAAAACGGACATTAAAAACATGGAGTTTTTTGCGAGGTTCTTTGCCAAATTTAGTATTATGACTTTTTACCTCTATTTACACCAACAGAATATAAAAGTATAGCACCTATTACTTGATTGTTTACTTGATTGTTTACGAGAGAATCAATTCAAAGCGGACCTGTTACACTTCGAGTTGAATTTGAGACTGTAAATGTTCCCAATTAAACCAGCCTTGTTTAATTTTACATGAAAAATTCATGTTGATGTAATCGATTTAATTAAGGAACGCAGCTTATGATGGTTTAGAGTATCACTACGTATTTAGGCACCATTTCAATTTAATGATTTACCAAAATATTTACATGCTCAGTGGAATATCAAAAAGCATCATTGTATTGCTTGGGAGACAGGATATACATTAGCTTATTATTCTCAAAATAAGACCTATGTATTGATGATAAAATTTTCATCAAAGGAACAGAAAGCTGTATATATAATACAAGGTGCACTTCTGAGGTTTGTTTTCCGAACTTGTGGCGAACTTTAGTTTTTCTTTATATTCTTATTTATGTAGTAACTAACTAGAATCAAGAGCAAAATTAAAAAAATCTATCGGTTAGTTTTTTTTAATTTAGATTTTTTTTATAAAAATCTGCACCTATTTGGCTATATCTCAGATATTTCTAATTATAATAAAAATATTAAAAATAAAATAGACTGCTTAATAATCTACAAAAAAAGTAAATACATTTTTTTATGTCTGTCGTTTTGTCCCATATAAAAAATAAAAAAGTTAAAAGTTAAGTTAAGAAAAGTGTGAAATTAATAAAACTAGAGATCGGATTTTACCGAGTCGTGACGTCAAAATCCATAGCCGGGTACAAATTAATAATAATTTTATAAAAATGTTTTATAAACTATCCAACTACTACATTTACAAAGAAAAGTATATAAATATTATGAAAATCCCCTAACGTTTTTATTTAAGTAAAGAAAATTTAAAAAAAAATGTGCCTGGCCAATCCTTTTATATTCGCAATAGCTCACGTGACAATTAATTGTGAAAAAATTTCTTCGAAATTATCACTTTCTCATCGCGATAAATGTAAAAACGGAAGAAGGAATTGAGATATTCAATCTGCATTTTAAAACAGCATTGCAGGTTTTCGATTGAATTCATCATGGTTGATATAAAAAGATTTTTAAAATCGTTTTACTTATTTAAAAATTGGAGAAAATTGGAGAAAATTGGAGAAAATTGAAGAAAATTGGAGAAAATTGGAGAAAATTGGAGAAAATTGGAGAAAATCCCTAAAAATAAATATGGAGCTCTTTGGATCACGTTTTACAAACAAAAGAGAAACGAAATAAAATTATTCAATACACAATTTAAGGTTGTGTGGTGCTAAAATTTTTGGAAAAACATAGTTGTTTTAGATTTAAGTTATACATGTTTAATCGAAAGCATTTGTTGGACCTTAGAAAAAGTACATTTCACTTCCACCAAGAATAACTAAAAAAAGGCTGTACTAAATATAAAAAATGAAGATATGAAATGTTTCTTATGGTCAATCTTGGCTCAGTTACATCCAGAAATTCAAAATTATCAAATCTATGAAAACAGTTTACATTTTAAAGGCATCGAATTTCCTGTAAAACAATGATATGAGAAAATTTGAAAAACTCGATATCTGTAAATGTTTATGGCTTGGAGAAAATTTGGAAAAATAGTTCATATGCATACGAAGTTGTTCCATTGTATTTTACGAAATGACGTAAAGAAACAAGTAAATTTGCATGTCAAAACATGGAAAAAAAAGTGGGATATTTATATATTTTTTAACAAAAAAATAAACCGTCCAGGTATGACTGTAATCATATATCCGTAAATCTACGCTGATTTTGAAAACCTATAGATAGCTGCACGCCAACTCCAGAAAAATCGTATACCTTTCAAACTCATATTAAAATCAATTACTTATGCTTATTATATTAAATGTGATTTTGATGACAATCTCACAATTTAAAACTTTTCGTGGAGAAAATGTCAGATAATCCAATATCCAATCTTTTGAAAGAGTAGAAATATTTGAAAAATATTTACGTAAATTCCTAAAACAATTAACTGAAATAAAAGCTAACCTTTAAAAACGACAAAAATTGCCATATTTGTGAAAAAAGCTTGACGAAGATAGCGTAAAAGTAAGGAATCACTGTGTAACGTAACTTTAGAGGAGCAGCTTTCAATTTGTAATTTAAATTTCAAAACCACAATTTATACGTACTTTTATAATTTAGTCGGGTTTAATATGTATAAATTGGCCCAGAATGAGGCAAATATTGAGTTTCTACCTAAAAGAAAAATATTTTTTTCACGAAAAATATACCCATTGCAGTAGTGCTGATGGAAAAACAATAAGTGAAAATTTAAAAATCAGTTGACCAATGCGCGAATAAAAAAATACTTTCCTATATAAATACATTCAAAATTAAATGATACCAAAATTTTCAGTGGTTGACTAAGGAATTTTTTTTATTTATTTAAAATAGCGACAAAAGAAATAGGTTATATTTTAGTTGACTTGGAATATCCTACATTTACACAACCTTGACAATGAACTACCCTTTAGTCCAGAATCTAAAGTTGTTTCTGAATCTAATTACAAAATTAATTTCAAATCAAATCAAATTCTACATTATAGAAATCTGAAGCAAGCTTTAGCATATGGAAAGGCTGACCAATATTCACAGGATTTTGTTTCAATCAGTCGCCATGGCTAATGATATATAGACTAAATACTAAAGCGCAATGCTAAATGAAAATTGGAAAAGGATTTTTTTTAAATTAATGGTCAATTCAGTTTTTGGAAAAACTATGGAAAATGTGGACAAAAGGGTTGATAAACTAATAATTGGACTTTTTGCCAAAAAATTAGATGGCGAGTCTCTAATTGCCAAGCCAAATTTTAAAGACTTAATTTTTTTCCGGAAAACTTAACAAACGTTTGGACTTTTTTGTATTTTTTATTTAGTAAAAACCTTTAAATATGGGCTTTACACCGCTACTGACTCGCTCCTACTGCAAATTTTTACAGAAAATTTCTATGCAGATATGCAGAAAAATTTAGATAAATTCGATATATAATTATTCCACAAAATCATAAAATTTCAGTGAACAAATCAATTTTGGGAAAAATGAAAGATATGCTGGTGAAATTATTTAAGACTTATGGCTTATTATGTCTGGAAAATTAACAAAAAAAGCTAAGGAAATACCAGATACGGTTTCTAAAAAAGACATCTAAAGGATTACAAATTAGTAGTGGAGACGAAAGGGGAAAAAACCTTTCATGAAATAAAAACTCACTTTTCACTTCCACATATACATACCGTATGAAAACTAGCAATCTGAAAAATAGCCCTCTCGTATGCTGATGATAAGCGATTTATTATACCTGGTACTGAAAAACCGCTAGCGGGGACACCAAGATATAAAAAAACTATATAAATTAGTTTATGATTGATCAACAAGCAACATGTTCAAGGGCTTCTTGATATTAATTTAAAAGAAATAATCATACAAAAATAGATATTAGAGTATGAGGCGAAACTGAAAATGTTTTCCACATTTTCCCAGCAAAATTTGGCAGAAAACAAAAAGCGTCTTTGAAAGAAATAATCTTTACCTAACTGGTTAAGAATTATTAACTGTCTTGTAAATTAAACCACTTTATTTATCAAAAATATGTGAACTTCAAAAAATTAATAAAACATCAAAAATCAATAATTAAAACAATATCCGCAATACCTTGCAGGTGGTTGTCACCTATTGGTGCAATCTGGAACATTCTCCCACCTTGAGGAAATCTTTATTTTATAGTTTTTTAAGTATTTCTAGCAGGGGGTTGTACTCGTCTACCACCTGGTCGTTAACTGCTTATTCTCGGAATGGTTCGAATCATTCTTCTTTCTCTTATTTAAATGTACTTCTCTAAGTCTGAATCGCCATCCATTTCTAATGGAAACAATCTTTGTATAGGCCGTAGAATTTGTCAAGATGTTTTTAATTGTGAAAGTCTTATCTTGCCATCTTTTCCTGCAAAAACCTTTTCAACTCTTCCCAATGGCCATTCTGTTCTTTTTAGCAAATCATTTTCTATAAGACTTTCCAAACCCGACTTTCAAATTATGCATGTTTTTATTTTTGTGTTTTGTAACTAAACGTCTCTTCAAATCATCAGTTACTTTTTTTCTATAAAAAACCTCTTTTTCTTAAGTCCTTAGCCCCAATAGCTTCAATATCTGGAATTCCTACTTGTCGAATTTCTTGCAAAACCATAGTCAAAGCACATAAATCATTGATCTTTAAAATATATGGTCTAGAATTTAAAATAGCTTGGCATTCACATAATACAGTACAGTTCTTCATTGAAGCTTTACCCAACATTTTTCGTAGCAATTGTTTCAAAATCCTTATTATGCGTTCCCACCATCCTCCCCGCCGGTGCTGCAGGTGGATTAAATTTCCATTTAATTCGTTCAACCGTACTAAAGGTTGTAGCTGTAAATAGTGGATGGTTTCCTCTTCTAGATATAAATTTCGTTAAAGCTTGAAAAAGGTTTCTGTATATAATGACAAAACTAATTCCAGATGCACAGCTCTATAAACAGCAAAACTGATAACTACTTCTTTATTACGCAAATATAAGGGTCCAGCCAAGTCTATTCCTGTAATTTCGAATAATACTGCATCTCTAACTCGATCTAATGGTAAGGCAACTGGTGAAGATTCGATCTTTGATGACTGACTGTAGAACATTTGATACATTTTGATAACACGGATTTAACAGTCTGCCTGAGAGAATCCAAAACTTTTCTCTTAACGTACACAATAAACCTTGTTTACCTACATGACAAGTTCGAGTATGGTATTCATAAATAAGTTTGTTTACTACTGGATGTTTCGCTGGTAATACTATGGGAAAACGGAAATCTTCCAAATCTATTCTTTCGGAAATCTTACTCTATTCGATACTCCATTCTCTTCAAATGGTAACAAACGACCAATGCGCGAATAAAAAAATACTTTCCTATATAAATACATTCAAAATTAAATGATACCAAAATTTTCAGTGGTTGACTAAGGATTTTTTTTTTATTTATTTAAAATAGCGACACAAACGAAATAGGTTATATTTTAGTTGACTTGGAATATCCTACATTTACATAACCTTGACAATGAACTACCCTTTAGTCCAGAATCTAGTTTCTGAATCTAATTACAAAATTAATTTCAAATCAAATTAAATTCTAATTATAGAAATCTGAAGCAAGCTTTAGCATATGGAAAGGCTGACCTATTCACAGGATTTAGTTTCAATCAGTCGCCATGGCTAAAATGATATATAGACTAAATACTAAAGCGCAATGCTAAATGAAAATTGGAAAAGGATTTTTTTTTAAATTAATGGTCAATTCAGTTTTTGGAAAAACTATGGAAAATATGGACAAAAGGGTTTATAAACTAATTATTGGACTTTTTGCCAAAAAATTAGATGTCGAGGCTCTAATTGCCAAGCCAAATTTTAAACTTAATTTTTTTTCCGGAAAACATACAAAAGAATCGTATTAAGGTTTTATATTATAACAAACCTGTTTGTCGGTTTTTGTATTTTGGATTTGGTATTGGCTGGTATTCGCTCCTACTGCAAATTTTTACAGAAAATTTCTATGCAGATATGCAGAAAAATTCGATATATAATTATTCCACAAAATCCCTATAAAATTTCAGTGAACAAATCAATTTTGGGAAAAATGAAAGATATGCTGGTGAAATTATTTAACTTATGGTGGCTAAAGCTTATTGTGTGGAAAATTAACAAAAAAAGGTAAGGGAATACCAGATACGTTAAAAAAAAGACATCTAAAGGATTACAAATTAGTAGTGAAGACGAAAAAGACCTTTCATGAAATAAAAACTCACTTTTCACTTCCACATAAACATACCGTATGAAAAACCTAGCGATCTGAAAAATAGCCCTCTCGTATGCTGATGATAAGCGATTTATTATACCTGGTACTGAAAAACCGCTAGCGGGGACACCAAGATATAAAAAAATTCTATATAAATTAGTTTATGATTGATCAACTTTCAAGCAACATGTTCAAGGAGCTTCTTGAAATTAATTTAAAAGAAATAATAGATATTAAAGAGTATGGGGCGAAACTGAAAATGTTTTCCACATTTTCCAAGCAAAATTTGGCAGAAAACAAAAAGCGTCCTAAAACAAATTATATCAAATATATTTGAAAGAAATAATCTTTACCTAACTGGTTAAGAATTATTAACTATCTTGTAAATTAAACCACTTTATCAAAAATATGTGAACCAAAAAATTATTAAAACATCAAAAATTAATAATTAAAACAATATCCGCACCTTGCAGGTGGTTGTCACCTATTAAGGTGCAATCTGCAACATTCTCCCACCTTGAGGAAATCTTTATTTTATAAAGTTTTTTAAGTATATCTAGCAGGGGGTTGTACTCTACCACATCTGGCCGTTAACTGCTTATTCTCGGAATGGTTCATCATTCTTCTTTCTCTTATTTAAATGTACTCTTAAGTCTGAATCGCCATCCATTTCTAATGGAAACAATCTGTATAGGCCGTAGAATTTGTCAAGATGTTTTTAATTGTGAAAGTCTTATCTTGCAATCTTTTCCTGCAAAAACCTTTTCAGCTCTTCCCAATGGCCATTCTGTTCTTTTTAGCAAATCATTTTCTATAAGAACTAAACCCGACTTTCAAATTTTGCATGTTTTTATTTTTGTGTTTTGTAACTAAACTTCCTAAATATACGGAAAAGTCTTCAAATCCTCAGTTACTTTTTTTCTATAAAAAACTCTTTTTCTTGTCCTTAGCCTCAATAGCTTCAATATCTGGAATTCCTACTTGTCGAATTTCTTGAAAAACCATAGTCAAAGCACATAAATCATTGATTTCTGAAATATATGTTAATGGTCTAGAATAAAATAGCTTGGCATTCACATAATACAGTAGACAGTTCATAACTGAGATAAGCTTTACCCAACATTTTTCGTAGCAATTGTTTCATAATCCTTATTATGCGTTCCCACCATCCTCCCCACCGGTGCTGCAGGTGGATTAAATTTAAATTTAATTCGTTCAACCGTACTAAATGTTGTTATCATCGTCAATCCAGAGAAGCAAAAGCATTGTTCATTGTTCAAAGAGTTGTCGCTGTAAATAGTGGATGATTTCCTCTTCTAGATATAAATTTCGTTAAAGCTTGGCAAAAAGGTTTCTGTAGATATTGACAAAACTAATTTCAGATTCACAGCTCTATAAACAGCAAAAGTGAAACAAACAAGCGATTCTTGTGTCATCTATACCAACAAAGCATTCTTTCTGAATGCTTCCCAAGACATAATTTTCAGCTTCATTGATTTCGTCTACAGTTAATTGTTTTGAATTTCGTTTTATAGGGTTTTTAGATTTTCTGCAGTTAAATGTGAATCTTTTTACCCAGGCAACAAGACGAAATATTTGTTGATATTTTGAGAAATATCTGTAGTACCATTTCAGGTCCTCATTTCGATTTAAAAACGACGAGGTATCAGGAGAAAAGTTCTTGATTAACCGTATTCCTGAGTTGGCCATTCACTTGGATTTTTGTATAACCATGCAGGTCCTTCCCACCAACGAGAATCAAGAAGTTGTTTCGCTGTACAACCCCTGCAATATTCTCATGGCCAGGTACATGATACCATAAATCTGGAGTCGTATATTGTCGAATCTCTTGTACTCTAGAGTAATTTAAAACTTTTTGTGAAAAACAGCTCTGTTTTTCACAAAAAGTTTTAAATTACCTTCTTTTGTATCCAAGAGATTACAGTACTTGAATCTGTCCAACAATATAATATTATTGAAATCTAGATTTTTTCGAACAGAATTTAATAATCGGGTACCAATTGTAGCGAGTTTCAATCTTGGGATCGAGATTTTCTTAATTGGCGAAATTGGCTTTTAGTTTGAACCAGTTGTATACATACTCCCTTGGCTGATTTGGTCCTTAAAAACACAGCAGCAGCAAAAGCATCTTTACTGGCATCACAAAATAAATGTAAGCTCCATGACTGTATTTTAGTATCTTGTAAAATCCATCTTGGTATCTAAATGTTGCAGCATATTTAAACCTTTAAACCAGGTCAAAAATAAAGTTTTAATCTCATCGGGAACCTCTTCATTCCAGTTTAATCAATATCCAAATTTTCTGTAATAACAGCTTTGGTCCCAGTTAGTTACATAAAATTAGTCGTTTTGATACTTTTTCAAAATTTAAATTCTGAAGCCGTTAATGAAATTTCTAAGGTATCTAAATTTCTATTCCAGTTTAGACCAAGTACAGATGACATATTTATTTCATTTTCCTCTTGAGACTCACTTGTAATTGTAGATTTCCATAATCTGAGATCAAACTTTGCTTCCATCATTAACGCTTGGGATTCTTGAAATTTCGTAAGTTCTTCAATCTCATCTAAACTTGTAACTAAGTTATCGACATAAAAACCTGTTGTCTTGAAAGTGTAGAAATGGAGTAAAACGACTTTCCAGATACGGCTTCAGACAGGTTTTTTTTGAAGATGATAAGCTATAACGGCTCCTAGTAAAAATGGACGAAGTAACCCCAAACACAACTCTGGAGTGTCGATAAACTTTAAGTTTTCCATTTTCATCATACCATAGAAAGCGTAGTCCTTATCCTCCTTATACAAGCTAATTTGTAAAAATGCTTTTTTGATATCAGCAATTACTCCGATTTTTCCCAATCTGAATCTTAAAACCGAGGAAATCAGCTCAATAAAATTGATTTAAAGATGGAAAGTGTTTTTCTTTCGAAGAAGCATCAAAAACTGGGCGAAGCTTGGTCGTTTTACTATTTAATTTTACCACGTGGTGGTAAATAATGACCTTGAATAACCATTTCTTCATCTCTAACTTCTTCAGAAACATTTTCCTTCAACCAATCTTTAAATACGATATTATATTCGTAACAACCATCTTTTTCTAACTTTTTCATAACCTCTTCTTGGAAACTGACAACGAAGCATGATTTTCAACCCAGGGCAGCTTAACAATATACCTTCCATCCACATCTTGTTTAACTGTCTGTATCCAAAAAATGTTCTTTGATAGCTAGTTCCTTTTCTTTTTTGGTATTTTCAATCGCAGGGTCCATAATTCCCAAACCAAGATCCCAAAGATCAGTTATAGAAGAGTTGTTACAAA
Organism: Brachypterus glaber; assembly: GCA_958510825.1. NCBI lineage: Eukaryota > Metazoa > Arthropoda > Insecta > Coleoptera > Kateretidae > Brachypterus > Brachypterus glaber. The sequence continues at coordinate 12,624,643 of OY294053.1, read as the reverse complement.
TAATGTGGTTACCATCATACAGACTGAATTTTGCTTATTATCTTCCTTGATTTTACCCATTAAGGTCCATCCGAGGGAAGTGTCTAATGCTATTAGGCCACACTTTATTGTAAGGCGGTTTCCGTTGATTATTTTACCTGCCACGTCGGCTCCTATTAGGATGTGTATAGGCATCATTGATATCCGTTATTTTAACACCCAAATCCTCAAGTTCTGAGAGCCAGGGACCTTTTGATATACAAGCGACGTTGGTACATATGACTGGCTGATCTAAAGTGTCAAACGTGCATTCGTATTCTCTGTCCAGGCTTCTAAGATGAATTTTATAGCAATTATGGTTTACCGTTTCAGATTTAAGACCACCAAAACGAATGTATTAGCTGTTCTTTTCTTGTACTTATATCCAAACTCAACACACGTTAATATACAAACGTTGGGATCCATAATCACTCTTGCTAATCTTGTGGTATTTTCACTTTTTAACTCTACCATTAACGTTTGCAGAAAGACGGTTAAATGACGTTTGATTGGATAAAGTTTCTACACTCTCATTTTCTAGTTTTTTAACATTCTTATCTTGAATCTTATCACACATGACGGATGTATGCTGACCATCGCAATGAATACCTTATTTTTGCAGCAGAGCGACAATTACGACATATGTGACCAAATTTCAAACAGAGATGGCATCGTCCATTTTGAGAAAGAATTTTTTTTTTCATCGTATGATAATCTAATAGGAAGGAACTTGTAAATTATTAATTATAATATATATATATATATAAAATGGGAAACTAAAAATATTCAAAATAGTTTATAAAATAAGGAATTGTGGCTAAAAATACTTGTGGGGACGTGTACAAAAGTCCCCACAGTCCTGGTTTAATTCAGGCGAATATCCCCACAAGGGTGGTCTTACAAACGCAGATGACCAGTCTTCCTCCCTAAGCATATTTACAAATTTTATTTTTTCTTCTCTATAATCCCTTTAAGTTTGAAAATTTTCTTGATTTATCACAGTAAAACCTAATTTTTGACTTAAATGATCAGATATTTGATAGTTTATATTCCTTGCATGGAACGGTTTAATGCATAAATATTGTCTATACATTTTCGCGAGGTGGCTGTGATTCTTGTATAGTCAAATATTGATTGTTTTAGACCAAAAGAGTTAATCAGAAAAAAAGATCTTGAATGATTATAGCTTACCTTTAGGTCTATGTTGAAATTACCTGCTATTGTAATATTACAGTTTTCGGCACTTTTTTGTTTATTGCTCTTCTAAGTTAATTAAAAAATTCTATATCCGTTTCTGGTTCATAAACACATATTACATATTTCACCTTACAAACTCTCGTCTGCATCAAACCAAACACTCATTAAAAAAAAAGTCCAAACCGAGAAAAAACCAAAACAAAATCCTGTACAGAGCTGCAATTAGGCGCTCCAAACCCAGGCCCCATGTTAAAGTTAGGCATCACATAATACCATGAATGTTGTCGCCGCCGTATGAATAATATGCAAACTAAACAGCAGCTGCCACATAATGGCCGCTTATTCAAATTAAATGTAGGAGCTCAAATAATATTATTTTACATAAAAACACGTCAGGATAATCATAAAACGCTTTATTTTCTTTTTTGCCACACCCTAATCCTAGTTCCTAATCCGCCGGTCAAGTCACTCTCTTTTTCTCTAGTTCCTAACTTATACACTAGATGTCGCACAATGTACGTTTTATTATTAATTTAAATAAGAGCGGTAAGATGTCAGAATGCGGTGTTGCCGGGTTTATTCACCCACAGTCGGCCGTCCTGACACCTTGATCGTCTCGATCAAGCCTAATATCGGAAACATAAACATAACCTAATGATGACATAACCATAATCATAATGACAATAATTTACATAATCATAATACATAATCATAATACACTATCATAATACATAATTATAATCATAATACATAATCATAATCATAATACATAATCATAATAAAAACTACTTAAACATAATCATAATACAAATTTTAATTTGACCAAGAATGGTCTTAAACATATCGAATGACGCTAATAATTATCATAAAGTCATAATTAAATTAAAATAGTTAAAATTGGTAAAATTAATTTTGATCTGAGACCCACATACGAATCTGGTCCGGTCCACAAACCGTTTCATAATAACATTGAGATATTTGAAAACCTTCTATGTCACCCACTACATATCGATCCAAATCAAGAATTTCTTTTATTTCATAAGGTCCTTTAAATTTTGGAATTAATTTTTTATTGTAACCTGGGGTTGTGTCTACATTTTTTATCATAACATAATCTCCAATATTGTAAGTTACGGGGGATTTTTTAGTTTTATTATAAATTAGTTCATTTTCTCTTTGGATTTTTGCAATGTTTATAGAAGCTTTTTCTCTAATTTCGGTTAAGTTATATAATGTATCTTGACATGACTCTAAATAATATTTTAACACATCTTTGATTTCTCCGATTTGATTTATTCCAAATAATAATTTAGATGGGGTATTATCAATTGATCTATGGTAAGTATTGTTAAGTGCAAATTCTGTGTCTTGTAACGCATTAATCCATTTATCAGGTTCATCAGATAATTTTGCTAACATTGGGGTGATTACACGGTTGCTACGTTCTATCTGACCATTACTTCTAGGCGTATGAGTAGCAATTAGAGTATGTTGTATTAAATTATTATTAACAAATTCTTTGAATATTTCGCTAGTATAACAACTACCTCGATCTGAAATAATTTGTTTCGGTTTTGAATAATAACTAAAATATGTTTTTAAATGTTTAATAAATTCTTCAGCATTTTGGCTTTTACATGGGTATAGTTTTATAAATTTTGTGAATGCATCTATTACTTCAAAAATATACGTATATCCAGAGTCTGTTTTTGTTAAGGGGCCATAATGATCTATGTGTAAAGTATTAAACGGGATATCGCCTTTTTTAATTGAGTGTAAAAAACCTTCTTGTTTACCACTTTTTGGGGAAAATGCTATACACTTTAAACATTCGTAAATATATTTTTTAACTTTTTCTCTCATATTTGGGAACCAATACGAACGTAGAATATACTCGCAGGATTTTTCAACACCTACGTGGCCAATATCATCGTGACTTGTACGAATAATATTATTTTCTAAACATTCAGGGACATAAAATAATAGGTTATCAGAATTTTTCACTTTGCGATATACTAAACCATCACGTAATTCATAAACTCTACTTTCTTGCGTTTCTAACTCGTTACGAACAATTTTAATTACTTGGTCAGAGTTTTGTCTAATGGCTAAAACTTGTTCAAAAGGGTTTGTTTCTAATATTTAAATATTGTGAGCACGGCTTAATGCATCCACGTGCTGCATCTTTTTTTGCTTCACGGTGTACAATATCAAATGAATAGTTTTGGAGGAATAATGACCAACGTGCTATACGCGGATTAATGTCCTTCTTTGCTAAAGTTAATCTAAAGCTGTCACAGTCTGTCACTAATTTAAAAGGTTTGCAATGTAAATAAATATGAAATCTTTTTATTGCATTAATTGCAGCTAAACATTCTAATTCAAAGCTATGATATTTTCCTTCTGCGGGGGTTGTACGTTTGCTAAAATAAAAACAAGGTCTTAATTCACCAGTTTCTTGTCTCTGTAATAAAATTGCACCGTAACCGTGGGAACTTGCATCGCAATGTAATTCTGTATCTAAATTGGGAGCATATACAGCTAAAACTGGGGGGGAGATTAACTTTAATTTAATATTTTCAAAACTTTCTAGTTCATTTTCGCCAAATTTAAAAACTGCGTCTTTTTTAATTAAATCATAAAGGGGTTTTGCTAAAATTGAAAATTGAGGAATAAATTTTATGAAAAAACTAGCTAATCCTAAAAATCTTTGTATTTCTTTACTGTTTTTAGGGGTTGGGTAATCAATAACTGATTTAATATTTTCGTCACTTGGTTTAATACCTTCATGGTTAATGAAATATCCTAAATATGTAATCTCGTTAGACAAGAATTTACACTTATCTATTCTAAAATTTAAATTAAATTCGGCGGCAATTTTAAAAACTTCAGATAATATTTGTAAATGTTCTTCCAATGTTTCGGTTGAAATAAGAATATCATCTAAATAAATGTAAATTTTACCGTTATTAATCAAACATTTAAAAACTTTATTAATAAATTTTTGAAAAATTTTTGGCGCATCCGCCAATCCAAATGGCATTTTAACAAATTCAAATTGTCCAAATGATGTAACAAAGCTTGTATATTTAACCGATTCAGGGTCAACCATTACTCTGTAAAAAGCATTTTTTAAGTCCAAAATTGTAAAATATTTTTTATTTTTTAACCTATCTAAAATATCTTCTATTAATGGAGTTGGATAATTTTGTTTTACCGTAATTTCATTTAGACATCTGTAATCAACACATAATCTTAAGTCTTTTGATTTTTTTCGAATTAAAACAATAGGGAAAGCATAAGGGGATTCGCTTGGTCTTATAATATTTTCATCTAATAATTTATCAAGTAGCTTACGTAATTCTGCCTGATCTGCATAAGAAATTCTACGTGGGGTAAAAGCAATGGGTTTATTATGTTGTAAGTTAATTTTTAATTTAATTTTATCTTGATCGCTATGGTGTGGTTGACTTAGGTCACTCAAATACCTTTCATATAATTTTTCTACTTGAGTTTTGGTTTGTAACGGTATTTTGGGGTTAATGTCTAAATTTAGTTTGTCCTTTGGGGTTACATATTCAATATTCATAATATTACTTGAAACAAAATTATCAAAAATATCTTCATTATTTTTTACAATCTCTACCTTACCCTTTAAAAATTTTATTTCATAATCCCCATTTGACTCTATAAAATCTCGTCCCAATAAACAGTCAAATTTCATTGTGCTATCTGGCACCACATAAAATTTTATTTTAAAATTTACCCCTAAAACCCTAATATCCTGAAAAAATTAACCTAAAATATTTAATCTACTACCATTAATACCTGTAAAAATGTTTTCATCAAAATTATTAGTTTCGTAAATATTATTTTTTACAATTGATTCTTTTATCAAAGAAATAGAACTACCAGTATCAACTAATGAAACAACTTGTTTGTTATTTATTAAAAAATCTACTACATACGGTTTGGGAAGTTTGTCCACATCTATTACGTTTGTACTTCTATCTTGGTTCTTATTCTCACAATTTTCTATTCTATGTCCTTGTTTACCACATGCAAAACAAGATCCTCTCTCTCTCTTGGGTTTTCTACAATCATTTGCTTTATGTCCTAGGGTTACACAGTTAAAGCATCTATATCCATCTCTCTCATTGGGTTTTCTTTCATAATTTATTTTTTCTTGTGTGTTTTTGTTTTCGTATTTTATCGATCGATAGATTTTATCGAAGTAAGACAGATCTTACTTCGATAAAATCTATCTTTCTGTATTCTGTATTGTTCCAAAAGTGCATGAAATAATGCTACTTCTGAAATAACATCTTTCGACATAACTGAATTAAACAAGTCCTTGGAGTACAAGCCAACCAAAACTTGTTCTTTTATTTCGAAAAAATCTAAATTTAATTTTTTACATAAAGCAACTTTTTCATGGAAATAACTTGAAATACTTTAATTTTTACCTTGAATTCTTTCTGAAATTCTCTTGAATTTAAGTGTCAATGGTTCATCGAAGGAAAAAGTGTTTAAAAATTCAAATTGGAAATCTTCCCATGTCATAATCTGGTTTTTTATTCCATCGTACCAATGTCTGGCACTTTTTACTAATCTGGTTCTTGCGGTTTCCAACATATACCTTCCTGGTAAGTTATGCAATAATTGTATGCTCAAAAGGTCATCTAGCCATTCTTTGCCACTTCTTGAGCCGTCAAAAAGTCTAAAATTTTTCAAAACTTCGGGGACCCCATTTATGTTGTCCCTTTCGCCTGCTACCACACTGTGAACTATTCTTTCTAATGTTTCATCTCTTCTTTGACTGTTCTAATAAAAGCCTTACTAATCCGCTTAAACCATTGTCATTTGTATCATTTTCGCTTTCTGGTAAACTAGTATTCAATAAATCAGTAAAATTTATCTTAGAATCATCCTTATTAACTTCGTGTTTCGACATTTTTTTTTTCGAGGTTAAAAAACAAAAATGAAAATTTTCTCATAAATTTTATGTCTCACCAGAAACCGTATTTCCATTTGGATTATCTTATCCCACTTCTGAACTGTAGGGGCTCAAATAATATTATTTTACATAAAAACACGTCAGGATAATTATAAAACTCTTTATTTTCTTTTTTGCCACACCCTAATCCTAGTTCCTAATCCGCCGGTCAAGTCACTCTCTTTTTCTCTAGTTCCTAACTTATACACTAGATGTCGCACAATGTACGTTTTATTATTAATTTAAATAAGAGCGGTAAGATGTCAGAATGCGGTGTTGCCGGGTTTATTCACCCACATAAAAATATTTTTATTTGGACCATTACTTTGACAGGCGTTCGACAAAATTGCCGAACGACTAAATCAAAATAATCGTTGTGGGTAATAAAAAAAAACAAGAAAAATAGTCAAAAACACTAAAAACACATGAAATCATCAAAAAGTCATCCTTAAAAAAAACTTAAAATATTTATTTATTTTTTAATTTATTATTATTTTTAATACGATGCCATCTATCAGGATAAATGTAAAGCTTTCCATGAAAAGATAAAAGAAACCTATGTGTTAAAAATGACAAAAAATAATGCTAGCGACATCTAGCACGTAAATTGCGATGCTATGGCGGCCATTATTAACTGTTGCAAGGTCACCTGTTTAAAGCTACCCTCCCATGACACCACGTACGAACCGCACACCGACGGACGAATAGCTCCGAACCTTGTTGCTATTTTTCAGAAATAACCCGAGATTTTAGACCAGGGTCACCTCAGGGGCTAACCCTTATTAATATATATAATATATAATTTTTTGCAAAAAAAAAAACACCAAATAGGATTTTTGAAGATGATATAACCACAAAATATAATAACCAGGAGTCAGATCGAAGTAGCAATTAACGGGGGCATGCAAAAATTAGAATTTAAAAAACTCTTTTCAAGTAAATAATCACAATAAGATTTAATAACAACAATACATGTTTTTAAGGATTCATCAAAAACACAGATAAAAAATACACGGTACACAATCACGTTCACCATCCAACACTGTCCCACCGACAGGGTCGTACTTTTACTTCAAATCCTTAGCTAAAATTGGGTCATTACACACTAAACTATTGTTCACCAAGCGGAAAGCCATGTCGAAGCTCACAGTGCGACCCTGCAATTTTAAAGTTTTAAGAGATGTGCACCAAATTTTTTTTTTAGTTTAATAAAATAGGTTTATTGGTTATTAAAAATCGGAACAGATCCTTTTGATATTTTTTTTTCAATAGTTCCATTTTTGTCAAAATAACGATATTTTTTGAATTTTATATTAAAAAAATAATTAACTCTATGTATGCTACGATTTCATTGCATACTTTGATTGAGTTCAATTCATTTAAATTAATATATAATATTTATGTAAAGACAAGAAATACTATAAATATTTTATATTTAGCACAGGTAAACAAGTTACAATCATAATATCTAGGTTATGTACATGGACTCATAGCCCGCCAAGAGTAACTAATTTTAAAGCGCCCTCTTTTCCCAATCACACGAACCACATATTATATGTATTACATATATCATACAATTAACATATCTAGTAACCCATGATATGCCAGAAAACAAAAACAAAAGCGCTTAAACTGTCATATTTTTATAAGCAAGTATGCTTACCTTAGTTTTTTACATATTAGAATTATTTCTCAGTTAAATTATCGCAGTTTTTCAAAATATTAAGATTTTATTGGTGAAAATGGCAAAGATGTAAGTGTAATGAAGAAAACGGGAAAAAAGTGTGTGTTAGTTGTGGTTTGAAAATAACTTTTGGCAAAGACAATTCTAAGAAGTTTCAAATAACTGTGAAAATTAAAGAACATATGTGAGTTTTTAAATCCAAACTTTAATCAGTGTGAAGACAAGTACCCTCTTTCTATTTGTACTCATTGTAGAATATATTTGGCTCAAAAGAAATTGCTGTTAAACCGCAAGTTACCAAAAATTCCCAATTTCGAAAAGATTTTAATTCAGAAAGAAACCAGAGGCTTTTGCGAGTGTAACTGCTTAATTTGTCGAACTGCTAGGTCAAAAAGTCGCCCAAATAGAATATAGTCAAGGAGGTAGCGTCGCAAGAAAAGGCAAATTAACTGGAGTAAAAAGAATAAATATACTTTGTATGGTTCCAGATATTAAGGAAACCTACAACAACATTTCTTAATTTTTTAAACTAACCAATTTAAATAACCTTTCGTTTAAGTTTGTCTCAGATTTTAAAATACTTTTGATGGTAAATGGATTACAAACGGCAACGTCAACCTATCCTTGCCCATATTGTCATATTTCTCTGCCAGAAATGAGAGCGTATAAATCTGCTGACATGGAGCTAAGAACCTATGGTGATTTGAAAATTAATTTTAATAAATTTAGTTTAACATTAAAAGAGCCAAAGAGTCTTTTAGTGTTGTCAATAAACCTTTGTTTGAAGAGAACGAAAATGTGCGAGTTTTTCAGAAGTGCATCATACCTGAATTACGTTTGCTGCAAGGATTTGTGAATCACCTCTTTTGGAAGGGCCTGCTGGGAAGAGAGAACGCTCTTAAATGACCCAAGAATTTAAATATAATTGCCAAGAATTATCAAGGAGAGGCAATGCTTGTAGAAAGCTCCTAAAGTATGCCAATGAATTATCAAAAGAAGTACTGGGAAATGTGAATCAAGTTCTGGTTATGCCATTTGTTGGGTCATTCAATGTGATGAACTAAATCGTCGATAAATGTTTCGGTACAACAAAAACTGAAGTACAACTCGAATCAGATCTCAAACATCTGGAAGCAGTGATGATTCCGGGGTATCAAAAACTCTTAAAATTCATTGAATATTGCATCACCTTAAAGACAGTGTTTCCTATTTAGAGAGTGGCTTAGGAATTTGGTCAGAACATGCTGGGGAGTCTATTCACAGAGAATTCCTTACTGTCTGGAATAAACACAAAATGAATAATGTTGACGACCCAGCAACTTTTAAAGGCAGTTATTGAATTTTCATATAATAGGATTTAATTTTAATTGGTTCGAAAGTCAATTAAAGCCGGTGGTTCCCTCTACTACTAGCCCACACAAGTCCTGGACTTAGGGATGCTTAATTAAGTAAAATAGTACGAGGTTAAAAAAAATAAACGTAACGTTAATTTAGTTTTTAGGTACCGGTATACCGTTTTTTAAAAGTTTTTAGTTTTTAGATGTTTAAGAAAAATACAATACTAATTTGAAATTTAATTGCTAGAGATCGGATTTTACCGAGTCGTGACGTCAACATCCATAGCCGGGTACAAAAAATTAATAATAATTTTGTAAAAATGTTTTATAAGCTATCAAACTACTACATTTACAAAGAAATGTATATAAATATGAAAATCCTCTAGCGTTGAAAATTAAAAAAAAAAACATAAGATCCGAAAATTATGATGTAGTTGGACTTTTAAATAACCCAAATTTTATTTAATAGTATTGTAACATGGTGGTTGGGTATAACTATTATCAAGCCTGGCCAATCCTTTTCTATTCGCAATAACAGCTCACGTGACTCGTCACTTGACGTTTATATGAAAAATGTTTTTAAAAATTTCTTCGAAATTATGATTTTTACTCAAATCTTTTTTTTTATATATATATAAAATATAATTAAAATACAAAATTACACAACTAAAACATATAGTGTTTGTAGAAAAAGCAAACTACCTACGAAATATTTTTGTGTTTTATTCAATTTGTGAAGAGGTGACTGGAAGGTGAAATCTATTGGAACTCGTTATACCCATGTACTCTGCAGAGATCTAAAAGCTCTAAACTTGTTTCCGCATGCGTGCGACGAAATAAGTGAGATATAAGATCAAGCGTGTACGTGTACGTTATTTTATTGGTTAAAATCACGCGCATGCGGAAACAAGGTTTTTATTGCAAGTAAGAGTATATCCACAGGCTCGCATAACAAAATAGTAACAGTAATAACAATTCGATGCCGTGATTGGCTTAATGTGCGGCCATGTATCTTGTAAAGCAATCACGGCATCGCATTCTTATGTTTTATGTTCATGCAATAGGCCTTAAATTCAGTCATTTTGTTTGACAGCAATGCTAATTAATTTCTTTTTTTGCTCTAACTTTTTCTTTTTTAATATACATACCTATTGGGCTCTAATATTCATTTGTCACCGTTCATTTAATTAGTAAAATCGCTTAATAAAATGTTCGTAAAACCATTACTTACTACGGTTAAATCGTGGATTGATATTATCTGGAACTAGAGTTCGACGGCAATTTTTTACACTGCACATTTTGTAAAAAGACTTGAAAAAAAAACTAATATTTTAAGACATGTGAATACAAAAACCCATTGAGGAGATGAGGAGCAAGAACAATTTAATATTTAAAGTAAAAAAATACAAAATTAATTTTAATCTCGTTATAAACGTCACGTGACCTTTTATTGCGAATAAAAAGCTATTGGCCAGGCAGATTTTTTTTTAACTTGATAAAAGTAATACCCAGCCACAATGCCACAATACTATAAAATTAAATTTGGATTATTAAAGAGCCCAACTAAATCGTAATTTTCAGAATTGTTATTTTTTAAATTTTATTTTACTTAAATAAAACGTTAGGGGATTTTAATAATATTTATATAATTTTCTTTGGTAATGTAGTAGTTTGACAACATTAAAAAATTTTATAAAATTAATATGAATTTGTTAAATTATTGTACCCGGCTATTATTTTGACGTTACGACTCCCTAAAATCCGATGTCTATTAATAGCTATTAACGCACAATAAATGGTATTTAATAGGATTTATAATAGGGTTCTCCACTAAGTCTTGTTTTTAAATTTGAACACTGATTTACAAAGTACTTTATAATAGTAAGGTAAATGTAAAGTAATTTTCCTTTTTTATAACGCTAACTATTTTAAAAATCGATTTAAAGTTTAAATTTTTTCGTCGCGCCGACATTTTATTTCTTAGTGTGGCTAAACTGCTAGCGTAGACACAACCTCACTTTTTATCTGTCAGTGGAGAGTTCCGTGTTAAATTTCGGAATCGTTTTGTTTTTAAAGTTATTTTATTTGTTTTTGCTTTAATTATGGCCAGTGGATTTTTTTTGTGAAAGTAAGTAGCGAAAATTTACTACACGTTAATTACGTGATGGTTAAAGAATTTTTCGCAAAAAACTTGGATTATTTACTAAAAGAGAAATATGGTATTGGTTATGTGCAACTCAATCAGGATAAGAGCACTAGTATTTGCACAGTAAAAGGACGTGTTGTCCTTGAGCACAAAGTTCATGATCGCAGCAGAAATTAATGGAAATAATGAAGTCATTCTTAGTTGCAAAGTTGTACAGCTTCTGAAGGTAAATTATTTTAGTTATTTTGGTCTGTGGAATTCTGGGGTTCTATTTCAAGTACCTTATAAAAAGTCAGCTGTTGTGGCGCAATCCCCTAAGCAACATGATCCCCAGTCGAGTATATATCTGTGGCTTGGTTCTAAAAGGGCCAATGTTAAAAATTAAAAAAGTCCAAACAGATACACTAAGTCAAACAAAATATTGGCTGTTTTAGCAGTTTAACAGACATGTTTATTAAAAACAACCTTCACTTAAAATCTACATTTATCTCACAAGCACTGACGGATTTTTTAGGTTATAAGATCTAAGAAAAAGTTAGTTCTGCAGTATAACTTATAATAAGGATATAGTGACATTGGCCCTTTTAGAACCAAGCCATGATATACAACCTGCTAACTACCCCCCCCCCCCCCACTCAGAATAAGATTTAACACTTTCTTAATATTGAGGGCTTTATAAAGAAAAGGTGTCCCTTCAGTTTTTGGTTTCCATTTCATGTTATGAAGCCTTTGATATAATCGTAGCAAAAGTAAAAAGCATTTTTAATTGTTCTAGGTGGATGCAATTGCAGAGGTTGAGTGCTACTAGGAAAAACCAGCATTGGCACAAGGGCCACAAAATGAAATACATCAAGGCCTCTGAATTAAAAATTGGGTGACCCTCTACGTTCTTTGAAGATATAGGAAATTACTTTAGGGACAGAAATTTAGATGAGGCCAGAACACAACATAGTTTTCCTCAAATCCACAAAAAAATAAGTTAGGGTGGGGTAATAAAATTCAAAAAAAGTATTGAAAAACAAAAATTTATTTAAATATAAATGTATATTATGTATATAAAAATATGTATATGTATGTATATTATATTATGTATATGAAAATTACTTATCTTGGGATTTAATGTAGAAATAATTTATTATATAATACAATGATTGTACAAATAAATAAATAAACTTAACACATGATAAATGGAAAAAATACAAAAAGTTCCCTGCAGGATTGGCACTGAAATTTAAAATCCAAATTCGCTGACTTTTCCCTGACCAAATTAGTAAAATTTCAGAAAGTATTTCACAAAATTTCCTGACTTTTCCCTGACCTGATCATCTGCAACAAAATAAGTACTGTTAGTATTAATTTACATACAAAAATATTTATTAGGGATAGATAACACCCTCCAAATTTCAAGGTTTTATCTTAATGTATTCTTAAGTTGGTTACTCAGTTTATTGTATTTCTGGAATAAAGTTTGCCATACAAACCAAAAAAATGTGTACACTTTTTTGTTGTTATTGGCTTTATTATAACAAAAAATACTGCTTCCAATAAAATAATACTTTTCCCTATAGGCCTAGTTTCATTAAAATCAAAAACGAAAAAAATTCAAAATTCAAAAAAAGTTTCTTGTGTTGTAAAACGAAAAATAAATTGAAAAAAAAAATGTTTTTACCCCGTTTTAACCCCTTATCCCAATCCGATTTTTACCAAAAACAATCCCAGCCTAGAACTTTAGATAATGAACCTATGGTCTAAATTTGAAATCTTTAGTCCGAAGCATTCTTGAGTTATAATTAAAAGGTATGTGTATTAAATATAAATTATATTCTCTCTCTAAATATAAATTCATGATACTAGGTTAGGTATCGGTGCTTTTTTTTTCAAATTTTACTTATATTAATCCCAATTTTTGGTAAATTCAACTTCTGCTAAAGCAGTCGTTGCATTTTCGTCAAGGGGATTAATATTCGTAAAATTTATCTAAAAACCACCAAGGAAAAGTTCAAGTATTACGTAACGCAAATTTTGATCATTTTGGACCCCCACCCCCCTGTAACGCTATTTTCCAATACCATTAACATGGGCATAACACTTCAAAATGACCCCCCCCCCCATAGGAGCGTACCGTAATACTTGAACGTTCCCCAATACCTAACCTAGTATCACTTATGATATTACCTGTATTTTAACTCATAAATTGGCCTACATATTTTTTATACTTTGGCATTTCTTTTTGTAATGTTTCACACAAAGTGTAAAAATAATACATATGTACAGGAAAAAAATAAAGTATTTCGCAAAAATATCTAAAAGGCTGATATCTCAAAAACATTGACATTGTATAAGGGTATGTATATTGGTCTAATAGACTTTTTAAACTTACTTTAAGATGGTCCTCACAGCAGAAATATCCACCTATAGATTTCTTTGGTGCCCCTGGTTGTTGAAAAACAGATAACTGATTTCTGTACAGCCTCTGGTTTTGGTACCGGGTGATCCAAAGTTCGCGACCCAATCAGTTTTCTCCAAAACGGTAAAGTTATGGACAAAATTTTATCGGGTTCGTCGATGGGGTCACCTAAGCTACAAATTAAGGTGGATTTAAGGTTTTCAGTTTAGTGAATAATGAGCGATAGTCATTTTTTTAATTTTTAGTGGCATTTATAGGAAAACTAACTTAAATCGAATAATATTTTAATTTTATATATTTATCACACAAAGTTTTTAATATACACACAAGCGTTAAGAAGTTATTTTCTAAATAATATTTTTCACCTTGTCAAGTTATTTTAAACGAAAAAACAGACAGTTCAGTTGGTTTAGGCAGTAAATTAATTCAATCCCCAGTAATGGTCTGGGTTCAAATCTTAACAGCGTAACTATTTTTTTTTTATTAATAATATTTAAGTTTTTATTATTATTTTTTAATAGTATTAGTTTTTTTGTGGTTTATCAATGTTCCATTAATTTTATTATACAGGGTATTTGTAGATTTTAAGACAATAAATAGTTCAATTGTTTTAAATATAAAAATTAAGAGCCAACACAATTTATAATTTTAATTAACCACTAAAATTAAAAAACTTTCAATTTCAGGTTTAGACCCTGTAGATAGGTCGTTAGTTTTATTTCTAGTAAATTCTCAATATTTTTTAATGTATTTTACCGCAAAAAAGTTCTAAGCGATAACAAAATTTTTTAAGGGAAATAAATTTTATTAGACAAACCTAATAAGATATGTATTTGGAACTTTTTAAAAGTTCCAAGTGCCCCAAAACGGTGTTAACGTTTTTTACTTAGAACAGTACGGACAACAAATTTCATAATTTCATATTTTATCTTATTTTAGGAGTTTCGTGTAGAAGAATGCTCTCTTTCGAGTTTAGACGATGGATTTAATACAATAACCAATAATCCACATACATGGTCTAAGCCCAAAAATAAATTTTCTTTTAATTTTAGTGGTGGTAAAATTTTAAAATTTTAAATTATGTTGACGTTTCATTAAGATGCCTAGTGTTCTGCCCGAGGTTCTGCCTTTATTTTATTTTAGAGGTCTTATCCCCGAAGTTGTTTATTAGGCTGAGTAGATTACCACCCTATTTTTTCAGAATAAAAAAATAGGGGTGGCGCACAGCCAGGGCCGTAGCTATGGGGGGATAGGGGGAACCACCCCCACCTATCTTAAAATTAGAAAATGTTGCATATTTTATGGGTTAAATTAGTTGTCTGTTCGCTGACGCAATGTTGCGTAAATTAATACGGTTAAAACGAGTATTCTCGTAGTGAGTTTTGTAAAACATCGTTTTCCAGATTTATTTTTTTAAGCCTATTGTAAATATATAAAATGGGTTTTTGCACATTATAGTGATCTAGGATAAGGGAAGAAAATTCAAAATTTTGATGTTATCCCAAAAGTTTGCTAAAAATAGCCCTTTCAATTTTAATTCTTCTACAAGGCACTCCTAAAATAAGAAAAAAGACATTTGTTTTTTCCTATGAAATTTGTTGTCCATACTGTTCTAAGTAAAAAACATTAACATAATTTTTTGGCACTTGGCTTTTTTATTAAATAATGCATTTTAAAAAGGTGAAGTTGGTTTAATGATTTTAATAAAAAAATTATGTGTTATTACTTTTTTGCGCTAAAATGCATTAAAAAAATATAGACAATTTACTACAAATGAAACTAAGAATCCATCTACACGGTCTAAACCCGATTGTAAAAGTTCTTTTAATTTTAGTGATCAATTAAAATTTTAAATTGTGTTGACTCAATTTTATTTTTAAAACGATTGAAGTATTTGATTGATTGAACTAATCTACAAAATTTGTACCCTGTATAATAAAATTAATAGCACATTAATAAACCACAAAAAAACTAATACTATTAAAAAATAACAAAAACTTAAATATTAAAAAAAAATTAGTTCCGCTGTTGAGATTTGAACCCATACCATTTTTGGAGGTTGAACTTTTTTTTGTGCCAAACCAACTGAACCACCGACTCTCTGTTTTTTCGTTTAAAATAACTTGACTTAAGGTGAAAAATAATATTTAGGAAATAACTTCTTAACGCTTGTGTGTATATTAAAGACTTTTTATAAATATATAAAATTAAAATATTATTCGATTTAAGTTAGTTTTCCTATACATGCCACTAAAAATTAAAAAAATTACTGTCGCTACGCCCGTAATTCTATAAACTGAAAACCTTAAATCCAACTTAATTTGTAGCTTAGGTGACCCCATCGAAGAACCCGATAAAATTTTGTCCATAATTTTTACCGTTTCGTTTTTTGATGAATTTTTGCAACTTGGAAAAAAAAAACAGTTTTTAAAATCCATGCCTAAAAGTTAAACATGAGTATATAAATTTTATAAATAAAAACTAAACATTGTTCTTGAAATATATTATGTAATAAGTATGTCCCTGGATGCAGAAATCTTCTGCACATAGAGTAATTTCCATTATAGTCTGTAAATCTAATCTGTAAAAAGTCATTTGAAAATTATTATTTTTTTGGAACAAATAATTATTTTGTTATATAATATAGATTATAATCTAAGTAACTTCACTCATTTACATTAAATTATACACTCTCCGTAACTTTAAAAAAAGTTTTTTTTTATTAAAATATTATTTTTTATATATAGAATTTAGTTATACTAAACTGAATTCTTGTAATATAAACATGTACGTTTATTATATACAATAAAGACAATACAATACAAAATACAATCTCTTAATTAAATAAGCCAATTGAAATGAATTTTGTATAATAATACTTAATATAATAAACAAGGCGGTTTTATAAAAATACACTGCACAGTAAAAGAGCTTTCCCATTTCACCTCCGCGCGCAAAATGGATTTTTTATTATTAGATTCACTTTAAGTTGTTAAAAATATACCAGTTTTCACGAAAACTACCCCCCGCCTCTTAGGGGGTGTAGTTACATTTTTTTATTATCAGAATCTCTTTCAGAAACCTTAAAAACCTTAATATAATAATATTCATATAAACTACCCCCCACCCATCAGGGGGTAAAATTAGAAAAATATTATAAGATTCAGTTTCAGCACCCTGAAAATCAAATAATCAGATTCACTTTCAGCAACCTTAAACACCTCATTATACCAGTTTTAGTATATATTATTAAACACATCTGCGCATAAATATGTTCCACCAAACAATTCTGCGCATGGTATATTTGTATATGTTTGCCAGAACACTTTTGTGCATTCGTATGTATTATTAAACAGTTCTGCGCATAAATATGTTCCACCAAACACTTTTGCTCTTCTTATGTATTATTAAACAGTTCTGCGCATAAATATGTTCTACCAAACCCTACTGCGCATCGGTATAGTTGTACATATTTGCCAAAACACTTTTGCGTATTGGAGTTGTTCATTATCAGATTCAGGTACCTTAAAAAACAACCCCTACTAATTTTCACTAGAATATTGTAAATATTTAAAAATAAACACCCCTTTCCCCGGGGGTGGTTAGATTTTTTTATTATCATATTCAGTTTCGACCCCAAAAATCTTTATATACCATACCATTATAAAGAAGATATTAAAAACATTTAAAAATATTTACCCCCTCGTGGAGTTAATTTTTTTATTTTCAGATCAATTTCAGCAACCTCAAAAACCCCTATATAGCAATTTTCAAATTTTTCTAAAAAAAATGTTTACCAAAAACAATCCCGAGCGAGAACTTTTGGTAACATACTTGTATGGGAGGCATAGCGTAGTGGCTAGCGCGTATGCATAGCAAGTCTACTATCGTGAGTTCGATTCTCACTGGCGCCGATTTGCCTTTTTCAGTTAATTAATAATAATAATTGAAATTTGGAGAAGGCGATAAGTGAAACGGACACTCCCTAGAAACTGGTTCGAAAGTCAGTATAAGCCGGTGGTTCCCTCTACTACTAGCCCACACAAGTCCTGGACTTAGGGGATACTTAATTAAGTAGAATAGTACGAGGTTAAACAAACAAACAAACAAAGTATGCCAAATTTTAAGCCTAGCTTAAAACGTTCTTGTTAAAAATAAAAATACCTTTATAAATAAATAAATGTCAAAAAAAGTTTTTTAAATTAAATTGTTTACCGTTTTCTTACACATTACTTTCTGAAATAGTAGATTTTCCAGTATATTTGAAGTTTTAGGCATAGAACATGCATTTTCATTTGCTTCAAACCGGTGGAAAATCCCCTTGCAGTTTATGCACACTAGTTTGTCTCTCACTACTGCACGTTTGCAATGTTTACACGATTGAATTAAACAAATTTTTAAATTTTTCAGCGGATGTATTTTACACCAGGACTTGTCCCGCCCGCCATCTTTAAATTATAATGTTACTTTATTTTTTTATTAAATTTGTATTAAACTTTATGCATTTTTTATTTAAATAAAATCCGACCCTGTACTCTTGTAAATCAATACCTCCACTTCACCCTATAATTATTAAGATTAAAATTAAAATTTTGCGGTTTTTTGTTATTATTGTTTTACTTAAAAAAAATTGTAAAAATTATTATTACTTGAAAATTTTGTTGAGCGATTATTTGAGAAACCTGAAGTGTGAGTTTGTTTTAGTATCTGTGATTCCAAATAATTAAGTTGTTCGCGTTTAATACGAACAATCATATTTTGAGGATTAGAACCCGGGACCTTCCCTAATTTTGGGATCTAGTCCCGTTAAGCCCTAGAAATAGTTAATACATAGGCAAGTTTGCAGAAAATGCCACTCCCGGGGGCGGGGACGATACTTTTTAAAAATTTAATATATTTTCATAAAGTATAAAATATATTTATATTTATAAAAATTAAAAAAAAAGAATTATCTGTTTAACACTGTGCGGTGGTGCGACGGTTTAAATCAACTTCAAATTAACCCATTTCTGTTTCTATGCGATTCTATGAGACGTTAGGATGATGAAAAATAAAAAAATCTATCACTTTTTTTATAAAGCAAAAACCCCGTTTCGACTTTTTGTTGGACACTTACCTTGTAATTCATTAAATATTTACTCAAATTATTATTCTTTTTTGTTTTATTTTGTTTAATAAGCGTTAACTTCAAAATAATGACGTCCATATTGAAATATTTCTGAAACTTTTCATTTCAAATCTTTTAGTAGTAGGCTAAGAATTTACTGTTTATACGACTGATTTTCTTTTATTTTTATAAAAATTGCGTTATTTTAAAGTTTTTTTAAATCATCAATTTTAACGCCATTTTGTGCTAAATTTTTTAATGGAACCCCTATTTTTGATTTCACTAAAAAAACAGGTATACTCTACAAGAAAAAGGTACCAATTGCCATATTCCGTTGAGATTCAATATAGCTCCCAACGGAATATGGCCATTTTTAATTTAATTTTTTTTTATGAACATTTTGCAGAACGTATTAAACAAAAAAAAATAATGACTAGTAAATATTTAGTGAATAAAATACAAGGTAAGTGTCCAATATACGGGGGTTTTGCTTGATAAAAAACAATGTGCTCGATAGATTTTTTTTGTTAAAATCATCCTAACGCTCATATAATCGACGTATGGGTTTTGAAGTTGATTTAACTATGCTTTCGCGAGAGAATCGAACAGTTTTTGGGAATTTTGCTCCAACACATCTTAGATTTAAATGATATTTTTTTTTCTTATTCCTACATCTAACTTTAGGTCAAATGTAAATTTTTTCTTTGATCGGATCAAAACTTTGGACTCTAGGACCAAAAGAGTTTTAGGTCCCCAAAAAAGGTTAAATTTTGTTTTTTGGGTATAAAAAAAATATTTCTATACATATTACCTTTATTTTTGGTATGTATATGACCCTCATGAATAACTAGATATTCACCAAAAATAAAGTTTAAATACTTGTCTAAAGATGGCGGTGTGGTAATTTTTTCGAAAAATAATGTCATTTTCATGACCTATGGAGTCGAAGAAGCAAAGCTGCTCAGAAAAAGTGGGCATGTCACATTAAACTACAAAGTTTATTTTGTAATTTAACATAGAGTCTAACTATGGGTAATTTGATTCCTTTCGGCAAAATCAATTTTAAAGTGACTCTGCACCTAGGCATTGAATTTAGTTTTTTGGGTATATAAAAATTATTTCAATACCCATTAACATTATTTTTGGTATGTGTATGACTCTCAGGGATTACTAGATTTTCAATTTTCAAAAAGTTTAAATATTTTCGTTTGGACTTTTTACCATAGAGTCTAACTATGGGTAATTTGATTCCTTTCGGCAAAATCAATTTTAAAGTGACTCTGCACCTAGGCATTGAATTTAGTTTTTTGGGTATATAAAAATTATTTCAATACCCATTAACATTATTTTTGGTATGTGTATGACTCTCATTACTAGATTTTCAATTTTCAAAAAGTTTAAATATTTTCCAAAAGATGTGGTCATTTTTTCAAAAAATATTGACCATTTTCATGACCTATGGTCGAAGAAGCAACGCGGCTCAGAAAAAGTGGGCATGGCACATTAAACTACAAAGTTTCCTTTCAATTTACCAAAGAGTCTAACTAGGGGTAATTTGATTCCTTTGGGCAAAATCAATTTTAAAGTGACTGCACGTAGGCATTTAGTTTTTGGGTATATAAAAATTATTTTAATACCCATTAATATTATTTTTGATACGTATATGACTATTGTGGATTACTAGATTCACGAAATTTAAAATTAATAATTTAATATTTAAAAAATCGCTGAACACCAACAACAACATTGTAGCATTACTTTTAAAAAACTTTTTGCAAAAAAAATGAACAGACAGAACTATCTCTCTAACAAGTAAAAAATATGAAATTCTTGTCGGTGCCAATTTCAAAATTCCCTAAATTATTTTTTTATTATTTTATTGTTTGCTGTGAAATTACCGACTTAAAGTCCATATATTACGTAACGTAATTTTTCAAAAAAATCGACTCCCCCCCTGTGTAACGCGTAACAATATAAAAATTTTGTTTCGCAATAAATTTAACTGTATTCTCGTTTGGACACTATTGATTCGTTTTTCTCGACAAAACAAACATGAACCTAAAATATAGTATAACATAACCTTAAAAAAATTACACAAAAAAATCACTTAAACTTAAAAAAAATATTCATAATCACAAGGAATTACAGGGAAAAAATACTAGGTACCTCTTTTTACACTGAGTGTCACATATAATACGTATATTGTTTATGCACAGGTACGCAAAATAGTACACACATCTGTGAGTACACATTCCTCGCGAAAATATCGTCGCCGATTATTTATCGGCAACATCACGCAAGAACAGCTCCGTAAGATTTTTTTTTAATATCAATGTCAACAGTTTTTTTACTGATTACAATATTATTTAAATATGCATAGTTTCGTCAATTTTTGTGTGAAAAAGGAGATTATGTGTAATAGTAATTTATGTTGAAATAAAAATACATCTGCCAAGCTTAGGAAAAACATTAAATTTATTAAATTCCGTTACGTAACGTTTACCTAGACCCCCTCCCCCCTATCACATACTGTAACAATTTCTCTGACCCCCCTAGGAGCGTTACGTAATATATGGACAGCCCCTAAGTATTTCTTATTTTTTACTTTTTATAGACATAGAAGTCGGTTCATTTTTTTTTGCAAAAAGTTGTTTACTTTTTAGAGATAGAACTTGTAGATTTGTAACGTCATCGAAGCTAAATTATAATTGTCAAACTGCTGACGTCACAACTCACAGTGAGTTTTGACGTCATTATCAGATAAATTACTAAAAAATAAAAGCAATATTTTTATTTCAGCGACCAAGAGTCCAACTAACCTTATTTTAAACGAAATACGAAAATCTTAAACTTTATGCGTTAAAGTAATAATAAAATTTATGGTACAAAAAAAACAAAATTTATCATTTTTATATAGGTCCAGAGAATCAAGGTTAGCGGCATTTAAAAGATTTTCAGTGTGTCATAATATTTTAGTGACTCCTTAATCAATTTATCCGGCTTATTCGAATTATCCGATATTTCTATAAAAATTTGATTTGGTAGTTAAACCAAATTAAGCAGTTTTTAAGTGAAATTGCGTTAAAACTTATCTTAATTTTCCGGCTTACCGAATCAAATGCATAGACATAAACAGTTTATAACTATAATAAATATAATATTTTTATGAAAGAAAATATTAGTGGCATATCGGACAGAAGAGAAAATTAGAAAAAAGGTCTCAGTCTGGATTCGAACCAGAGTCCCCACGGTTTCCGGCCTGGTACTCTACCAACTGAGCTACCGAGACTCCCGTTCGAAAACTAACTAATTGGACATGCCTTCTTTTCTATTCTTCTCAAATTTGTTAGTTGTTAATTAAAGGAAAGATGGTTAATTTTGTTAGTGGGAATAAACTCAATATACAATGTCTTAAGAGCCCTTTTAGGTAGCTCAGTTGGTAGAGTACCAGGCCGGAAACCGTGGGGACTGGTTCGAATCCAGACTGAGACCTGACTTTTTTTCTAATTTTCTCTTGTCCGATATGCCACTAATATTTTCTTTCATAATTTATTACGGACATAAAAAATACTTCTTATATATTTCTAATAATATTTTTAGTAAATAATTAACTTTATAAACTGTACTATGTATTGAATTTTACAGTTGACCTAGCGTTATCAAATATACGGATAAGAGAACGAGAACAGATATATGTATAAAATATTGCCTTATAGCAATTTGTAGAGATTTTTATGCTCTACAACTTTGATAATAACTTAAAATGTCATTTGAAGCAAAGAAAACAAGATAATTATAAAAAACGTTTATCGCGACACGATATTCTATGAGACTTTTAAGCTAACTTATAGAATGTCAAAACAAAAATTTATACAAGTTTATAGCTTGTTATCTTTGATTCCGAGGTTGAATCCCTATTTGACTGGACTATATGTCCTGTTCTCAAGCAAAACATTTAAGCCCAATACATTATTCAAACAATCGTCCTTCCATTGAGAAAAGAAATTGGAGATTATTTATTTTTTATTTACGATAACGCCACCTTACCACAAGAAGAGTTACCAATTTGCTAAAGCAAGAGAGTGTTCAAAGAATGACCTGGCCAGCAACTCACCTAGATGAATCCTTGTGAGAACGTTTGTAATGTGCTAAAAAGGGCCATTTTGAATAGAGTTCATCCTTCAAGAGCTAATTGTTGCTGTTCAAGAAGAATGGAACATAGAGCAGGAAGGCATGAACCTTTTTATTGGCATGAACAGACGTGTTAATGTTTTGCTTAAGAATAGTGGAGGACATATAGTCCAGTCAAATAGCGATGGGGCAAGAATTTTGGCAATGTGTGTATATTGTTGTCAGGAAAAAAAAATGGACATATTAAAAATATATAGGATGACCTATAAAATATATTAAACATTAAAACATTAGGGCTT
>OY294053.1:12542757-12601121 GCA_958510825.1 Brachypterus glaber | reverse complement strand
CATCTGATTTTTTCCTGAAACGTCGAGAAAAAAACAAAATAAGCAACAAAAAAAATTAATAATAATAATAATATTTATTTACCATTTAAGATACAAACGTACATATGGCAGGTCAATAAAGCTTAATCTAAATAGGACTCTACATGTCTGCATATAGAAAAAAATTAAATAAAATAAAAAAAAAACAAAAAAACTACATACAGAAGTAGATAGAAGAGAGAGAAAAAAAAAAATATATATATATATATATATATATATATATATATATATATATAACTACAAATACACAATCATAAAATAATAAACAGATTATACCTTTAAATAATAAATAGTTAAAATATATACATATATACACACACATATAAACAGTATAAAATTTGTGTATAAATAAATTATAAAATTCCGAGTTAAAACTACAAGTACACATACACAATTTAAATAAGTAGATAAAATACATGAAAAATCAGACACATTTAAAACGCAATAAATAAATTAAATAAATAAAATTTAGTAATAAGTTATTCGTTAAAATTACATGAATAATATTCTTCAAAACTGTAAAAACTTTTTTCAATTAAAATATGTTTTACTTTTGACTTAAATATATTGTAACTATTTATATTTCTTAAATTTTCAGGTAAAACATTGTATAGACTTATGCAATTATATAAAGGCGACTTTTGGAACTTAGATGTTTTGTGCACTGGGATCCTTAATAACTGATGCCTAGTGTGGTAATCATGATTTTCGGAATTGAAAGTGAACTGATTTATATTTTTCTTAACAAAGGTTACGCATTTTAAAATATAAATGCAAGGAGCTGTTAGTAACTTATGTAACCTAAATATATCCCTACAACTATCTCTATATCCGAGATTAAACATCAAGCGTAGTAGCCTTTTTTGAAGAATGAATATTCTAGTAAAATAAGACGAGGAACCCCAACATATAATATTAAAAGATATATGAGAGTATGCTAAAGCATAGTACACTTTTAGTAAAGCGGATATATCTAGTGAAGTCTTTAGCTGTAAGATTCCAAAATAGGCGCTATTTAATTTTTTGCATATGCTATCGATATGACTTTCCCAATCAAGGTTGTTATCAACAATTGTGCCCAAGAATTTAGTAGTAGCGGAAAAAGTAATGTTGTCAAAAATTTTAAAATTGTTTGGAATAGGTTTCCTGTTAAAAAAGTTTACTGCCACTGTCTTGCTGGTATTTAAAATCAATTTGTTTCTTTGGCACCATGCACTGAGCTCATTAATGGTAAGAATTATTAACTCAGCTAATTCATCAAGATCTTTTGCATAGATAGTTATCGTTGTATCATCTGCAAATACAATAATAATACCCTTTGAGATAAAAAGATTAAGGTCATTTATAAAAATTAAAAATAATAATGGTCCCAGAATTGACCCTTGGGAACTCCGATATTAATCTTATGTGCGTCTGATTTCGAATCACCTACAGAGACAACAAAAGACCTGTATTCCATGTAAGATCCTATCCATTTTAAAATACCCTCCGGAAAACCCATTGCACGCATCTTTTCAATAAGAAATTCTGGAGAAACTATATCAAATGCCTTGGAGATATCAAACAATAGTGATACTATGTAATAACCCATGTCCAATTTTGAGAATATATGGTTTAGAAATTGGTATGAAGCTGTTTCCACTGACCTACCAGATCTGAAACCATGTTGTGTGTCCGCTAGAATATTGTTTAATTCTAAGTATCTTATTATTCTATTAAAAACTATTTTCTCAAAAACTTTTGAAAGCGCGGTTAATAGTGAAATCTGTCGATAGTTTTCTACTTGGTCCTTTGAACCTTTTTTATGCAAGGGAATGACCAATGCCTGTTTAAAAATTTCTGGAAATATACCTTCACGCAAAGATTTGTTTACTAAAAGTACAAAGGGCTTTACAATTTTATTAAAAACACTTTAGGAGCATTCGGGTAGGAAGATCTTTTAACTCTTTTGACTCCATTGCTAACTTCATCAATCATCAATTTTCATCAACGACAATGACAGTTGCCATGAAGTTAGCAATGGAGTAAAAAGAGTAAAAAGATTGTCCTACCCGAACGCTCTTTTTGTTAAAGTTTAATGTCACTTTATTCAGGGTCACTGGAAGAAAGGACGTTGCTTCCAGGTTCTATAATAAGTATTCCATAAGCACATAAAAAAAATTGAGATTTACAGTAAATATATTCGGAATCAGCTCAAAAATACTATCAGAATCATCAAACTAAATTTGCAGTTGCTGTGAATGGTTCTATAATGTGTAGACACTCTGCTACCATGACCCATTAGGGTTGGCCTTATATTTATTATCTTAAAATTTTCATTTAGGTGGTAACTAGAAAATTCTGAAAATATGAGAGTGATCAAACTTCTCTAAGGGGCCATTCCAGCAGTTTAAGGACATGGGTAGTAATTTTTAAACATTACTGTATAAAATTAATTAATGTGAATAACTAAAGTAAAAAGTACAACACGATTTTTAATGAAAATAATATATAAGCTTAATTTTTATATATTTTTGTAGACATCGTTTTATTAGAGGATTTAGTGTTTTATAGTAGTATTTTTAGTTTTAAGTGATAGTAATGTTGTTTTACAACCTAATATCGTTTTTTTTTAATTAGAAGAAAAGAACTGTTATTTTTGAAATAACATATATATTTTTAATTATTATTCCTGTTTAAAACTGTTTTAAAGCTTTTTTTACTGAAGAAAAAAATGAAACACCCGAAACGAAAAAAGTGCAAAAAAATATTTTGTAGCCTACCACTTAAAGTTTTTTGGCAATATTTGGTGGAAGTCACTATATATATGGGCACTCCTAAAGATTGCAAAGTAGTCCGATTCCATTCACGATTTAGGTACTAAAACGGCATAAGACATTATGAAACACCCGAAACACCAAATAAAATTATTTAGCTACTACCGCTTATTATTTAATTTAGACGTTGATATTATTTTTTTAGTGCGATATTTATTTTTAACTTTCAGATCACCCAATTACAACACCCCCTCCATCCCCGCCCTAAAAATATTTTGGGTTTTTACTTTCCCCGAGGAAAGTCTTGCCTTAGTAAAAAAAAATCGAAAAATTTTTATTGCTTTTTTACGTTTCTTGACGTTTTATATCCAAAAAATACGATTTCCGTAAAAAAAATTCTGTCTGTGGGTCTGTCTGTCTGTCTGTCCGGAATATTTTTTGACCACGATAACTTAAGAACGCTTTGAGCTAACGACTTCAAATTTGGACCATAGGTTGATTATCCAAAGTTCTAGGCTAAGATTGTTTTTGGTAAAAATCGGATTGGGGTAAAATGGGGTAAAAACAATTTTTTCAAAAATATTTTTTTCTAATTTGTTTTTCGTTTTACGAAAAATGAAACTTAAAAAAAATAAATTAAAAATTGTTTTATTTTTTTTTTCGTTTTCGATTTTAATGAACTTATGCTTATAGGGAAAAGTATTATTTTTTTGGCAGCTGTATTTCAGTTTATTGTCAGTATTTATTATAATAAAAAAGCATACGAAAATCATGTCATCTATGAAAACACTTTTCATGAGTAGGCTGTGATCTAAATTTGACAGCACTAAAAATTCAAACTTTTTTGTAAGTTTGTTGATTTGTGGTTTAGTGTTTATAAATTGACCACGATGGCTCCTGCGGTTCCTGTAAAGCAACGCTTAAAAAAAAATCGAGAAAAATTAAAAGAAAATGAAGAAAAACATAAAGTTTATCTGGAAAAGGAAAGAGAACGGGACAAAAAAAGAGAAACCTTAAGCAATAGTGATTACTATGGCGAGATAAAAAAAGGTATTCAAGAAAAAAGTAACGAGAGAGTAAGAACACATCGTATACGTAAACGCGAGGCTGTAATCTTAAGATCGATTAAAAATGCTGAAGATATGCCATTACTTACAAATACATACAAACCTTTACAAAGGCAGTGAACAGAGCAAAAAAAATCTTCCAAATTGTCCAGAGATTAAAGTAGCAGTTGTTAAAAAAAATGGCTATTGATATACTAGGCGAGAGTGCAAATTTACAATTCCACAGAAAAAAGTAAGTTCAGTTTCGGTTGTTCCGGAGGAGTATAAAGATATAGTGAAGAATTTCTACTTGCGAGATGATGTTAATCGGATGTCAACTGGTAGAAAGGATGTCATCAATTAAAAATTTAATTACTGGTAGAAGAGAAAAATTTCAAAAAAGGTACATGGTACTCACTGTCAAAGAATGTTATGAATACATGGAAATACTGCACCCGGAAATTTCTATTTTAAAAAGTATATTTTACTCCCTAAAACCACCTTATGTGCTCCTTGTGTCGGACATGCCGCACAACGTGTGTGTATGTAAATATCACTATAACTTTATAAGTTTACTAGATAGTATTTTTAAAGTTTTTCCCGAGATTGCTCAGTCCTACAAGGATATAATAAAATTACATGCATGCGATAATACAAATGAAAATTGCATGACAAATAATTATAAGAATTGCCCGAATTTTTTAAAATCTTTCATAGAAAATCTCGATCACAGCCAATTTACAAAAATAATAAAATATAAAAGATGGGAAGAGATTGGAACTTGAAATTGAGGATGTTGCTTCTGATGCCTTAAAATCGTTAGAAAATCAAATAAACACATCGAAACACATTTAAAACGCACATCTATGTGAAAAAGTACAATCTAAGTACTTTGAAGATGCAAAAATTCTATTACATAATAATTATGAAAAAGCCGTTATTCAAATGGATTTCGCTGAAAACTATCATTGAGCAAGATAAAACTATTTAGCTACTACCGCTTATTATTTAATTTAGACGTTGATATTATTTTTTTAGTGCGATATTTATTTTTAACTTTCAGATCACCCAATTACAACACCCCCTCCATCCCCGCCCTAGAAATATTTTGGGTTTTTAATTTCCCCGAGGAAAGTCTTGCCTTAGTAAAAAAAAATCGAAAAATTTTTATTGCTTTTTTACGTTTCTTGACGTTTTATATCCAAAAAATACGATTTCCGTAAAAAAAAATTCTGTCTGTGGGTCTGTCTGTCCGGAATATTTTTGACCACGATAACTTAAGAACGCTTTGAGCTAACGACTTCAAATTTGGACCATAGGTTGATTATCCAAAGTTCTAGGCTGCGATTGTTTTTGGTAAAAATCGGATTGGGGTAAAATGGGGTAAAAACAATTTTTTCAAAAATATTTTTTTCTAATTTGTTTTTCGTTTTACGAAAAAAGAAACTTAAAAAAAAAATTAAAAATTGTTTTATTTTTTTTTCGTTTTCGATTTTAATGAACCTATGCTTATAGGGAAAAGTATTATTTTTTTGACAGCTGTATTTCAGTTTATTGTCAGTATTTATTATAATAAAAAAGCATACGAAAATCATTGAGCAAGATGAAATTCAAAGTGCACACTGGCGTCATTCTCAAGTAACTATATTTACTTCTTGTGTTTGGTTTAAAAAGTTTTATCGTATGCAATTATAAGTGATGATTTAGCACACAATAAGTGATGATTTAGCACACAATAAGTATGCTGTTTGGACATTTATTGAAGTCAAATTAAAAGAATTGAAATCTGATCATCCTGAACTTCAACATGTAGAGATTTTTACAGATAATTCTCTGCGCAATTTAAAAGCAGGTATATCATAGGAAATTTGTGCTATTTCGAAGAAAATTTCCATGTTAGAGCAACATGGAATTTCTTTGTGGCATCTCACGGTAAAGGTGCTGTTGATGGTGTGGGTGGAACACTAAAACGTTTAGCATGGACATCTACTAAATCTAGACAAATTATTATAAATTCTGCTAAAGATTTTTACGATATTGTTTCAAAACTAACGGCGAAAATTTAAGTTAAATTTGTTACACACGAGCAAGTAAATGTATCTTATAATAAAAGATGGAAAAATCGTAAAAAAATAATATGAATTAAAAAACATCATCATTTTAAATCATGCAATGAAGGTACAATAACATCAACTTCAGCCTCTAAGACTGTAAAAATGTATCAACAGGCAAAAAACGATGATTCGTTAGGAAATGAGTCCGAAGACGATGTTCCCCTTTCCATTTTGAAAGCTATGTTTCGGCGTGAGAAATTAAAAAAATTATAAAAAATATTATATATATATTGTTAAATTTGTTAATTTATTAGAAATATTTATAGGAAATTCTTGGTTTTTAAAGTAAAAAATATTGTTCGGTTTTATTTTTAGTATTCATTATGATTAATATTAAAAATAATATTTATGTAAGAAATAAACTCTATAAGAACGTAATGTTTTGTATTTTTATTACTAAATCAAGTATTCTGTTTGTTTTATGCCAAATCGTCTTTTCGAAATTGTTTTTGATACTACTTATTAATTCATAATATAAATTTGAATTTAGGATTTAAAAACGTATATATTTTTTAAGTGAAACAAATTATATGAAACACCAGAAACATTTTATAACTTAAAAAAATATATATATATTTATAATATTTTTTGCTAATGTTATGATAGAACAAAGCATAAATTTAACTATACGTTGTGATAAATAATTCATTATAAAAGCTTATAAATTCGTAGATTTTAACTATATTTCAACTCTATACATAAACACATTATTCAATAAACAATAAATTTTGTAAAAATCGACCCACTACTTTGTTATGTAGTAAAAATAAGTTACTAATACGTTAGTTAATATTCTTAAAACTGATAAAAAATTATTTGCAACTTATAGTGAAAATACAATTAGTAACTTATTTTAAAGTAAACTAAAAGATAAAGTTAAAAAAGAGTTTATTAGTGATACTGTTTATAAAATTAATTGTTTCCATTGCAATGCCTGCTACATAGGTCAAAGTACAATGTATTTAAAAAAACGTGTCAGTTGTCACAAATCGTCATGTAAAAACATTGTTGATGGTAAGACGGCCCTGACTTATCACCATTTGGAAACAGGCCACCATTTTAATTTTAATATAGAAGGTATAGAAATTTTAGAGAGGGTTAGTAATAATAAAAAAATGGTGCATATAAAAAAGAATCCGAACTCCATTAACTACAAAACTGACACCTGCAATTTAAGTAGTATTTACTTTAACTTAATTAAAAATATTAAATGATATATGTTCTATTTGTGCATTTAAATAATTTTACAAAAATATTTAATTAATATATCAAAATATAATTATTTTAAACACTGGAACAACACTTTATCGAAATTTATAGATACATACTTTTTAAAAAATTCAGTAATTAATTGTTCTACAGTGAGAATTCTTCTGTTGAAAAATGTCCAGTATTTTGTTTGTTGATGTAATGTTTTTGTTTAATTTGTTTGTTTTAATGCATATTTAATAATTTAGGTAAGTTTTTAATTTATTAATTTCTTTTATTTTTGTTTATATACATTTTTTTTTTCCAAAAAATCAGTTTATAATGTCCAAGTTATGTCCAAAAAGTTTTATAATTTTTATGTCTTTTTAGCCCTGAAGAAGCCTAAATATTAGGTGAAACGTTGGCATGATTATGCAATAAAGTTTTTATTTGCTTCATTTCCGAGTGTTTATCACAAATAACCCTAAATACAAAATATTGTTATAAATAATTGATTTTTATTCAATTTTATGTGAAAAAAGTAGCTGTGAGTTTAAAAAAAAAGTGACTAACTTTGCCCCATATTAACCTAGAACGGTCTTTTTTTTTCTAAATTCGTGTAAAAATGCCAGCTTTTCGAATATGAAAAAATCATTCTCCTAAAAGTAATTGCAACAACGTTATTCAAATAGTTTATGCTAAAAATAACAGTATTTTTGTAACGAGATTTTACAGTTCTAAAAATCGTTTTTATTTTAATTAATAATTTCTTTTGATAAAACAACTCTTCCCCTTTCATAAGATACCCGTAGAATCATTATATCTTCATTATTGTACGCATAATATTATTGCAAAAAAACATTTCTGGGATAAACAATTGCAATTTTGCAAATACTATTGAATGAATCGTTCTGAAATTTTAACCACATATTGAGTACTATAAAACAATAACACAATAACAAAGTCGTAGGTCGATTTTTGCAAAATTTATTGTTTATTGAATAATATGCAAATTTTGATCGTTTTTTTGCAGTTTTCTAAGCAACAAATCATCCCACCAACATTTAAAAAACGCCATTTTGAAGGTTTTTAATTTCCTACAAAAAGGTTACTTTGATTGTTGATACTCAACTTTTTTACTGGTATGCAAAAATCTGCAAAAATAGACATTTTCTGACCTTTGATTGTTAATATCTTAAAAACCACACCAAATCCACCGCAGAAAATACATAGGTTTTGCTTCTATACACCTGTATTACCTGAAAAATTTGACAGACCTCTGGTTGAGCCACTTTCCCCAACAGGGTATTTTTTGCTCATATCGCTGTACTGTAAGTGAAAAATTTAAAGGGATTGAATTCTTATTTTTTTTCTTTTGAGCAATTATGTGCTTAATTTTAAAATGATCAAAAGATTTTAACCCGTGCCGAAAATCCGCCAAAGTTGTCCCTAACACTAAAATTTACGAATTTCTACCATAAATATTGGTCAAACGATAAATTTATTTTTTTTTAATGTATCGGATCGGACTGAATTTATTTTTATTTACTACATTTTAATATTTATTCATAATATTAAAATGACTTAACTAAAACAAAACGAGCTAAGCGCTAAGCTAATAAATATTTGGCGCTTAGCTCGTTAAGTTGTAGTTAAATTATTTTAATATTATGAATAGTTATTAGAATTCATTAAATGAAAATAAATTCAGTCCGATCTCACATTTATGGTAGAGATTCGTAAATTTTAGTGTTAGTGGCAACTTTGGCGGGTTCTCGCACGGGTTACAATCTTTTGATCATTTTGAAATTTGCCACATAATTTTTATGCTCAAAATAAAAAAGATAGGTTTCAAAAAGCCCTTTAAAAATTTGACATACAGAAATTACAGACAATTTTCAACGATTTTTTTCAATATTTATTGCACTAATAGATTGTTACAGGGGTGCTACAATGGAGATTTCTCCCGTTAGATTAGACGGGGACAAAAGTTCTACCCAAAAAGGATAGAAGACATACATACACTCCCACTTCCACCCAACCAAACAAATTCTGTATTTGTTCTTTGTTGAACAAATACAATATTTACTTGGCCTGGCGAAAAGTGTAGCTATATTATTTTTATTACAGAAATTACTGGCGCCATCTAAATTTTAGTAGAATTATCTTATTCTACAGATTCACATTAGCTATGTTCGTTTGTGCCGCTCTGTGCTACACTTTCCGGCCAACCAAATAAATACTTTATTTGTTGTATAAAAAACAAATACAGTATTTATTTGGTTGGCTGGAAAGTGTAGCACAAATGAGATAGAGATAGGGTAGACGTCTTTTGTTTCATAACTCTAGTTGTAGAGAGCTCCATTAGACTAATATATCAGTTAAACAAGCTATTAAAACTCGTAAAAAAAATAAAGATGTAAGCAAATTCTTCCGTTTCGGGTGTTTCATTTTTTTGCCTTGTGTTTATGTATAGAGTTGAAATATAGTTAAAATCTACGAATTTATAAGCTCTTATAATGAATTATTTATCACAACGTATAGTTAAATTTATGCTTTGTTCTATCATAACATTAGCAAAAAATATTATAAATATATATATATTTTGTAAGTTATAAAATGTTTCTGGTGTTTTATATAATTGTTTCACTTAAAAACGTATATATTTTTTAAGTGAAACAAATTATATGAAACACCAGAAACATTTTATAGCTTAAAAAATACATATATTTATAATATTTTTTGCTAATGTTATGATAGAACAAAGCATAAATTTAACTATACGTAGTGATAAATAATTCAAACACAAGGCAAAAAAATGAAACACCCGAAACGGAAGAATTTGCTTAGATCTTTATTTTTTTTATTTTTTTTTCGAGTTTTAATAGCTTGTTTAATTGATATATTAGTCTAATTGTAGCACACCTGTACACACGTTTTAATGTGTACGAGTGAAACACCCGAAATGGTGGAATGGCCCTAAGGGTTCTAACTGAGCCCCTAAAATTCTTAAATTACCCATAAATCGTAAAAAATTGTTAAAAATTTTCTGTAATTTCTGTATGTCAAATTTTTAAAGGGCTTTTTGAAACCTTTCTTTTTTATTTTGAGCATAAAAATTATGTGGCAAATTTTAAAATGATCAAAAGATTGTAACCTGTGCAAGAACCCGCCAAAGTTGCCACTAATCATCATTTTAAAATTTAGCACATAATTGCTCAAAAGAAAAAAAATAAGAATTCAATCCCTTTAAATTTTTCACTTACAGTACAGCGATATGAGCAAAAAAATACCCTGTTGGGAACAGTGGCTCAACCAGAGGTCTGTCAAATTTTTCAGGTAATACAGGTGTATAGAAGCAAAAACCTATGTATTTTCTGCGGTGGATTTGGTGTGGTTTTTAAGATATTAACAATCAAAGGTCAGAAAATGTCTATTTTTGCAGATTTTTGCATACCAGTAAAAAAGTTGAGTTTATCAATCAAAGTAACCTTTTTGTAGGAAATTAAAAAACCTTCAAAATGGCGTTTTTTAAATGTTGATAGGATGATTTGTTGCTTAGAAAACTGCAAAAAAAACGATCAAAATTTGCATATTATTCAATAAACAATAAATTTTGCAAAAATCGACCTTCCACTTTGTTATTATTGTCTTATAGTACTCAATATGTGGTTAAAATTTCAGAACGATTCATTCAATAGTTTTTGCACAATTGCAATTGTTTATCCCAGAGATGTTTTTTTGCAATAATATTATGCGTACAATAATGAAGATATAATAATTATCAAAAGAAATTATTAATTAAAAAAAAAATCGATTTTTAGAATTGTAAAATCTCGTTACAAAAATACTCTTATTTTTAGCATAAACTATTTGAATAACGTTGTTGCAATTACTTTTAGGAGAATGATTTTTTCATATTCGAAAATCTGGCATTTTTACACGAATTTAGAAAAAAAAAGACCGTTCTAGGTTAATATGGGGCAAAGTTAGTCACTTTTTTTTTAATCTCACAGCTACTTTTTTCACATAAAATTGAATAAAAATCAATTATTTATAACAATATTTTGTATCTTAAAGTAAAAATTACCCATTCCTATAACAATAATACAAAATATCAATCTTTTTTGGTAAATATAGGAACGGGTAATTTATACTTTAATGTACAAAATATTGTTATAAATAATTGATCTTTATTCAATTTTATGTAAACAAAGTAGCTGTTAATTAAAAAAAAAGTGACTAACTTTGCCCCATTAATATACGAAAAGCTGGTATTTTTCGTTCTTGCTTAATACCAAAAACAATCTTTTTTTTTTCTAAATTTGTGTAAAAATACCAGCTTTTCGAATATAAAAAAATCCTTCTCCTGAAAGTAATTGCAACAAAGTTATTCAAATTGTTTATAAGGTAAAAATTAGTTTTTTTTTGTAACGGGATTTTGCAATGCTAAAAACGATTTTTTTTTAATTAATATTTTTTTTGATAAAACAACTCTTCCCCTTTCATAAGATACCCGTAGAATCATTATCATTATATCTTCATTATTGTACGCAAATTATTGCAAAAAAAAAACATATCTGGGACAAACAATTGCAATTTTGCAAAAACTATTAAATGAATCGTTCTGAAATTTTAACCACATATTGAGTACTATAAGACGCAACTTTTTACACAATAACAAAGTAGTAGGTCGATTTTTACAAAATTTATTGTTTATTGAATAACACTGGTCGACAAATCTGAAGATTTCTCTAACTGAGATTCCAGACATAGGTTTATACTAATTTTGGGTCGCTGAATCCAAATCCGAAGGCCGTTTGTCTCCATCACCCTCAGATTTTGTTATATTATAAAAAAAGTTAAAATTAGGAAAATCGATTTTGTGTAATTACAAGAAAATGCTTCGACTTATCACATTAAAATTAAGTACGGTTAATAGTGGTAATATAAGTTATTTATTCCCCTACTTACCCAAAAATATAATTGTGTTTTTGTCAGAGGCGTGCGTTCTAAAGTGTTTCTGTAATATATTTCTCCAACAAAATTTATGTTTAAGAATTTTACAATTTCGATAAAAAATTATTATTTATTGATTAATTTTACGTAAAAACCATATTGGACCTTTTGATCAAAGGTCAAT
Organism: Brachypterus glaber; assembly: GCA_958510825.1. NCBI lineage: Eukaryota > Metazoa > Arthropoda > Insecta > Coleoptera > Kateretidae > Brachypterus > Brachypterus glaber. The sequence continues at coordinate 12,588,835 of OY294053.1, read as the reverse complement.
AGTTTTCGAGAAAAATAGGTTTAAACATATCTCTGCAAGTTCCACTAAGAAAAAAACTGCTGCCAACAAGATAATACTTTCTCCTATAGGTCTAAGTTTATTAAAATAAAAATAAAAATAAATAAATAAATTAAAAAAAAAAAATAATTTTTTTTTCCGAAAAAGTCTCTTTTTTTTTGTTTTAACGAAAAATAAATTGAAAAAAAAAAATAAAAAAAGTTTTAACCCCATTTTACCCCCTTACCTCACCCCGATTTTTATCAAAAAAAAAATATCCTAGCCACACAAAAAAAGGTCAATAGTTTTTTTTCCTATGTATTTTGAGGCGCTGAATCCGAATTTGAAGTCAAAATAGCACCTTTTCCAATTAGTTTTCCAGGTGATTTTGACCTCAAAATACATAGGAAAAAAAACTATTGACCTTTTTTTGTGGCTAGGATATTTTTTTTTTGATAAAAATCGGGGTGGGGTAAGGGGGGTAAAATGGGGTTAAAACTTTTTTTTATTTTTTTTTTTTCAATTTATTTTTCGTTAAAACGAAAAAAAGAGACTTTCGGAAAAAAAAAATTATTTTTTTTTTTTAATTTATTTATTTATTTTAATTTTTATTTTAATAAACCTAGACCTATAGGAGAAAGTATAATCTTGTTGGCAGCAGTTTTTTTCTTAGTGGAACTTGCAGAGATATGTTTAAAACTATTTTTCTCAAAAACTATTGACCTTTGATCAAAAGGTCCAATATGTTTTTTACGTAAAATTAATCAATAAATAATATTTTCTTATCGAAATTGTAAAATTCTTAAACATAAATTTTGTTGGAAAAATATATTACAGAAACACTTTAGAACGCACGCCTCTGACATACACACAATTGTATTTTTGGGTAAGTTGGGGAATAAATAACCTATATTACCACTATAAACCGTACTTAATTTTAATGTGATAAGTCAAAGCATTTTCTTGTAATTACACAAAATCGATTTTCCTAATTTTAACTTTTTTTATGATATAAAAAAAACTGAGGGTGATGGAGACAAACGGCCTTCGGATTTGGATTCAGCGACCCAAAATTAGTATAAACCTATGTCTGGAATCTCAGTTAGAGAAATCTTCAGATTTGTCGACCAGTGTAATGTGCACATTTTAATCGTTTTTTGCAGTTTTCTAAGCAACAAATCATTCATTCTATCGACATTTAAAACGCCATTTTGAAGGTTTTCTAATTTCCTACAAGAAGGTTACTTTGATTGTTGATAAAATAGACATTTGTTGACCTTTAATTGTTAATATCTTAAAAACCACACCAAATCCACCGCAGAAAATACATAGGTTTTGCTTCTATACACCTGTATTACCTGAAAAACTTGACAGACCTCTGGTTGAGTCAGCGTCATGGCAAAAGTTTCATATTCCTGGGCTATTATACAAAAATTACACACAATTTTACGTTTTATGGTAATTTTACGAATTTTAAGGGTACCCGTTAAGACCCTTAGAGAAGTTTGATCACTCTTATATTTTCAAAATTTTCTACCTGAGGGTAAATACATCTGTCGTTACAGCCGTAGAAAAAATTACACTTCCTTCTAAATATTTTATTACATTATTACTTTTTAAGAAACAATCTTTAATAATAATGTAATAAAATATTTAAAAGAAAGTGTCATTTTTTCTGCGGCTGTAACGACAATTGCCATGGATTTACCTCTAAATAGTCTTTCTACCTTCTACAACCAAACCAACCAGAAAGAACAAAACAAAAAAAAACTTCTCTCCCAGGTCGCTCTAAAGTAAAAAGTATGAGTATTTTTATGAAATTTTATGACTTTATGACAGTAATTTTATGAGGATTTTAGGACAAATTAGGTCATTTTATGACATTTTATGACAAGTGGGAGGCCTGATACCCTGTACTATCAAGATCCATTGTTTGTTTCTGATGCCCTTTCTTTAAAACCTTATCATATCCGGGGATCATTGTGTGCATGGTGAGACATAAAAAAAGATAAAAAAAATTAAATTTTTTTTTTATAAATGTTTTTTTATGTTCAAGTACACACTACGCAATAACAACGTTGACATGAAAGCCCCGTTAGTAAAATATACGTTAACCTCTTCAGGGACATAGGCACATGTGTACAGTAAAAAATAAATTCCGCAAAATATGATTCAATGAATTTATTAACGCTCAGTGGTTATAGCTGTTGCCATTTGTTTTGTTTCGAATCACAAGTTACATCCAAACCAAGACATCTTTAGTTGTTTTTACAATAAAAAGCATTTTTAACTTTTGCTACTAAATTAATTTAAACAAAAAATTCGTCCCTGGGTTAAAGTGTCTATTTACTTTAAAAATTTTAAAATTCTAATTTTTGCGAGCCCCCGGTCAATTAATACCTCTATCCGATCTCTGAAGGTAAGTTAAAAAAAGAAACAAAGTTGAAATATAAAAAAAACTCCCGATATCCGCCTTCGTCTTTTACCGCGAAAATCATTAATCCGTTCATTACCGGGCAGATATTACCGAGTAAATAATTACCGCGCAGTTATTTTTACCTCGCAAAGTTACCGCGTCTGTATTATTACCGCAAAAGATCCTGGGTTATAATCGAACGATGAAAAATAAAAAAAAATCTCTAACAAAAAAAAACCATTTTAATATTAGGGAGTTATAAAAACAAACTCGAAACTATTCTAAAAGCCGTGAATATATGCATATTACATATGATGCACGCATTCCATAATATATTATTCACAGTAAATGGTATAGTGCATTTCCCCCAAATACTTAAAAAAATAATTGTTTTTTTTTAAAAAAGGTATTTTTTTGAAAAACGAAAAATAAAAAAATTTATAAAAAAAAATTAAAAAACTTCAAAATTTTAGTTAACATTTAATTTTTGCAAAAAACGAAAAAAATTTGAAAAATTATTTTTTCAGAAAAAAAAAATTCAAACAAAAACAAAAAAAAATCAAAATTTTTAAATTTTTTTATTTTCTTTTTTCGAAAAACAAATTTTTTTTTTTTGAAAATGATAGTTTTTTAATTTTTTTTTAAAGTTTAACCCACCATAACTTTTTTGTTTTTGGAGGGATTACTTTCAAAATTGGTAGAATTGATCTTTATAATAAAAGTAATTTTTCCTGAAAAAGTTACGTTAATCGGAAATTTCTTTCAGTTTTTTTCGATTTTTTTAAAAATTTAACCCCCTATAACTTTTTTGTTTTTGGGGGGATTTCTTAGACGGATATTCCCCTCGTAGAACTTGCTTTACCTGAAAATTTCAAGTCGATCGGATTATTCGTTCTTAAGTTAACGTGTTAACAAAAATCGTGACATCAGACGGACGAACATTTCGTTAAAAAAAAGTTTCTATTTATTCATGAAACGAATTTGTATCCAAGATTTTTTTGTCTAGGACGTATTTCCAATTTTTTTGAAAATTCGAAACCACCGTATATTATTCTACCGCAGGCGCTGTGAATAATATAATAAGCGATTTTTTAATAGTTTCAAAATTACGTACAAAAATGTAAAAAAAACGTTCTATATATACCCGGTTGACGATCGTGCGCGGTAATGATTTGCGTAGTAAACAAACAGCATCAAAATTACATACAATTAAAAAAGTATAAACAAAAAATTGATTAAAAAAAACAAACGATTTTCATTTAAATATAAGATGCACCTGAATCATACCTATCAAAAAAAAAAAACTTTGACAGCCTTTTCGATTTAAAACCACAAAAGCACGCACGGTTCCCCTTTTGTAATGCACCATCGAAAAGAGCGTAAAAAATGCTTGTCAGTAATATTAAACAAAAAAAAGTAAATCGGTCCATCCCTTACATTGAGGTGGGCAATTTTAATATTTTAAACTATTTTTAATGTTGATGATAAATTTATTGAGAAAATACAAAGTATTTTGCATTTATGCTTAGAACCAGGGCCGTCGAGAGGAAATTCGGGCTCAGGGGAAACTAGGCTCTCTGTAAGATAAATAATAATAGTTTGTCATTATATTCGGGCCCTGCCGAGTCCATCCTCCCCCCCCCCCCACAGCCCTGCTTAAAACTTCCTTTCACCCTTAACCACCCCAATCAGTAGTTAGTTGAGGTTAGTTGAAGGTGACAGGATACAGTAGGGTTAATTTCTGGATTAACTTCTTTCATGTATTTTTTTTTTTTAATTTGTAAACCTATTTCTAAATCACCCAGTATACATATTTAATAATTATGTTACAGGCTGGGATTTAAACTGGTCCAGACATAAAAGTTTTTTTCACCAGCCCAAAATCACAAACTTGACTAAAGAAGGTTATCAGCTCCAGAAACGTCGCATTTTCTGCCAAACCTCTGAATTACATCCATCATTATAATTATATTAATTAATTATAATAAATAATTATTTACTTAATAAATCTGCTAATTCTCTTAGAATTTGGTAGTTGTCCCGCATATATGCTTTGGTTTCCCATAACATAGCACATAGTTTTTCATCTGACTTTTCATTAAGTGCTATATCTTCAGATAACAATGGTGAAAATCTAAAATATGGGACTCCAATACTTGAACACCATGCTCTAGCTCTATCTACTACCCTGCCATCACTCTGAGTGGCTTGATCTACCAGCAAATGACCTAAAGCACTAACTCCAAAGACAAGTTTAGCTCCATCAAGAATACTGTCAGGTCTAAATACATCTATTTCTTTAATTGTCTTAACAGGAGGTTGTCCAGTTCCTAAACTTACGACTACAGAAAGTGTTGTTGCTTCATTTTGTCTTCCTACTGCTTTTAAAGCCAGACAATATTCATGAACCTCTGTTAAAGCATCTAAAGTAGGGTTATTAGCAATTAATCCACCATCTAGATACCTTCCATAAGATCTGAAATATGTAGGGGCAGCCCCTGTAGCCCTGGCTACCTGCCACATATACTGTTCTTGTGGTGGCAACGGAAGTTCAAAGGCTGAGTTGTGTTGAACGTTTAAAATCTCGCTTGGACTTTCATAATTTCGAAATATATGTAAGTCTACTGGTTTACGATCTGCTAGTACACCAGTTATTATAACTTTTGGGTGTTTAATATCCGCCATTACAGTTTCAGTGCCAAAAGTATCTTTTAAAACTTTTTCTAAAGGTTCACTTGGATAGGGTCGTGAACCAATAAAAGTAACTTCTTTAAGTCGAAAATATAGACAAAGACATTCTCGCATAGATTTTCCAGAAGCTATGCCTAAAGCTAATATTCCTCCTGTACTAGTCCCTGCAATCCAGTCAAAATATTTTCCAATAGAATTTTTTAATAATTTTTCAAGTTCCAACAACATTTCAACTAACACCAACCCTTTAATGCCTCCTCCATCCAAACATAATAATCGTCCATGTGTTGGAAATTGCCCATTTTTATATTTTTCAGAAGCAACTTCCATTCCAGCTACTGCCAACATCTGATTTAAAACATCTCGGTTTGTAGGCCCCAAAATAGTTGGTGGTGGTATACCATCATAAGTACCTTCATATTTACAACCATCTGTACAATTTGTAACTCCCATTTGACAACGTTTGGCACCAACAGCATGTAAATAATATAAAAGTTTTGATTCTTGCTCTTTTGTGATTATATGTCTTGGAGTTTCACCAGTGTTATTTGTAAGATTCAAGTCAGCTCCAAAAACTATTAAACATTGTATAATGGATAAATTTCCTTCTTTGATTGCTAAATGTAATGGCCTATCACCATTTGCATCAGGTATATTTGCATCTGCTTCACGACTTAATAAAGTTACAGCACATTCAAGTCGATTTCGTAATACCATTATATGTAATGCTGTTTTTTTATCAAAATTAACAGAATTTATATGACAATTCATGTCCAATAAAGCCTCAATTACTAATCGAGACTGTGCCCAATGTAATGGTGTACCTCCATATTTCATATCTTTATTATACAGTACATGAGGAGGGTGGTCTTGGAAAAAGGTTCCTACATATCCAGGTTCCATATCATTTTCAGCATTAATAGCTGTTTTATTAACATCTGCTCCTGCTACCAATAATGCTTTAACACAATCTGGTTTATCAGACAAACATGCCATATGTAAAGGTGTGTAACCATTTTTATTTCTAGCACTTAAACATAGAGTAGAACTTTGACTTAATAATGAAATTATATCTTTATTTGTACTAGCAGCATAGTGATAAACTGAGTTTCCTTCATGATCTATATGTTCTAATGAGCAGTTAGCAGCAACCATAATTTGAACAGTTTTTAAATTATCAGTTATTATAGCCACTTGTAATGGCGACATACCTGTTTCATCATCAGTGCTGTTTAAATATGTTGTAATCTTAGAATTGGATAATGCATCATATAAAGCAAAGTGAGCAGCTAAATGAGCTAAGGTCCAAGCTGGATGTTCTAATAAAACATCACATATTTTCTGTATACCATAAACATTGCACATTTCTTTTGATATTTCTACTAAAGTTGGCAATTTATCTTTAAAAATGACAAATTTTGCCTCTGCATCATCCTGATCTTGTGTACGATATATACTGAAAGTTCCAGTGGATGTCTCATCTATAGGTCTATGGAGAACAATATCATAATGTAGATTTGTCTTGTCTCCTATATCGCTTTTATCTTTTGGTAAATATAATATTAGACTATCTTCTCGTAAATGTATAACACTTTGAGTGTAAACGTTTGGTTTCATAACACATACTTTTGTGGGTGGTGGTTGCGAAGTAAACATATTTCTTAAAACTGAAAACATTGCTTTTATATAAATTTTTTTGAAAAAGTGTTAATTGTGATTTTCTTGATCTTGGAAAACTTGAACGTATAAATATATAAATATGCCAGCATTCTGTCAAATTTATTTATCTTCTTCTTCTTCTTCTTCTAGTACTCGATGATAATACAGTAGGTGCGTTTTACTGCTCTAAAGGCCTATCCAGAAGCTTGCATAAAACATAAGAATGCGGTGTCGTGATTGGTTTACAAGATACATGGGGGCCGGTGAACTTACCGGACACACGAATTCTTATTTTTTTAAAACCAATAAAAAGTACTTACCTTAAATAGTATTTTTGCAAAAAAAAAATTTGCGGATTACTCACAAATTAGCGAGAAATTAATTTTTAAAAAGTGCATTTTCAAGACATAGGGATTTTAATCGCATTTAAATTTAAGTTGGTATAATTTTCAGTTAACTAATAAACAGCGTTGTCAGTTTGTACATTTATTTTATTTAAAATAATAGTACAAATTTTAACAAAAAATGTAACGTTAACGTAAAGCAACTTCCTCCATTAAAAAAAAAACACAAAACCAACGTAAACCAACGTTAACGTAAACCAACTTCTCCCATTAAAAAACAAATACCAAAAGAGCAAACTACCAAACCAAACCATTGTTAACGTAAACCAACGGCTCCCATTAAAAAAAAACACCAAACCAGCAAACTACCAAACCAAACCATTATTAACGTAAACCAACTTCTCCCATTAAAAAAAAAAAATACCAAATAACGAAAAAACCAACGTAAACCAACGTCCATTAAATTGTTATAAAAATTCTAACAAAACAAAAAACTGAATTTTCCGCAGCTTTTATATTCAAAACAGTAAGTTTTAGTAATAAAACCAAAAATCAGTGCAAAAATATTGTTAATTTTTTAAAGAAGAAATCATTCCGAATAATACAAGAAAACACTTTAAATCAAAATTAAAATCTGACAACGCCGCATCTCTGTACACACGTGAAATATGTCAGCAATATTATGGCGGTTCATAAAATTTACCATTTTTCTCCATGTAAGTTATTTTTTAGTAATAAAACAACGTTTTCCGCATCTAATTTTATTTATAATTGTTAATTTTAGTACCACACTGAAAAATTAGTGCAAAACTAGTCCTATTTTTTGTGTCCGGTAAGTTCACCGAAATGTATTGTGTTCTTATGCGAGGCTGTGAATAGGCACTTAGAGCCTCTTGTTTCTTATACCAGACTACCACAATCAGGTCTTGCTATTTTCCCTAAATTTTTCGAATAAATGGCCAAATTCCCTGACTTCCAGGTTTCAAATTCCCTGACTTCCAGGTTTCAATTTCCCTGACTTCCCTGACTGGTGGGAACCCTGAAGAATTATTAAATATATAGAACAACCAGGAGCGCCTATGAGCAGCTCTATATGCAACGTTTTGAAAAAATTTTTGACCGTTTTTCAATATGTTATTTTAAATAAAAAACATTTTTTTACAAAAAAAAAACACCAAACAGACGCCAAACCAATGCTGACGTAAACCAAGGCCTCTCATTAAAAAAAAAAGTCAAAACCAAGAAAAAACCAAAACAAACTCCTGCACAGAGCTGTCTTTAGGCGCTTGTTTTTCTATGGCGTGTTGTCATTTCTCATAGTTGGCGCATGCGTTTTAAACAATTCTGTTCAACAATTCTTACTCTAAAAAGCAAATTTTATTATCATAACTATAACATACTAGTATGGCTTCTTCTTCTTCTTCCTCCTATTTTTTGGCATTAGCTCATAAGGCCATATCCGCCAGTGATACTAAAATTAATTTTCACTTCATGGGACACGCGAAGGTGTTAGGTAGTTAAACATTTAAGGTGACTAAAAATGGCGTAGGTTTTTCGCGCCAGATGTATCCAGTAATTTATTTAAAAATGTGTTTGTAAAGAAAATATTATCAAATCTACAATCGGTATAACTAGTCATATTGATTTTACAATGGAATTTTAGTATATGTGATGTAATTTAGTGGTTGGATCTGGATTAGGGTTATCCACATGTTTTTGAGGTTATGATAGAAGAAATTTTATTTATTTGAAACAAGGATAACAGAGAAAAAGAAGTAAACAGTTAAGAAGTCTTACAAAAGACCAGGCCAAAAGAAAGTGATGTATTTGTGATGTAATTTAGTGGTTGAATCTGAATTAGGGTTATCCACATGGTTTTGAGGTTATGATAGAAGAAATTTATTTATTTCTACGCACATTTAAACAGAATTGGGAGGTCCCACAAGAAGTCTTACAGAAGACCTGGCCGAAAGAAAGCGATGGTATGGTAGCAACCAGACAAACCATTTGCAGAAATTAACACAAATAAGTAGCGAGATGGCTAATTGATATAAAGCAAAGGCCAAAAAATAAAGAGAAGAAGAAGAAGAATTTTCACTAAAAAGAACTTAGATATATTTTATATTTTATTTTTTTTATTGTATTAAGCTTTAGGTACTATTGCGTTTTACGGGTCGGTCAAGTTAGCCCCCCCCAGTTAAAACTTAGGGTCGAAAAATACATAGGTAGTTTGCACACAACTTGCACAACCAGAAAAAAAGCTTGCGCACTAACCATTGGTTAATTATATGAAAAAAACCGTGGGGGGGGCTAACTTGACCTTAGCCCCCCCCAGTAAAAAAGTTAAAATTTTTCACTACAATCTAATAGTAAATAGCTTGCACAAGCTTGCACAACCAAAATAAAAGCTTGCGTATCCTTAACAAGAGCGGTGAGGGGTAAATAATGTTTACCGTCAGCCCCCCCCCAGAACTAAAATTGAACGAAAAATGTTGTAGTATGTTAAAAAAAAGCTTGCACAACCTTGCACAACCAAAATAAAAGCTTGCGCACCCTTAACAAGAGCGGTGAGGGGTAAATAATGTTTACCGTCAGCCCCCCCCAGAACTAAAATTAAACGAAAAATGTTGTAGTATGTTAAAAAAAAGCTTGCACAACCAAAATAAAAGCTTGCGCACCCTTAACAAGAGCGGTGAGGGGTAAATAATGTTTACCGTCAGCCCCCCCCAGAACTAAAATTGAACGAAAAATGTTGTAGTATGTAAAAAAAAAGCTTGCACAACCAAAATAAAAGCTTGCGCACCCTTAACAAGAGCGGTGAGGGGTAAATAATGTTTACCGTCAGCCCCCCCCCAGAACTAAAATTGAACGAAAAATGTTGTAGTATGTTAAAAAAAGCTTGCACAACCTTGCACAACCAAAATAAAAGCTTGCGCACCCTTAACAAGAGCGGTGAGGGGTAAATAATGTTTACCGTCAGCCCCCCCCCAGAACTAAAATTGAACGAAAAATGTTGTAGTATGTAAAAAAAAAGCTTGCACAACCTTGCACAACCAAAATAAAAGCTTGCGCACCCTTAACAAGAGCGGTGAGGGGTAAATAATGTTTACCGTCAGCCCCCCCCCAGAACTAAAATTGAACGAAAAATGTTGTAGTATGTTAAAAAAAAGCTTGCACAACCTTGCACAACCAAAATAAAAGCTTGCGCACCCTTAACAAGAGCGGTGAGGGGTAAATAATGTTTACCGTCAGCCCCCCCCAGAACTAAAATTGAACGAAAAATGTTGTAGTATGTTAAAAAAAAGCTTGCACAACCTTGCACAACCAAAATAAAAGCTTGCGCACCCTTAACAAGAGCGGTGAGGGGTAAATAATGTTTACCGTCAGCCCCCCCCCCAGAACTAAAATTGAACGAAAAATGTTGTAGTATGTAAAAAAAAGCTTGCACAACCTTGCACAACCAAAATAAAAGCTTGCGCACCCTTAACAAGAGCGGTGAGGGGTAAATAATGTTTACCGTCAGCCCCCCCCAGAACTAAAATTGAACGAAAAATGTTGTAGTATGTTAAAAAAAAGCTTGCACAACCTTGCACAACCAAAATAAAAGCTTGCGCACCCTTAACAAGAGCGGTGAGGGGTAAATAATGTTTACCGTCAGCCCCCCCAGAACTAAAATTGACAAAAAAATGTTGTAGTATATTAAAAAAAAAGCTTGCACGACTTTGCACAACCAAAATAAAACCTTGCGCACCCTTAACAAGAGGGGTGGTAAATAATGTTTACCGTCAGCCCCCTCAGAACTAAAATTGACCAAAAAATGTTGTAGTATAAAATAAAAGCAAATGCACTTTTTAAGTAGCCTACAATACTTTTTTTACGTAAATCAATAATTTGTTGGCGGCAGTGGGTAGGTACTTAATTTATTTTTTTTAGAGACTTAAAAGTTTTTTTATTAAAAAGTTCTTTCTAATAAAATTTTCATTTTATTGATTTTGTTGTTGAAGATAAAAAATATACTGCCAGTAAAAGAGCTTTCCCATTTTTCACCTCCGCGCGTAAAATGGATTTTTTATTATCAGATTCAATTTTAGCAACCTTGAAAACCCCAATATACCAATTTTACGATAACTACCCCCCGCCGCTCAGGGGGTGTATTTAGAAAAAAAATATTTTAAGATTCTGCTTTAGCGACCTCGAAAACCCGAATATATCAATTTTCAAGAAAACTACCCCCGCCCCTCAGGGGGTGCAGTTAGAATTTTTTCATTATCAGATTCACTTTCAGAAACCTCAAAAACCCCAATATAACATTTTTTACAAAAACTACCCTCCCATATAGGGGAGACAAGGCAAAAAAAATCATAAAAAATGTATTTTTAAATTTAATGTTTTATTTTTTTTACAGTATACAGGGTGTAACAAAAAAGGTGGGCTGGTTACACATAGCCATATTTTACTCACCAAAACAATAAAAAAAGTTCATATAAACATTTTGTCTAAAATGCGTCCTAAGGGAGATACGCCCCTTTGAAAGTGGCTAAAAAATTCGGTTTTTATTTATTAACTCAGGAACCCTTTCAGTTACAGAAACGGGGTTTTGCATATAAACTAAACTTAATAAGGCCCATCTTCGTATATTATTTTCGGGTACTTATTTTAACCAGGGACGTGCGAAACGGGTGGCCTTATTTTGCCCCTAACTTTTTTCTGTGTAATTTTTTTGTCATTTTATTTTCAGAAGATGATTTCTCAGGTCAATATACATAAAAAGGTGCTCTTGTTATAATACTGTAGGATTAACCGTTTTCGAGAAAAATTTCAATTTTAATTGTGGGGGGGCTAAACACTATTTACCCCTCACCGCTCTTGTTAAGGGTGCGCATGGTTTTATTTTGGTTGTGCAAGAGACTTACTATTAGATAGTAATGAATTTTTTTAACTTTTTTATTAAATAATAGTTCTGCGCGGGGCTGAAGGTAAACATTATTTACACCTTATTGCTCTTGTTAAGGGTGCGCAAGCTTTTATTTTGGTTGTGCAAGGTTGTGCAAGGTTGTGCAAGCTTTTTTTTAATATACCACAACATTTTTCGGTCAATTTTCGTTCTGGGGGGGGGCTGTCGGTAAACATTATTTACCCGTTACCGCTCATGTTAAGGGTGCGCAAGCTTTTATTTTGGTTGTGCAAGGTTGTGCAAGCTTTTTTTTTAATATACCACAACATTTTTCGTTCAATTTTAGTTCTGGGGGGGGGCTGACGGTAAACATTATTTACCCCTCACCGCTCTTGTTAAGGGTGCGCAAGTTTTTATTTTGGTTGTGCAAGGTTGTGCAAGCTTTTTTTTAATATACTACAACAGTTTTCGGTCAATTTTCGTTCTGGGGGGGGCTGATGGTAAACATTATTTACCCGTTACCGCTCTTGTTAAGGGTGCGCAAGCTTTTATTTTGGTTGTGCAAGGTTGTGCAAGCTTTTTTTTAACATACTACAACATTTTTCGGTAAATTTTAGTTCTGGGGGGGGGGCTGACGGTAAACATTATTTACCCCTCACCGCTCTTGTTAAGGGTGCGCAAGCTTTTATTTTGGTTGTGCAAGGTTGTGCAAGCTTTTTTTAACATACTACAACATTTTTCGTTCAATTTTAGTTCTGGGGGGGGGCTGACGGTAAACATTATTTACCCCTCACCGCTCTTGTTAAGGGTGCGCAAGCTTTTATTTTGGTTGTGCAAGGTTGTGCAAGCTTTTTTTTAACATACTACAACATTTTTCGTTCAATTTTAGTTCTGGGGGGGCTTGACGGTAAACATTATTTACCCCTCACCGCTCTTGTTAAGGGTGCGCAAGCTTTTATTTTGGTTGTGCAAGCTTGTGCAAGCTATTTACTATTAGATTGTAGTGAAAAATTTTAACTTTTTTACTGGGGGGGGCTAAGGTCAAGTTAGCCCCCCCCCACGGTTTTTTTCATATAATTAATCAATGGTTAGTGCGCAAGCTTTTTTTTTGGTTGTGCAAGGTTGTGCAAGTTGTGTGCAAACTACCTATGTATTTTTCGACCCTAAGTTTTAACTGGGGGGGGCTAACTTGACCGCCCCGCGTTTTACTGCGAGCTAGACGAAGTCGTACAAAAGAAGCATTGCGAGTTTAAGCGAGGGGTGAAGTCTAAGGATTAGATGATTTGGTTGATAGAGCGACTGAAGTTGAAAATGATTTTAACTACAGAAGTTGTAGGATTACTAAGTATAAGAGAGTGGTTTAAAGGACTGCCAATAATTTGGGAAAGTTTTGTGTACAAAATATTAATATTTTGTGCGTTTAAAGGACATACTAGTAGAATATGATGAATATCTTGCCTTGGGTCTCCACATGTGCATGAGGAACTTGGAGCTCTATTAGTTCGATGTAGGTAGGATACTAGTATGGCTTGAAGAGTGTTGTTTAAATTACGTCATAGTTAGTTGGTAAAGTAGGACACTATTATACCAAAATCTTTTTCTAGGTTAAAAAGTTGATTGGGTTGTTTATTTTGCGATATTTGAAATGGAGAACCAAAAATGAAGTCTACAAGGAAAAAATTAGGCTTGTCCTAACTTTGCAAGAACATTTTTGCATAAAGTTTATAAATTACTTACTTTTATTTAACTCATTTATTATAGGTACTAACATTATCCACGAATGATATGTGACCATTATTTAAAATTATTTCAGTTTAATCCGTTCTTGCACAAAAAAGTACATGGCAAAACAATCTTACAAATATTTTTAACGTCTGGCTTACCCAAAAAAAAATTATACCTAACCTATTTTTTCCTCTCCTTGTTCGAAAAAATATGATTTGGAATAGACAGAAACATAATAGAAAAGGATAGAAATACTATCAGCAAACCACCTATAGGGACGTGGTTACTACGAATAGTTAGTGCGACGTCATTGTTTGTTGTAGTTAAGTAATAAAATGTGTGTAGTATGCTATTCTTCATACTAGTATGTTAAAGTTGCGATAATAAAATTTGGTTTTTAAAGTGAGATTTCATGTTGGAAGAAACAAGCGGCTAAATACAGCTCTCTGTGCAGGAGTTTGTTTTGGTTTGTTCTTGGTTTGGTCTTTTTTTTTAATGAGGGGACCTTGGTTTTCGTTAACGTTGGTTTGGCGTCTGTTTGGTGTTTTTTTTTTGTAAAAAAATGTTTTTTATTTAAAATAACATTGAAAAACGGTCAGCGCATGCGCAGTTAATCAAAACGTTGCACATAGGCGCTCCTTGGAAGAAGAAATGGAGGCGTTTCCGGTTATCACCGATTTTCTTTTGGTTTTTTGTTGTTTGCTGTTTTCTTTTTCTGTGGGTTTACGTTAACGTTGGGTTTGCGCCTGTTTGGTGTTTTTTTTTGTAAAAAAATATTTTTTTAATATTAAAAAACGGTTGGCCCATACGACGCATGCGCAGTTAGGTGCCGCGTTCTATAGGTAACCGCAGCTGTTTTCGGTTTATGAATGAAATCCGAATTCCAAATCCAAATTCTGTAATTCTCATCAAACCGTACCTAATGGTACATGTGAATACTGCCCTCCCTAGTTAAAACGTCGTAACTAACATTTTTGTCATTTTCTGCTTATCTGCATAATATACAGATTATATTATACCGGTTGTTCACATGCGCCTAATTGCAGCTCTCTATGCAGGAGTTTCTTTTGGTTTTTTCTTGTTTGGTCTTTTTTTTAATGGGGGGCCTTGGTTTACGTTAACGTTGGTTTTGCGTCTGTTTGGTGTTTTTTTTTTAAATTTAAAATAACATATTGAAAAACGGTCTGCGCATGCGCGTGCGCAGTTTATCAAAACGCTGCATAAAGAGCTGCACATAGGCGCTCCTTAGGAAACAGAATCACACTGTACGTTAAGGTTATTATCACGGGACGGATAGAAGCAGCCATTACCGGGGGCATGCAAAAATTAGAATTAAAAAAAAACTATTTTTTCAAGTAAATAGACACTTGTAAGATTAAATAATCACAATCTAAGGTTAAATAATCACAATCTAAGATTAAATAATCACAACAATACCGGTTTTTAAGGATTATATTCATCAAAAACAGTTCGCACAAAGATAAAAAAATACACCGTACACAATCACGTTTACCATCCAACAATTGCCCCACCGGGGATTACTTTTACTTCAAATTCTTAGGTAAAATTGGGTCCTTACACACTTTTTCACCAAGCGGAATGTCATGTCGACGCTGTTATTACTCATTGAGTCCATTACTCATGGCGAAAGAGTTTGATTTTTTTTTAAGAAAATTTTTTGACTTGTTTACCGTATATAATATAAACAATATTTTCTTTGTTAATAAAACTATACCTAAATACAAAGAAAATATTGTTTATTTTTTGATTTTTTTTATTCTTTTTTCAAAAAAAAGAATAATAAAAAAACACGATATTATTGTATTTATTTTATCCCGCCCCACAAATCAAAAATTATCCCATCCGAGAACTTGGTGTAAGGTTGTTATTGTAGTTACAAATTTTCCCGGAAATGAACTTTTTGGTATAAGATAACAATAAAACTGAAAAAGTAGAAAAATAGGAAACTAACCCATGCGCATAAGACTTAATCCTGTCCATTGGGGAATTGTTGAGTATCTGTCTGGAATTATATAAATCGATTCTGCGTCACTTATTGATCTTCTACACGAAAAAGTTAAAAAATATATCCAGCCATTCGTGCTTTATTTGCAAAAAAAGGTCACGTGAGTGTCATTTATGCTTTAAAACTTTTGATTAAATGAACCAATTCAAAATGGTGTTTATTATTTCATTTTATGTGCAAAAACAGTAAACAATTTAATTTAAAAAACTTAATTTTTTGAAATTTAAAAAATATATAGGTATTTTTATATTTTTCTGAAAATATGTACACTTTTGCTTTCCCATTTCGAAAATTTTCAAAATTTCGGAAAGCCTTGTATTCGTGTAAAAATTTTCAATTTTTTTTGCGTATTTTTGCGTTTTATGACGTTTTATGTCGATATAAATCAATTTCAAGCAAAAAAAAAAAATAATTGTCGATCGGTCGGTCGGTCAGTCGATCGTTCTGTCCGGGAAATCTTGTGGGCACGATAACTTAAGATCGCTTTAAGCTAGAGACTTGAAAATTGGCATACAGGTATTTTACCAAAAGTTCTCGCTCGGGATTGTTTTTGGTAAACATTGGGGTGCGGCAAGGCGGGCAAATGGGGGAAAATACATTTTTTTAGAAAAATTTGAAAATTGCTATATAGGGGTTTTTGAGGTTGCTGAAATTGAATCTGAAAATAAAAAAAAAATAACTCCACCCCCGAGAGGGCGAGGAGGTAAATATTTTTAAATGTTTTTAATATCTTCTTGCGCAGTAGTGTTTGGTGGAACATATTTATGTGCAGAACTTTTTAATAATACATACGAATGCACAAAAGTGTTCTGACAAACATATACAAATATACCATGCGCAGAATTGTTTGGTGGAACATATTTATGCGCAGATGTGTTTAATAATATATACTAGAAGTGTTTTGTAAAATACAAAATTTAAATCCATTTTTACAAATTCCTTAAAAAAAGTAAAAACTTGTAAACTTGAAAAACCTGGAATTTTAAAATCCTAAAAAAAACCTAGAGAAAGCACTGGAATTTGCCTATTTTCACAAAAACCTGGAATATGGACATTTTAAACAAAAAAGTCTGGAAACAGCATTCGCAAACATGTTCCATTTATTTTACCAAGAATAATTCTTAAAGTAAAAAAATAGAATTCTGTAAAACTGTTTAAAAATTAAAATACACATCAAATTGGCAAAAATTTTCGTTTGGACTTTTTTTTTATAATATTTAAAACTGTAATTGTAAATTGTTTTAAATTTAGATTACAGACTTGCTGTAGGCGCTCAGAGCTAGGGCCTTCCAACAACGTGGTAGTCGAATTTTGTAAAACTAACTTAACATAGATTTCTGTGGATACAATGATACAATAACAATAACCTAGCGAAATGTTTGCCTTACATTTTTCATCAAATTTAAAATTGTATTACTGCTTTAAAATTGGCATAAACTTTTAAATCCGTAAAAAATTGCCTTTGTCTTTAGAGCTTTCTATAGAATTTTTATAAAATTTAAAATTTGTAAAACCGTTTTAAAATTAGAATTTATCTTCAAATTCATGAGTTTTCGCCTTCAGCAATGCATTTTTATGAAATGTTTAATTGTAAAACTGGTCGATCAGATTTTTAAAATTTATTTCGACAATAATTACAGGGCTCCCGCCAGTCAGGGAAATCAGGGAAGATAGGTAAATGGAAATTGAACCATGTATGTCAGGGAATTTGGTAATTTTCTCGAAAAAGTAGTAATTTTTTATAAAAAGTCAGAGAAATTTTAAATTTTTAAAATTATTTCGAATTTTATTTTATAAATCTTATGCTGTTTAATAGTTTTTTGAATTTTATTTTATAAATCTTATGCTGTTTAATAGTTTTGCAAAAAAATTCGCCGCGGCGCTATATTTGGTACTACATATTTTAATAAATGAAGAAAGCATAAGTTTTAAAAGTTATCAAAATTTTCTTTTGCAATGTCACATCTTACTATTTTTGCATTGACTTTTAAGTCAAAGGGTCTTTCTACATTCAAATTTTAAAAATATACAGGGTGTCCCAGAATGTTTTCAAAATCTCTTATAATGTCACAAGTTCATATAAAATTTTTGGCTACGGCCCCCCTCCTACTCTGAGATATTTTCCCCAAAGATGAAATAGAAAAATCATTTTTTTGATAACCTTTTTACTTTTTAATATTTTTTAACAATTCTTTTTGCGGTTATTTAAAAAATTAATGCGCTTCGAATGATTTTAACAGAAGTTTTAAAAGTTATCAGAAAAGCCAGGTATGGTTCCAAACCCCTTAGTTTTTTTAGGGTTAGAAATTTTAGACTTTTGTTTACTTTTTTTACATTCTGTGAGCAGTTTTGATCAAAAAAGTACTCCACGCAAAATTCTATAAAATGAAGCTTTTCCGAGAAAGACACTTTTTTAATCCAAGGCAGGATGACCTTAAAACAATATTTTGCTATAAATTATTTTAAAAACACTTTGTATCTCATCAAAATGAAATAAAAAGTTCTTATGAAAATTTTGACTAGGACTCCCTCCTTTGAGATATTCGCGTCTTAGATTTGATTTTTCTTTTTTATCTAAGGGACGAATATCTCAAAGGAGGGGGGCGCTGGTCGAAAAGTTTATATGAACTTTTTACTTTATTTTGATGAGATACAAACATTTTTAAAATAATTTTTAGGTGTTTTGAAATAAAATAAAAATATTTTTTTACAGTCCTTCTGCCTTTGGATTAAAAAAGTGCCTTTTTCTCGGAAACGCTTCATTTTATCGAATTTTGCTCACTGAATGTAAAAAAAGTAACTAAAAGTCTAAAATTTGTAACCCTAAACAAGTTAGGGGTTTGGAACCATAACAGAAGTCCGCCCCTGGCTTTTCTGATAACTTTCGAAATTTCCGTTAAAATTGATCGATGCGCATTAATTTTATTAAAAAACTCTAAAAAAATTTTAAAAAGTAAGAATTTATCCAAAAAAATTGATTTTCCTATTTCATCTTTGGGGGCAAATATCTCAGAGTACGGGGGCTGTAGCCAAAAATTTTATATGAACTTGTGGCATAATTTTGAGGAGATATAATCACTTCTAAGAAAATTTGGAAACATTCTGGGACACCCTGTATATTAAAAAAAAATATATAGAAATAAAAAGTTATCATTGTGAAATTTTGTAGATACAGCCTGTTCCAGAACTCGCGTACAGAAATTTGAGGGTATATTAAAAACCCTCTGGAAAACATGAAAAAATTTTCAAAAAAAATCCAACTTCAATACTAATTAAAAAGAGAGCTATTTAATCTGACCAATCCTGTTGCTGATGTTAAATTACCTACAAATTAGTTTTTCCCTACTTATTAGTAACTATGGTTTGGACTTACAATTGTTGACGCTTGCATTGTTTAAGACTTTCAACTTTAGAATTTTTTTAGGTTATTATATTTTGAAAAAACCGACAGAGGCTATCAAATATTCTATTTTTATAGGGCCACTCCATGCGGCGGTGGTTTTTCGACAATAAATATTTACGTCACATTAATCACCATGTCAACCTACAGAATTTGTACCTGCAATAATTAAATTTGCTTCCATAGCTACAAATTCAACTTTTAAAGGTAATTTAATATCAGCACGGTATTGGTCCACATAAAGCGTTCTTATTTTTGAACTAAATGAAGATGAATTTTTTTACATTTTTTTCATATTTTCCCGAGTGTTTTTCAAACTAATTCAAATTTTAGATAAATGAGCCATAGGCACCGAGCCTGTCTCTTAGAGACCCAAACAAACTACAGAGAGAGAGTGTTTTTAATATACCCTCAAATATATTTAAAGAATAAAAAAAATAGATTTTTAAAGTGCCATTTTTTGGCAATAAAATTTTTTTGAAAAAAAAAAAACAAAAAAAACAAAATGGCGGACATTTTTCAGAAATTTTCAAACAAAAATGTCCGCCATTTTGTTCTTTTTTGGCCAAAAATGTTCTGTTTTGGGTTATATCGACTTCAAAACTGAATGATATCCCGTTTTGTTTTTTTTTTTCAGCCGATCCAAACGGTCGGAATCATGGAGACCACCGTCTCTTAAAGACCCAAACAAACTACAGAGAGAGAGTGTTTTTAATATACCCTCAAATATATTTAAAGAATAAAAAAAATAGATTTTTAAAGTGCCATTTTTTGGCAATAAAATTTTTTTGAAAAAAAAAAACAAAAAAAACAAAATGGCGGACATTTTTCAGAAATTTTCAAACAAAAATGTCCGCCATTTTGTTCTTTTTTGGCCAAAAATGTTCTGTTTTGGGTTATATCGACTTCAAAACTGAATGATATCCCGTTTTGTTTTTTTTTTTCAGCCGATCCAAACGGTCGGAATCATGGCGACCACCGTTTTTTAATGTTTTTTTCAAAAATTTTATGGCCAAAAAATGGAACTTTAAAAATCTAAAGATTTTTTTTGTATTCTTTGAATATAAATCTGTGGCTTGATTCTAAAAGGGCCAATGTCACTTTGTCAACAGCAGCAAAATATTACATCGGAGTTGACGTTCACGTCCAAAATGCTGCTATCGACAAAGTCCAAACATACCTAAAAAAATTCACAATTATATCTTTTTTCTTTCTATATTAAAAAAACAATTTTATAATTTTAAGGTAGGAAGACCCTTAAGATTTTTTTCTTAAATTGTCAGGTTTTCTATATTTAAATAATATAATATTTAGTTAATTAACTGATTTATATACTATATTCGTAAAATTTTTCGCCTGCGGCGCTGGGGCTTTCTTAGTTGTTTTATTTAAGGTTATAAAACTTAAAATACGTAAAAATTGTCAAAAGTTTCGCGTTTGGCGCTAAAGCTTTCTTGCATTTAAGTGAAATTTTTAATTGTAACATTTTTAAAATTAAAAGATCCTATGGAATTAAAAAAAATCGCCTGCGGCGCTAGAACTTTCTTGCATTTGTATGAAATTTAAAATTATACCTGTTTTAAAATTTTAGAATCACAATTGCAAAAAAAAATTGCCTGTGGCGCTACGCGTAAGTTTTTATAAAACGATAAGGGTGTCAAAACAAGCAAATATGCAGGCTTGTACTTCAAATTTTATAGTATATTTTAATTTTAAATTTTACAATTAAAAGTTTCACTTAGACGCAAGAAAGCTTTAGCGTCCTACGCTAAAATATTGACAATTTTTAGGTTTTTTAAGTTTTATAACCTTAAATAAAACAAAACGTAAGAAAGCCCCAGCGCCGCAGGCGAAAATTTTTAAGAATTTAAAGATCTATAATTTATATATGAAATATATATATGTCAAAATCGAACGTAGGTAATTTTAAAGAAAAATTATTTTCACAAAATTTAAGTATTTATATTAATTTAAATGGTCATAATTATGGATTATGAATTGGAAACATGTGCAGGAAAAGATGGTATACAACATAGAACGCTAGCTAAAAAATGGAATGGTTATTTTGAAGGAAAGCACCGAAATTTTAGTTGTAGAATCACTCCGTGGTATAAAACACCTTGTAGGTCCCTTACGAGTATCAATAAATAAATAAATATGGTCCACTTGGAAAAGGGCCCGCATATTTGCTGGTTTTAGCGCCCTTATCGTTCTGGGGGACCATCAAACCCAGTCCCCGGGGAAGCTTAAATAAAACAAAACGTAAGAAAGCCCTAGCGCCACAGGCGAAAATTTTTACGAATATAGTATATAAATTAGGTAATTAACTAAATATTATATTATTTAAATATAGAAAACCTGACAATTTAAGAAAAAAATCTTAAGGGGTCTTCCTACCTTAAAATTATAAAATAATTTTTTTTATATAGAAAGAAAAAAGATATAATTGTGAAATTTTGTAGGTCAACTCCGATGTAATATTTTGCTGCTGTTGACAAAGTGACATTGGCCCTTTTAGAACCAAGCCACAGATTTATATTCAAAGAATACAAAAAAAATCTTTAGATTTTTAAAGTTCCATTTTTTGGCCATAAAATTTTTGAAAAAAACATTAAAAAACGGTGCACAAAATACAATCTAAAAATATAATTAACCCAAACTTCAATAGCATTTTCTTCCGTGAAGGTTTCACCTATCCTTTTTATCAGCCTTGCTTCTGACCATATTCTTCACAATAAGCTTTTTGGGCACTGGTGCTTAATTCTTATAAATATAACTTAAAATTTTTCCTGAATTTTTCAAATTGTGTCATTTTGACAGTGATTTTAATTACATCTATTATTTAAAAATTATAGGGTAAGTTTATAAATGTTTCCTTTTGTCATATATAGTACTTATAGAGATGATTTTTTACTTTTAGTGTTTAAAATCTAGGTTAAAGATATAACCTAACCTAGCCCAACCTGAAATATCTGAAAATGACAACCTATGAATTTTAAACCATAAATGTATCCATAAAATGGTATAAATATGTTAAATATGTATTAACAATGATTACATACATATTAGTAATGGTCTTATAAACTATCTAAGTGCATAATCATACTTTTTACAACACATGTGCTATTTGCTTATTCAAGATTGGATTTTCCTTAGTCCTAAGTGAACCAACTACTACGTAAAATGAGTAAGAATGTTCTTAATACTAAATTCTTAAAATATGTCAAAATCAACTCTTCATAATCTTTTTTCACCGTTATGCTAAATCCAGGCCTGCGATAAATATTAGTAATTTATAGTAAAGTTCCTTTGGATACTTAAATACCTAACAGAAGATTTTATAAATAATTTTAAAGAAATAAAGGTAATATTAGTGTAATTAACCTTTTATATTTTTCATTTTTACCCATAATTACAAAATCAGGATATGTTATTTTTAGAAGTACATCACTTTTAAATATGAATTTTTAAAATCATGTTGGCGTCCAAATAAGCAGTTATGTTAGACTCCTGGAACTTATAAAGTGATAAACACAACGAACCCCCCAAACATATATAAACCGTATTTATACATGAAAAGTAACTAAGCTAGTTAAATAATTAATTAATTACGGGGTATGGCAAAATATTGCTACACGGTGCAGACCTAAGCAGGTATAAAACGGCACTAGAATTGCAGGTCTAGGCGAATTTGTGCGGTCTTATGCGGACTTGGGTAGGTATAACCCAACACTATTTGCACGTAAAGAACGGTTACGTGCGGACTTCGGCAGCTATAAACCGCGGCTAGATCCGGGCGGATTTGTGCGGACGTGTGACGCGGGTGCATTGGCCGGGCTTAAAACGTATTAAAAGAGACCTGTGCAGGTTTGGCGACTTAATTATGTTTTAAGTCCGCACAAATCCGGTTTTCCCGTAGATATTCATATCAGCACAGACCCGTCATTTTCAGCGGGGAATAACCAAAATAAATACCGAAAATATTTTCAACATTACCTAGAAAACTTTTTCTCTCTCTCTTTATTCTTGGCCTTTCCCTTCCGGATAATTAGCCAGGGTTTCTCTTTTTTTTTGTGACCATCCAGTGCGCAAGACTAGAAAACTTGCTGCTTTATATTCGAGTGTATGGGGTATTTTGTTTTTTTCGCCTAAGGTTGGCAATATCGGTATTTATTAATCTTCACCGTATACAAGGCCTTTTATCACGGCTAAATCTCGATTAGTAACTCTAACCCTGTTGTTCAAGAGGGTTAGACTTATAAATATAGATTAATAAATATCGAATAAAAGAGCATTTACGCGGCATTTAAATACGGTATTAATAACTAAAATTATTAATTATAATTATTATAATAGTTCCAGTGTAGGGATATCAATTAATTACCATGGAAATGTCTGTCAAGAACGAATTGTCCGATCGACTCGATATTTTCAGGAAATATCAAGTTTAATGCTTTTAAAAATAATCTCCCAGTTATGATTTTTTATTTATTTTTTACTTTTTTTCTGTAGATAGATTGGTAGCACTTTATGAATGAATATTTGCTTTAGTAATAATTTACTAGAGTTTTTTTCAATTTCCCTGATTTTTAGAGTTTATCAAATTCCCTGATGTTTTCCTGATTTTCCTAATCTGTGGGCAGTAAGGTAAACCAAAACTGACTTAGGCCACGAAATAACGAGGTAATAATCTATAACTGTATACATGCAGAAGTAGCAAAAACGAAACTTTTCCGAAACTAACATTTTAAAGCAAAACCGAAGTTATGTCGGACATTAGAATTATATCGGTGCCTTAGTTTTAAACTGTTGTATATCGAAAGTAGTATTATTTATTTACTTACACTCATTAAAGATCTACTACAATAAGGTATTTTATATCAGTGTTTACAAACCACAAAGGCAACAACACGTTTAATCGAGTCGAGTCGGCCTTTGTGCGGAGCTTACAAATTACAACCGGCACACTAGGCCGCTCAAGCCCTGTCTTTGTGTCCAAAAAGGAAAAACGAATTTCATATATAGAACATAAAATCGTCTAAAAACAATAACTAGACTATTCTGCGTTATAAAAATGCATTGGTTTTGTTTTTAGTTAATTAGGGTCTAAAACGCCAGTCCTACCAAAATTATGGCCCCCAACCACCCCTTAGGGGGTGGAAAAACATTAATTTATCATTGTTAAGTTATCATTGGAAAAAAAGCATTATTTTTTCTTAATGACAAAGTGGGCCATTTTTGGCCGAAGACACCCGCCATTTTTTTATATTTTAAGCCTTATCATACTGTTTATAACATATCCAAAATTCATTTTTTTTCTTTCAGTTTAACAGGTTCAAAAAAAAAATAAAACTGCACCAGCTGAACAGTTTTAATCATTTTAACACATACATATAAAATTATTTTTTTTACATAATATGTGAGTTAAAATCAGAAAAGTACTTCTTTTCAAGTCAGAAAAAAAGGTCAAAATTACAACTTACTAAGGAAAAAATTATACATGTGAAGTATTTATTAGGCAATAAGAAATACAATTTTCATAGTAGGCGCAAACTTTACCCACTTTTGCGCACTGTGGTGCGCACTTGGCTAGATATAAGTTAAAATTTTCAAAAAATTTATTCGAATATCAAAATTAAACAAAACTTCTTAACATAGGGTTTTTGGGTTCAAAATATCTGAATCTGTCAAAAATTGAAAATTTAAAATGGCGAATCCAATATGGCGAACGAACCTTTTAAACAAAAAAAATTGTATTTATGGGTTTTTGTGGTCGGTATATCCAAATTTGATGTCAAAAATTTTAATTTAGATATATAAAATTATCATATTACTTTTTTAGTGATTATCAGGTCCGGTTTAAGGGCCGTTACCTCTGGGGCCTAGGCGTAAGTTAACTGTAAACAGTAACTTTTGCTATTTTTTTTAATTAAACTGAAATTTATATATATAAAAAAATCTTATATAAGTTTTTTTAATCAATATCAGGCCCGGGTCAGGGGTTTCTGCCACTAGGGACTCATAGGACATAGGCT
Source organism: Brachypterus glaber (assembly GCA_958510825.1). Taxonomy (NCBI): domain Eukaryota; kingdom Metazoa; phylum Arthropoda; class Insecta; order Coleoptera; family Kateretidae; genus Brachypterus; species Brachypterus glaber. The sequence goes on along the minus strand of OY294053.1, from coordinate 12,563,648 downwards.
TAATATCAAATTTACTTCTTTTTAGCAATTTATTTTAACAAAAATGCTTTAAAACAAGTTAAAAATATACCGCAAAATTTAGGGACATTAATCCAAAAATAGAATAATAATTTCCCATCAACTTTCCCTTAAGAAAAATGGTCAGTTGCGAGTTAAACTGTACCGTATTTTTCTTATTTTTTTTTCTTGCCTCTACGTCAAATAATCCTAGCCGTACCACAATAATGCATAGGACATGTTTTGTAGAGAATTAGGTAAGCTTTTATTTGGTTCTCAACTTTTTTTCATAGGGTTAAGTAGTTATCGAGTTATCACAAAAAAATAGAATTTGTACCGTATTTTTCTGACTTTTTTTTCTGTGCGAGTACCTTAAACAGTCCTAACATTAGCATAAAAATGCATATAATTGCATATATTGTAGGTAATTATATAGCCGTTCATTCAGTGACATATTTTTTTTGCATTTGATAAGTTATAAGCGTATATCGCAAAAAAAATTGGTTATATACTGTATTTTTCAGATTTTTTCTTTTTTCGTGCCAAAAAAGTCCTAGCCGTAGCTTAAAAATGCATAGAACATTTTTTGTAGAGAATTTTATAAGCTTTCTTTTGGTGTAAAGTATTTTTTTCCCAAGTGGTAAGCGACTTATTGCAAAAAAAAATAAAAATACAAAGGACATGGCACAATTTATAGGGAATTTTGGCCCTCGGTGAAATTCGCTAAATTTTTTATATGTTTTAGTTTATACTTTTTTAAAAGGAATTAGGAACGTTTCAAGCACTTTGTATGTACAGTTTTTTTTCTATAAGGAAAATTAAAAAATATTTTTGCCCTACACTCCTCATAAAAATATTTTTCTAGTAGGCATTGTTTCGTTTGACAACTTGTCAGTGAAGGATATTCTGACGTATTTTTGAAGTTTTTTAGACTAAATTGTCAGTTTTATTGGGAAAAAGTAATGAAATACATATTGAAATTGGACAGAATAATTAAATAATATGAAGAAAAGTGCAACAGAAATACTTCTTAAGGACTAAATTAGTGAAATACGTGAAATAAGTTATTTGCTAACCTGGTAAAAAGTACTAAAACGTATATAAAATTGAACTAAAGAATGAAATAAGAAGAAAAGCAGAATATAAATACGTTTTAAGGGAATCGTTTGTAAAATAATAAGCGATTTTAATGCCGAAAGTGTATCCCTTATTTTTTGTACGGCAAAAAAAACAATTATTTCCAAAATTCTACATAGAAGAAATTGAATATGTGTTTTTGTAATATAATGTACTGGAACCCATGTTAAAACTCCAGAACTTAATAAAATAATAAAATAAGAAGTAAAACAGAACAGAAAAACTAAGTTGAAAGTGAAATACTGTGTTTCTGCATAGAATAAATTATCCAATATAACTATCATACCGAGGGCTTCATAACAGGGATGTATCAACCGTGTTAACATGTAGCAGATATGCCCTCGATTTGCTATGAAGCCCTCGATATGATTTAAAATATGAACACTAAAAAAAAGAATCCATGAATCAAGAAAATGCATCTTTCGATTATATTGTAAGCCAAATTCTCTTATTTTTGGACTAGCATTTCTTATGAACCTAATAACTGGCGCGGGTCTTTGAATGGAAATCCGCGCTCTTCATTTAAGATGTTAGCCTTAAAATAAGAGAATATGGTGTTGTACTTATCAAAAGACATGTGTCCTTGATTCAATTCTTTTTCACAGTATTACATTAGGACATTTTTATAAAAAAATAAATAAAATGTTTTCATTTCCTCCCATTCGGGGCATCTGCTGTTGACCACCTTGACGGTTGCATACAAAGCAATTTACTTGAAAAAAGGCTCTAAAAGCCATGCTAAATTAATTTTATATTACTAATAATATATAAAAAAATTGACAGACATCAGTTTGACTTATACCAATCAAGATTTTTTCTTAATCATTAAGCTAATTAAACTTATTTTTATGAGGAGTTTGGGGCAAAAATATTTTTTTATTTTTGTTATAGAAAAAAAACTGTACATACAAAGTGCTTGAAACGTTCCTAATTCCTTTTTAAAAAGCATAAACTAAAACATATAAAAAATTTAGCGAATTTCACCGAGGGCCAAAATTCCCTATAAATTGTGCCATGTCCTTTGCCACGTATACGGACATTAACCACGTAGATGGACATTTAAAGTAGCGACTCAAAAAAAATATTAGATGTTCATTTATTTTTCTAAAAATTTTATCAGAACATTGGATCACAAAGGCCAATTGTTTAAGACCAAAAGATAATAATTTTAAAATTCCATAGTCGGAAAATTAGAAAAAAACTGTAACCTCGGTAATGGACATTTAAAAAGGTACACTCCTTTTTTTTCGAAAATTCCTCCCCAATAAAAAAAGTGGGGTTATTAAAAGAAAAGTAACATTAACATTTAAGTACTTAATAAATAGGGTTTATTTGGGCATAATTACATATGTGATAAAACGTTTCATTGTAATGTAATAAACGACTACGTTTTGCCACGTAGATGGACATCATTTTTTTGGGACAAACTTATTATTGATACCAACTTTTTTTGTTGGATCTCAAAAGCTTTGCTTAGTTTATAAAATAATAACACTATCAAGTGTCTTTTAAAAAATAATTAGAAAGAAGTAAATATAATGAGACACTTTGTACACATAAAATAAATATGTATATAAATGTATATAAAAGTTTCTGGGACAACAAAATTTTGATAAAAATTACTATTAAACCAATATTTCTCTCAAAATAAAATATTTATTACACTGTATTTTAAGTTTTCAAATAAAACCATTTGAGTAGTACTAGAATATGTAAGATTCTTAAAAAACAATTGAATAACTTTTTTTAGGGTGGGGACAGGAAAGTAGTAAAAATTTGATTTTGACCCATGTCGAGTACGAGTATTAAAAATATTTATTAAAATGTACATCTCATCTCAATTAATATTTAAAAACAATTTATTTATTTTTTAAATAATTATTTAAATTGTGTTGGTCGGTTATGCGATATAATTATTTAGGGTCAGTTCGTCAACAATTCTTTTGACACCAATTTTGTATGTTATTTTTATTTTTTTTTATTTACTTCTTTTTTCATTTTTCTTGTTCTTATTACTGCTTAACTCATTTAACCCAGTTATTAGTTGTATACTAAAATCTAACTAAATAGCAAAAAAAGTAAAAAATAAAAACAAAAAATAAAATTATGTTCCAAAAAATAATACTAATTTAAAACGTCCGTAGATGCCTGGTGTTTAGAGTTTTATTTGAGTCCGGTCAAAATCCAGAAGTTGCTAGATTATTTTTTTTTATTAGAAAATATATTAAAAAATATGTAAACATTTTCTGCTATATTCTGCATCTTGATGCGACTTTTATATTATAAAATCGGCTTTTTTGTAAGATTGATTTCAGAAGTCTTGATATGTGAAGTGACCAGACGTTATTTTCTTTCGTTACAAAAGTACATTCCTATTGTTCTAATTATTTATGGTTAGGTATATTATTTTTTTCTTTAATCTTCGATTTTGTTAAGTTAAAAAACTTAGGACTGCTTTATGAACAAAAATATATATACTTAAAATTCACTAATACGAAAACAAAAATCATAATCGAAATAAATACACTGATGAAAAGATTTTTTAGATTTGGTCGGATATAGCAAATTAAATTATTTGGTTGTAAGTAATACATTTTATTTAATTCAAATAAACATTTAGTTCCTGTTAATAAAATATTTATCATTTATCAGTGGGAACAAAATAATTTATTTGACAGAATTAAAATTTATTACTCACAATCAAATAAATTAATGGGTCATATCCGACCAAATAATTTGTAAACACAAATAAACTGTTTTATCAGTGAAGAAGGTATAAAGATAAAGATATTTTTTTAGGCTCAAATGTTTTTATTCTGTGATTTTAATAAAGTCCCTTTATGGTTATTACTTTTAATAACCCCCGCCCAAGTGGATCCGCTCTTTCCTATTATGTTGCGTATACGCATTGCGCCTCCGCTAAAATTTAAACAATTATTAAAACAATGATTTAACCTTTTTTATTATCCTAGAAGGTAACTCAGTGACCCATCCGCCCCTGTCTAACTGAAGAATTGACCCGACATAATTATATCGCATATCCGATTTCACTACAATTTAAATAATTATTTAAAAAATAATAATACTTTTTTATAATCCTGATAGGATTCCTAGGAGGTAATTACCTCCAATAGCCTCTTATCTTTTATCTTAGGGATCCGCCCTGTCTATTACGGATGAATTCTTCTTATATTTATATATTAGATGGACATTTTAGTAAATATAGTTAATTACTCGTCGAAATACATATTATGTATTTTTATATGTACGTGTTAAAATGATTACAACTGTGCAGCTGGTGGAATTTTATTTTTTTTTAACCTGACACTGAACGAAAAAACTGAATTTTTGATATAAACAGTATGTTAAGGCTTAAAATATAAAAAAATAGCGGGCGTGTTCGGCCAAAAATGACCCAGTTTGTCATTAAGAAAAAAATAATGCTTTTTTTTTCAATGATAACTTGGTCGCATAGCCGTGATTATTTTTTTTTCACAAAGTGTCCTTACAACCCTTATTACTTGTACCAAATTTTAAATCGATCGGATAAATAGAAGTGAAGAAAAAAATAAAACATTTTGGGGTAAATTAATGTTTTGCCACCCCCTAGGGGGTAGTTAACGGCCAACATTTTGGTGGGATGTTACTCAAACCAAAATACATCTTTTGTACCCATTTTAATTCTGTTTTGATCAAGGGCACTTTTTCCCATCTTACTTCGCTAAGCCCTTTAATTTTAAAGAATATACTGATGCGTGTATACCAAAATAGCATGTTTTCTTAACATACTAAGATTTGGTAATATCATTTTACATAGCTTTAATGAATAAACATAATATTGAAGGTAAAATTAATGTTTAAGTCTTTTTTGTTAAAGCCTTGGACCATTTTTTTAATGACAATTTTAAAACAGTTGCGCGCGCACTGACGCGCATTTCTAATTTTTGTATTAAAATGTTCTTACAGAAGTAGTCTAAATAGTATATAAATATTAGATAGCCAAAATTAGCCAAAATGAAGTTATGAACATTTTTGTAGGAAAAAATACAAATTTTTAATATTTTATATGATAAAATTTGAAGATAATTGCGCACGCATTAGTAGGCTTGATATTTTATTTAAAAAAATCAATCAAGTTTATTCAATTGTTTATATTGAAAATGCTCCTAAATTAACATATATGAACAAAAATATAATTAAACGTGCTTTCTGAAATACCTCTGGGCGAAAATACAGTCCTTTAAAGAGGAGACCCTAAAATTGGATTTCTATTTAGGGGTCATTCCCTATTGGGGGTAGCCAAAATATGAAATCTCTACATCCTTTATTAACGCGAGAAACGGGGTATAAAGTGTATGTATTTTGGTCAATTTGTGTGACGTATTTTATGGACGACCCCTTAGTATCTCAGAAACCGACTAAGCTAATGATATGAATTCTTGCTCGTAATCTAATATATTGAATGGTTTTAATTAAATATTGTCCAAGAACAATACATTTATTCGTGGGCTTACGAATTGGGAGTTAATTATTTTTAATTTTAAAATGTACCATTTTGGTCCAGAACCCTTCAATGTTAAAACTCAATTTTGACTCCAAAATAGTTATTTATATATACTAAACCATAATCTCAGACCGATCTAGTTGCTCCCAGGTATATCTTTAATAGATCATACCAAGCTTATGCTTCCACTAAAGAAGAAACTGACAGCGTACCTGACATTGTCATGTACACTGATGGTTCAAAGACAACTGAAGGATCAGGTGCAGGAGTTTTCTGCCCAGATCTAGAGTTAGAAATAAGCATTTCCCTTGGCAAGCATGCCTCGGTCTTTCAGGCAGAGGTAATAGGCATAACAAATGCTGCGAGAGCTATTTCTGAAAGGGAAATCAGTAATAGAAGAATAACTATTCTTACGGATAGCAAAGCTTCCATACAAGCAATCAAGTCTTTCAAAATTACTTCAAAGCTAGTTTTGGAATGTCACCAATCCCTGGAGGAAGCGGCAGTTTCTAATACTGTTACACTCTCATGGGTAAAGGGGCATAATGGAAATGTAGGCAATGAAGAAGCTGATAGATTGGCACGAGCAGGCTCAGGCTCTGTACCTATTGGTCCAGAGCCCATAATCCCTGTATCTGTCGCTTTTAAAACAGCTCTCATTAATCAAGAAACTCACATAAAACACACCCGTAATTGGATTACGAGAAACGACTGTAAACATGCAAGAGCAGCCCTTCCCACTCCGTGTGAAAAGACAGCACGCTTTTGTATGCAACTAAAAAGGGATAACCTAAGACAGTTTGCAAGCATCGTAACAGGTCACTGCAAACTAAATAAGCATCTTAACATCATGGGGAAGCCAGTCGACCCCATCTGTAGAGGATGCTACATGGAAGAGGAAACAATGGAACATGTGTTATGTCACTGTCCAGCGTTAGCCTTAATAAGAGGGTCCATGCTAGACGAGTACTGGCTCGACATGGCCGGTATAAGCAGCATCACTCCCAGACATCTTCTTAGATATATTCAAAGAATTGGATGGCTGAGAGGTTAAATTAAATGCTGCGACCAAAGGGAGGTAGTACAATGGGCCCAGCTAAGTGGCCTAAGTGCGTGTAGATAGCTACCCTCCACCCTAATAACCATAACCATAACCATACTAAACCATTTAAGATTTAATTTAGCAAAAAAATACAAAAACACTTTTCTGTTTGGCGACATAGTGCGGCAGCGCAAATGTTAACTCTTATTCACAATTACATTTTTATCTATTGTTCAATGGTTTATACCAACATCTCCTGAAGTGCGTTTTGATACCTTGCCCGGTGTTTATTAGAGTGTCTAGCTATTTACTAGATACGTAAAACAAAGACAGTTATACGGCCTCTTTCACAATCTTTACATCGTGTGAAACCATAATTTTAATCATTTAACTAAATAAAGGAGACTACCGAGATCTCCATATAGGGAGTGGCCTAGAGGAGGATAAGCACCACCTTGTAGCGGATTGAACTGTACTTTAAACTGATTAGTATGCACTTAATTTGAGTTCTATAGCACAATGGTAAAATGGGATCTAAAGTTTAATGAGACTGACGATTTTTTTATTTGAAACAGGTTGAAGATAAGTTAAAAACCAATTATGGTTTTAGATGGATCATCATGTGAGCTTTCAAGGGACATGAAGCAATCTGCGGGGAAAAGCTTATTTTAAACACTATATTGGCCTTACATCCCATTCATGTCGGAACTAAGAGTTTCCCCGTAGATTGATTTGTCTCCCTTAAAAGCTCACATGATGATCCATCTAAAACCATCAGTGGTTTTAACACTTCATCTTCAACAGGCCAATCTCGGTAGTCTCCTTTCGAGATAAAAGTTAGAACTGAGGTACCGATACAATTGTTTATTAATTTTAATTAAAATATACATACCATGTTTCAAATTTAATAAAAGCTGTATTTTCCACCATTTTCTTGTTGAAATCCTTTTTTAAAATTGCCTTTAATTCTTGAGTAATTTTCTGTACAACCGAGTTAATGGTAACTGAATGTGGATTATTTTTTCCAGCGGTAGGTTTTTTCAGGGATAGTCCATATTGCAAGAATTGTTGATGAGCCTGCAGTTGAGGAGGAAACTGAGTGTGATAGGGGGAAGGTATATACATTTGCTGTAAATAGGAATAATGTTGCCTCCAGTTTTGATTTTGATAGAGATTTTGGGGATAAAACGGCTGACCTGTAAATCCTAAATGAAAAAAATATATATACAGGGTGATCAGTAACTGGCAAGCCAACATTTAAGAGCTGATTCTACATCCAAAAATATAAAAAAAGCTCCTATAAAGGTTGGTTCGGAAATGATCCCTAAGGGAGCTGCGGCCCTTTTAGGATGGACATATTGAATGGGGAACAAAAAAAGCACCAATAAAATTTTAATGATGCAGGGTGATTCTTCATTTAAAACTAAGCAAAAAAGTATCCTTCACCAAAACACTTAAATTTAAAGCAGTAATTATTACCTTTTAAAAAGTGACATTTTTGGTGGAACAAAATTTTACTTTCTCTTAATTGCATTTTTTTTAAACAGTTGCTATATGACATTTTTGTGTATTTTTACTTAAAAAATCTATATTTTTTATAAAAAACAATAAAAAAAAATACGCGTAAAAAAGTTTGGGGCAAAAATGTGTTAAGACTCACACATTTTGTCCGTCTAGGCACGCCTCTGGATAAATTAAAAACAAATAAATTAATATAAACTAATTGCCCTTATTAATACTAGTATACACGCAAAAACTCGTCACTAGGTTAAAGGGTATCAGAGTTATAAATTAAAAACCTTATTTTAAGTACAATTTTAATGAGCCGTAGCTTCCTCAGGGCTCATTTCCGGACCAACTAGGAACTTTTTTAGATAAACACGGTGTATTTGAAATAGCGTCGGAAATTTTAACAGATGATTCTACATCATAAAATATGAAAAAAAGTTCCTATAAACATATGTCTAAAAATGCGTCATAAGGGAGCTACGCCCCTTTGAAATAGGCTAAAAAAATCGTTTTTTTTTTAATAACTCAGGAACCCTTTGAGATATATCAACGAGGTTTTGCACGTCAACTTATCCTACCAAGGCCCGTTTTTATGTGTTATTTTCATGTACTTATTTCAACCAGAGGTGTTCGAAACGGGGGGGGGGGCTTATCAGTTTTTTGTCCCAAACTTTTTTCTGTGTAACTTTTTTGCAATTTTATTTTTGAAATATGATTCTTTAGGTCAAAATACATAAAAAATGTACTCTTGTTGTAATACTGTAGGATTAACCGTTTTCGAGAAAAAATCATTTGAAGGTGAAATTCCACGGTTCGAGGACGAAAAATTAAATACTAAAATGTTGAAAACCAAAATTTTAATGATGTAGGGCGAATGTACATTAAAAACTAAGAAAAAAACCTCATATACAGGTACTTCGAAAAATCAATCCTAATGGAGCTATGGTCTCCTAAATATGCACCATTTTTAAAGGGCTATGGTAGCTTTAAAAGCGTTTTTTCGACCTACATGTATGGAAACTTTTTTTCTTAGTTTTTGATGTAGAATAACATTACATCATTAAAATTCTGGTTTTCGACATTTTAGTATTTAATATTTCGTCCTCAAACCGTGAAATTTCACCTTCAAATGAACTTTTCTCGAAAACAGTTAATCCTACAGTATTACAACAAGAGTACCTTTTTTATGTATTTTGACCTGAGGAATCATATTTCAAAAATAAAATTGCAAAAAAGTTACACAGAAAAAAGTTTGGGACAAAAAACTGATAAGGCCCCCCCGTTTCGCACACCCCTGGTTTAAATAAGTACGTGAAAATTACATACAAAGATGGGCCTTATTAGGATTAATTCACGTGCAAAACCTCGTTAATATATCTTAAAGGGTTCCTGAGTTATTAAATAAAAACCGATTTTTTTAGCCTATTTCAAAGGGGCGTAGCTCCCTTATGACGCATTTTTAGACATATGTTTATAGGAACTTTTTGTCATATTTTATCATGTACCTGTTAAAATTTCCTACTCTATTTTAAATACACCCTGTATTTGGATGGAGAATCACCTCTTAAATTTTGGCATGCCAGTTACTGATCACCGTGTATACAGAGCGGTCTAAAAGTCACCCTCCCTCTTAACTTTTGAACGAGTTGAAATATCGATTTCAAATTAGAAATAAGACAACCCAAACTATTATTTTGAATATACATGATATGATATTATTAGCTTTTAAAATGTGGGCAAATTTTTTTAACGGAAAGGGGGTCGTGTGATACATCATTTTAAAGCTTATCAAATTCTCTATTTGACCACATATTTTTTTATTTTTCGAGACATTTTTTAGGGGGGTTGGTTGAAAATGGGAATTTTAATAATAATAATTTAATTTCCATATGACTTACGTTTTGGACAATGTCAATAATACAATTTAAAAATAAATAATACAAGTAATTATACAACACATTTAAAAATACATTTAAATCATAAAAAGTCATTTAAAGAATAAAATGCATCTAATTTAAAAAAGTTTTTGGCAGAGGCTTTAAACTGTCGTATGTTTTCCGGTAAATTATTATATATTCTTTAGAATATATAATAATTTACTGTACTGGATGTCCCAGTAGGTCCATTTTAAACTTGATCATAGTTAAAAGTGGGAACATACAATAATCTCATACCTCTGGTGCTGTAGTTATTTACATCACCAGCAGTAGGAAAAACAGAAATGTTTCTTTTAACATGCAGGGCACACAGAAACATCTACATGCTGTACAAGGTCAATATATGGTTTGCAATAAAGATGGGCTTACAATGCTGATCAAGCCTTAATTTAAAAATAAAGCGAATTATTCGTTTCTGCATAATAAAAACCTTGTCCAAACATGTACTATTTCCCCAGAATAGTAGCCCATAGGAAATAATGGAATTTATACAATCATAACAGTAGCTTAAAAGAGTAGGAAGATTTACAGAATTCCGTAACTGAAAAATGCAAAAACTTCTCGTAGCCAAGTTCTTTAAAAGTCCATCAATGTGAGGTACCCAATTCAGAGTAGTCCACAGAGACACCCAGAAATATGCAAATGTCATTTTGCACAATAGTGCCTGTTTCTGATTTTAGCAGTAACCTCAAGTTTTCTGGAACTCTAATTGGGTGAAAAAGTACTAGATTTGTTTTATCCGCATTTAGTATTAGACCATTTTTTAAACACCAATTAGTCATATTTTTTCGTAAAATAAACCAGTCTTTCGTTAAAATTATTAAGAACTTTGTCATATAGTGAAAGGATAACATCTTGAGTGGACTTTTTGTAAACCCAAATTGTCTAGGAGTTAGCAGACTACAATTTATCATGAATGACGTGAGTCTTAGATCAAAAGCCCTTTGATTTTAAAAAAAACAGATAGCAGTGCAATAGGTCTGTAGTTTTTGACATCATCAGGATCACTTTTTTTGTAAATCGGTATAACTAATGCAGTTTTTAACTCATTTGGGAAAAGTCCCGATTTGTTTATAAGATGTGTCAAAGGCCCAACAAGTTGCACCGCTATCTCCCCAACAAGAGAACAGGGAACCCATCAATGCCAGCTGATTTTTTCCTCGTTGTTGATGATATAATTTTTAAAACTTTCGTCACTGGTTCTAAAAAAATGAATTTATGTTGTTTTGTATGTTTGGTGGTGGAAGATTACTAGCTATTTTATTTGTGACCAGTGATTTTACCGATTCAATAAAGTATTCATTTATTGAATCCGATGTTTTACTGAGGCTTAAAGATTTATTTAAAGAATTGTTGGTTTGTCTTTTTTGCTTTTAAATTGCAGTTATGTTTTAAATTGCAGTTATGTTTTAAATTGCAGTTATGTTTTATTATATCCCACGCTCATTTACTTTTATTATGAGTATTATTTAAAATATCAAAATAAGATTTTTTTGCTAAAATAATCCTAGTTTCGTGTGTTTTCAGTGAGCTTTATGAAAGTCTTCGTCAAAATGTCTTTAAAAAATATCAAAAAAAAATTGAAAAATGGTTAATTTCATAATGAAAATACGTAAAATATAGGTTTAAACTAATTTAAATATTATTTCACAAAAAAAATTCGAAAAAATCGCCTTTTAGCAAAAAAAATCAAAAATGACAACCTTGAAAAAATATTTAGAAAATAAACATATAATTTAATTTGCCTTAAAATTATGTCTTACTTTCACTCCTCTTTCATTTAAAAAATACCCCCTGTGTCCCCCTGACCAATTTTAAAAGCTAAAAATATGGAATATAAGCCAAAAGAAAGTTTAAGTTGTCTTATTTCAGTGCTTTAGTCGATATCTCAACTCGTTCAAAAAATAAGAGGGGGATCATTTTTGGACCGCACTGTATATACAGCGGTGTTTACGGTCTCCTGGAACAAATTTTAAGGGATGATTCTACATCATATAATAATATTATCATATTATGACAAAAAGTTTCTATAAACATACACGGTGTATTTGAAATAGGGCTCGAAATTTTAAGGGGTGATTTTACATCATAAAATATGACAAAAATTTCCTATAAACATATATCTAAAAATGCATCGTAAGGGAGCTAAGGCCCTTTGAAAATGGCTAAAAAATTTGGTTTTTATTTAATAACTTAAGAACCCTTAATAAGGCCCATCTTCGTATGTTATTTTCATGTACTTATTTTAACCAGGGGTGTGCGAAACGAGGGGGCCTTATCAGTTTTTTGTCCCAAACTATTTTCTGTGTAACTTTTTTTCAATTTTATTTTTCGAATATGATTGCTCAGGTCAAAATACATAAAAAATTGTACTCTTGTTGTAATACTGTGGGATTAACCGTTTTCCAGAAAAAAAAAAATTGAATGTGAAATTTCACGGTTCGAGGACGAAAAATACTAAAATGTTGAAAACCGAAATTTCAGTGATGCAGGGTCAATGTATATCAAAAACTAAGAAAAAAAACCTTACATAAAGGTACTTCCAAAAATCTAAAAATGCAGCATTTTTAATTGGCCATAATTGCTTTAAAAGCGATTTTTCAACCTACATACAGAAACTTTTTACTTAGTGAAACTAAAAAATGGATTTGTATGACTCTTTTTTTTTATTTTAAAGCCACAAACTTCAAGTTTTTTTTTTAGTGTACATATGTTAGACCAAACGTCATGATTATAGGTGCAGTATGGAAAAATGCATTATCATGTTTTTTACCATATCTTTGGGAGCATCTATGGTTTGCTTGAGAAATTGTTTTTCGTACGGGTAAATTTTATTCAATTGCCACACCAAGTAATTTTTCTACGACTGCTTTAGAATGTAAGCAAATACACATAATTTTCAAACACAGAATGAATCAATTCTAGCCCTAGATACGGTATGAATATTTTGTATCAAGTGTTAGAATGAGCACATGTAGTCCCACACCAAGTAATTTTTCTACGACTGCTTTAGAATGTAAGCAAATACACACAATTTTCAAACACAGTATGAATCCATTCTAGCCCTAGATACGGTATGAATATTTTGTATCAAGTGTTAGAATGAGCACATGTAGTCCCATCTCTTGTTTATAAAAGTAAAGAAAACTGTAGCAAAATTAGCAAAAATATATACATTTTACCATGAAACATTGAATAATTTAATGCAATTTAAAGTTTTGCGTCAAAATTACATAAAGTTTATTAGTTTTTTTTAATATTTGACCAGTTTTTTATCAATTTAGTTTAAAAAATTAAAACTGCTCCATCTATTGTGAAATATTTAAACCTGATATCTGTCACAACAATCTGACTTAACCTTCAATTTTTGCATTATAATTTGTAAATATGTGCTAAAATTAAATAAAAATCTTTTTTAAGTACTGATTTGATAAAATTATGAATAACATTAATTTCTTTATTTAAAAATATGTGTTTTGTTGCATTTAAAATGTCGAGTCACAAAAAACATTGTTTTTAACCTTGTCCGCAGTGTTTCATATTTGCAGTGCAAGAAAAAGTATAGTCTACAACACGTATGGACTCGAATGACAAACTTTCCACTCGCGCGGAATATTGTCTATTCCATACTAGTTATAGAATATACTATTTTCGAAGCACTGTAATATCTTTTCTGGTTTTTTTTCAAAAATGTGCATTTTTGCGAATATTATTGTTGGTACTGGATCCGGTCCTGGATCCGGTTCTGTTATGATGTTTAATAGTGCCAAATTCAAAATCTTAATATTGTGAGGTACTTATTATTCTATTCACACAAAAAGTTATAGTGATCACAAATTTTCTTGGACAGACAGATCTACAGATTGACCGACACACAGATTTATATTGGTAAACTTTTGTTTTTTAATTAAAAAAATTACTAACGCAGTAGAAGAAAGTAAAATTTAAATTAGATTTCCCATGCGAAGACTGGGTATCACAGCTAGTACATATGTATATAAACTCAATTTAAGGTTTTCCAAAACATATTATGTAAGCATCTTATTATTGCATTAAAAGAACTGATGTTAGTTTAATTCCTAAAACTAAATTCCCGTGCGAATGACGGGTCCACTGCTAGTATATATGTATACCAGAAGTAGGAAAAAATGTTGCAGATAAACATAGAATAGTTATTAAATATATCAGCATTTCCATTTCAAAAATACAGGGTATTATTATTAAATCTGCGTTAAAAAGTGGTTGGGAAATGAAATTTTCACTGACATTTATATCTTTAATATTTTGCCCAAGGCAATCCCATGGTCGTCCCATTATGAATTTTGGCACATGGTTAGAGAAAGATCTACAGATTATTATATCTTTTTATTAAAAAAAAATCAAAGATGGCGTATTCTGAGATAATCGTCACCAAACATTGGCGACTTTGGTGACCATCACCAAAATCACTAAATTTTACATATCTTTAAAACATATTAAAACACAATAAAATGGCTTTAAAATATATATTTTTTTTAATCTGTATCTTTTAGCGTTACTGAGATAGAGCTGTTTAAAAACAGGCTGTTTTAGTGACTTTTGCAATTTTGGCCAATTTCAAAAGGCCGTAACTCCATAAATAATGGCCAAAAAAATCTGAAAATTATATAAGTTTTTATTAAGCATACGTAGAGCAAGTATACCAAAAATGATTAAAATCGAAGAAATCGATGTCCAACATTTCCTTGAAATGAGAAATATGTGGAATCGAAAATGAAATTTCCAAGCTCTAAAAAATGTGTTCGATTAATTGTACTAAAGTTTTTTATTTTGTTCCAATGTTATTTTTATGCTTTTTATAATTAATTCTTGTGATATATTTGTGTAAAGAGAAATAACGTCGAGGCTTATAAGGACATATCCCGGGGGTAGTTTTTTTCCCATAATAAAAGTCGAGAAATCAAACCAGTCTTTTACATAATAATCGTTTTCTATTTCGTATGCAATTGTTAAAATATTTCTGATATATAGTGAAATTTTACTATTGGGGGTGTCTATGGATGATACTATTGGTCTTAAGCTTAGTGTAGGTATGTGTATTTTTGGTAATGCATAAAATTTTGCAAAGGAAGAGTTATAGATTGTTGAAAGGTCTTCAATTGTTTGCTCATTTTCCTTTTTTAGGTTTGTTACTAATTTGTTTGCATATTGTTGCATTGTGCTAGTTGGGTCTCTGTTGAGTTTTTTATAATATTTATTATTTTCTAGTAAGGATAGAGATTTGTTTATATAATCTTGTTTGTTCATTATTACTGTTGTATTACCTTACAAACCCCTTAAAAAAAGCATATATAACGTATAAACAATAAACATACTTACTATTTATATACATAATCAACTCAACAAAAAAACCCATATACACAACAAACAACAAAAGAAAACCCAGAATTTCTTAAAAAACACCCCAGATATTATAATTCTTAGAGCAGACAAAGGCAACACAAAAAACCCCAAATTAAAAATTGCAAAAAAAACTATTTTTACTATATTTTCAAAAATTAAAGACCCCACTCCAAAACATCAAAAATCTAACATATATAGCATTCCTTGTCTTAACTGCAAAAAAATATACATAGGGGAAACTTCTTGGACACTCCAAGCTAGACTAACGTCCCACAAAAGAGTTATTAGACTCGGTAAATCAAGCTGTGCACTAGCGCAACAAAACACTTGAATTATCTCAGGAGGTAAAGTACTTGGGAGTAACCTTGGATATCAAGCTTAGCTGGAAGGCTCATGTAGATAAAGTCCCTGACAAATCTACATCGACCTTTTGGCAAATACGTCGAGTAGTGGGAAAAACCTGGGGTGTTACACCCAAGGTCCTTAGATGGATCTACACAGCGGTTATAAGGCCAAGAGTCCAGTATGGCTCAGTGGTCTGGTGGCCTAGTGTAGGAAAACCACAATTTCTCAGAACCTGGGGAAAATCCAAAGACTAGCTAGTCTTGAAATCACCGGAGTAATAAGGACAACACCCCAAGCTGCTCTAGAGGTCCTACTGGGACTGCCGTCACTCTCCATCTGGATCCAGAAGGAGGCAATGGCTAGCTTTCTCAGACTTAGGGACTCTGGTAGTTGGATGGGCGGGAAGGCGAACTACGGTCATGGCAAAATCGCTGATATCTCCGAAATAGATATCCCAATTAGTAGTATCAGAGTGATTGAAGCAGAGGACCGATTAAAGTTCGATAGAAGTTTCTCTCTCAGGATTCCGACAAAGGAGGAATGGGAAAAGAAAGAAATACAATTTGCGCTTTGGTGTGCTATACGGCTCGCGTATGGAAGGCATCCAAAGCTCTGGGGCAGGACTCTTCGTGGAGGACCTGGACTTGCAAAAGAGTTTTCCACTCGGCCGCTTTTCCACTGTCTTCCAGGCTGAGGTCTATGCCATACAGGAGGCGGCAAATTGCAGGGAAATAAGGCAGCACCGGGGGCACGATATATACATCTGCTCGGACAGTCAAGCCGCTCTAAAGGCATTGTGCAATCCCAGCACTAGGTCACTTCTAGTCAGGGAGTGTGCAGAAGCCTTGGAAGAGCTAGCAAGGACCAAAAACGTTCAACTGGTATGGGTACCGGGTCATAGTGGAATTCCCGGAAACGAGAAGGCAGATGAACTTGCATGACTCGGATCAGGGATGGCCTGCACGGGGCCGGAACCTATATTGGGGGTTACAAGGAAGCAGGTAAAGACCGCTCTCGACGAGTGGGCTTATACCAAGCTAAAGGAGCAATGGAGGGCGGTCGACGGTTGCCGGCAAGCTAGAGACTTCATAGCTGGCCCAAGCAAATCAAAGACCGACTGGTTGCTGGAAAAAGGAAGAACTGCACTCAGACAAATTGTAGGGGTCCTCACGGGCCACTGCAGGCTAAGGAAGCACCTGGCAACAATGCGGATTCTAGAGAGTCCGCTATGCCCAGAGTGCGGAGAGGATGAAACATCCTCTCATTACTTAGCCGAGTGCGTCAGATACGACAGGATCAGGTTGCAAGTCTTTGAAACTCAAAGACTCAACCAAGAGGAACTAAGAGATCTCCCCTGGGCCAATATCCTGACCTTTATTGAAAGGACGGGCAGGTTCAAGGAGGACTCAAATTAGTAAATGGCTGGGATTGCCTGGGGTGACAAAAAGGGCCAGAAATGGCCTAGTTGTCCGGCTTTGGCCAACCCAAAAATTTACTACTACTAAATTACAATGAAACAAATATATTAAACAGCTCGACAAACTACTATAAAAGGATATTTCTCGAAATGGTAGAAATAAACAACGCCCACAACTCAATGAACAAAAAAACAGACATATAAAATCTTAGCGAAATACATTCCTATATCCTAAAACCAGAAACTGACATCCATAACAAAACACACACAAACACCCATATCTAAACGTTAGTACCTAAGGAACAAAGCAATCCGCATATATACTTTTTTTTTATTGCAATTTAAGTAATTTTATTTGAAAAGAAAATTACTTAAATTGCAATAAAAAAATATATATATACAGGCTGTATTTGAAATAGCGTAGGAAATTTTAACTATGTATGTATGTATGTCTAAAAATGCATCATAAGGGAGCTACGCTTTAAAATTGGCTAAAAAAATCGGTTTTTATTTAATAACTCAGGAACCCTTTGATATATGTTAACGAGGTTTTGAACGTGAATTAATCCTAATAAGGCCCATCTTTGTATGTCATTTTCACGTACTTATTTAAATCAGGGGTGTGCGAAACGGGGGGGCCTTATCAGTTTTTTGTCCCAAATTTTTTTCTGTGTAACTTTTTTGCAATTTTATTTTTGAAATATGATTCCTCAGGTCAAAATACATAAAAAAGGTACTCTTGTTGTAATACTGTAGGATTAACGGTTTTCGACAAAAGTTCATTTGAAGGTGAAATTTCACGGTTCGAGGACGAAAAATTAAATACTAAAATGTCGAAAACCAAAATTTTAATGATACAATGTTATTCTACATCAAAAACTAAGAAAAAAAGTTTTCATACATGTAGGTCGAAAAAACGCTTTTAAAGCTACCATAGCCCTTTAAAAATGGTGCATATTTAGGAGACCATAGCTCCATTAGGATTGATTTTTGGAAGTACCTGTATATGAGATTTTTTTCTTAGTTTTTAATGTACATTCGCCCTGCATCATTAAAATTTTGGTTTTCAACATTTTAGTATTTAATTTTTCGTCCTCGAACCGTGGAATTTCACCTTCAAATGAATTTTTCTCGAAAACAGTTAATCCTACAGTATTACAACAAGAGTACATTTTTTATGTATTTTGACCTGAGGAATCATATTTCAAAAATAAAATTGCAAAAAAGTTACACAGAAAAAAGTTTGGGACAAAAAAATGATAAGCCCCCCCGTTTCGCACACCCCTTGTTGAAATAAGTACATGAAAACAACACATAAAAACGGGCCTTGGTAGGATTAGTTGACGTGCAAAACCTCGTTGATATATCTCAAAGGGTTCCTGAGTTATTAAATAAAAACCTATTTCTTTAGCCACTTTCAAAGGGGCGTAGCTCCCTTATGACGCATTTTTAGACATATGTTTATAGGAATCTTTTGTCATATTTTATCATGTAGAATCACCTGTTAAAATTTCCTATGCTATTTCAAATACACCCTGTATATATATATATATATATATACACGGTGTATTTGAAATAGCGTCGGAAAAAAAAACCAGATCATCTTTGTGACCCCAAAAATCGATTCAGAAAGAAAAAAATTAGAAAAAAAAATCTTTAGAAAACCTTAAATCCAGCCTACAGACGACGCATCTGTAAGCTTTATCATCGCGCTCCAAATTTGCAAAATGCAACGTTGTCAGATTTTGTCGATTCCGTATTTACTGTTTGACAAAATAACTTTTATCGTCTTTTAATCATCATAGAATTTTATCAACAATAATTATATATAAAGTACCGTAAAAAATGTTAAAATAATAACCAAAGATGTACTTGCCATATTCATAATCTTCACTGTGAAGCCCTAGAGGAACTACCCGTTCACAACAAAACTTCGATAGAACTTAAAAGGACATATATTTAACTTGTAACAAATGGGTACCTACAAACTTATTTCGAAAATGCCGTTTGAAAAATACTAACGATAAAAAGAATACCGCGGGTACGCCGACCTTACTCAGCTGACTGACAATACAACAGTGTTGCCAACTTTTGGCGCGTAAAAAACAAACCTTATTTAAATTTGAATTTTAAGCGGGTAATATTAAAAATAATAATGGGCTTTTCCTAACACTTCACCTACAAACTATTTAACAGATGTTGTTTTTAACAGATGCTGAAACTTAACGGGTTAACTTTCACTCACACAACTTTAACTCACACTTGCAGATTTTTTAGTAGAAAAAATACCATATCACTAGTAGTGTAAAGTAAGTAGTGTAAAGTTAGTGGCAACTCTAAATACATGTAATCTATTCAAAATGTGTTCCAAACCTTTTATTATATTCGGAGATATTTAACTTTAAATTTGTTGAAAATCTTTGGGCGATTCACTTCACATTTTGGTCAGTATTTTATACAGCACAAATCCAAATTTCCCATTGCACGTAAAAATAGCCCCCTGATGGGATGTAAACAACAGTTTTCTTCTTCTTCTTCTTCTTCTTCTTCGATTTTTGGCTTTGTATTTTACATTTCAGCCATCGGGTTGCATGGTGGTTACATCAGTAACTAGGAGTAGTGAGAGCCAGTTGTATAACGACCAAAAATTATAGAAATTTTAAGGGAAAACAACAGTTTTGCTACAGTCAAAACAATACGAAAAAATAAATGATCTAACCTAAAAATACCAAACAAACTGTAGCCAACTATAGAAATATAAAAACTGGCTTTGGTTTATGAAGCTACGACTTTTTTTTAATAAATCAAACATTAAACTTTAGTGACTATAAAAAGTATATTGTGATTTTGTTTTAAAAGAAAGAAATCAACAGAGAAGACTTTTCACAGCAAGAGGATAACTTCGTTGCAACAGACGGAAATGCATGGTACAAACCAGACGGTCCATTTCGTTTAAGTGTAACCGACGAGGACTGGTTGGATAGCCCTGGCAGCTCAAACTACAGATCTGAAGTGAGAGAGAGAGAGCTACGACTTTTCTAATTCGATTCTCAGAAAATTATTTTGACCAGTATTTTATGCAATAAATCGTATTGTCAATAATAAATAGTTAATAATCATTGCAGTGGTTTATGTGCGTTATTTTCCTGTAGTGATTAGACAATTTTTGTTTAATATTTCAAGTTCAACCTATCCCGACCATTCTAATGCAAAAAGTGTTTCAAAGTTGACAGTGTTGTGTACATTTTTTTACTTTATTATTTAGTAAATCTTATAGTGATTCAATCGCTGTGGTTGATAATTAAAAAAAAATCAGTGAAAACTTCTTGTTAAGATAAAAAACAAGGGTTGGGGAAATAGTTCGATGGCATCCAGCGGATACCTAAAATATTATTATTACCTAGGTGATAATGATATGTTTACTTCATGAAAACATGCCCCTATTTTACTACGGTAGGTAAGTTTAAAAAACTTTTCTCATCGAGTGAATCTGGCAACGTTGGAAAGATTTCATACATATTTGCTACAAGGTCACCATTAATTTAGAGAATTTCACAGCGTGACATTGACGTACGGCTAAAAGGTACATTTTTTTCAAAAAAATCCCATTCTGAAACTGCT
>OY294053.1:12467927-12542557 GCA_958510825.1 Brachypterus glaber | reverse complement strand
GTCATCCTGTCTGATTTCTCATTCTTCGCTGATGACTACAGAATATATGGAAACCCTTTTATTAACTCTGCAACCCTTCAAAATGATCTTAACAGAATATTCGACTGGTGTGAGGATTGGGTTATCCCTAAATGTGGAAAAATGTTGAGTACCGCACATTGGTAATAATAACCCTCAAGTTAATTATTTTTTGGGAAACTCCCTGCTTACTAAGGTCAGTGAACAAGTTGATTTAGGAATAACGATCTCAGAAGACTTAAAGTGGTCCAAACACATCTTGAACATAGTTATAGGTGCGAACTCTAATATTTTCCTACTATCGAAAGCATTTAAATCACATGAAATTAAACCATTTAAGAAGTTATATAGGATGTTTTGTAGTTCGTGTCATTAAAAAAACAATATATTACAGCTAAATTAAGAAATTTTTATGAAAATGAAATCATTTTGTGAGGCAGTAATCGAGTAATATTTAAAAAAAGGTGCACCTTTCTATGTTACGTCATTGACCTGTTTAAAAACTCCCTGTTCTTGGATCAGTTCATGGCAATGTTGCCAGTTGGTATTTAACTAGAATTTACTAAAAACTTACTTCGCCACAAGAAAGCACTCCGCTATTTTAATCCAAATAGCCTAATTATAAGAATCCTATTCAAAACACAAACATAGTTAGTTTAATTTATGTAACATGCACATTATTTAAAAACTTTGATTAAAAATAATACAAACAAGTTATACTAATTTGTTGAGAATTACAGAAATTACATTCACAAAATGCCAGAAAAACATTTTAACTGCGCATACGCCAAGTTTTTTCACTTTGCGAGAAACCCCCGGTTAAATTTGATAAAATTTTAATGTTATAGAACTAAACCTTCTGATAAATAGTGTTCACAGGCACAAAGCACTCAGTCATAGATTTGGCTCCCCAGGACTCTAAACTTGGCAATAATTGAATATATTTTTTGATATAACTCATTAACGAAAAAAGATATTGTGATGGGATTTTCACCAAAATACTTTTAATGATTCACTCTTTATTTTTAAGGTGAGTACCGTCCGAAAAAGGGGTTTATTTTTTTTAATATTATTTTTATATATATTCTTGGATGCAAATGATTTTTATAAGTTGTAAACGACGTTGCGAACCTTTGCTTTACAACATTTGACCTGGTATCCTAAGTTTATATTTTATTTAAAAAGTTGCATTTTTTACGTACGCTACTGCTTAAACAGTAAAGATAGATTTAGGGCTTTTTCACTTATACAGGTTACAATACTTCGGTAATAATCTAGAAATGGTTTAATAATACATATTTTTTTTAATATACAACAAAGTTTTGTAAGGAAATAGACTAAAATAAAATTGAAAAAATCAATTTATTTTTTTTAGAAACGGTTAAAATCGCTAAAATTAAAATATATTATAGCTCTTACCTTACTGATCAAAAATCTCCATAGACACGAAACTCTAAGTACAATAGTTCGCAACGTTCTTTACAACTTAAAACTTTCAGAAAAGTCATTGGTCTCCAAGAAAATTTATAAAAATTATATTAAAAAAAAGATTAAACCCCTTTTTCGGACGGCGTTGACCTTAAAAATAAAGAATGAATTATTTTAAGTATTTTGGTGGAAGTCCCATCTCAATATCTTTTTTCGTTAATGAGTTGTATCAACAAATATATTCAATTATTGCCAAGTTTAGAGGCCTGGGGAGGTAAATCTATAAGCTATAAGCTTTGTGCCCGTGAACACTATTTATCAGAAGGTTTAGTTCTATATTAAAATTTTATCAAGTTTAACCGGGGGCCAGAACCCACACGGTGTTCTAGAAGAACTTTTAAATGGCATGACAACTTTTTTTTCTTTTTTGGAATTTGTTATATGAGCTCTAATTAAAAAAATGAGGACGAAATTTTAAAAATCGTTGGAGCCGTTTTTGAAAAAAATGTGTTCCTTAGAAAAAAATCTTTGATATATCACGCTAACATACTTGGTTTGACCTCGATGATTTTGACCAAACTTGGCACAATGGTACCCAAGTACCGAAGTACTCCCACCAATTTTTTTTCAAAACGGTCCATCCTTTCACGATACCGGGTGTCCCACCAGGTTCTTGACAAGTTATATCTCTGTTATTTGAAAAGGTAAATTTTTTTAAAAAATAGAGTTAAATGGAAGCCAAAGAAGATTTTATTGACTTATTCAACCCCCCACCCCCCATTGATTACTCACTCCCTTGTAACCACCCCCAACCTCTGATTTTCAAATAGCACATCCAACCCCCATTTTCATCTAAGAATTTGAAATTACATTTCATTTTGAATTAAACCATGTATTATCTTATTCTTTTAAGGGGCTTCCAATGACAATTTTTATTTAGTAATAATAATAATAATGTCCCACCTGGTTTTAGACGGGCTATATCTCCGATATATAAAAAGATTAAAAAGTTAAAAAAAAATAAAATTAAATTGGAGTCAAAGTAGAATTTACTGACATATGCAAAACTACCACCCGATTGGAAACACCTCCAACTAGTTTTTTAAATAGCACTTCCCTATTTTACTAAGGAATATTAAAGCACATTTCATTCTAAATTTAACCAGAAAATTTTCCAAAAACTTACGTTAAATTGTACCCAAAAGAAAATTAATTGATATATCCAAAACCAACTCATAATAACCCACTCTCCTGGAACTACCGCAACTTTGTTTTAAATACCACCTGTCTATTGATAAATAATAATTGATATTTAGAGACCCTTAAAATCTAAGATACGACTTATAATAAATGGTTGAATTCAGAATGAAGTGCACTTTCATAGTCTTTAATAAGAATTGGGGGGTGCTATTTGAAAAACAGAACTTGAGGGTGGTTTCAAGGGAGTGGGTAAGCAAGGGGCGGTTTTGAATAAGTCAGTAAAATATTCTTTGGCTTTGATTTAATGGTATTTTTTGCAAGTTTTAATACCTTTACAAATAAAGGAGATAAGCTATATCAAGAACTTGGTGGGACACCCAGTATAGTGAACGGATGGTCCGTTTTGAAAAAAAATTGGTGGAAGTGCTTAGGTACCATAGCGGTACCACTATGCCAAGTTTGGTCAAAATCCTGGACATGAAGGGTAAACCGAGTATGTTGGCGTGAAATATCAAAGATATTTTCTAAAAACACATTTTTTTCAAAAACGGCTCTAAGGATTTTTAAAATTTTGGTCTTATTTTTTTAATTAGAGCTCATATAAGAAATTCCAAAAAGAAAAAAAAATGAAAGTTGTTATGTCATTTAAAAGTTCTAGAACAGCGTGCCCATAAGGATTTTGCGTGGTCCTTTGTGAACTTCATGGTCAAGCTTCTTTAGCAAGCTTCTATTGATGTTATCTTTGCCGGGGATAGTATTATATCCTTTTAAGACTATTCCAAAATATTCTTCTTCACTTATTGCTTGCAACTCAATTGGAAATTGTTGAGTTGTGTAAGTGTTGTACCAGTTTTTGACTCGTGTAAAATTTTCGTTGTCGAATAGAGGATTGTTTTTTTCAGTGCCTTTGACTTTTCTTCAACGCTAGAGTAAGTTTGCACACTAAACTGTCTATTTTGTTTTTAGTTTTGTATTTAGATACCTTTTTAACTTTATTCCAGTAGTTTTTACCTTTCTGTTTGTTGAGTTCTTGGCAGGTTTCAAGCCATTGCACTTTTTGCTGAGAAAAAAAAGGATGGAGGAAAATCTAAATTTTTGCATACGAGTATTTTTGATACCGCAGATTTCGAATATGATAGCAAAAAAGCTGAAATTTTTTTTTCCGCGCCACTAGGGTGGTTAATTTTTTTATTTTTTTTTTCTATTTTGTTCAAATTTGGTATACAGGGTCTTTTTAGGGATATTATCATAGACCAATTGTTAAAACATCAAAAATCAAAATGGCGGAGCCAATATGGCGTATCGGTTTTTCAAACGTTGCCATAATTAGGCGAAATTAAGGCTATAAAGTAGTCCAAGGCCATCGATTTTAAGGAAAAGACTAAACTTAAAACACTTAATATGACAAAGCTTATATGAAAGTTAAAAATACAGTTTCATATCCATTTTAGTTTAAATATTCATTACAAGGTCGTCAGAATTCCGTGAATTGAATTGTATTGTCCAGGTATAGGAAATATCTTATATTAGCCCTAGTGATTTCTTAAATTAAAATAAATTAAAGCTAAGTTGCTTTTAAGTATGCAAAAAGGTCATTGAAACCTAAACATTTAAATAAAATTGTAAAATTTTAAAATTCAAAACTTGCCTTCATTTGCATTTTGCATGTTTGTCATTACTTATAGTAGTAATAAACGATATAAAAAAAGTAGCCAACTTCTGCCATTTTTTTTTAAATTAATAATAATGTAATGACATAGAACAAAAAAACATAATATAATGCACATACCCATATTAAGAAGTTTTATTTAAAAATAGTGCTTTCCATTTTATGCGATTAGTGCTAAAAATAGGTATGTAATAAGTTCTTAATGCAGTTAATCTAATATTTTAACACCTGGTAATATTGTTTCAATTTTTAATCTCTAATTAAGAAAGAGAATATTAATCCGTTTTAGCAAGGTATTAAGGGTATTACCTAATTTGTTTTACCCTTTTTTCATCAAATATAAATATATATATATAGTCATTTTATTTTGAATATTCGAGCAAGCTACTTAGAGTTATAACTTATAAATTAGTGATGGAGAATTTAACAAGAATAGATGGATTTTAATGTGATTCAACGATATAAAAACGATTCAAGAAACGTACAGCAAACAAAATTAGTTGAGTACTTCATTGAAAACTTTGGTCTAGAAAATGTAGGTGAAGATATACAGTCGCTTAAGGAAAATTTGAGACGTTTTTGTGATAAATATTTTACGAAATGGGAGAATTGTAGAAGAACCAGGGACATTTTGGAAAAATCCACGTCCATCGTCCACTCGATACTGTAGGTCTATTCGCATGCAGTTTAAAAAAGAAACTACTGAGTTGGCTTTAGAAGAAAAAAGTATATTGAAGAACAAATAGCTTCCTTGCATCCCTCTATAATAAAAATACAAGAAATGAATATAAATATTTCACATAAGCTTTCAATGACAATGATTGATGGTAAAATAGCAAATGCTGTTACCAAAACATCACCTCAAACGTGTTACATTTGCTATGATAAACCTATAGAAATGAACAAAATTGAAAACGTTATTTATAAAGAGATCGACGAGACAACATTTGAATATACATGTAGATTGTCCACATTACATGCATGGATACGCTTCTTCGAATATTTTCTCCACATTTACTATCGCATAGAAATAAAAAAATGGCAATGTCGATCAGAAGATGGAAAAATTAGTAAAAAGCAAAGAAAAATAACCATACAAAAAGAAAGAAAAGTTGGGTTTATTGGTTGATCGACCTAAACCAGGTAATAGAATTTTTTTTCAGCAATATACTTGTCTGCTGGAATTTTAGGTGTGGAGAAAGACCTAATTAAGCGCGCTTAAATTATTTTAACTGCCCTATCCTGCGAATTTAAAATCAATGCAGAATTGATGCGTATGCTAAAGAGACTGAAAAAATGTTAGTATGTAACAGAGTGGTCACCCTGTATATATTGAGTATTTATATTTTAATTTTAATGGTTATTGAACGTGACATAGCATTGTTTTTGCTGTTTGTTTTTACAGATGCTAATATTATTAGTATTTGGGAAGCTTGCATTTTGTGTAATTGAGGCGTTTACATAAAAAGGGTGTACATTTTTATTAGACTAATTAATTGGTTTATTCGGTTTTCTTAATTAATAAACTGGGAATATCTTTAATGATGTTGTTTTAGATACTGGCAATAGTTAGGGATTGTTTGTAAAAATGGTTTTTTCTACTTCGAAGCAATGTCATGAAAATCAATATCAATCAATAAGTAGAAGTAGTTTTTTTAATCATTTCTCTTAATTAAATTTAAATTCATTTTTAGTGATTTAAAGTAATTTTTCAATTAATATTATTTTTATAATAATATAACTTTTTGGCAGAAAACTCTTCAGATATTTTTCGTTAATAGTTTTATGACTGGTATATCGGCATCTTTGGGAAGGGAAGTTTTGCCTGTGTTTAGTTATGGTCAAAAAATGGGATTCGAAAATATGTAGTCGTCTAGTTAAGTTGGGTCTTAAGGGAATTTTAGAATTAACGTAATATGTGAAAATTTAAAGTCGCGAGTATAGAAATATCTGAAGGGTAAAGATGCTATTTAATCATAATTTTTTCATTTCAAATTAAAATATTTTGTTGTTTTATTTGTTTTTAACTTTTCATTTTTCTTTTATTAAATTCTTTTAATTATTGTTTAATCCTTTTGTTTTATTGGAAAGATATATTTTAATTAATATTTTATATATATATATATAGATATATTTTAATTAATTTAAAATATATTTGAAGTTTTTTTACCTTTCACATTTCTATATAAAGTTAGTGATATATGAAGACATCGAAGAAACATCTAAGAAAGTCAGATAAATATTAAGTAGTAATTAGATTCTTATATTAACATTTGTTATCATATGATATATGATATTGTGATAATATTATGTAATATTATTACTGGTGGCACGCTACCCAAATAGCAACTATACAGCTATTTGTATTCGATACGCCTCCAAATAATAGTGTGTGGTTCTAAATTAATGTCTTAGATAATTAATATTTTTGGCTTTAATTGGGACTAGCACCCTATTACAAGTATCACATTATCCATGGTATTATATGCCTGCTTCAATACATAAAATTTTAATTCATGGATCGGCGATAATTTCAAAATTTGTTTTGCCCATAGACAAAATGTCGGAGGAAGCTCAAGAAAGCAGAAACAAAGATTTTAAAAAAAAGTTTAGAGAACATTACAGCAGAAAATGCAGTCGAGAAGCCACAAATACAGATGTATTCAATTTGCTTCTACAAACGTCTGACCCCTATATTACAAGTCTCAGGCGCATACCAAAAAAAAAAAGACTCGCTTATTTGCCTGAAGTACTAAATTTAATTATAAAACCGGATTCAGTTATTAATACTAATGATGATGATAATTTTGATGATAGTTCTGATGATTAATTATTTATTTAATAAAATTTGAACATTTAAATGATTTTTATAGCATTTTATTTCGAACATAAATTTTACATTTTTTTTCTTCTGAAAATGCCAAAAGTTGGCAACTTTTTTTTATATCGTTTATTACTACTATAAGTAAAGACAAAAATGCGTAAGATATTGAGTCGGGAAAATGAGGGCAACTTTTGAAATTAAACACTTTACAATTTTATTTAAAGTTTTAGGTTTCAATGACCTTTTTGCATACTTAAAACCAACTCATCTTTAATTTATTTGAATTTAAGAAATCACTAGGGATAATATAAGATATTTCCTACAGCTGGACAATAAAATTCAATGCACGGAATTCTGACGACCTTGAAATGAATATTTTAACTAAAATGGATATAAAACTGTATTTTTAACTTTCATATAAGCTTTGTCATATTAAGTGTTTTAAGTTTAGTCCTTTCCTTAAAATAGATGAACTTGGACTACTTTATAGCCTTAATTTCGCCTAATTATGGCAACATTCTAAAAACCGATAAGCCATATTGGCTCCGCCATTTTGATTTTGGGTGTTTTAACAATTGGTCTACGATAATATCCCTAAAAAGAGCCTGTATACTAAATTTGAACAAAATCAAAAAAAAAAAATAAACCACCCTAGTGGCACGAAATTTTTTTTTCAGCTTTTTCACTATCATATTCGAAATCAGCGGTATCAAAAATACTCGTATGCAAAAATTTGGATTTTCGTCCATCTTTTTTTTTCTAAGCCCACAGTGGATTGGTTTTCTTCATATTTTTTAATTAACAATTGGATTTTTTTATTAAGAACATTTATTTGTCTTTTTGAATCGGGAATCAGCAGCTCACAATATTGTCTGTACATTTTCCTTTTACGTTTTATTAGTTGAATTATAAAGGGGGCAGTGTAATGTGTAAAGTATGTTTTTTTTATTTAGGAGTATTTTTCAGAACTAAATCTGAGAATTTTTTGTTGAATTCAGAGATGAGATTTGGATTTATGGGTTGGCCTTCCAATTATCTTATATATTCTTTTTTCATATTGCATTTGTTGAAGTTGTACAGTAGGGGTTCGTCTACTGGTGGGGGAGTAGCCAGCATGTCTATTTTTATGTGGAAAGCCAGATGGTCTGATCCTAGCTGTATGGTAAAAATTGCATCCTTAATACTGTTTTCTAGGTTTTCATTGCATCTGGAGTTGTGTCATTATTGTTGGGCATAAGGAATGTAGGAGGTGTGTTTATCTGTATAAAATCTGAGTTATTTAGGAATTGTGTGTTGCTTTTTCTTATTTACATCCATGTTAAAATCTCCTATTACTAGAGAGTATTTGTACATAGCAGCTTTTGTGAATATTGTTTCTTCGATCCTGGATGTTGAGTGTATATAAACTGTAAATATATGGAGCAGGTCATCTTGGCAGGGGACTGTAAAATGAAGGCATCGTTGAGCTGGTTGTTTAGTCTTGGAGCATTAGCTTTACCCATTTTGACACTGGAGTGAACCTGAGCAAGGCATCCCCCTTTAGCATTTCTGTTTAGAATTATTCCATCTTTTTTTTTATAGTTTTGAAATCTCTATAATTAGTGTTGCTGGTGGGATTGGTCTTGGTTTCAAGAAAAAGTGTAACATTGATATCATTCTGTTCAATAAAATGGTTTATAAGTGTTTTCTTAGGAATTTAACTGTTAGAACTAGCACTTAGCATTAGAACTTAGTCTAGTACCTGGACACCTGGAAGGTGTAGGTTTTTATTGAAGTAATTTTGAAAGCTGTCGTATAATTTTTGATTTGTTACATAGTTATGGTTTTTTGTGTATTATTTTAAATAAAAGCATCTGTTTAAGCTTTTCCCTGTTAAGCCAAGTTTGTCATCTTTAATTCGAAGGAGGGTTGCACCGGG
Source organism: Brachypterus glaber (assembly GCA_958510825.1). Taxonomy (NCBI): domain Eukaryota; kingdom Metazoa; phylum Arthropoda; class Insecta; order Coleoptera; family Kateretidae; genus Brachypterus; species Brachypterus glaber. The sequence continues at coordinate 12,533,500 of OY294053.1, read as the reverse complement.
TAGGTGTCCTTTTCCAATATCTGGCGACCGTGACATGACTGGCAAGTTTTGGTTTTTAATTGTAATTTATTTTTAATAAATACAAAATGCAGAGGGTTAAGAAAGAAAGAACCATTTTGAGAAGCTCATTTACGAGATTTTGTAAAAAGTTGGACGAGCTATTGAATAATGCTACAAGTGATACTGCACACGTAGCAGGAGACTTCAGAACGATCCAAGAAAAGTACGAAGATATGTGTAAGCTAGATACAAAAATTTTAAATGAACTTTTGGACTTTGAGTCAGACGAGGCTACTATTGAGCAAGAATCGAGTACGTGTGATGATTATATTGCACGGTTTAATAGACTGAAGAGTAGTGTCGATAAGTTTTTAGCTAAGGGCGACGTAGACGATGATAACAGCGTTGGAGGTCGTAGTAGTTGGATTACTAGTCGTAGTAATAATTGAAAACGAAACTTTAAACTGCCTACGATAGAATTTAAGAAATTCGGTGGAGATATTTTGGATTACCTAACCTTTTGGAGTCAATTTCGGAGAATCCATGGAGATGAGGACATTGACAATTGTGACAAGTTCCAGTATTTGCTGCAGGCCACTATTCCTAAGTCACGTGCCCGTCGGCTGGTAGAAAGCTACCCACCAATCAGCGAGAACTATCTAAAGGTCATTGGAAGTATTAAATCTCGTTTTGGACGAGATGATCTCCTGGTCGAAGTTTACGTAAGAGAGCTTTTAAAGTTAATACTACAGAATTTAGATAATAAGCTAGATTTATCTATTTTGTATGATAAATTAGAGTGTCAACTTCGTGCACTTGAGACTCTAGGAGTCACTTCAGATAAATGCGCTGCCATGTTGTTCCCCTTGGTTGAGTCATGTCTTACTGAAAACTTAATGCGTGCTTGGCAGAGAGATTCCAAAGATTCCCCACTTAAAGATAGATTAGATGCTCTTATGGCCTATCTTAGATCAGAGGTGGAGAATGAAGAGCAAATCAAGTTGGCTATGTCAAGTTTTGGTTTAAAGAATTCTGGAAAAGGTAGTCACAAAAAAGAGGACCCTGTTGAAGAACGTGTTGCTACAGCAGCTGATTTAATAAATCATAGGACCGTTACTGTAAAATGTCCCTTTTGTGATGCGACGCATAATCCTGAGGAATGTATTTTGGCTACGAAAATATCTCATACCGAAAAAAGTAAGTTACTTAGCAAGAAAGGATGTTGCTACTTATGTGCAAAAGTAGGCCATGTAAGCAAAAAATGCAAAGTTAAGTTGCAGTGCCAGATTTGTCAAGGACGGCACATATCAGTTATGTGTAATAAGACTGTAGAGAATACTTCTGAATCAAAGAATTTGTGCTTAGAAAATAATACCTACAGTCAGGTATTTTTACAAACACTTTTGTTTCGTTTATAAGATACAAAATCAACTAGATTGATTAGAGCAGTTGTTGATTCTGGTTCGCAGCGATCCTACATAACTGCGAAAACTGCAGCTGAGATGGAGCTCGAGTCCACAGGAGAAGAATCCATAATACATGCCTTATTTGGAGGAAGTCAGTCGAGTGTGTATCATCACAAACTGTATCATATAACTCTCACTGATTTTACGCAGTCTTTTCGATGCAACTTTGATGTTTTAGACCAGGATATAATATGCAATAATATATCAGCCGTTAGAAATGGTCCATGGGATTCTGAATTAGCTGCATTGGGAGTTCAGATTTTTGATAGAAAGAACGGGCCAATTGATCTTCTAATCGGAGCTGATATAGCAGGAAAGTTATATACTGGTAAGAGGCACTTGATTGGAAACCACTTAGTAGTAGTAGTAGTAGCGATGGAGACTAAATTAGGTTGGGTTCTAATGGGTAAAACAGCTGAAGATGTACAAACTTCGTCCGCTATGATTATAACTACCATGTTATTGCACGATCGAAATGTTTCTGATTTATGGGAGTTAGATGCTTTGGGAATCATCGATCCTGGTGAACGTAAATCCCAGAAAGAACATGAATTTGCTGTCGTGAAACATTTTACTGAAACAGTTACAGTTAATCAAGAAGGTAGATATGAAGTTTGTATGCCTTGGATTGAAGGACACCCACCTGTACCCAGTAACCTAAATTTAGCCAAAAGACGCCTAGATTCCATGATAAGTAAAATCAAGAAAGACGGATATTATGAGGAATATCAAAATGTTTTTAGAGAGTGGTTATGCGACGGTATAAAAGAGGAGGTTTTAGATGAAAAACCAGATGGTATAGCTCACTATTTACCCCATAGACCAGTGATTAAAGAAGTAAGTACAACGAAGCGTAGACCTGTTTTTGACGCATCTTCAAAAGAGAAAGGACATCCATCTTTAAACCAATGTTTGGAGAAAGGGTTAAACTTAATAGAATTGATACCTGCTGTACTTTTGAAATTTAGATTGTGATAGGAGTTATATCAGACATTCGGAAAGCGTTTTTACAAATCAGTCTTCAAAAAAATGACCGAGATTTTTTAAGATTTCTTTGACAATGAAAAGGTTTACCGTCATGCCCGAGTTATGTTTGGAGCATCCTGTAGTCCGTTTTTGTTAGGTTCTGTAATAAATTTTCACCTAGAAAATGAATTGACGAAGAGTAAGAATGGCCTGTCGAACATTTCCCAGGAGGTCATTAAAAATTGTTGAAAAGTTTCTACGTTGACAATTGCGTTACCAGTGTAGAAGATACCTGTGAGCTTCAACAATTTATCACGGACAGTAGTCAAGTAATGGACAAAGGTAAATTTGATCTACGAGGTTGGGAGTATACCAACGTAGAAAACGAAAAAGAAGTTAACGTACTTGGACTAACTTGGAACACAAAAACAGATACTTTGATGTTAAGCAGTAGCTGTTTTAATATTTTGGATAAACAGGTGATCACAAAACGTTTTATTCTTTCCATGGCACAACGAATTTTTGACCCTATTGGTTTTTCTTGCCCTGCGACTCTATGTCCTAAGTTGTTACTGCAAAGGTCTTGGTTGTCCAAGATTGGATGGTATGTTGAGGTTCCGGAAGAGTTGAAAAAACCGTTTTTGTTGTGGATGGATCAAATTCAGTATTTGAATAGTATAAAAATACCAAGATGGCTTGTGACTGAATCCAACAATATTAAAAACTGGTCTTTGCATTGTTTTTGTGACGCAAGCCAAGATGCTTATGCTTGTGCTATATTTTTAAGAGCTGGAGAAGGACAAAAGACAGATAATTCAGGCAAAATCGCGTGTTGCACCTGTTAAGAAAATGACGATTCCTGTTGGAGCTGTTAGCTGCTACAATTGGAGCTCGATTAACGTCGACTGTTTTAGAAATTTTAAACTTTGAAGATATTCCTGTATATTTTTGGTCGGATTCCTCTACAGTTTTGTCATGGATCCGCAGAGAAGATCATTGGGCAACATTTGTGTGGAATAGAGTGCAGGAAATCAGAAAACTTACAAAGATTGAGAACTGGCATTTTGTACCAGGAGTTATGAACCCCGCAGACCTACCATCTAGAGGTTGTACACCAAGGCAACTGTTTGAGTCAAAATAGTGGGAGGGTGCTGATTGGCTCAAGAACACAAAAGATAGCTGGCCAAATGAGATCGGTTTTTGTGATGAAGATGCGATAAGAGAAAAGAGAAAAGGAAAGCAGTTGTGTCGTCCATGGTATGTACTAATGATTTTAATTCAAAATGGTATGCTTATTTTTCAAATTATAAGAAAATTGTTAGACAACTCGCATGGATGCACAGATATGTTTTTAACTGTCGAACCCCACATCTTCGTAGAATAGGTGAACTTTCAGGAGAAGAATTCATAGACGCTGAAAATACTGTTATTAAGTTTATTCAGAAAGAATGTTTTGATGGAGATCCTAGATTAAAATCCCTTTGTCCATTTTACGATGAAAATAGAGTGATAAGAATAAAGACCAGCATTTCAGATCGTTTAGATACAAAAGAATTTAGGTATCCTGCATTGTTGCCTTCGAAACACCCTGTTGTTTTACGTTTAATATATAACCAGCATAAAGAATCTTGTCATGTTGGTGTAAAAGGTCTACAAAGCATCTTGAGAGAAAGGTTTTTGATACTTAAGAGTAGAAAAACTATTCAAGATGTGGTATCCAAATGTACTATTTGTAAGAGATTTAGTGAAAAGAAACTTGAAACAATACCCATAGCTTTACCAGTTCATCGAGTACAAGAAGCGGCTATATTCCAAACTACTGGGGTGGACTTAGCAGGTCCTGTGTATTTAAGAAGTGGTAAGAAAGTATGGATTTGTTTGTACACCTGCGCTGTGTATCGAGCAGTTCATTTAGAGTTGGTGGAATCCCTTTCAACAGATTGTTTTCTTCAATCTTTCAGACGACTTGTTTCAAGACGTGGAAGGCCGTCTGTGATCTATAGTGACAACGGAACTAATTTTGTTGGAGCTGTCAACTTAATGAAGAATTTGGACTGGGAGAAGATTTCCAGATACAGCAGTGTGAGTAGAGTTGAATAGAGATTCAATCCTCCATCTGCCGCCTGGTGGGGTGGTTGGTGGGAGAGACTCATTGGTTTAACCAAAAAACTTCTACGAAAAACCTTAGGTAAAGCATGTTTAACATACGGAGAACTTTTGACTGTGTTATGTGACTGTGAATCAGTTATAAATTCCAGACCCTTGTCATATATCTCTGAAGATAGTAACGATTTGGTTCCACTGACTCCTGCTATGTTTCTAATGCATATAAGAGAATCTGGAGTTACTGATCTTGACACAATTGAAGACATTAACCTTAATAAGCGCTGGAACTATCGTCAAGAATTAAGAAATGTACTAAGGAAAAGATTTCGTAGTGAGTATTTAGGACAATTGACTCTTAGACCCAAAAAAGTGGAATCTCGTAAGATTTCTATCGGGGATGTTGTGTTGATCGGTAGTGATAACGAAAAACAGTTAGATTGGCCACTCGCGAAGGTGGAAAAATTAATAACGGGACGTGATGGAGAAGTGCGTTTAGCTGTTTTAAAGACTGCAACGGGACAATTGGTTCGCCCTTTCCAAAGACTTTTTCCGTTAGAAACAACCAAAATTGCGTTAACGGATAATCTTAAAGACGATTTTATTAATTCAGATATTAGTGAAGCAAATTTTGATAACGAGAACAATTTTAATGATACCGAGCGTGTAATTAAAGAAACGTATCCAACCGTCGTTACTCGCAGTGGTAGAACAGTAAAAATTCCTAAACGTTTACAATTTTTGAATATCTAGTGATAAAAACTTTGTTATATTTTGTTGTGTCACTTTTAAGACTTTCAAATCTAGTGACACAAGGTGGGAGGATGTTAGAACTAGCACTTAGCATTAGAACTTAGTCTAGTACCTGGACACCTGGAAGGTGTAGATTTTTATTGAAGTAATTTTGAAAGCTGTCGTATAATTTTTGATTTGTTACATAGTTATGGTTTTTTGTGTATTATTTTAAATAAAAGCATCTGTTTAAGCTTTTCCCTGCTAAGCCAAGTTTGTCATCTTTAATTCGAAGGAGGGTTGCACCGGGTAGGTGTCCTTTTCCAATATTAACTATTGACGTTAGCATATAAAATATTAAGGTTGAATTTGAGCTTTTATGCCTATTGAAGGTTCAGTGGGTGATAGAGAGGGTGGCGAATTCAAGTCAAACATTAGAATATATAGTCTGTTTTGTGAAAAAACTGGTATAGTATCGATGTTGTAGTTCTTAATAAATTTCTTCTTGAGTCTATCCAGTAAAGCATCACGGTTGGTGTTCTTGGGATTGTTAATTTTGTCTATATAGGTGTGTAAAATAAAATCATGTACTGTTATTGAAGCGTGAATGCTGGAGTTCTCGGTAATTTTCTTGTCAATTTCACTAGAAGTTTTATTTATTTATCTTAATGGGGATATTTGAAATACCTTGGATGGGTTGAATTGGTCGCTTTGGACATGGAGTGGATTCGCAAGCAGTGCATTTAGGTGGTAATCCAGTACTGGATTAGAACACTTGAAGTCTTTGTGTTACCACCGCATTTGGTGCATTTTATTGATACCGCAATTTACGGTGGTGGTGTGCGTAAATTGGTGGTATTTATTATATAGCTGTGTAAACGGGGTAGTGGCAATTTTTGTAAAATACTCCATTATTTATGAGTTTTTCATAGGAAGATAAGTCACCACCCTTTTAAAAATACCAAGTGAAGTCCGTTAGAAAACAATAGGGGATTCTATCGGAATCTAATGCATCATAATGGTTCAATTGTAACTATTATAGTCCACTTGAATCCATTTCATACCGATAGAAATTTGAATTTCGTTGGCACAATAGGCTATCGGAGCTCAATCGTTTTTTAATGGACTTATTTTGCCAAGCTAAATCCAGCAGACAAATGAACTTTTGAAACGATAGATTTCCGATAGACTATCGTTACCTATTTGGCAGGGGTTATTTTAATGTGCATTTATAACCAAACATAACATGTACAGTGGGAAATTTAAATGTGCAGTGGGGAATTTGGATTTGTGCAGTATAAAATAAATACAATTATCAGAGCATTTATCAAAATATTTCAAAAATAGCAAAAAAAAAGATTTTTTTTTTAAAGATTTTTGTATGCCTTTCCAATAAACAATGGTTCGGCGGCCGAAGGGTGGTAAAGTGATGGTAAATGATCATCGCTTTTTGAAGTCAGCCTGGCGTTGGATCAACGTCTAATCGCCAGTCGGAAAAATGATAATCAAAATACAACATCGGCTTAACGTCGGGCCGCCGTCGGCATCCTTTTAAACGGCCTATCAGTGGCATATAATCCCAATTTGAATCACTGCTCACGATTAAGCGACCGTTTAGCGATTATTTATTTTTTTTTTACTCATAATGATTTTGTTTTGTATTTTTTTAGTGGTTTGGACTTTGGAGTATCTACATTTTCTTATCAGATAACAGGTCAGCCACCACCAAATGTAGTACTTTTGTGCAACATTAGATGGCACCACCAATTGTAAGCTCTCAATACACCGCCGTCGCTATGTCGGCATGCCAACGGTCGGCCGTGGAACCACTGTTTATTGGGTTTCTTTAAAAAAAAATAATTTTTTTGGACCTTAAAAAAGTCAAAAATGTTTTAATGTTTGGCATTGTAAGTTTATTCTGCTAAAAGCCTATTGGAAGGAATATCAACTAACATAAACAGTTTTTCATTTTATTGCACTTGATCTAAAAATAATTAAAAACCAGTCATCTCGAATCTCGAAAAAAGTCCAAACCAAGCTAGAATACTTTCTCATAAAAAAAGTTATGTCCAATTTCTATTATTTGAGGGGGCGGTTGAGAGGGAAAGGGATTTTTTTTATCTTTTGGGTGCACCTATGGTTTTAAAATATTTTTTCTATTGTGAAAACTATAAAAGTTATGTCCAGAAACAATTTTTTGCATTTTGCAGAGGGGGTGGGGTTCATGCTGTTTAACCAAAAAACTTCTACGAAAAACCTTAGGTAAAGCATGTTTAACATACGGAGAACTTTTGACTGTGTTATGTGACTGTGAATCAGTTATAAATTCCAGACCCTTGTCATATATCTCTGAAGATAGTAACGATTTGGTTCCACTGACTCCTGCTATGTTTCTAATGGATATAAGAGAATCTGGAGTTACTGATCTTGACACAATTGAAGACATTAACCTTAATAAGCGCTGGAACTATCGTCAAGAATTAAGAAATGTACTAAGGAAAAGATTTCGTAGTGAGTATTTAGGACAATTGACTCTTAGACCCAAAAAAGTGGAATCTTGTAAGATTTCTATCGGGGATGTTGTGTTGATCGGTAGTGATAACGAAAAACGGTTAGATTGGCCACTCGCGAAGGTGGAAAAATTAATAACGGGACGTGATGGAGAAGTGCGTTTAGCTGTTTTAAAGACTGCAACGGGACAATTGGTTCGCCCTTTCTAAAGACTTTTTCCGTTAGAAACAACCAAAATTGCGTTAACGGATAATCTTAAAGACGATTTTATTAATTCAGATATTAGTGAAGCAAATTTTGATAACGAGAACAATTTTAATGATACCGAGCGTGTAATTAAAGAAACGTATCCAACCGTCGTTACTCGCAGTGGTAGAACAGTAAAAATTCCTAAACGTTTACAATTTTTGAATATCTAGTGATAAAAACTTTGTTATATTTTGTTGTGTCACTTTTAAGACTTTCAAATCTAGTGACACAAGGTGGGAGGATGTTAGAACTAGCACTTAGCATTAGAACTTAGTCTAGTACCTGGACACCTGGAAGGTGTAGATTTTTATTGAAGTAATTTTGAAAGCTGTCGTATAATTTTTGATTTGTTACATAGTTATGGTTTTTTGTGTATTATTTTAAATAAAAGCATCTGTTTAAGCTTTTCCCTGTTAAGCCAAGTTTGTCATCTTTAATTCGAAGGAGGGTTGCACCGGGTAGGTGTCCTTTTCCAATATTAACTATTGACGTTAGCATATAAAATATTAAGGTTGAATTTGAGCTTTTATGCCTATTAAAGGTTCAGTGGGTGATAGAGAGGGTGGCGAATTCAAGTCAAACATTAGAATATATAGTCTGTTTTGTGAAAAAACTGGTATAGTATCGATGTTGTAGTTCTTAATAAATTTATTCTTGAGTCTATCCAGTAAAGCATCACGGTTGGTATTCTTGGGATTGTTAATTTTGTCTATATAGGTGTGTAAAATAAAATCATGTACTGTTATTGAAGCGTGAATGCTGGAGTTCTCGGTAATTTTCTTGTCAATTTCACTAGAAGTTTTATTTACCATCTTAATGGGGATGTTTGGAATACCTTGGATGGGTTAAATTGGTCGCTTTGGACATGGAGTGGATTCGCAAGCAGTGCATTTAGGTGGTAATCCAGTACTGGATTAGAACACTTGAAGTCTTTGTGTTTACCACCGCATTTGGTGCATTTTATTGATACCGCAATTTTCGGTGGTGGTGTGCGTAAATTGGTGGTATTTATTGCATGGAGGTGGCAACGGTGGTCTAGCTGTGTAAACGGGGTAGTGGCAATTTTTGTAAAATACTTTATTATTTATGAGTTTTTCATAGGAAGATAAGTCACCACCCTGTTAAAAATACCAAGTGAAGTCCGTTAGAAAACAATAGGGGATTCTATCGGAATCTAATGCATCATAATGGTTCAATTGTAACTATTATAGTCCACTTGAATCCATTTCATACCGATAGAAATTTGAATTTCGTTGGCACAATAGGCTATCGGAGCTCAATCGTTTTTTAATGGACTTATTTTGCCAAGCTAAATCCAGCAGACAAATGAATTTTTGAAACGATAGATTTCCGATAGACTATCGTTACCTATTTGGCAGGGGTTATTTTAATGTGCATTTATAACCAAACATAACATGTACAGTGGGAAATTTAAATGTGCAGTGGGGAATTTGGATTTGTGCAGTATAAAATAAATACAATTATCTGAGCATTTATCAAAAATATTTCAGAAATAGCAAAAAAAAAGATTTTTTTTTAAAGATTTTTGTATGCCTTTCCAATAAACAATGGTTCGGCGGCCGAAGGGTGGTAAAGTGATGGTAAATGATCATCGCTTTTTGAAGTCAGCCTGGCGTTGGATCAACGTCTGATCGCCAGTCGGAAAAATGATGGCAAATGATAATCAAAATACAACATCGGCTTAACGTCGGGCCGCCGTCGGCATCCTTTTAAACGGCCTAACAGTGGCATATAATACCAATTTGAATCACTGCTCACGATTAAGCGACCGTTTAGCGATTATTTATTTTTTTTTACTCATAATGATTTTGTTTTGTATTTTTTTAGTGGTTTGGACTTTGGAGTATCTACATTTTCTTATCAGATAACAGGTTAGCCACCACCAAATGTAGTACTTTTGTGCAACATTAGATGGCGCCACCAATTGTAAGCTCTCAATACACCGCCGTCGCTATGTCGGCATGCCAACGGTCGGCCGTGGAACCACTGTTTATTGGGTTTCTTTAAAAAAAATAATTTTTTGGACCTTAAAAAAGGCAAAAATGTTTTAATGTTTGGCATTGTAAGTTTATTCTGCTAAAAGCCTATTGGAAGGAATATCAACTAACATAAACAGTTTTTCATTTTATTGCACTTGATCTAAAAATAATTAAAAACCAGTCATCTCGAATCTCGAAAAAAGTCCAAACCAAGCTAGAATACTTTCTCATAAAAAAAGTTATGTCCAATTTCTATTATTTGAGGGGCGGTTGAGAGGGAAAGGGATTTTTTTTATCTTTTGGGTGCACCTATGGTTTTAAAATATTTTTTCTATTGTGAAAACTATAAAAGTTATGTCCAGAAACAATTTTTTGCATTTTGCAGAGGGGGTGGGGTTCATGCTGGAAAAAAACGACAATAACATTTTTTATGTAATTTTATTTTTTCTTTCATGTGGTTTTTAAATTTTTCTTCTATTGTAAATATTAAAAAAAAATACGACCAAAACAAAAATGGAACCCCTCCTTTCCCCTTTCCAACCGATTTTGCTGAAATACGAACTTGTCCAAAACAATATAAAAATACATCCGCATACCAAATTTCAAGTCGCTAGCTCAAAGCGTTATTAAATTATAGTGGGTACAGACAGACAGAACGACCGACAGACAGACAGACATCATTTTTTTTGCTTATTTTGACTTTTCTCGACGTTTCAGAAAAAAATAAGATGATTTAAGCAAAAAAAAAAATTGATTTTTTTTCTATCACAATTAAAATACTGCATCCAAGAAAACTTAATTTAGAACTGCAAGAAAATTTTGTAAATTACAAAATAATAAATAAAGTTTCAGGTATATTAAAAATTACAAAATTTTATTATATTTTTTAGACAATCGTTATTTTTTGGTATACCTTTTAAATCCGATAGCCTTTTAGAAACTACTTGCAAGTAGGTTCCGATAGAATATCGGATTTAAAAGGGTAATCCGATAGCCTATCGGCACCTACATGAAAAGATATCCATCTAAATCCGATAGCCTATCGCAATCTAGTTAACGAGATAAAACAAAAGAACTTCGCGAATGTCAGTGCAGTAAAAAAGAAGATATATATATATATATATATATATATATATATATATATATATATATATATATATTTTTTGAAGAAGATAAATCAATTTTAATAAAAAATGTGCAAGAAATAAAAAAACTGGATAAAAAAAACCCCAATAAAAAATGTCGGGTAAAAGAAGGCCCATAAAGCGGGCTTTCGTAATCTGCATCGGCGGTAAGTATAAACATTTATTCAAAAAATACATCTACATAATATATTTTTGTTTGGATTTGTAAAAGAAAAAGAGAAATAACTTAAAAAAGGAACACATAAAAAAAATCAGAATTCCGTCAGGAAAACCGGAAACTGAATCTGAAATGGGTATATCCACTTCAGATTCAGTTTATAATCCAGATCCAAATCCAGATGTATCTTTTTACAAGGTTAGTGCTATTTTTTCACATTTTTACTTAATTTTTTCTAATTGAAAGAGAAATTTAATTAATATATACATGTATTTTACTCCCTTAAATAATGATTGATAATTAAGTAAAATTAATATTATAATTTACAAAGATTTTTAAGACAAAATGCTCAAACATTTTTGCAAATATTATAGTCCATCAAGGGCTAGTTTATAGATATTCACGATGCAAGTGAGTTAACAACAGTTCCACGTTAAAATTTAACATCACAACAAAAAAAAAATATTCACGATTCACTTAAAACTTTACTATTAAAGTAATATTTTTACGAAACAACATAAAATAAAATAACAGGTACTAGTTACCAAAAAATCGACCTAACCTACGTCATAGTAACAGAGCTGGTTTTCATATATGTTTTACACAATGTTATTATAAACCCACATTCATTATTACCAGACACTCGCCGTGGGCCCTTACTTCCGCCAAACGCTCTAAAGATCGAAAAAAAAGTAGGCAACCTACGTCATAGTAACACACCTGAAATTTATATATATATTATTTGGGTGACTGTTTTAAGACCTTCTGTAAGCTGCCAGACCAATCCGAAGGGCCGAACATCATGCCAGACACAATAAAAGGTACATCTGAAAAGTAGTTTTTATTAAATATCTCGCTGGAACCCTATAAACCACAGTAACAAATTTTTGCACATGCCTTGACATTGATAAAGGCTATCATTTTATGTAATTGTTATTTGGTAATTTTAACCAGGGACATGTCGCTTTTTTGCCCCAAACTTTTTTATCCGTATTTTTTTGACATTTTTTCCATAAAATATTAATCTTTAATTAAAAATACATAAAAAAGGTCCTATTTATGTAACACCGTAGGGCCAACCGTTTTCGAGAAAAATTTAATTTAAGAGGCAATTTTACGTTCTGAGTGTCAAAAATAGGAACTAAAAAATGCACCAATAAAAAATTCAATACTGCAAGGTTAAAAACTATGAAAAAAATTTCTCATATACAAATATCCACAAATCGCTTTTAAGGGAGCTACGGCCCCTTAAAAAGTGTAATTCTTTAAGTCGCCTAGTGTTGCTGCCTGAGTCCTATCGTCTCACTCTCGTATCGTTATCAGACATACGTCATTTTATTACAGCTAGGATTTTTTTAATAAATGTGTAATATGTAGTTTAAAAACGTACGCGTACTTGCTAGCTTGAAAGCGTAGCCCTTTTACAGGTAACAGGTACTAAAGGTTTGTTTGTTTTAACCTCATACTATTCTACTTAATTAAGCATCCCCTAAGTCCAGGAATGGTGTGGGCTAGTAGTTGAGGGAACCACCGGCTTATACTGACTTTCGAACCAGTTTTTATAGGGAGTGTCCGCTTTACTTATGCCTTCGCCAAATTTCAATTATTAATTAACTGAAAAAGGCAAATCGGCGCCAGTGAGAATGGAACTCACGCTAGTTGTAGTAGACTTGTCATGTACAGACGCGGTAGACCACTACACCAATCCTCCCAGTCAAAGGTACATACTAATCTTACTAAACTACGTTAAAATAATAATTCTGGTTTTCATATACATGTTTTACACAATGTTATTAAAAACCCACATTCATTATTACCAGAAACTTCTCGTGGGCCCTAACTTCCGCCAGACGCTTTAAAGCTCGAGAAAAAATTGGTTAACCTACGTTATAGTAGTATTTATATGTATATATTTGAAATATCATATCATAAAAAATATGACAAAAAGTTTCTATAAACATGTCTAAAAACGCGTGGTAAGGGAGCTAAGCCCCTTTGAAAGTGGCTAAAAAAATCGGTTTTTATTTAATAACTCAGGAACCCTTTAAGATATACCAACGAGGTTTTGCATGTGAACTAAACTTAGCAAGGCCCATCTTCGTGTGTTATTTTCATGTACTTATTTTAACCAGGGGTGCGCGATCAGTTTTTTGTCCCAAACTTTTCTCTCTGTAATTTGTTTGTAATTTTATTATTGGAACATGATTTCTCAGGTCAGGTTTTCAACATTTGAGAATTAAATTTTTCGTCTTCGTAACGTGAATTTCACTTTCAAATAAATTTTCCTCGGAAACGGTTAATTCTACAGCATCACATCACCTTTTTTCTGTATTTTGACCTGAGGAATCATGTTCCAATAATAAAATTATAAAAAAGTTGCACAGAAAAAAGTTTGGGACAAAAAACTGATAAGCCCCTCCCCCATTTCGCACACCCCTGGTTAAAACTAGTACATGAAAATAATATAGAAAGATTACACATTACACATGCAAAACCTCCTGTTATATCTCAGAGGGTTCCTGAGTTATTAAATAAAAAACGATTTAAAGCGTCTGGCGGAAGTTAGGGCCCACGAAAAGTGTCTGGTAATAATGAATGTGGGTTTTTAATAACATTGTGTAAAATATATATGAAAAGCAGTATTATTTTAACGTAGTTTAGTAAGATTTGTATGTTCCTTTAGTACCTGTTACCTGTAAAAGGGGTCCGCTTTCAAGCTAGCAAGTACGCATACGTTTTTTAACTACATATTACACATTTATTGAAAAATTTTTAGCTGTATTAAAATAACGTATGTCTGATAAGGATACGAGAGTAAGACGATAGGCCTCAGGCAGCAACACTAGGCGACTTAAAGAATAACACTTTTTAAAGGGCCGTGGCTCCCTTAAAAGCGATTTGTGGATATTTGTATATGGGAAATTTTATAAAAAAATTTTATAAGCTATCAAACTACATACTACATTTACAAAAAAAAGTATATAAATATTATGAAAATCCCCTAACGTGTTTATTTAAGTAAAAGAAAATAAAAAAAAACATATCCGAAAATTATGATTAAGTTGGACTTTTAAATAATGCAAATTTTATTTAATAGTATTGTAAGATGGTGGATGGGTAGGTGTGTAGGTATGACCCTATTACTTTTATTAATTTAAAAAAAAAATCTGCCTGGCCAGTCCTTTTCTATTTGCAATAACAGCTCAGGTGACGTTTTTAACTTGTGAAAAATGTTTCGAAATTATTATTTTTACTCAAATATTTTGTTTTTCATATTATAAATAAAATATAAATAAAATACAAAATAAGTTATTTTAATTAACACAACTATGTTTATATAGTGTTTGTAGAAAAAACAAACTACCGACGAAATCTGTTTGTGTTTTATTCAATTTGTGAAGAGGCGACTGGAAGGTGAAATCTATTTATAAACATTTACTCTGCAGAGATCTAAACTTGTTTCCGTATGCGTGCGACGAAATAAGTTAGATGTAAGATCAAGCGTGTACCATGTACGTTATTTTATTGGTTAGAATCACGCGCATGGAAAAACAAGGGTTTTATAGCAAGTAAATTGAGTCATTTCGTTTGACTTAGCAATGCGAATTAATTTCTTTTTTTGCTCTAACTTTCGTTTCTAATATACCTATTGGGCCTAATCTAATATTCATTTGTCACCGTTCATTTCATTAGTTAAATCCTTGTTCGTAAAACCATTGCTTAGAACGTTAAATCGTGGATTGAAGATTATCCAGAATAGTGTTCGACGGCAATATTTTGCTGCACATTTTGTAAAAAAGACAAGCTGGGAAAGAAAAACTAATATTTTAAGACATGTGAATACAAAAACCCATAAAGGTGATGAGGAGCAAGGACAATTTGATATTTAAAGTAAGTAAAAAAATACAAAATTAATTTTAGTCACAAGTTATAAACGTCACGTGACCTTTTATTGCGAATAAAAAACGATTGACCAGGCAGATTTTTTTTTAACTTGGTAAAAGTAATACCCTGCCACCATGCCACAATACTATAAAATTAAATTTGGATTATTAAAGAGCCCAAGTAAGTCGTAAATATCAGAATTGTAATTTTTTTTATTTTATTTTACTTAAATAAAACGTTACGGGATTTTCATAATATTTATATAATTTTCTTTGGTAATGTAGTAGTTTGGCAACATATTAAACATTTTTATAAAATTAATATGAATTTGTTAACTTATTGTACCCGGCTATGCATTTTGACGTCACGACTCGCTAAAATCCGATGTCTATTAATGTAGAATCACCTTGCAGTATTGAATTTTTTATTAGTGCATTTTTTAGTTCCTATTTTTGACACTCAGAAATTGCCTCTTAAATTGCAATTTTCTCGAGAACGGTTATGTATTTTTAATTAAAGATTAAGATTTTATCGAAAAAATGTCAAAAAAATTACGGATAAAAAAGTTTGGGGCTAAAAAGTGACATGTCCCTCCCTATTTCGCACGTCCCAGGTAAAAATTACCAAATAAAAATTACATAAAATGATAGCCTTTATAAGGCATGTGCAAAAAAATTTTACTGTGGTTTATAGGGTTCCAGAGATATTTAATAAAAACTACTTTTTAGATGTACCTTTTATCGTGTCTGGCGTGATGTTCGGCCCTTCAGATTGATCTGGCAACTTACAGAAGGTCATAAAACAGTCACCCAAATAATATATATAAATTTCAGGTGTGTTACTACGACGTAGGTTGCCTACTTTTATCTCGATCTTTGGAGCGTCTGGCGGAAGTAAGGGCCCACGGAGTGTCTGGCAATAATGAATGTTGGTTCATAATAACATTATGTAAAACATATCCCTAGTAGAAATTTAACGTTAGGATAACGTTTTTCTAATGTTGGAAAACTGTATAAAAGTACGTTATAATATATGTGCAAAAGTCCCGCTTTTTAACGTAAGAATCAAACGTTAGTTACAAACGTTAATCTAACGTTAGATTTTTAAGTTTGGACTTTTTATAAGTACGTTTAATTTACTTTCGGCGGGGGCGTGGTCAACTAGGAAATTTCTACCTGCATCATAAAATGGAAGCTGGAGACAAATATATTCATATAAATAAATCTTAATATATTTTAACAATCATAATATTTGTAAACATAATTTCTTTACATTTATTTATAAAATAGCCATCTTTTTAGGTGGCCCTAAATATTTTTTGTGTAATATCCTGTTATACTTCGATAAATACGTTTACCTCTCAGAAAAACTTTATATTTAGTTAGTTAATATTTATTTATACATTCAGAATCTTAAAATATTTTTTCAATTATAGTATAGCGTTGCCAGACTTACTATAATTTTGACTTTTGGGGGATATTTTTTTAAACTTATTATAGAAATAATAAATAATTATCAAACCTAGGCACATAGCTGTTTAAATGAGTATTTTTTACTGTAGCTTACGCATTAATAATGAAAATTTAAAAAATATTTAAAGTTAGAATAAGGTTAGAAAAAGGTTAGAATTTAGTTAGAAAACTAACGTTAGATTTATGTATTTTATAACGTTTTTGTCAAACGTTAGTTTTTAAGGTTATATGTATATATTTTATAACATTTTTATCAAACGTTAGTTTTTAAGGTTAGATTTATATATTTTATAACGTTTTTGTAGAACGTTTGAGACTAAAAAAAATGTCACTAATCTAATGTTATGTTAAGTTAGATTGATGTACTTTTCTACCAGGGATATGAAAACCAGCTGTGTTACTATGACGTAGGTTAGGTAGATTTTTTGGTAACTTTAGTACCTGTTATCTGTAAAAGGGCCCCGCTTTCAAGCTAGCAAGTACGCATACGTTCTTAACTACATACTAAACATTTACTGGAAAAATCTTAGCTGTGTTAAAATGACGTAGGTCTAGCGGCTCTGGGATCTTGGACTAAAAAATTTGATCAGTGCTCTGATTCGCTGATAAGAGCTAAAAAAACGTTTTTTATCCAAAACTCAATTTTTTTATGTCCATGTAAAATTTATTTGTAGAGTATTTTTCCGTTATTTTTCTTATGCCAAATTTATAGTTTACTTTGAAGTTTAAGTAAAAAGAAGGTAAATTATGATTACTGGTTTTTATACGATAAAAACGAAAAAGAAAAAAACTAAAAGAAAAAAAACAGTTTTTTATACATATCATTTTCGGCTGAATTCAAAAATATAAAAATTACAGGGTGTTCCATTTAAAATATTTATACCACTTCCGGCAAAACCGGAAGTGAAACAAAACAATAAATCCGCCATTTTATAGCCAATGTAAAATTATATAAATCATCCAGGTTTTGTTTTTATCGAATGAAGATTAATCTTAATTTTGGGGGTGGACATAAATAAAACTCAACTGGTATATATATGTATATGGTCAAATAGAGAATTTTATGAGCATTAACATGATGTATCACACGACCCCCCTTTCCATTTAGAAAAATGTTTCCCCTTGCCCCCCTGTCTCCATTGTGCCACCTAAGCATATCAAATAATATTATATACTAAAAAATGATTTGGGTTATTTTATTTATGTGTTTCAAATTTCAAGTTGATATATTAAGCCGTTCAAAAGTTAAAGGGAGTGGACTTTTGACACCCTCTGTATTTTACATTTTTTTCAAGATGGCGGCGAAGCCAGACGTGCCGTCAGATCGCTCTATTTTAAATTTTTGTTTAAGATATAAAAATGAATGTAAACAAAGTGGTGTAACGTGCATAACTTGTGGCCGAGTTAGCCACAAAAGTTGTGTAAAATTATTGAAACAAGTGCAATTTTAAGTGATAATGAAGTAAATTGTTGTTCAAATGACATTGAAATTGAAGCAGAGGTCAGCTTTGAAAGTTCCTGTGATTTAATCGAAAACACAAAAACGGTAGAAATCGCATATCTGAAAAAGCTATTAGAACAAAAGGACATCACGATAGATGATCTTCGTGTACATATCTCATCACTAAATAATCAAATTTGTCTATTAAATCGACTTGTGAAGGAGAGTGGTATGGTAGTGACATCTAGTTCAAACACTAGCATTAAGACCAGTGCTTCCAATCTAGTGCCATCTAACAGTCTAAAGACAAATGTGCAAAATGCGGCGATGACTAGAAGCAATGAAATCTCAACTAAACGGACAACGCCCTAGGATCAGAGCCTAGTTCCAAACCTAATGCGTCAAAAACAAACGCTTCTGTCAAATGCGCAGAAAATAACAAAGTTACACAAAAGCAAGTAAATACTGCTATTCTAGAAGTGGTAACTACCGAAAAGTTAAAGGAAATTCAAAATCTAACCACTCAAGATGATTGGAAGCAGGTTAAGCGTAAAAAAAGTCGCAAATTCATTGTGGGCAATAACACTGATGTGGGGGAGGCTTAAGGCAAACACCTCTCCTGACAACCTCAAAAAGGTCCTAATAAGTAAGCTGCCCGAAGTCATATGTGAACCACACGTTTATAAATATTCCGAACTATACACGTCCATGAAAGTGATCATCTATGAAAATAACTTAAAAACCGCTTGGGAAGAAAACATTTGGCCTGTACCGTATTTAATACATTCACTGCCAACGGCTAGTTTTGACAGCGGAGCAATGGGTATGGGCAAGGGAAAAATAGAAAGAATTGATTAATGTTGTTAGGGGCGCCAGTTACTTTATCTTTTACTCTTTTAGGTAAGTAACAACCTAGTGTAAATACTTAAGCTTTTCAGTTTGAGAAAATATAACTCTTAAATAAAATAAGATAATTCATTTGAGAAATTTATTATAAATAAACTTAATGAAAGCACATCAAGTAATGTATTAATATATCTAAAAAAATATGTGTAATTATATTAAGATATAATTAAAGAAATCTTAATAAAAATTACTAAATTCAGAAATCATTCGACTTAAATGTATAAAGAAAACATGAAGTTCAGCAAGCACCAAGAAATGTATGTAAACAGCAATCATTTCTTGCAGTGTATAAAAGTCATGCTTAAATTAGAAATCATTTAATCAAAAGTATGATATTTAATAATTAATAAATGAGATTAAATGTTTAAAAAAAAATAAGTACCTAAAAATGAACAAAAGCCAGAAGGGCATATAGTATTAAACAATACTATATCAGATCTGATAAAGTTGACAGTTATAAGAATATTGAAATAAAAGAATTTTAAATATGAAATATTGCTTTCAAAAGTTTTCAGAATGAGTACTTAGCTGGTTTCTGCAAAATCCATGAGGTATGAATTCCATCGTCTCCATCTGTACAAGTCTCCCCTATGCTGATGAATTCATTTCTCAAATGAAAGAAAAAAAATATAGGATGTCCCATCTACTTTGGAAAAATCATCTTCCAGGATAAAATGTACGATTGAAAATGTTGTCCGGGATAAAATATGCTTTTGAAAATTATGTCCAATGTAAAATTGTCTGCTAGACGGTCATATAGAATTTATCTATGCCGAAAATTACAGAACCATGTTCCAACAGAACATCACTCCATGCGGAGAACTTGTATATCAAATATACCAAAATAAACTTCAACTTAAATTAATGTAATTCCATATTAATGGTATAGAAATGGTGAGTAATGGTGTAGTAATGGTAATTAATGGTATAGAAATAGTAATTAATTAATGGTGCTAAAACAATAATTATATCTCAGAAATATTCTAAGAAACAGAAAAACTTAACTTACGTGTCGTACTAAGTCTTCGATGTCCATCGAAACGTTATAAATGCGTTATTGTAGAAAATAACAGTTACAATATCTTCCGCATTGTTTAAATATTCATTTTCACTAACTTTAAATAAAAATACATGAAGGATTACTTCGATGATTACAGAAAATAAACACTCGTCAATACGACACCACCATTTTGTATTAGAGTTGCTTCAAGAAGAACGAAAATCGACCTTATTAACCGGTATGAACCCTTCAGGTAAATAAAATCCTATTTCTGAACTATTAGCGACATCTATGCAAGTCATTATCAACTACAGTTTTACCGTATAGGATTCCTAATAAAGGTAACGGAAACGACACCGAAAATAATAACCAAAAAGAATATTTCCTAATAAATCTGTATTAGTGATATCTAACCTCAAAATATTACTCTAAGAAACAAATATAAACAATACTTATTGTTTATCAGCAAAACTAATAAAAATACGAACAGAATACTAAGTGCCCTGTGAACTAAGTATAAACAAAATACTGAATCTAAGTGAGCAGTTCCAGCAAACTATTTTCAACAAATTCTAGATTATCCCGAAGGAATAAGCATACACAACTTTCCAGGAGAGACAAGCTACAGATGAAAGCCAGTGAAATCCAACCCTCAATAGACTCTGAAACATATAAAAACCAGGTAAGTCCATAGACAAATGTATTATAGAGAAGTAAGTCATATGATTCTTTATTATTAAAAATCATATTCTAATTATGTTTTCTTTATGTTATTTTCAGGTAGAACTATGGAATAGAGACTTATATGGTTAGAATTCAGTTCCTGCTACAAAATAGTCCCAGATACAAAATAGTTCTGTACGTACGTAACTATTTATATACAAAATAAACATAAATTATAACGTAAGTAAACGAATAGTTTAATTAACCCTTGCTATATTACAAAGTGACGATTTATATCGTTACAGGCCAAAGGGGGCTGTTGTATCACCTTTTTTAGCGAGAAAACGCCTAATAAAACCGACACAGGAGATAAAACTCCAACATACCAAAGAACAAACTTAACCTCAAACATATGCAAATATAGGTGACAATCCTTTTAAATGTAACATAAATTGGTATCTGATACCAATTTTTAAAATATCCTAAACAATATATCCTTCCAAAGAAATGTTAGTGTCTTTCACTTAAATATCCAAGGTATATATGATAAGTCGGAAGAGTTACAATTATTCAACAAAAAAATTGATTTTGATATTATATGTTTATCAGAACATCACATTACCAAGCAAGATGAAGAAAAACTTTACTTAAAGACTATTCAAAATTTTAAATTAGTGTCTTTTTATTCTAGGTCATCTCATATGCGCGGTGGTGTGTCAATTTATACAAAAAATGAAATTAAGTGCAAGCCAATCATTTTGAGCAGTTACTGCAGCGAAATGAATGCCGAGTTCTGTGCTGTTGAACTGATCGCCCCTAAAGGTTGCATTGTTACTGTCTATAGGCCGTATGATGGTGACTTTGTCACGTTTATGGAAAAGTTTGAACAAATGATGGATTTTTTATCAGGTAAATGTAAATTTAAGAAAATAACTGTTGTTGGTGACTTTAATGTCCATTTTGATGGATCTTCAAATCACCCACGAGATTTACCTCGTTCTGAATCATTTAAAGGTCTGATTAAGTCATATATTTTAAATATTACTATATCAGATTTTACTAGAATAAAAAAACGTTCCTCGTGCATCGACAATGTTCTAACCAATTACAGCAGCGAGGATGTGGGCACAGGCGTGTTAGAACCATGTTTTTCGGATCACCTTGGCCAGTTTCTAGTTTTTAAAAATCCTTATAAACAAACCCCAAGCCCTGTTCTTAGGCGTAAGATAGACAGGTCCGGATTGCTTTTATTTACAGAAAACATTGCAAAAGCTAATTGGCAAGTATTTAAACCTGGAAAAGAACAGAAGTTGACGTGCTTGCTAATGTCCTTATTAATACATATAAAAAACCAAATGAAGAGTGTTTTCCTTTAAAAAAATGTAAGGTCTCAAATGACACACCAGTTAAATGGTACAATCGTTTATTACTGGATCTTAGAGATGCGGTCCATTGCTTAAAAACAAAAGCCAACTCATCCAAATTAGAAAAAGATATTTATGAGTTTAAACTGTTAAGAAATGAATATAAAAAGCAAATAAAAAATCATAAAAAAATGCACATGAAAATTTTCTAAAAAATTCTTCTAATAAAAGTAGGGATACATGGAGGTTAATAAACTCTCTAAGTCCCTTACTGACCTGAACCTAGAACTGACTCAGACATCTCTAAAGACGAGTTTAATAAGTTTTTTTCATCTGCTACTGGGGACATAGTAAGCACGCTACCAAACTCTGAAGTTAGTTTTAATGAATACTTGCAAATGGCTCCAAAAAACAAAAATTCTTTTTTCTTCGAACCAGTAACCCCAAATGAGGTCTACAATGCAATAATTGTTTGATAGAATCCGATGTTGTTCTGCATGTTACAATAGAAATTAAGGATATAGTCAACAGAACATTAATATTTTATTTATTTATACGTATTTCGAGACTTTTAAATTAGTCCCATCTTCAGAAACTCTTAAACAAAATAGGTCAAATACGACATAAGTTACAACACAAAGTTGGTACAACATTCATTTTAACGTTTAAAAAAAAAAAATAAATACACGTAGTCATCGGGATTCGCTTAAACGAATTAAAATTGTTAAAAATATAATATAATAAATTAAATACGACATTACGTCGCTGACATATTTCTTCTTCTTCTTACACTATGTGTGTCGTATTTGACCTATTTTGTTTAAGAGTTTCTGAAGATGGGACTAATTTAAAAGTCTCGAAATACGTATAAAACAATAAAATATTAATGTTCTGTTGACTATATCCTTAATTTCTAATGCAATAATGTCCCTCAAAAACTCAAAGTCTACGGATATATATGAACTTAGTGCCATACATATAAAAAATACAGCTGAGTTCATTAAATGTCTCCTTACGGTCCTGTTTAAATTGTGTTTTGATCAGGGGAAATTTCCTGACAGCTTCAAACTGACCAAGGTGATTCCAATCCATAAGAAAGGAAGCCATAAAGATCCTAACAATTTTAGACCGATTTCAATTTTACCAATTTTCGGTAAAATTTTTGAATATTTAATAAAAAATCGAATTGTAACTTTTTTTGAAAAAAATAATGTTTTTAGTAATAGACAGTATGGTTTTCGTAAAGATCGATCAACAATTTTAGCTATCCTAAAAATTTTGGAGGAAATCATTGGGGGCCTTGAGCAGGGAGAACTTGAAGGTCTAACTCTGTTCGACCTGACCAAGGCTTTCGACTGTGTCCCGCATCCTAAGCTGTTGGAAAAGTTGGAACATTTTGGCATCAGGGGCTTATCACTCTCTCTATTGAAGTCTTATCTCTCAGACAGAAGGCAGAGTGTTTTTTATAATAATTCTCTATCAGACCCTCTAAAATATCTTTATAGGTGTTCCTCAGGGCTCCATTTTAGGACCCATACTTTTTCTAATTTTTATAAACGATCTCCCCTTCTGTCTAGAGCCCGAGAAGACTTTATTTTTTGCTGATGATAGTACAAAATTAAATTCAAACAAAGGACATTAATATTCTTAAAACTTTTTGTATGAATACTGAGAAGAAAATGGAGGATTGGTTTTCCTCAAACAGTCTTAAACTAAATAAGGACAAAACACAAAAAATAATTATATCATCAAACAATAAAATAACAAATAATAGTTGTGTTAAGCTCCTTGGTGTGGTGATGATTCTTTAAATTGGACAGGCCATATCGACTTTCTAATTCCAAAACTCTCAAAATCAATATTTTTAATAAGAGAATTAAAAAAATCTATGCATGAAAGTATTTTACTGACAACCTATTATGCAAACTTTCACTCACTTATGAGCTATGGTACTATCCTGTGGGGTAATAGCACAAATTCAGCTAAAATATTTTCACTGCAAAAAAGATGTATCAGAGTTATTGCTGGTGCGGATTACAATGAACATTGCCAGCCCTTTTTTATCTTCTATGGTATTCTGCCACTACCTTCAATCTACATACAGCAAACTCTTTTAGAAATCCACAAAAATCTTGATAAATTTGAAAAATTTACAAACCAACAGTTATCCAACTAGCTCAGCTAGAAATTCTTACCTGTTAAAAAAATCACAATTTTAAATATTGCATTTCAATCAAAAACAGTCCTAATATCAGAATTTTCAATAAACTGCCTGACAGCTTCAAGGGCCTAAAACACAAGGCTTTTAAAAGGGCGGTCAGTTCAATGATGAAGAGGTTCTGTTTTTATTCCGTTGCGGAATACTTGGACACCCCACCGAGCTTATTGGGACCATGAAATCAAAATGTAAGTGTTTTTTTTATTTATTTATTTTTATACTTTTTTTTTGTATTTTGGACTAAGTCTATAGTCTAAATTTTTTACTCTGTATTTTTTTCTATATTTAGTACCCTTTGTCTAACATGTGTATAGATTGTAATCTGGCAACACGAAAATAAATCTTATCTTATCTTATCTTATCTTATTTCACATAGGTACAACTTTTTAACTGTAACCTGATATATCAGGTTACAGTTAAAAAGTTGTATGTGAAATACAAAGTGCAATATTGCACAAACTAGATATTAATTAATATTTTTTAAATTATTATTTAATTTAAAAGTTTCTTTATTATTTTACTTATCCAATTTTATATAGGTATATAGCTTACATACATACATATAACTATTTTAATTTAAGGAGAAGAAGAAAACAGCCAAACCATCGTAATTTTCCAGTAGATTCCAATAGAAT
Source organism: Brachypterus glaber (assembly GCA_958510825.1). Lineage (NCBI taxonomy): Eukaryota > Metazoa > Arthropoda > Insecta > Coleoptera > Kateretidae > Brachypterus > Brachypterus glaber. The sequence continues at coordinate 12,508,587 of OY294053.1, read as the reverse complement.
ATCGGATTTAAAAGGAAACCCATTTAAATCCAATAGCCTATCGGAACCTACATGAAAAGGTAACAATCTAAATCCGATAGCCTATCGTAACCTATTTGCAAATAGGTTCCGATAGACTATCGGATTTAAATGGACCCAATAGACTATCGTTTTTTATAATGGAATACCCATTTCAAATACACAAAATCCATTCGAATCCGACAGTTTATTGGTCAATCGTTTTCTTCACTTCACTTCACTTCACTTGGTTTTTTTAACAGGGCAGTTATGAAGCGTATGAACGATGTGGGTTGATTAGTTATGCGGGAGATAATCCTTTTACAGTGTCTATCTATGACATTGTCGTTTTTAAGGAAATTGCTGATATTTTCTGCGTCTATATCCTATTCAACTGAGGCGATAACGCAACAGTAAGAGGTTGTAGGTACTGTTTTGTTGTTGGGGGATATTGTGGCGAAATGTGATTCAGAGAAATTTTTAATGGATTTTTCGAGAAGCATTTTTTTTAAACGGCCATTATATGTTTTTTTTCTGAATCGGTCTTTAGTAGAAATCTTTTACTTGTGGAAACAATAACATCGTTGGAGTTTGGGTATTTAGATTGCAGATTTGCTGTATTTAAGTACAAATAATACTTGTACTTTCTGTGGGTTAAATATTACATCTTGCCAGACAATTGTTTTGTTTTTGATTTGTAGGGTTAGAATCACTAACGTCTACGTCCCACATTCAACTCGGTCTTTCGCGCTGTTGCCAAATTGTGCAACTTAATTTATCTTTGGTTTTTGGTTGTTTTGGTGTTTTTGTTTTGCTTTGGTTTTTGGTTGTTTTGGTGCACGGGGAGGGGGGGCAATGGGGGGGTACAGGATAAAATAATTGTAAAAATAGTAGGAAAATATTTTTTTTTTCTAAAATACATTTTTACTTTTATATTTTAGAATTCTAAAATTAAAAGTATTGAAATACACATTTTTATGATATAATCAAGGAGGTCAAAGCCTCCTTCCCAGAAAAAGCAGTCAGGGGCGCCAAAACGAGCTTTTTTTAAAGTATATATTGCGTTCAAGTGGACCTTTAAAAGTTTCTTGTATTTTTGGTGAAATTTTAAATTTAATTAAATGTAATTTAAAGACTGGTTTAATATTAAAATAGCACATCGAATCTCTACGTTATTTCTTAATTTAAGAATATAAAATTTTAGTTTTTGGATTTAACCCCCTCCCCCAGGACAAATTCCTGGAGAGCAAAAAAATTGATCCACCTAAAAAATTGCCATTTTTTAAAATCAGATATTTTTAAAGCTATTTAACTACAATTTAGCCGTTCTTTATTACGGTCGATCTACAACGGATCTCATATCTTTTTGATTTTTTTTTGTTACGTTCCTAATCCAAATTAAGTCCAAATTACTCACAAATCCAGAATATTTGTTTGATCCGACCTCCAGTTCTATCCCTATGGAAAAAATAATTTGGCCCCTATAAAAAAGTCAACGTTTCATTATTATATTATTCACAGCGCGTGCGCTATAATAATATACGGTAGTTTCGAATTTCCCAAAATCATCAAAAAACGTCATAGACAAAAAATTCTTGGATACAAATGTGTTTCATGAAAAAATAAGAAACTTTGAAAATGTCCGTCTGTCCGTCCGATGTCACGATTTTTGTAGACACGATAACTCCAGAATGAATTATCCGATCGACTCAAAATTTTCAGGAAAAATCAAGTTCTATGAGGGGAAGATGTCACGATTTTTGTAGACACGATAACTCCAGAACGAATTATCCGATCGACTCAAAATTATCAGGAAAAATCAAGTTCTATGAGGGGAAGATCCCTATTATTTTTCAAAATAAGCCCCCCAAAAAGAAAAAAGTTATGGGGGTTTAACTTTTTTTAAAAATAAAAACTATAATATTCGAAAAAAATAATTTTTTTTCGTTTTTCGCAAAAATAAATAAAAAAAATTGTTTTTTTTAATTTTTTTGACACTTATAAATATTGTTAGTATCAACACTGATAGAAATTTTGACGAATATTAATTAACTTTGAAAAATATTCTGTAAACTTATTTAAATGACTTATACGAACCAGTTTTAATATACATTAAGAAAAATGTGGACAATGAATTGGGATTTGAAAATGATTGCGAATAGTTGGGATTTCAAACATAAAATGTTTTAATTTAGAAGTATTTAATGGAAAACTAATATAAGATGGAAAATAGAATTTAGGGGCTTTGCCTAGAAGTAGGAATTAGAAGTAAGAACTGATCTTTCATGTTCTTGAAGAATTTACTCACATTTATTTAATATATTATTCTTAAGTTAAGAAGAAATCGTTTTATCTGTTTCCTAAGCGCCGTCTCCTAGAAAACCCGCTCCCGAATAAAGTGATAAGTGGTTAAGTATATTCTCCGCTCGGGTATACTTTAAATACTATAGAAGATTGGATGTCCAACCTAACTGAGTAAGTTATAATAAAAGTAATAATTTACCGCTCGGCTATAAACGAATTATATACCACTTCACAACATTAGTGATCGAATTTTCGACATCACAACAATACCATTAAAAAAAATAATTAAAATTTTTTCGTTTTTCGCAAAAAGAAAATTAAAAAATAAAAAAAAATCAAACCTAGCATTACTTATCTTCACGGCTTATTTATTTATTTAGGTAATCCAAATGCTAATAAAGTTTACAATTGGTTTACATCGTATTGCAGTAATTATCACAAATTGTTTTTAACATACATAAAAAGAAGTTTCTTAGAATTATTAAAATTATCAGATTATTTTAGTTTCTGAGGTAGATTATTAAATTTAATAAGACCACTAAATTTAATAGTCTTAGGCCCACTTTATCAGTGTACATTTAAAACTTTATCTAAAAGATAAAGTCTCAGTTAAGAGCAAATTCTGGATTTTGGTTGGAGTTGCTATGGTTATTACGTGTCTAAATTTAGCTGCCTTATTAAATTTAATATTTATTAAATTTAATAAGACCATTACAGTATCAACAGAGCATTTATACGATAAGGTCGCGATTATCTTAGCGCTAATCTTTTTCTTTCGCAAAAGTTTAAAATATGAGCGATAATGATGATGAAGACACAGGAACAGTCGCTTTTAATTCGGAATCAAATGAGTCGACTATCAAACGCAAAAGAAACCAAAAACGAAAATTCAAGAAAAATACACCAAATAGTTCGGTTTCCACGGACGAGGAAAGTCGAAACTAGAAAAAAACGCACAGAAAAAACAACACCAAAAAACAGGAGCGCTTATGTGCAGCTCTTTATGCCGCGTTTTGATAAACTGCGCATGCGCACGCGCATGCGCTGACCGTTTTTTAATATATTATTTTAAATAAAAAACATTTTTTTTACAAAAAAAAAAAACAGACGCCAAATCAACGTTAACGTAAACCAAGGCCCCCTGATTATGAAAAAAAGTCCAAACCAAGAAAAAACCAAAACAAACTCCTGCACAGAGAGCTGCAATTAGGCGCTTGTCAAAAAACTTCGGTGCCATCGTAAATACAAAGAGTCTGGATCATACGGCCGAAAGTTGTACGGCCGAAGAAATGCTTTTTAAAACAATTAATTTCTTATGCATATTATTGTTACACCAGGCGAGCATTAATTATTTAATTAGCTAAAGCAGCTTTAGCTAAATTATTTAGCCTAAATATAATCCTATTTGATTCTTAAAATATATCGCCTAAATTCTGAAATACCGTATCTGAAAAATGACCACATAGGTAACGTAAACAAACGTCCCCCATTAAAAAAAACACCTAACCAACACAAAACCAATGCACCCTCCCAAAAAAAAAAAACACCAAAACAACTTGAACCAACGTCAACTTAAAGCAACGCCTTCTAATAAAAAAAAACACCAAACCAGCAAACTACCAAACCAAACCATTGTTAATGTAAACAAACGACTCCCATAAAAAAAAACATCAAACTAGAAAACTACCAAACCAAAACATTGTTAACGTAAACCAACGGCCTCCCATTAAAAAAAAAAACACCAAACCAGCAAACTACCAAACCATTGTTAACGTAAACCAACGCACCCATTAAAAAATAACACTAACCAGAAATTCGTGAGTGTTTTAACAATTTTTTGTTATAATAATTTCAACAATTATTTTATTTATTAATTTGCAGAGAATCATAATAAGCAACTAGTTATATATCTCAATGTATAAAAACTTGCCTACACTTTGAGAGGCTCTGAAATCAGTGCTACTACTACTACAAACATTAGATCATATATACATATATATGGCATTAATGTTGATTTGTTTTATGTAGAACATATACAAAGCCAATTGTTAACAACCCACTATAGCGGTGAGGTTACGAGGAGGTAACATATTTGTTAACAAACCACTATAGCGGTGGGTGGTGACCAGAAGCGGGAAGGTGAAAACTACCTGGATATAGCAATGAAAACATTTTGGTTTGGCGTGAAGTCAAGGCGCATCAATGTATATATGATCTAATCTACAAACCTCGCTTTCGGCGGGGTGGGTATTACGGCCGAAGATCCATACGACCGAAAGCGAGGTTTGTAGTAGTGGCAGCACTGATTTCAGTGGCTCTCAAAGCGTAGGCAAGTATTTATACATTGAGATATATAACTGGTTGCTTATTACTATTCTCTGAAAATTAATAAATATAATAAAATAATTGTTGAAATTTTTATAATAAAAAATTGTTAAAATACGAATTTCTGGTTAGTGCTTTTTTTAATGGTTTGGACTTTTGGTTTACTAATGGTTTCCGTTAAAAATGGTTTGGTTTGGTAGTTTGCTGGTTTGGTGTTTTTTTTAATGGGAGGCGTTGGTTTACGTTAATAATGGTTTGGTTTGGTAGTTTGCTGGTTTGGTGTTTTTTTTTAATGGGAGGCATTTTTCAGATACGATATTTCAGAATTTAGAAGGCGATATATTTTAAGAATCAAATAGGATTATATTTAGGCTAAATAATTTAGCTTTAGCTAATTAAACAATAAATGCTAGCCTGGTCTATATGCATAAGAAATTCATTGTTTTAATCAAATATTGAGAACCTCTGGAGAATACAGTAGAGGGGGTAAAAGCATTTCTTCGGCCGTACAACTTTCGGCCGTATGATCCAGACTCGCATTCGGCCACCTCGAATACAAACAGCCTTATCTTCTTCTTCTTCCTCATCGCAAGTGAAAACAAACGATTCTAACACTAGCGTCTACGTCCCACATTTAACTCGATCTTTCGCTCTGTTGCCAAATTGTGCGGATATCTTTGGTTTTTGGTTGTTTTGGTGTTTTTTGAAGAAGAAGAAGATAAGGGTGTTTGTATTCAAGGTGGGTAATACGGCCGAAAGCGAGGTTTGTAGTGTAGTGGCAGCACTGATTTCAGTGGCTCTCAAGGTGTAGGCAAGTATTTATACATTGAGATATATAACTGGTTGCTTATTACTATTCTCTGCAAATTAATAAATATAATAATTGTTGAAATTATTATAACAAAAAAATTGTTAAAATACGAATTTCTGGTTAGTGTTTTTTTAATGGGTTTGGACTTTTAATGGTTTACGTTAACAATGGTTTGGTAGTTAGCTGGTTTGGTGTTTTTTTTTAATGGGAGTCGTTGGTTTACGTTAACAATGGTTTGGTTTGGTAGTTTGCTGGTTTAGTGTTTTTTTTTATAGGAGGCGTTGCTTTAAGTTGACGTTGGTTCAAGTTGGTTTGGTGTTTTTTTTTTGGGTGCATTGGTTTTGTGTTGGTTAGGTGTTTTTTTTAATGGCGGGCGTTTGTTTACGTTACCTATCAAGTGGTCATTTTCAGATACGGTATTTCAGAATTTAGAAGGCGATATATTTTAAGAATCAAATAGGATTATATTTAGGCTAAATAATTTAGCTAAAGCTGCTTTAGCTAATTAAATAATTAATGCTCGCCTGGTGTAACAATAATATGCATAAGAAATTAATTGTTTTAATCAAATATTGAGAACCTCTGGAGAATACAGTAGAGGGGGTAAAAGCATTTCTTCGGCCGTACAGCTTTCGGCCGTATGATCCAGACTCTTTGTATTTACGATGGCAGCGGAGTTTTTTGACAAGCGCCTAATTGCAGCTCTCTGTGCAGGAGTTTTTTTGGTTTTTTCTTGGTTTGGACTTTTTTTTTAATGAGGGGGCCTTGGTTTACGTTAACGTTGGTCTGGCGCCTGTTTGGTGTTTTTTTTTGTAAAAAATGTTTTTTATTTAAAATAACATATTGAAAAAAGGTGAGCGCATGCGCAGTTTATCAAAACGCGGCATAAAGAGCTGCACATAAACGCTCCTGTTTTTTGGTGGTGTTTTTTTGTGTCCGTTTTTTTCTAGTTTCGACCTTCCTCGTCCGTGGAAACCGAATTATTTGGTGTATTTTTCTTGAATTTTCGTGTTTGGTTTCTTTTGGGTTTGATAGTCGACTCATTTGTTTCCGAATTAAAAGCGACTGTATCTGTGTCTTCATAATCAATATCGCTCATATTTTAAACTTTTGCGAAAGAAAAAGATTAGCGCTAAGATAATCGCGGTGCAGCTAAATTTAGACACTTAACAGTGCAGTAACAGTGGTGTAATTGCGATGGAGAATCCAGCACAAGCACCTTAAATAATTTTTCTGCCGGTATATATGTATTACATAAAATTAAGCTATCGCGTCCATGCATATATAATGAGAGGTATTTCGTGGCATGTTGGACATTGAACATTAGAGGAAAAACCGTGTACAGCACTGTTTCAACCTTATTTGGTATCATCAGCACAGTATATTCCCAATGGCCTAATGTTCGTTTTAGTTGAAAAGAAAAGAAAAGATAAATCACATAAGGTACAAGTGCCAAAAAAATTCAAATTTTCATTCATACTATTTCGCTCATATTTTGAGCTTCAAATGTAATTGCGATGGAGAATCCAGCACAAGCACCTTAAATAATTTTTCTGCCGGTATATATGTATTACATAAAATTAAGCTATCGCGTCCATGAATATATAATGAGTTAGGTATTTCGTGGCATGTTGGACATTGAACATTAGAGGGAAAACCGTGTACAGCACTGTTTCAACCTTATTTGGTATCATCAGCACAGTATATTCCCAATGGCCTAATGTTCGTTTTAGTTGAAAAGAAAAGAAAAGATAAATCACATAAGGTACAAGTGCCAAAAAGATTCAAATTTTCGTTCATACTATTTCGCTCATATTTTGAGCTTCAAATGTAATTGCGATGGAGATTCCAGCACAAGCACCTTAAATAATTTTTCTGCCGGTATATATGTATTACATAAAATTAAGCTATCGCGTCCATGAATATATAATAAGTTAGGTATTAGGTGGCATGTTGGACATTGAACATTAGAGGGAAAACCGTGTACAACACTGTTTCAACCTTATTTGGTATCATCAGCACAGTATATTTCCAATGGCCTAATGTTCGTTTTAGTTGAAAAGAAAAGAAAAGATAAATCACATAAGGTACAAGTGCCAAAAAGATTCAAATTTTCGTTTATACTATTTTGCTCATATTTTGAGCTTCAAATGTAATTGCGATGGAGAATCCAGCACACCTTAAATAATTTTTCTGCCGATATATGAATTACATAAAATTAAGCTATACCTAACTCATTATATCATGGACGGATAGCTTAATTTTATGTAATACATACACCGTGTATTTGAAATAGCGTCGGAAAAAAAATACACGAATATCTGGTATAACTAACATTTTCCGCGAAAATTAAAAAAATATGTGCAGTAGTTTCAGAATGGGATTTTTTTTGAAAAAAATGTACCTTTTAGCCGTACGTCAATGTCACGCTGTGAAATTCTCTAAATTAATGGTGACCTTGTAGCAAATATGTATGAAATCTTCCCAACGTTGCCAGAAAAGTTTTTTTAAACTACCTACCCTATTATAGGGCCATGTTTTCATGAAGTAAACATCTCATTATCACCTAGGTAATAATAATATTTTAGGTATCCGCTGGATGCCATCGAACTATTTCCCCAACCCTTGTTTTTTATCTTAACAAGAAGTTTTCACTGATTTTTTTAAATTATCAACCACAGCGATTGAATCACTATAAGATTTATTAAATAATAAAGTAAAAAAATGTACATAACACTTTCCATTTTGAAACAGTTTTTTGCATTAGAATGGTCGGGATAGGTATTAAACTTGAAATATTAAACAAAAATTGTCTAATCACTACAGGAAAATAACGCACATAAACCACTGCAATGATTATTAACTATTTATTATTGTCACTACGATTTATTGCAAAAAATACTGGTCAAAATAATTTTCTGAGAATCGAATTAGAACGTAAGTCGTAGCTTCATAAACCAAAGCCAGTTTTTATATTTCTACAGTTGGCTACACTTTGTTTGGTATTTTTAGGTTGGATCATTTATTTTTTCGTATTGTTTTGACTGTAGCAAAACTGTTGTTTACATCCAATCAGGGGGCTATTTTTACGTGCAATGGGAAATTTGGATTTGTGCTGTATAAAATACTGATCAAAATGTGGTGAATCGCCCAAAGATTTTCAACAAATTTAAAGTTAAGTATCTCTGAATATAATAAAAAGTACAAATTTTGAATAGATTACATGTATTTAGAGTTGCCAAAAACTTTACAGTCTACAGGGTATTATAGAAAAGATTAACTTATATCGACCCCAATAACCCCCGTCTAAAGGATGGTTTATTATTATTTTGTTAGGCCCAGTACTATTTCCCCAATATGTTTAAGTGGAAGGTTCTGAATTAGAACATGGCTTGAATGAGAATTCTTAAAACCTAACAGGTTCGCTGCCGCCGGCTCCTATAGGTAGGCGCGGATCCAGGATTTTGCTTTGGGGGGGGGGAATTCCTGTTAGATTTTACCTATCTTCCGAAAAATTTGTTCTAAACCAAGAAAGCGTTGATAATTACTTCGGTTTTGCTTGAATCCGCGCCTGCCCATAGGAGCCAACCTGTTTCACATTAAACTTAGTATCTCCGGGGTTGTAGTTAAGTAAACGACTAAAGGTATGTTCTCCAATTTAAATGTAGTAAACTGATTAACGGAAACAAAGCTGCTTGACAAGGGGCATGTCACTCTTCATTTAAGGGACGAAATATCGCCTTTTATCTCAATCAATATCAATATCCTGTGGAATGACCGGTGTTTATAGGCTTTCATAGGTACGACATGTTAAATAATTTCATAGGAATATCCCTATGGAGGCATTGACAGTTAAATCCTGAAACTGATTGATAAGACTTTGTAGGTTTTAGTAGGGTAAATTTTTGCCGCTTCCTTTTAATCGAATCCTGTCAAAATAATTGTCAAACTGATTTTTTTAGAATTTATTAGGAAACCAGCCGTCTCGAATCAGCGAGAATACTTTCCCATAAAAAAAATTGTCCAGAAAAAAATGATTACAATTTGGGGAGGGGGGGAGGTCTTGAAAAATCGATAATAACATTTTGTATGTAATTTTGGCTGGTAGCTAAAGGGTAGAAGTTACAACCACCATGAATTAGACTAATTTTTTAAATATTAAGCTATTTTTGTAAATGTTTTCTTCAAATTATTTTAAAATAAAATTGGGAATATACTGTCCCAACCAAAAAAAAAAAAACTAAAAATATGTGCTACACTTAAAAAAGGGTGTGAAAGTTATTTAAGTTCAGATGTTTTTATGTGTAGAAAAAAATTGTGACCTGAAGAATCAATTCTGAGATCAGATCCAGTTTTAGCGACCCCGAAAATGCGTTGCTCTAGTATCTGGCACATGATTTTTTTTTTGGGGGCTGTGATATTATTTTTAGGCTCTTTTAAAAAAGATATTGCAATAATTGAAATTATATCACAAATAAAAAATATGGGGTGGCTGGTAGCTAAAGGGTAGAAGTTACAACCACCATGAATTAGACTAATTTTTTAAATATTAAGCTATTTTTGTAAATGTTTTCTTCAAATTATTTTAAAATAAAATTGGGAATATACTGTCCCAACCAAAAAAAAAAAAACTAAAAATATGTGCTACACTTAAAAAAGGGTGTGAAAATTATTTAAGTTCAGATGTTTTTATGTGTAGAAAAAAATTGTGACCTGAAGAATCAATTCTGAGATCAGATCCAGTTTTAGCGACCCCGAAAATATAAAAATGCGTTGCTCTAGTATCTGGCACATGATTTTTTTTGGGGGCTGTGATATTATTTTTAGGCTCTTTTAAAAAAGATATTGCAATAATTGAAATTATATCACAAATAAAAAATATGGGAGAGCTGGTAGCTAAAGGGTAGAAGTTACAACCACCATGAATTAGACTAATTTTTAAAATATTAAGCTATTTTTGTAAATGTTTTCTTCAAATTATTTTAAAATAAAATCATCCACCGTTAAGGGTTGAGGTATTTAATTTTTATTTTAACCAAAATAGCATTTTTTTAGCTCTTTCAAATAACCTATCACAAGATGGGGGTTGATGTTTAAGATTCTAATGTTGAGGTAGCTGGAAGTTAGGTAATGCTTTGTTTGCAAGATAATTGGGGTGGATCATTTTCAAATGATCACCCTGTATGATTTCCCTATAAAGATGTAGGAAAATCTCTATTAAAACCTATAGAGACCTACATGTTTCATAGGAAATTTAAGGTAAAGTGACACTTGTATTGAAACCAGCAGCAGCAGCACAACGTGCGGAGTTTGGTTTGGTTGGTTTAGTGTTTTGTTTTTTTTTAATGGGGGTATTTGTTTACCTTAACGTTGGTTTTAGGCCTGTTTGGTGTTTTTTATTTGTAAAAAACACTTTCATTCAAAAACGTTAAGCCTTCTATTACGCATGCGCATCTTAGCACGTTTATCAAGCTCCGACTTACGTCTAACTCGAATTGCACAAAAAAATTTCATCAAGAACAAAACGAATTCATAGAAAAAAAAAATAAATGAAGTAATTATAACGTAAGTACCTAGTGGGAATTTTAATGTACATTAAATAGTTTGTAGGTGAAGATTATGAATATGGCAAGTACATCTTTGGTTATTATTTTAACATTTTTTACAGTACTTTATAATTATTGTTGATAAAATTCTATGATGATTAAAAGACGATAAAAGTTATTTTGTCAAACAGTAAATACGGAATCGACAAAATCTGACAACGTTGCATTTTGCAAATTTGAAGCGCGATGATAAAGCTTACAGATGCGTCGTCTGTAGGCTGGATTTAAGGTTTTCTAAAGAATTTTTTTAGATTTTTTTTTCCAATTTTTTTCTTTTCGAATCGATTTTTGGGGTCACAAAGATAATCTGTTTTTTTTCCGACGCTATTTCAAATACACCGTGTATATACCGGCAGAAAAATTATTTAAGGTGCTTGTGCTGGATTCTCCATCGCAATTACATTTGAAGCTCAAAATATGAGCGAAATAGTATGAACGAAAATTTGAATCTTTTTGGCACGTACCTTATGTGATTTATCTTTTCTCTTCAACTAAAACGAACATTAGGCCATTGGGAATATACTGTGCTGATGATACCAAATAAGGTTGAAACAGTGCTGTACACGGTTTTCCCTCTAATGATCAATGTCCAACATGCCACGAAATACCTTACTCATTATATATTCATGGACGCGATAGCTTAATTTTATGTAATACATATATACCGGCAGAAAAATTATTTAAGGTGTTTGTGCTGGATTCTCTATCGCAATTACATTTGAAGCTCAAAATATGAGAGAAATAGTATGAACGAAAATTTGAATCTTTTTGGCACTTGTACCTTATGTGATTTATCTTTTCTTTTCAACTAAAACGAACATTAGGCCATTGGGAATATACTGTGCTGATGATACCAAATAAGGTTGAAACAGTGCTGTACACGGTTTTCCCTCTAATGTTCAATGTCCAACATGGCACGAAATACCTAACTGATTATATATTCATGGACGCGATAGCTTAATTTTATGTAATACATATATACCGGCAGAAAAATTATTTAAGGTGCTTGTGCTGGATTCTCCATCGCAATTACATTTGAAGCTCAAAATATGAGCGAAATAGTATGAACGAAAATTTGAATCTTTTTGGCACTTGTACCTTATGTGATTTATCTTTTCTTTTATTTTCAACTAAAACGAACATTAGGCCATTGGGAATATACTGTGCTGATGATACCAAATAAGGTTGAAACAGTGCTGTACACGGTTTTCCCTCTAATGTTCAATGTCCAACATGCCACGAAATACCTAACTCATTATATATTCATGGACGCGATAGCTTAATTTTATGTAATACATATATACCGACAGAAAAATTATTTAAGGTGCTTGTGCTGGATTCTCCATCGCAATTACATTTGAAGCTCAAAATATGAGCGAAATAATATGAACGAAAATTTGAATCTTTTTGGCACTTGTACCTTATGTGATTTTTCTTTTCTTTTCTTTTAAACTAAAACGAACATTAGGCCATTGGGAATATACTGTGCTGATGATACCAAATAAGGTTGAAACAGTGCTGTACACGGTTTTCCCTCTAATGTTCAATGTCCAACATGCCACGAAATACCTAACTCATTATATATTCATGGACGCGATAGCTTAATTTTATGTAAAAAAAAACAATTTTTTTTATTTTCTTTTTGCGAAAAACGAAAAAAAAATATTTTTTTTTCGAAAATGATAGTTTTTATTCTAAAAAAAAGTTTAACCCCCCATAACTTTTTTGTTTTTTGGGGGCTTACTTTGAAAAACAATAGGGATCTTCCCCTCATAGAACTTGATTTTCGATCGGATAATTCGTTCTGGAGCTATCGTGTCTACTAAAATCGTGACATCGGACGGACAGACAGACATTTTTAAGGTTTCTTATTTTTTCATGAAACATTTGTATCCAAGAATTTTTTGTCGATTGACGATTTTGGGAAATTCGAAACTACCGTATAATATTATTCTAGCGCAGGCGCTGTGAATAATATAATAATGAAACGTTGACTTTTTTATAGGGGCCAAATTCTTTTGCCCTTAGGGATAGAACTGGAGGTCGGATCAAAAAGATATGAGATCCGTTGTAGATCAACCGTAATAAAGAACGGCTAAATTATAGTCAAGTAGTTTTAAAAATATCTGATTTTAAAAAATGGCAATTTTTTAGGTGGATCGATTATTTTGCTTCCCATGAATTTGTCCTGGAGGGGGGGTAAAATCCAAAAACTAAAATTTTATATTCTTAAATTAAAAAATAACGTACAAATTCAATGTGCTATTTTAATATTAAACCAGTCTTTAAATTACAATTAAATAAATTTAAAATTTCACCAAAAATACAAGAAACTTTAGCGAAAATTTTTACAAATTTAAAGGTCCACTTGAACGCAATATATACTTAAAAAAAAGCTCGTTTTGGCACCCCTTACTGCTTTTTCTGGGAAGGAGGCTTCAACCTCGCTGATTGTACCATGAAAATGCGTTTTAGAAAATAAATATTTTCCTACTATTTTTACAATTATTTTATCCTATTACCTCCCCCCCCCGTGGATCCGTCCCTGTTGCTCCCACGTGTATTAAAAAAAGTTTTTTCATTGTATGAACATTTATTACTTACCAGTTATATGTATCCGGTCTTCCTTTTTCCTTCTTTTAGGCGGCGCAGAAAATAAGTCAGTCTTACAATGGTCAACCCAGTGTGTGTCATTTAACCAATATCCCATTTGATCATTTGACAACATTTCTTGATATGATTGTTTAATATATTCAATATCTTCTTCGTCGATTCCTACAACAATAATTCTTTCGTTTAATATTAATAGGTTCTATCAGCATAATTTCAAAGACACGTATTTTCCAAACGGCTCAGAACTTAAAAAGCAAATTATTATACAAAACATTTCTTGCCCATGACTGGGAATTTGTGTTTAAAGGCCAAGATTCGCAAATATTCAGTTGTTTACTTGTTTTTACAATAAAAAGCATTTTTAACTTTTCCTACTAAATTAGTTTAAACAAAAACGTAGTCCCTGAAGAGGTTGAAAAACATTTAAAACATTTTTTTTTTTCAGAAAAATTCTTTTTTTAAAAACCGATATATATATTTTAAGATGGTTTTTTTTTTAAGTTTAACCTCCATTAACTTTTTGCTTTTTGGGGGGATTATTTTTAAAAACAATAGGGATCTTCCCCTTATAAAATTTGTGTTTGAGCTATCGTATCTACAAAAACATAACATCAGACGGACAGACAGAAGGACGGACGGACACACGGACGGACGGACAGACGGACGGACAGACGGACGGACGGACGGACAGACGGACAAACAGTTTATTATGTTTTCATGAAACACATTTTAGAATCTTTGAAAATGTGCTGAAAATCTAGTGGTGCGTAATTTGGATGCAAAGTGTATGTACTTACCTTTCGTAAGAAACTCGTACAAAACTCCAAATTCGGACATTTGATCTCGAATTTTATGAGTAATATGACTATGTATACTGTATGGTACCACCTTTGGTTTTACTTCGTACTGATTCTTATTGTAACCGATGTTCTGCAACTCTTTTAACTTCCTATGTTCCTTTTTTCTTCTAGGTTTCGGTATTTTGGCGGGTTTCTCTTTTTTGGGGACTTCTTTTGAGGTGTAATGGTGATCGTGATATAAGTCATTTTCTTTCGTTTCAGGAGCAGAATCTGTTTCTGAAAGGTCTATGTTTTTCTCATTTTCTTTTCCTGGCAGGCAGTAGGAATGTTCCATTGCAACCTTCAAATATCAAATATTCATTTTCGATAGAAATCGCTTAATTGTTTGCTATGGGTCTTTTTAAGTATATTCCCAAATTAAAACATAAAGAGATAAATTTCTCTTAACTAATCGCATTTGGGTCAAAAGCGATTATATACAATATTTAGAAAGTTTCTCTGATAACAATGTTTGTATAAACTTTATTCAAAGTAGGATCAAACGATTTGTATAATGTTTGAATGAAGTTTGTAGAAGGTCCCGACCGCCGTTTTAAACGAATTTTGATCAAACGGTTCGAAATTTTGGATTTTTTTTTGTGATAACTGCCATCTTAACCATGAAAAGAGCAACTCAGCTGCTATCGCAGAGGATTTACTCTGCTCTTTTCATGGTAATTACCATTAACAAAACCTATTTAAAAATTCGGCCGAAACCAAAAGTAAAAAAAAAAACAATTGTTTTAAATAAAACATATTTATAAATAAAAACAACCAAACAAAAAAAACTAGGTATTATTAAAAAATATTTTATTTAAAATCAATCTGTTTAATTTCGATGTAAATTAACTTACATGACATTTTCTACTTACTTGTACACAAAAAGCGTTAGAAAAAGGCTGTTTCTTATCGAAAAGGGTTCTCTTTTATCCATTTTTTTTGCAAAAATAGATATTTTCTAGGATAATTTAGTCATCACAATTTAATAATTTATAACCTTTGTAACTTGTCAAAAGAATATATTTTTAACGTATATTAAATGTTATAAGTGTTTTTAGTAGTTTATCACTGATATATCCACAAATTAGCTCAAAAACTGACAAATACTCTTTTTTTGTTACACACTGTCGCACAATGTACTACAGCAGGCAACCATATTGGATTTTATTTGAACGGTAGAGCTCGGTAGTGCTCGGCAAGTTCCGTAACTTTGGACAAAGTTTATGCAAAATAGAATCAAACTGCCTTTTAAATAGTTTGTACAAAATTCATTCAAATCCGGCGGTAGTAAACCTTGCACAAAATTCGTTCAAACACATCGAATCCAAACGTGTTTGATATAATATATTATGTTTGATACAATGTTATCAGGGCTCGGTCACTTTCCAAGATTTAGGCAGAGCTTACAAATAGGTGAGTGAGTGAGAAAGACTATGAGCTACAACGAATCGTTGAAGGCTAGCTGCGGCTACGCATTAGCAACAGTTTAAGTACATGTTCTTTGCCATTCCTTTTTACATTAAATATTCAGTTCAACAACATTATTTTGTTAATAACACAGGACCACAAAAAAAAGACTTCCCACCCTGGAGATAAGAAAATTGTAAATTTTTTATAAAGCATATGTATGTAATATGTATTAGTAGTGTTACATATATAGATTTTTGGCTGTATCTGTATTATTTATGTAAATTTTTTAATAAAATATATCGGAAAAACACGAAAAAAAATACCATATTTGCACTTTGCGGAACTGTAAAAAATTAGCTAGGGTAGATATTAAAAATCTGCAATTTATGGCATGAATTATTTTTAATTAGCAATATTTCCATATATATATTTAATCTTCCGGATTTTTTTTTGCCAGGATGCATACAAAAAAAAACATTGTGCTCTATATCTCAAGATTTTAAGGTTCAATAATTTTTTTTTTCATTGACATTCGTTTTCAGAACCCAAAAATACGTGGAATAAATATAGTCCGGTTCATAAAAAACTAACTTTTTTTATTTTTTGTGCTCCTGTGTAATAAAACAAAGGCTCGCAAAATTTGTATAATGGTTGGAAAAAAATAGTTGTAATAATTTGAAAAATATTTTTTAAAGCAGTTAAAAATAAGTATATCAATTATTAAAAAGTTTACAAATGTATAATATGTCAAAAAGAGTCTTTTTACAAAAATATGGATTTTTTTCAATAGAGCATTTTTACTTTTATGGTTTCCGGAAAAAAGTAGTGGTAAAAAATTTAAAAACATTTTTTAAAGCAATTAAATATGAATTATTAAAAAGTGTGCAAATTGCCAAAAACAGGTTTTTTCATAAAAATTTGAATGTTTTTTAAGTCACTTTGAATTTTGGACTTTGGGGCAGTAATTTATATCAAAAGAAGTTAAGCAACATACTCAAAATTTTAGTAAAATCGGAGATAAAAAAAACACCCAAATGTCAAGATTTTTTTTTTCATGTTTTTCATTATCTCATAATGGCCGTTTGCAAAAAAAGTTTTTCTTCCAATTTTATTTTAAAGTATTTTAAAATTATGTTAAAAGTAACCTAAAAAATGATTTATGTATAGAAAATGTATGCACATTTTTTGAAAGTACTAGGACTCAGGTGGAACGTGTATTGATTCCACGATAAGCCAAAGAAGTAAATTTATGACATTTTTTGGGAAATGGATTTTTTATAATAAGAAAGGGTAGAGAACAAAAATATAAACAAACCAAGTCATGAGAAAACGGACAAAACTGCTCGTACTTTTTAAATTACACAGGCCCACAAAAAAAAGTTGTCTGTGCTGGGGTTGCCACCCACATTTCCTTATGTATTTTGGGAACACAAATCTGCCATAAAAGAAAGTAAAATTTTGAAAATCTCATCTGCAATTTTTGTATAGCAAGAAAATGAGCTCATGAAGTGCCTTTTTTATGGCAGATTCGTGTTCAGCATCCCAAAATACATAAGAATAGGTGGGTCTCAACCCCAGCACAGATAACTTTTTTTTTGTGGGCCTGTGTAATTTAAAAAAATACGAGCCGTTTTGTCCGTTATTTCATGACTTAGTTTGCTTATATATTTTTTCTCTACCCTTTCTTATTATAAAAAAAACATTTCCGAAAAAATGTCATAAATTTACTTCTTTAGCTTATCGTGGAATCAATACACGTTCCACTTGAGTCATAGTACTTTCAAAGAATGTGCTTACATTAAACATCACTTTTTAAGTTATTATTTATATCACTTTAGTAGGTACCTGACTACTTGGACTGCTATCTCCAGCACTTTCTGACAATCTGTTTGCAGTAGGGACTCCATTGAATTTAATTTGTCGAGCCTCAAGATTCTCTTCATCTGAATCGTTTTGAATTGTTTTTTTAAGCTGAAATGGTAAAAATAAACATGAAGAATTTGAAATTAAAATATGTATCTGTCTTGGATAAGTGAGAGGTATTTTCTTATAAACAAAAGAATTCCAAACAATTTTATTATTTTTTTTTATATTTATTTATTTTTTCTTTTTATTGCAACCCCTAAAAACTGCAGATACTACTTTTTAAGCAACCTAAAAACCTTTTAATAGTAATTTTCTATATTATGCACTAACATAACTATTAACGTAGTATTATTATTTAATGTCCTACATCGTTTTTAAAATATTTATACAGTCGGTCAAGTAAGAGCGTGTCACTTTTAACGTGTAGTCCGCAAGAGAGAGCCCTACTTTTTTTTTCGAAGATATAGTTTACTTCCTGACGCAGAATGATTTGTACATAGATACTCTTTCTGAAGCTTATTCTTGGTGAACTAAAACGTTTTAAAACATGAGTGCTCCGTACTCGTCACGGTTCGAGGCTGTCTTCCTCTATTTGCATCCGAAAGGTCCGAAAATGACGCCTACAGCGCACTAGGCCAAACGGGAAAAAAGTTACCAAAATTATTTTAGCTGTTAAATACAAAGCAAATAAGTTCATTGATAAAATCCACTAATTTCTCTACAAATTTACCCCTGGCCCCCTAAAATCCCCTAATTAGGGGATATTATTTAATTGCACTTCCAGGCAAGCTAGAAATTTGAAATTTGGCACACACATAGGGGATTCCGCATATAGCCCAAAAAAATATAAAAAATTATCCCCAGCCCACTAAACTTCCCCAATTAGCTGCTTTTTTTAAATACACTCCAGAAAAGCTAGAAATTTAAAATTTGGCATACGCATAGGGGATTCCGCATATAGACCAAAAAATTATAAAAGTTTACCTCTAGTATACACGGTGTATTTGAAATAGGGTCCGAAATTTTAAGGGGTGATTCTACATCATAAAATATGGAAGTTTCTATAAACATATGTCTAAAAATGCGTCCTAAGGGAGCTACGCCCCTTTTATACTAGAGAAAAAATGCATTAGGATTATCTTTAACCTATAATAAAACAACGTTTAGAAACAATGAAATACTTACCTTGCCATCTATCTACATACTAGAATGTTCATTATTTGTCAAAAAAAATTATAGAGAATTTAAAGATCTAGAGTTTAAACACATAAAGGGTGTATTTGAAATAGCGTAGGAAATTTTAACAGGTGATTCTACATGATAAAATATGACAAAAAGTTCCTATAAACATATGTCTAAAAATGCGTCATAAGGGAGCTACACCCCTTTGAAATTGGCTAAAAAAATCGGTTTTTATTTAATAACTCAGGAACCCCTTGAGATATGTTAACGAGGTTTTGCACGTGAATTAATCATAATAAGGCCCATCTTTGTATGTCATTTTCACGTACTTATTTAAACCAGGGGTGTGCGAAACGGGGCGGCCTTATCAGTTTTTTGTCCCAAACTTTTTTCTGTGTAACTTTATTGCAATTTTATTTTTGAAATATGATTCCTCAGGTCAAAATACATAAAAAAGGTACTCTTGTTGTAATACTGTAGGATTAACCGTTTTCGAGAAAAGTTCATTTGAAGGTGAAATTTCACGGTTCGAGGACGAAAAATTAAATACTAAAATGTCGAAAACCAAAATTTTAATGATGCAATGTTATTCTACATCAAAAACTAAGAAAAAAAGTTTCCATACATGTAGGTCGAAAAAACGCTTTTAAAGCTACCACAGCCCTTTAAAAATGGTGCATATTTAGCTCCATTAGGATTGATTTTTGGAAGTACCTGTATATGAGATTTTTTTTTTAGTTTTTAATGTACATTCGCCCTGCATCATTAAAATTTTGGTTTTCAACATTTTAGTATTTAATTTTTCGTCCTCGAACCGTGGAATTTCACCTTCAAATGAATTTTTCTCGAAAACGGTTAATCCTACAGTATTACAACAAAAGTACCTTTTTTATGTATTTTGACGCATTTTTAGACATATGTTTATAGGAACTTTTTGTCATATTTTATGATGTAAAATCATCTGTTAAAATTTCCGACGCTATTTCAAATACACCGTGTATATAACACAAGGGGAAAACAACGTCTAAACCATTATGAAACAAAATTTACTCTAGTACAAAGAAATGCTACTTTCCAATTACTAAAAATTTACAATTACTTGCCATTAAATATTCGGGAGCTACCAGTAAAGAAATTTGAATCAGAGTTGAAGAAGATTTTAAAACTAAAAGCATACTATGAAGTTTCGAAGTATTTTGAGGGTCCTCATTTTAATCGTCCAGTCTAAACCTATGTTATTTATTAATTAATTAATTTATTATTTTTTAATGAGACATGTTCTATGTCTTTTGGCTTTTAAGAATCAAAGTATCTATCTATCTATCTATCTTTGAAAGTGGCTAAAAAATTCGGTTTTTACGTAATAACTCAGGAACCCTTTGAGATATAGCAACGAGATTTTGCACGTAAACTAATCTTAATAAGGCTCATTTTTGTATGTTATTTTGAGTTACTTATTTTAACCAGGGGCGTGCGAAGCGAGGGCGCCTTATCAATTTTTTGTCCAAACCTTTTTTCTGTGTATTTTTTGCAATTTTATTTTTAGAATATGATTCCTCAGGTCAAAATATATAAAAAAGGTACTCTTATTGTAATACTGTAGGACTAACCGTTTTCGAGAAAAATTAATTTGAAGGTGAAATTTCACGGTTTGATGACGAAAAATTAAATACTAAAATGTTGAAAACCAAAATTTCAATGATGCTGCGTGAATGTACATTAAAAATAAGAAAAAAAATTATATACAGGCATTTCCAAAAATCAATCCTAAGGAAGCTATAGTCTCCTAAAAATGGACCATTTTTAAAGGGCCATAGTAGCTTTAAATGCGATTTTTCGACCTACATGTATAGACACTTTTTTCTTAGTTTTCGATATAGAATAACCCTGCATCATTGAAATTTTGGTTTTCAACATTTTATTATTTAAGTTTTCGTCCTCGAACGAATTTTTTCTCGAAAACGGGTATTCCTACAGTGTTACAACAAGAGTACCTTTTTTATGTATTTTGACCTGAGGAATCATATTCCAAAAATAAAATTACCAAAAAGTCACACAGAAAAAAGTTTGGGACCAAAAACTGATAAGGCCCCCCCGTTTCGCACATCCCTGTTTAAAATAAGTACATGAAAAACATATGAAGATGGGCCTTATTAAGATTAGTTCATATACAAAACCTCGTTGCTATAGCTTAAAGGGTGCCTGAGTTATTAAATAAAAACCGAATTTTTTAGCCACTATCAGAGGCGTAGCTCCCTTACGACGCATTTTTAGACATATGTTTATAGGAACTTTTTGTCATATTTTCTGACGTAGAATCACCCCTTAAAATTTCGGACCCCATTTCAAATACACCGTGTATATTTATTTAATTTTACTTCAGGTTATGCAATATATAATTATAACATATAAACTGACCAAATTGTTCTTACTATTTATACCTAATTATATGTAATGTGATATAATCTTATTTATTTATTTTAATTATTTTAATAATATAACCATAATTATAGTTAACTATCTGTAAAATATCTTAAGAGGACGAACTGCACGGTGTTCTAGAAGAACTCTTAAATGACATGACAACTTCCATTTTTTTTTCTTTTTGGAATTTGTTATATGAGCTCTAATTAAGAAAATAAGACCAAAATTTTAAAAATCGTTAGAGCCGTTTTTGAAAAGAATGTGTTTTTTAGAAAATATCTCTGATATTTCACGCTATTATACTCGGTTTGCCCTCGATGTCTCGGATTTTGACCAAACTTGGCATAGTGGTACCACTATGGCACCTAAGCACTCCATCCAAATTTTTTTCAAAACGGTCCATCTGTTCACTATACTGAGTGTCACACAAAGTTCTTGATATAGCTTATCTCCGTTATTTGAAAAGGTATTAAAATTTGCAAAAAATAGCATTAAATCAAAGCCAATCCAAACAACCCATTACACAACCCTTCCAACATTTACCTCTATAAAAGGACCAAAGTCGTACCTATACACTTAAGAATGTTAGAACTATCGGCCACCTTCGCCAAGAAACCGCACAACCTAGAGCTTATGAACCCGATGATGGTTGATAGACAAGGAACAACCTCATTTAGATATCCCGAGTATACCATTAAAGAAACTCTTGAAGACTTGGCTAATTAGCCTATTATATCAGTATTATTATTATTATCACCTTTTTGATTATATACTACAAGTTTTATTTTTATATATATATGTATATATTTTCTTTTTTTGCTCATATTCATTATATTAACTTTTTTTTTTGTATTTGTCTAAAATTATAATTTCTATTAAATGTTAAAGCCCTACGGCTGAAGGACTTAGGTCGATGGCCATTTGTGTTATTAATTATTGTAATTTATTACCAATAAAGAACATTTATTATTATTATTATTCAAAGCCAAAGAAGATTTGACTGACTTTTTCAAAACCGCCCCTTGCTTACCCGCTCCCTTGAAACTACCCCCAACTTCTGTTTTTCAAATAGCACCCCCTAATTCTTATTAAAGACTATAAAAGTGCACTTTATTCTGAATTTAACCATTTATTATAAGTGGTATCTTAGATTTTAAGGGGCTCTAAATAACAATTATTATTGATTAATAGAAGGTTGGTATTTAAAACAAAGTTGCGGGTAGTTGCAGGATAGTGGGTTATTATGAGTTAGTTTTGGATATATTAATCAATTTTCTTTTGGGTACAATTTAACGTTTTTTTGGAAAAATTTCTGGTTAAATTTAAAATGAAATGTGCTTTCATATTCTTTAGTACAATAGGGGAGTGCTATTTAAAAAACAGTTGGAGGTGGTTCCAAGAGGGTGGGTTAATAAGGGGTAGTTTTGCATATGTCAGTAAATTCTACTTTGACTCCAATTTAATTTTATTTTTTTTACTTTTTATCTTTTTAAATAACGGAGATATAGCCCGTCTAAAACCTGGTGGGACATTATTATTACTAAATAATAATTGTTATTGGAAGCCCCTTAACAGAATAAGATACTATTTATAATAAATACATGGTTTAATTCAAAATGAAATGTAATTTCATATTCTTAGACAAACATGGGGGTGGGAGGTGTTATTTGAAAATAAGAGGGTGGGGTGTGGGAGTGAGTAAGCAATGGGGGGGGGGGGGTTGAATAAGTCAATAAAATCTTCTTTGGCTCCCATTTAACGCTATTTTTTACAAAAAAAATCACCTTTTCAAATAACGGAGATATAACCTGGTTGGTGGGACACCCGGTATCGTGAACGGATGGACCGTTTTGAAAAAAATTTGGATGGAGTGATTAGGTACCACTATTCCAAGTTTGGTCAAAATCCGTGATATCGAGGGCAAACCGTGTAATATCAGATATATTTTCTAAAAAACACATTTTTTTCAAAAACGGCTCTAACGATTTTTAAAATTTTGGTCTTATTTTTTTAATTAGAGCTCATATAATAAATTGAAAAAAGAAAAAAAAATGGAAGTTGTCATGTCATTTAAAAGTTCTTCTAGAACAGCGTGACTGTATAATCATCTAGATTTTTGTTCAATAAATGCGTAAAATATATATATATATATATATATATATATATATATATATATATATGTTTTTAAAACATGTACACTTGCGAGTAGAGTATTTGACTACAACTCTTGTAAGCAAATTATACAATTTAGTTGTGTGAAAATAATTGTTTTTTTTTTTACTCTATTAAGCAGCGGTTTTAGCACCAGCATACGACACTAACCAGAAAAAAAGTGTTTAAAAATATTTTTTTGGTGAATTAAA
Organism: Brachypterus glaber; assembly: GCA_958510825.1. Classification (NCBI taxonomy): domain Eukaryota; kingdom Metazoa; phylum Arthropoda; class Insecta; order Coleoptera; family Kateretidae; genus Brachypterus; species Brachypterus glaber. Next base: position 12,484,847 of record OY294053.1, on the reverse strand, counting down.
TTTTAAATGGTTTACTTTACATAAATAACTATTTTTAAGTCAAAATTGAGTTTTAACTTGAAGGGTTCTGGGCAAAAAGGGTAAAATTTAAAATGCAAAATAATTAACTCCCAATTCGCACGCCCCTGAATAAATGTATTTTTCTTGGACAATATTTAATTAAAACCATTTATATATTAGATTACGAGCAAAAATTCATATAATTAGCTTAGACGGTTTCTGAGATATTAAATAAAAATCAAATTTTAGGATGTCCTCTTTAAAGAACTCTTTAAAGAACTGTGAATTTCTGAAACCACGTTTAAATAGTTTTTTGTTCATATATGTTAATTTAGGAGCCCTTTCAATAAAAACAATTAAATAAACTTAATGATTTTTAAAAATAAAATTTCGAGTCTACCTGAAATAATGCGTATTTTTCCACATAAAAATGCTTATACATAACTTTTTTTTACAAAAAAAAAAATGGACCAACGCGAAACTAGCCTTAAACTATTCCTTATAATTCTAGCTTTCATTTCACATCAGATTTAAAATAATCCATAGACGAAAAAATTTTTTTTTTAATTTTTATTTTTTTCAGTGTAGTATTTGAACCATGTTTGTTAAACTTTTTATATATTTTTACTGTTTTTAACTAATTTTGGGTCACTGATTTTAAAATAATATCAGTTTTGCTGTAAAAGTTTTTATTGTATGTATATTATTAATATACAGGGTGTTTACGGTCTTCTGGCAATAATTTTAAGGGTGGGTTTATTACTGCATTTTAAAACAAAAATTCCAACAAAAAAAATGTTTTACTCAAAAAATAAAAACGTAAAAAATTACCTTCTTTTGGTTTACATATTAAAAACTTTTGACAACTGCTGACCATGCTGGTACAATAAGTGTTCAAAGTTTCCCCCACCATTCTTGATACACAGGTGGGCCCGCCGTAACAATGAATTCATGGCACGTTGGATACTACCATGTTGCCGTATTTGTATTTCAGCCGCCTCGACGCGATTTATAAGTTCCTGCAGGTTTTGTGGTTCAGCTTGCCCTGCAGGGTACACTATAGCCTTTATAAAACCCCACAGATAAAAATCCATGGGATTTAGATCAGGAGATCGATGGGGCCAAGACCTAACTGCTCCTCTGACAATCCAACGATTGTGATAATTCGTTCAAATGGTTGCGTACACGGTGGCTAAAGTGAACGGGACAACCATCATGCATGAACCACATACTTCTCCTAACCGCCAGAGGTACTTCTTCCATTAAAATATTTAGGTCATTTTCTAAAAAATTTAAATAGGATTCAGCATTTAGCCTATCGGGTAGAATATGCAGCCCAATTAATTGTTCATTAATGACTCCACCCCATATGTTTAAAGAAAATCTTTGTTGAAAATTTGTTCTTCGCACAGCATGGGGATTTTCCAGTGCCCACTGGTGATTATTATGAAAATTCATAACTCCATTTCTCGTGAAAGTAATTTTCAGGCTGAGGGTTATTCTCAATTTCATTTTCAGGCTCTGGATCCATTTGTAAGAAAATATTACACCGAAACTAATTACATACAAAAAAGTCTACTATTCTTATTAGAACTAACTTAAGTTAAATAATAACTCGAAAATAGCACTAAAACTCATAAAAACTAAACTTAACTAAGTAATAACTAAAAAAGTCTTCATAACATAAAATATTGTATAAAAACACAAAAGTCTAAACGAATCGCAATTAAAAAGAGGACGCGCCAAAAACGCCAAAATTATAATCTATCACCGCCTAATGTCGGGTTAAAACTAAACAATAGAATTTTCTTCATACTGATAATAAAAATACATTAGCTATAAACAATACAGGTAGTTTTTCAAAGGGTCATGTCCTCTTTTTAATTGCGATTCGTTTAGACTTTTGTGTTTTTATACAATATTTTATGTTATGGAGACTTTTTTAGTTAATACTTTAGTTAAGTTACAATTTTTTAGTTTAGTTTTTATGAGTTTTAGTGCTATTTAGCTATAAACAATACAGGTAGTTTTTCAAAGGATCATGACCCTTTGAAAAACTACCCGCCTTTATAAGATTATAAGCTTACTGACGCTGTGTACTGTTTTATGTTGATTTAATTAATTTATTTTCCCTAATTTTTGTCTACTCAAATAGAAAAAATATTCTAAAGTACTCGTTTCGTTATACTGTCGGCAAACTATTAAAAAACTCGCCAATCGACTCGTTTTTTAAATAAATTTATAAATTTATATATTCTTTTAGCGTCTAACCTCTTGATTCATTAAAATAGCATTATTTTTTTGTAAATGTACATTAATTTTATCATAAATATTGAAAATTAAAACCAATAAAATTATTTTTGACTCTATCATGATTTTAAAACAGGTCCGGCAACGTCGCTTTTTTTACATATTTGTTAAAGCACAACTGCAGATAGCCCGCTATGTACCAGTGACCATCAAACAATTTTTGTTATTTTTTGTTTTAATTAATATCTCTCTTAATATTAATATAAGGGTATATAAGCAAAAATAACTTAATTTTTGATGGACTATCATCCCCTAAAATTATTGCCAGAAGACCGTAAACACCCTGTACATACTTAAGCGAAATATGCAGATTATCATAGATTGCCATGGATTATTTTTCTTTAACAAAAACTTTTACATATATTATTTTTAAAATCAGTAAGCAAAATTAGTTAATAACAGTAAAAATATATAAACTTGATTCAAACACTACACTAAAAAGTTGAACAAAAAAATTTTTCGCCGATGGATTATTTTAAATCTGGTATGAAGTGAAAGCTAGACTAACAAGAAATAGTTTCATTCTAGTTTCGCGTTGGGCCATTTTTTTTGTTATCGACCTAAAAAATCGAGCCGAAAATACTTGCGCACACATTAGTGCGAATTTAAAATTTTAAATTCGCACTAATGCATGCTCAAGTATTTTTATATTTTTACATATAAAATATCAAATATTTGAATTTTTTCCCATAAAAATGTTCATAACTTCATTTTGGCTAATTTTGGATATCTAATATTTATATACTGTTTCGACTACTTTTGTAAGAATATTTTAATATAAAAATAAGAAATGCGCGTCAGTGCGCGCGCAACTATTTGTAAATTGTATTTACGCTTGTCAGTAAAAAAAATTACTTAAAGCTTTAATTTTACCTTAAATGTTATGTTTATCCATTAAAGTTATGTTTGTAAAATGATATTACCAAATCTTAGTAAACAAACGTAAGTATGTTAAGAAAAAATGATACTTTACTATACACGCATCAGTATATGATTTAAAGTTAAGTTTTACATCGGTATAGAAAATCGACTAGCGTTTAGACCCTAATTAACCAAAAACAAAACCATTTTTATAACGCAGAATAGTCTAGTTATTATTTTATGTTCTATTTATGAAATTCGTTTTTCCTTTTTCGACACCAAAACAGGGCTTGGGCACAGTAGTCGTATTTGGACAAATTAGAAAAAAAATTATTACATGTGAAGATATTTTCGTGAGATCTAGGACGGCGGTTTAAAAAAATACTTTTTTAGATATGCCAACGTTTTGAAAAAAGCTATAAGTACAACAATACAAATATCTTCACATAATTACGAGAAGGACAGCTATAAACATTATTTTTACAAGTTCTTAAAATTTAAATAATGTTCGTTTAGTGAACATATTAAATCAGATTAAAACAATAAAATAATGTATTTAAATTAATTTTTACAAAAAAAATCATATGAACTATTTTAAGATTTATTTTAAGATTTACTTTTTCTGAAAATTAATTTAAAAAGCCTTATGTTCTTTAAAATCATGCAAATTTTATATAAAATTAAATTATTTTGTTCAAGAAAACCTTATAAATTTTTGCATGCAAATTTTTTAAAATTTAAAAAATATGTAGGTATAACTTGCAGCTTTATTATGGAAATAAAACAAAATTAAGTTTTAAAATCGTTAATGCGCCTCTGGGTGTTTATTTTCTACTGTATTCCTTTAGTTTTTTTTTGCTGCAACGCCTTAACGATGTTCCGCAAACCATCAGATCCGATTCTTTATCTGTCAATCCAGAATGACCCAGTAAAATTAGTGGTTGCAGGAGCATTTAGTAACTGCGAACTGCCAGTTACCCAAACGATTTTGCCTCATACAATTTAATAATGCCCTGTTGTATTGTTAGACGCAACAACTTATTAACGTTGACAGGTACATATATATATGAGCTGTTAATTTTTATGTTTAAGAATAATCATCTGTTCAGTCATATGAAAACAATTAGCGAAAGAAATCTCAATTACAACTTACCTCGGCACAAACTAACACAGTTCGAAAAAGGCTGCTTCTATTCATGTTTGTCTATGTATAATAAGCTGCCAAATACAGTAAAAAATACAAAAAATTTAAATTCTTTTAAAAATCGTGTGTTCTCGTTTCTTGTCCAATTAGAACCATACTCGGTGGCAGAATTTTTGTGATATACACATAAGTAGTATTATTTTTTTTTTAATATTCTTTTTAGTAAGTTTATTTTTGTATTTTATTTTTAGTTTTAAACTTTATATCTCTGTATGTATACCTATGTTATTATTTACTATTGGTGTTATTTATATTTCCAAATTTGACAAATTTTTCATCTTCAAAATTGTTTATTCGTGTATGTATGTATGAATATCTCGTTTTAATTATGAAATAAAGATATTATTTATTTATTTATTTATTTATTTATTCTGTAAATACCTTTTTATGAATATCCCCTTATTCTTTAATGAGTTGCGTTTGTGACCGTTTTCTTTTAACCCAGTGATAGTACTGCTAATAACTCCTAAATGATCTTTTTCTAAATGAGTATAAATTTTGGCAGTTTGTAAAATTATATTGAGAAATAATGACATTTTATGAACATGTTTTAAACAGGAACATTTTAAGTGTAGTCAAATTATCTGCTCGCAAGTGTATTAGGTCTTAAAATTTTAGAAAAAATGGCGAAAACTACAAAAAAAAAACACGAAAAAACGTGTGAACCTCTATTTTTGGGCATAGTTTGGTTGGGGGGGATTATAAAAGGTTAGTAACATTAACTATTTCTTATGTTTTTCAATAACATTTGGAATGAAACAACTTTGAGCAAAAAATTTAGAGCAAATATTGTTAAAACTTAAGACATAATAATATTTTATACACCCTGTAATTGTTATTTTCTAATCAATGTCAATCAAATTGATGTTAAGTTCAAAATAAATACTTCTCCGTTAAAAGTTAATTAATAATCTTTTCTGATTCTACACTGAGGGTTCTTTTCAATACAACATGGTAGCAGAGCGTGGTTTCCCAGTAAAGTGAAGATTAAGAAATATTTTTACAAGTCATATAGAATTGAAGACAGTTGTAGCTTAGAAGATAGTGCTAAGATATGGAGACAAGTAAAATCCATATAGGTTTATTGGAAGGCAAAAGCAACTGGTGCACTTGGAAATATAAGATATGCATACTATTTAGGAGTGTAGCAGGTACGCAAGATATAATTGATGGTAAATTAAAAATGCCATTACCTTTATCAGAAAATGCGGCACAGGAACAAAAAGAAAAGTATGAAAAAGACCTTTCTTATTATACTCAAGCGAATGATATTCGAAAACGAAAAATGTTGACGACTTACTAGATCGTGACTCAAGAGGAAAAGTGTCGGCTAAGCACGAAAAATAATTTTAAACGTGTTTTCTCAGAATCCTCAATTAAAAAAGCGTTGTATATTTCGCATGAAACAATTCGGGCTCACAATGTAAAGTGGCAAAGTGGAATAAAGAAACCTTTGTTGAGTGACAAACAGATAAAAACGACTCGGGTGGGCCAAGGAAAACATTGATCGAGACTGGCCGTTACAGTTGCCCGACGCAAACCCCATCAAGCACAAGCTTCGCGGGAAAAAGGTATACACATTAGAGCAGCTGTCGCGAGACTCGGACAATTTGGAGATCTTTGCTGTAGGAATATGTGCAAAATCTCGTCAAAGTATGTCCCCACGATCCCAGGCAAAAGGGGAGAGTTTCTAAATTATTTGCATTGATCTACCATTCATTGACTGTGTATTGATGTAAAAAAATTTAGTATAAATAAATTCTTAAATAAACAATAGGTGACACGCTCTTACTTGACCGACTGTGGTTTGGATTAATACTTAAAACTTCAAAAATCACTGAGATCTTAAGAATAACTTTTGTCTCGCACTTTTCTTTTTTTTTTTGTTATTGTTATAGGTATACACTGTTCGTCTGAAACGCAAAATGATAAAAAAAATGTCCACAAAAATTGACCCTGTGGCATGATTCCTTATCGTTTTCTATTAAAAAATGTGTATTAGAAAAAAATCTATCGGTTAGTTTTTTTTTTAAATCAATTTTCATCTAAAAATGAAAAAAATTGAAAATTAAAAAAAATCCCATTTTACATAGAGGACTTTTAGAGTGAAATTAAATAGTTTGGACTTTTTCCTACAAAATATTCTACGTTCAATCCGAATCTGTTGATAGAGTTATTCTATAACTCGGCATTTTGATAAAGATTTGGGTTTTTACCTTTTTTACTGCTTATATTGGAAGTGACAAACGGAATGAAAATTCTCAGTTCATATTCCGATTCAGCATTAAGTTTTGCCTTAAAAAAAGATTTTAACCTACGGCATCGATACTATTTACCGGACTGCCAAGCAAAACAACCACGTTAATTTTACAATTTTTTTAATTTTTTTTTATTTTAAAGCATTATTTATTGAACAAAAATCTAGATGATTATACAGTTCGTTATGGTTATATTATTAAAATAATTAAAATAAATAAATAAAGTTATATCACATTACAAAATATATATTTAATAAACTGCTGCCAACAAAATAATACTTTTACCTCTAAGCCTAGGTTTATTTTAACCAAAAAACAAAAAAATTAAAATTTTTTTTTTCAAAAAATATATATTTTTTTTAATTTCAAAAATGTTTTTACTTAACGCTGAATTGAAATATAAATTCAGAATTTTAATTCCGCGTGTCGCTTCTAAGATACAGGGTGTATTTGAAATAGGGTCGGAAATTTTAACAGGTGATTCTACATGATAAAATATGACAAAAAGTTCCTATAAACATTAGTCTAAAAATGCGTCATAAGGGATCTACGCCCCTTTGAAAGTGGCTAAAAAAAATCGGTTTTTATTTAATAACTCAGGAACCCTTTGAGATATATTAACGAGGTTTTGCACGTGAATTAATCCTAATAAGGCCCATCTTTGGATGTCATTTTCACGTACTTATTTAAACCAGGGGTGTGCGAAACGGGGGGGCCTTATCAGTTTTTGTCCCAATTTTTTTTCTGTGTAACTTTTTTGCAATTTTTGTTTTTGAAATATGATTCCTCAGGTCAAAATACATAAAAAGGTACTCTTGTTGTAATACTGTAGGATTAACCGTTTTCGAGAAAAGTTCATTTGAAGGTGAAATTTCACGGTTCGAGGACGAAAAATTAAATACTAAAATGTCGAAAACCAAAAAGCCCCTTTGAAGGGCGTAGCTCCCTTATGACACATTTTTAGACATATGTTTATAGGAACCTTTTGTCATATTTTATGATGTAGAATCATCTGTTAAAATTTCCGACCCTATTTCAAATACACCGTGAATAAAGCAGTAAAAAAACAAAACTTTATTAAATTTTACTTTATAGAATAATTCTATTAACAGTCTAGGATGCAACGTAGAATATTTTGTAAGGACTACTTAATTTCATTCTGAACGTCCTCTATGGAAAATGTTTTTTTTTTAATTTTCTATTTTTTCCATTTTTAGACGAAATTAAAAAAAAAATGATAAAAAAAACTAACTGATAGATTTTAAAGAACTTTCACTTTCGGGTTTAGACCGTGTTAATGGATTTTCACTTTCCTGATAGATTTTTTTCTAATATGCATTTTTTTAACAGTAAACGATAGGGAATCATACCATAAGGTCAGTTTTTGTGGACAATTGTTTTCATGAATTTGCCTTTCAGAAGAACTGTGTATAGTGGTGTTGTTTTTAGTATTGTTATTGTTTATAATACCTATAACCCAATCTCGCCTCAAATGGGTAGGCTCATAGCCCGTATGCCTGATAACCGCCTACCTAAAAGCATGCTTTACGGCGAACTGATGGAAGGTTCTAGAAGGCAATAACCATTTGAAAGGTATAAAGATCAGCTTCGTGAATTACTCAAATAACTTAACATTGATAAACACTGCAGTGTACTGGCAAGAAATTGCTCAAGATAGTTACTAGAACTTAAAAAAGTTCAAAGGAGAAACAAGGCTACGAAGGAGAGTGCAGAGCAATAGAAAATAGACCTTTTTAGATTGTAAATTCTACCCTGGTTCGAGTTAGAAGCAACCACTACGACTGTTATAAGTTGAACCACCATTTTTATATAAAATGGTAACAAATTACGCTTGTATACACAAGGTGTGCACACGCATAATAACAAAAATGTTTTTCTTTTTCTAGAGGAATACAACCTTACCTTTTTGCTACTTTCCATTTCATTATTATGATGTATAATCGGTTTTCTAACTTCATTAAGGATGGCATCCCTTTCAGCTTCCAGCTCTTCAAGAGTTTTGTCTTCATCTTTTTTCTTATAAGTCGGTTTAAAAACTATCCTTGGCTCAGGTGTGATCGGTCTTGAACTAGGCCTTGAATTAGGTTTAGAACTTAGTGCTGAATTCGGCCTTGATCCTGGAAAAAAAAGTTGAAAAGATATTGGTAAAACAGCAAAACAAACGATGTAGTGGATATTATTATTTTTTAATTTGTTCTCCAGGACTCCAATATATACTGCAGTGCTGGGACGATATGGCTGGATTTGCCCTACTTCAAAATTAATTTTTTTATTAGGTATGGGAATGAGTTTTCGCCCTTTTCAAACAGGTGTTGTTAGTGATACTAATTTTGTTTTTGCTGAAGTATCTGTACTTGTGATTGGAAGGTGTATATGTGAGCTCACAAACGCAAAAGTGGGCATTCGTTCCAAGCGTAAACAATTTTTTCTCGCATCGAAAATGTCAACATTTGTCCTGATTAAGCAGCATTTGCGGGAAATTTTACTTCATATTTTATATTTAAAAAAAAAGTGCTGCTGAAACGCATCGCATACAAGTTAATATTTATGGTGATCACGCACTACAACTTGCAAAGAGTGGTTTCCGCGATTTCAAAATGGCGAGTGCAGCTAATACATTTGAATCGGGCTTTGAAGGAAAAACGGCCAGAATGGTGATAGACACGATAAGCTTATTTTGCTGGATGACAACGCTAGGCCACACATTGAGAAACCGGTCAAGGAATATTTGGAAGGAGCGAATTGGGAACTCTTGCCCCACCCGCTTTATTCCCCAGACATTCCTCCTTCGGATTTCCATTTATTCCAATCGATGCAATCGGCCCTTACTGGAGAGCGGTTTACTTTTTAATGAATGGATCGATTTGAGAGAACCGGTTTTTTTCTTCGAGGAATCCGTTTACTGCCTGAAAAATGGGAAAAAGTTGTCGCTTCCGATAGTGAATACTTCGAATAAAATTACTTTGTATTTATATATACTAATTGTCATAGAGTTTGACACGAAATTTTCATCTCCCAAAAAAATTAAAAAATATATAAAAATATTAATTATAAATATCTGTAATACGTTACATTATACTCCAGAGAAGCTAGAAAATGAAGTGTATTAAATGCAAGAATGAAAAAACTAAAAAAAAAGTTCCATTAACATTATTTACTTGTGACAGCTGTAAAAGGTATATTTGTCAAACATGTTCAGAACTATCTGATCATGAAATTGGATGTTTGTCTTTAAAGACCAGAAGACTTTCTTTCCATTGTGATGATTGCAAAAAAGGATTGCTTTTGTTCCAGAACTTATTCAAAAAATTGATTTAATGCAAAATGAAATAAACACTATGAAAAATGAATTACCGAAAACTGAACATTTAGTAACTAATCAGATTATTGACGAAGAACTTATTGTTGATCAGGAAAGTATAATAAATGATATGTTAGATAGACAAAGTCGTGGTAAAAATGTTATTATCTTAAATATAAAAGAAGCACAGTCAATTACAAAAATTGAAAGAGGAAATGAGGATACAGAAAGCATAAAAAATATTTTGAAAGATATTAACATTGATAAAGCAAATATTAAAACATTTAGACTTGGTAAATATGCAGTAGGCAAAAATCGACCAATCAAGGTTATCTTAAAATCTTCTGAAGATGTTAAACAATTGTTTAAAGAGAAAAAATCTATAACTGTTCCTAGTATTAGAATTTTTAATGATCAAACGAAAATGCAAAGAGTCTACTATAATAAAATTAAAGAAAAGTTAAATAATTTAATATCGTCAGGTGATACGTCCAAAACTATTAGGTATGTAAATAATAAACCTATGATTGTAGATAAAAATCAAAAAAATTAATTAGACCTAATATACAGCTAAATTCTGACATAATTTATTTAAACATACAAAGTTATTTATGTAACAAAGACCAACTGATTTCAAATATTTTCTGTTATAATCCAAAAATTGTTTTATTAAGTGAATCTAGACAAACAAGTGATATTTATAATTGGGAATTAGAAATAGAAAATTATAATTTAATTAGATGTGATTCTAAAAGCCGCGATACAGGAGGAGTTATTATTTTCATAAGAAAGGAAATTAAATATTCAAAATTTAATATTTTTCTTCTAGAGGGAAATTACTGGTGTAAAATTTTAAAAGTCACTTTAAATAATATTAAATGGAATAAGGATGTATTTATCATTCCCCGAGCTCTTCAGATGCAAAATTTATTGATGATTTAGAATTTATGATTGATAATGTTTTTGAAACTAATAATTCTAGTTTAGTTGGCGACTTTAATATAAATTATTTAGATAATAGTTTTTATTCTAATAAAATTAAACAATTATTTAGATTATATGGTATTCATCAAATTGTAAATGAACCTACAAGGTGTACCAATGTAAGCTCTAGACTAATTGATTTTGTGCTAACCAATTCCGAAAATATATACTCACAAGTACATCTAACACCAAAAATTACAGATCATTTAACGATTTCAGTTGATTTTTTGAGAATTAATCAAAAAAATAATAACATTCAAAAATATTTTAGAAAATTTAATAAAGAAAACTTGATAGTATTAATTTAGAGTTAATAAGTTGTAATTGGTCGTTTAATTCTGACGATATTAATGTTATTTATGATGAACTAGTTGAAAATTTTACAGATGTAATTAATAGAATTTCTCCATTACAAACTTTTACTCAAAATTTAAAATTACCATGGATAGATAGGGAAGTTTATGACTTAATAAAAAAAAGGGATTCGGAATATAAAAAATTTCGACTATGTAATAACAATTTTAAAAATATTTATTGGTTAAATTATAAAAGATATAGAAATGAGGTTGTCAATATTTTAAAAGTAAAAAAGAAATCGTACTATTATAAAAAAATTGATCTAAATAAAAATGACTCCAGGGTAATGTGGAAAACACTAAAACAATTGGTAAATAAAAAAGAAAATTCTGATATTCAGTCTGTAAAATTTAAAATTGATCATTATTATCAAACAGTTAGTGATAAATTGGAAATTGCAAAATATTTTAATACATTTTTTGTTAAAAGTATTGAACAGATAGTTTCAAGTATCTATGATGAACAAGAATTTCCAATTTACCATTATAATCTATATAAAGAATTTAAACTTTTGACATTAGATCAGTTGATAACACTGGTGAAATCTTTAAACAATAAATCCAGCTCAAAAGATATTTTAAATTCAAAAACCATTAAAGGTACTGTTGGTTCAGTTGGTCATGTTTTACTTAATTTTTTAATACATCTTTAGAACATGGTGTATTTCCAGATAAATTAAAAACTAGTCTAATTCATCCAATACAAAAAGTTTCAAATACTATAAAAGCAGAAGAATTTAGACCTATAAATACATTACCAGCATAAGAAAAGTTATTGGAATTAGCTGTTTATAGTCAAATAATTGACCATTTTGAGGAAAACGGTTTCTTTAGTAGTAACCAATCTGGATTTAGACGTAAGCATTCATGTGAAACATCGTTACAATTATGTTTGGCAAAATTTAAACTAAGTATTGATAAAGGTAATTATGTTATTATTGTTTTTCTTGATTTAAAAAGGGCTTTTGAAACTATTGATCCCAAAATTTTATTAAATAAGCTTAAAACTTATGGAATTACTGGCAATGTTCTTAAATGGTTTCGTGAATATTTAACAAATAGAAAACAACGGGTTATTTTTGAAAATTTTATTTCACCAGAAATTCTTATTAAATTAGGTGTACCCCAAGGAAGTATACTTGGTCCACTACTATTTATTATATACCTTAATGACATATTTTTGTTTATAGACTGTGACTTTATAAATTTATTTGCAGATGATACATTATTAGCAATAAGTGGTCCAAATTTACAAGAACTAATAAACAAGATGAATATAATTTTAGAAAAAATACAAAAATATTTTAATAAAAATAAAATGAAAATTAATGAAACAAAAAGCAAATCCATGATTTTAACAACTAAATTTAAATATTCTAAACTTAACACAAATAATGTTAATTTATTTATAAATAATATAAAATTAGACATAGTAGAAGAATTTAAATATTTAGGATTTATGTTAGATAATACTTTATCTTATAATAGTCACTTTAATTATATTTATAATAAAATAGTTAAAAAAATTATATATACTTTTTTTCACGAATTTCATCAAATTTAAGTTTAGAAACAAAAATAACTGTATATAATACTATTATTAAACCACATTTTGATTTTTGCGCAAGTATTATGTATTTTCTGGAGTTAAATAAAAAACAGCAATTACAAAAACTTCAAAATAGAAGTATGCGGATCATTTTAAAGTGTAATAGATATAGTTCAATAAGAACTATGCTTGAAGCTTTAGATTTACAATAAAAAATCAATTATTTTTTAGAACTATGGTTTTTATATACAAATTATTACATAATTATTTTCCAAATTATTTAAATGAATATATAAAATATAATCATTCCGTTCATGATCGCCATTTAAGAAATCTAAATAGCATTGTAATTAGTAGAACAAATTATACAAGTACTACACATTCATTGTTTTATATAGGAATTAATAACTTTAACAAATTACCAGACGAAATTAAATTAAGCCAAACATTAGGAATGTTTAAAAATAAATTAACAGATTATATTAAAACATTAATTAACTAAAAATATATACCCTTATTTATTTATTTTTTTCTCTCTGAAATAGTTTTATTACTTAAGACTAGAATAGTTAGTATAATATATGTATAACTAATTAAATATGTAATCATATGTTGTATATTAGGTTAATCCTATTTAATAAATTGATTATTATATTATTATTTAAACTAGATGAAACGTTGCAAGCACCCTGTCAAAACATCGGCACCATTGTACACTAGAGCCATCTAGTTTGCAAATTTCAAACTAGGCGTTTTGTTTAATTTTAAATTCTGTATCTTTAAAACATTATATTCTAGCAAAAAACTGTATATAACATTTTTTATAGGGCTTAATAAGAGCTTTTATTTAAAATATAATTTTTTGAAATCGGGTTATAAATATGTGAGACATGCTAAAAAAACCTTTTCTGCTTTAAACGCCAATATCGAAAAACAATGCGTTTTAGGAAAACGTTGTTTATAACCAATTTAAAATTATCTTTTATATAAGTGCTAAATTAACCAAATACAATAATAATCGCCTTAATTATAAACAAAAAACGCTAAAAATAGGAGTTTTACCCCTTAGCCCCAATCGTTTACCCCCAAAATCTAATCAACTCTTCGGAATACGATAAGAAACAATATGCAAAAAACCGCAAGTCGATATCTTATGTAGAAATGGAGTTTACACCCAGACAGACAGACAGACAAACAGACAGACAGAGATGAACGCAAAAATTTTTTTTACTGATTTCGACTCAGAATGGTCTAAAACGTCGAGAAATGTGAAAAAAACGTGGTCAAAGTTTTGACTTTTCGGCGAAGATTTCAATACATCGGCACTCTTAGTAGCACTAAATGCCGATGTAATAAACGAAAAACTTCGGGCTGGAACCTATTCCCATACCTAATATATGGTTGATATTTTTAGTGTAAAATGTCATTAGTCCTGTCATGAAAACAAATAAATTTATCATATTCAATTACTTTTAAAAAAAGTGATCTCTACCGTATACGGTAAATCCCCGTTTTTGAATATTTTTGAGTTTTTTAATTAATATTTTTTCACTTTTTTTTGAGTTAACAAATAATGTTTCAATAAAAGAAATGTTTTTTTTTTCGTAAATTCATATATTCTTCCGCAAACGGTTAAACGTTATATATGAGTATAAAAAACATTCGTTATTTGTTTACCTTTTTTATCTTCATCATGTTTAACTAGTTCTTTTCTTTCTCGTTCTATTTGTTCCATCCATTCTGTATTTCTTCTTCTTTTCTCTAAATATTCTTTTTCGCCATCACTGAGATCGCTATAACTGTCAGATTTTTCCGCATATTTACTTAGAGATCCTTTAGAAGATTTTGACTTTTTCTTATCTCTGGTAGGAGGTGCTATAACCATAGGAGTGGGAGTAGATTGCTTTGTAAGGATGGCTTCTTGACTGTCAGTGTCAACCTTTAGAAAAAGTTACAATAAAAATATTGTTCATCATCATCAGAACCGAATTGTAAGTAATAGCTACGGCACTCAGACTTAAGATCTATGGTACATGCCGCAGTCATCTAGGATGACACATCATTTGATTAGGATGATATTCCATGGGGTCAGGCATCTAAAAAGGAGGTGTTCTGCCCCAATAAAAGATCGACTAAATCGTTAGGTTGCACTGATGGTGAACCTAAAAATCGCAGTCTTTTCTGTGAGAAGATAGGACATTGTCCCAAAATGTGGGACACAGTTTCTTTATCATAATCGCAGAATATACAGCGATTACTTTGGGCAATTTTCATTTTATAAAGAAGATTGTTAAAAGTACGCTTTCGAGCAGAAAATCTGACTATAATTCAACTTCAAGATGAAGTAGTAATAAACAAACGCACGTGATTACATCGGATTTAGTGACAGGGTAGGACTCAAAACAAAATATTTCTATACGACGGTCCATTGCAATGCATTGTACGCTTCGCCGCAAGTGCTCACGTACTGACCTGTTTAATTTTCTACATCCCCACTCTCACAACATTCGAGTGTTTTAACCAATAAAATCAAGCGCCCGCTGTCGCATGCGTGATTCTTTTGTTTACTTCCACTGCACCTTGGACTTGAATTTACTATACGACTCATGTAAGCAAATTATACATTTTTTAAGTTGTGTAAAATACAGTTGTTTTGAGTCACTCTATCTAGCGGCGCTTTTAGCACCGTCAAATGACAGTATCGTTTTGGATAGGGATTTTGGGCCCATTCAAAAAAATATATTTTTATATAAAACATTTTACTATTCCTTAAGACGACTTTTGTTTGATTAACGCAGTCGTCCCTCCGAAGTGACTGATCGATTTCGTGCTTTTTAGCACTCTTCAGAGCCGCATATCGGTAGTAGGGACAACTACGAAAATCAAATCCTTTCCATATATCTCTATATGGAGTTTAAAAAACGTTGTAAGGAAAAGCAAAAACAGCTAGCGACATATAGAGATATATGGAAAGGATTTGATTTTCGTAGTTGTCCCTACTACCGATATGTGGCTCTGAAGAGTGCTAAAAAGCACGAAATCGATCAGTCACTTCGGAGGGACGACTGCGTTAATCAAACAAAAGTCGTTTTAAGGAATAGTAAAATGTTTTATATAGATTTTTTAAATTTGTAAATATCAAACAATTTAATTTAGTTTAAATATATTTTTGTTTGAAATAATTATAAATAATTATATTAATGATAAAGAACTGTATTTAGGTTAAAATTGGTAAAATTATTTTAAATAATAAATTACATTAAATTAATCAAAAATAAACGATTTGGCAATATTGTTTTCCTCTATAGTCAGAAATGACACATAAAAAATATGTGACATTTTAATTGTTAACTTGTCGAAAATTCTTCTTAAATTGCTCCAGTTAAATGTTTCAGTTGTAATGGCTATATTAATAAAAAAAGCATTTTAAAAGTTGCAAATAATGTCATCTACAGACAATTTTAAGTTGACCTTCGAAAACACAGGGATGTGGCTTTGATTGAGCCAGAAGATAACTCCGGCATTTGCGTCCAATGTTATGCCAATTTTCAACAAGGTAAAATATCATTATTATTATTATTATTATTATTATGTTGTAACGCTGATATTCATTTTACCCATAGTATTACAAAGTCTTAATATATTTTAGGTAATCGAAGACAGCCTACTGAACCTGAGTAAAATAATGAGACGGATGTTTAAAATAATAAAAATGTGGAAAATGTTTTTAGAGGTCCGTGGCTGAAATTGGTACCAGCTAAAGAACTTTTGTTTCTAGAGGTTTTGGTCGGCAAAGAATTCCCAGGAAAGCGATGATAAAGCTATGGACAGATAATAGATCTTGTCCAGGGCATATACATTATTCTCATTAATTTTAGGGTTTAGCTGTACCCTATTACATTACGAAATATATTTAGACTTTGGCTAAAATGGACAGCAGCGTTACAACATAATAAAGATATTTTACCTTGTAGTTGAAAATTTGCATTGGACAAAAATACTGGAGTTATTTTCTGGCTAAGCCCAAGCCCCATTCCTGTGTTCTGTCCTGTGTTATTAAAAATGAGTTTTAGATG
>OY294053.1:12310727-12467727 GCA_958510825.1 Brachypterus glaber | reverse complement strand
AAATTTGTTTTTTGGTATATTAGTATAATTTTTTATAATCTGCCATTTATTATTTATCACTTTAATTACTAAATCTTTTGGAATATTGGTAAACATTGAACAAACATCTAAACATCTAATTAAAAATCATCAAGTAAGAAATAAAAACAAAAAAGAAAATTTATTGATATTGGATAAGTTTAAAGAATGTAAAGATTTTTTAAGAAATCATAATGATATATTTGTCACTAAATCAGATAAAGGAAACGTTACCGTAATAATGAAAAAAGCAGAATACAAAGAAAAAATGGAGGACCTATTAAAAGATACAAACACTTACACTAAAGCAAAAAATGACCCGACACTATCCTTACAAACAAAAAATAATGACTTAGTTAAGTTTCTTTTAAATAAGAAGTACATTGATGATACTATTTCAAAGAAGCTTACTATACATAATTCTGTTGCCCCCAAAATTTATGGCCTTCCTAAAATACACAAAAATGGACCTTTAAAATTAAGACCCGTAGTTTCTTCCATTGATTCTCCAACTTACCATTTATCAAAATTTATCACAGATATTTTAAATAATTTGTTGCCAACTTTTAAATACCATTTAAAAAACTCTTTTGAGTTTGCATCTTTTATAAAAACAGTTACAATTCCTAATAGTTATATTTTGATTTCTTTAGATGTTTGTTCAATGTTTACCAATATTCCAAAAGATTTAGTAATTAAAGTGATAAATAATAAATGGCAGATTATAAAAAATTATACTAATATACCAAAAAACAAATTTATTCAATTAGTAGTGTTTTGTTTTGATAATGGTTATTTTTCCTTTAATGGTGATATTTTTAAACAAACACAGGGTACGGCAATGGGTAACCCTGCTTCTCCAATTTTTGCGGCTATGGTAATGGATTTATTACTTGAAGAAATAATAAGTATGTTTCCTTTTATTTTTATTTTTCTAAAGATTTATGTTGACGACATTATAACTTGTATCCCTATTGATTATTTGCAAAATATTTTAAATTTATTTAATTCCTATCATCCCAAACTCAAGTTTACATTAGAACAAGAAATAAATAATAAAATTAATTTTTTAGATATAACTTTATTAAAACAAGTCAATGGCTCTTTTTTAATTGACTGGTATCAAAAACCGTTTTGTTCAAATAGATATATACATTTTAATTCTTTTCAAAATAAAATTTATAAAATAAATACTATTAAAAATTTAAAAAATAGAGTTCTGAAATTAAGCGATCCTCAATTTCACAATAAAAATTTAAATAAAATTAAAAATATACTTATAAATAATAATTATCCAGAAAACTTGTTAAATTCCATTCTTTTTAATAATAATATCACTAATAACAATAATAATAATCAAAATCAGGTAAACTTAAGATATTTTGTTATACCTTTTGTTCCACAGTTAAGTGTAAACATAATTAATATTTTAAAAAAAGAAAATTATAAAATAACGAGTTACAATAGTTTTAATACTAATCTATTGTATGACAAATTAAAAGACAAAACACCACATTTTTTAAAATCAAATTTAATTTATAAAATTAACTGTAAAAACTGTAATAATATATATATTGGGCAAACAAGTAATTGGCTTAAAACAAGATTGTCGCAGCATAAGTCCAGTTGTAATAATATTGTTTATAATAAAACTGCCTTAAGCAACCACCATTTTAATTTAGGACATTTTTTTGATTTTGAAAATGTAGAAATTTTGGATAGGGAAAAAAATAGATTTAAAAGGAATTTTTTGGAAATGATAAATATAAAAATTAATAATAATACGGTAAATTATAGGACAGACACTCAATATCTCAGTAAAATATACTTAAATATTATTAAATAATGAATTTTGTATATTTTTTTTTTATTTATTTTTTGTCAATTTGTTTTTTACTTATTCACATATCTTAATTTTTTACTTATTTACATATCTTAACTAAACACTTATACACTTATACATCTATACACCTTTACACCTTTACCTATTTTAATTAATTTTCATCTATCAGTTTTTTGACAATTAGATTTTAAATTTGTATAATTTTTTATTTCTATTTTTAATTTTTACCCTGAAGAAGAAGGGACATATTACCTTCGAAACGTTGGAACTATTCATATATATTTATTTTATTTATTAAAGTGTTCTTAATAGCAAGATTTTTTCATTATTTTATATAAAAAAGAACAAGAAATATTATAATTATAAGGTAGTTACGAATTTACAAAAAAAAATCAAAAATTGTCCTAGACAAAAAAATCTTGGATATAAATTTGTTTCATGAAAAAATGAGATTTTTTTTCAAATGTCCGTGTGTCTGTTCGTCCGTCACGTTTTTGTTTACAAGATAAATCAAGAACGAATAATCCGATCGACTTAAAGTTTTCAGGAAAATCAAGTTCTACGAGGGGAAGATCCCTATTGTTTTTGAAAGTAATCCCCCCAAAAACAAAAAAGTTATGGAGGGTTAAAGTTAAAAAAAAAACGAAAAAGGCTGAAAGAAAATTCCGATTAACGTAATTTTTTCAGGAAAAATTACTTTTATTATAAGGATCAATTCTACAAAAATAATTAAATAAATAAAAAATTGTTTAAAAATTTTGAATTTTTTTTTTCAAGTTTTTTTAGATTTTTTTTTGAGAAAAAATTTTTTGATAAAAAATTTCCAATCATCATACAGTTTTATGGGGTCACTGGATCCGAAAAGAAATCACCAACCAAACCTAGTGTCCCCTTGTTTTTTTGGATGGCTGAATCCGAATCCGAGGTCGGTTTGTAAAGTAAAGTAATTTATTAGTCCAATAGATCACATACATGATATAGGATAGGTCAGTATAAAAATATATTAAATATAAATACAATAGATGCAATTAAAGTAGATATATAATAAATAGATAAATAGATATGAACATACATTATAAAAACTGATAGCTTAAATATTCATCTACCGAGTAAAAAGCTTTGTTTACCAATAAATTTTTGACTTTGTTTTTAAAAATATGAATTCTTTGTATCGATTTAAGTTCAAGAGGAAGTTTATTATAAAGCTTAGCCTATGAATTTGCTGCTCAAAATTGTTACCGTGTCTAGTATTGTATTGGTGATTTTGGTTTAAAGTAGGAAAATTATGTTTATTTAAATGAATAAAAAGACACCTAATGCATCTTTTCTGAATTACAAACAGACGTTTAACTGAAGAGCTATTGCCCCAACAGACTATGCCATAGCATAATACAGATTCAATACATGGATAATAGACTTTTTTAGAAGCTTCAGCATTTATAATTTGTCTTATTCTTTTTAAGGCAAAACAGTAACTATTAACTTTTTTAATTACATAATTGATGTGATCTTCAAAAATCAATGAAAAGTCAATGTAAATACCAAGAATTTTGTAAGTATTGACTTGTTCTAGCCTTTATAAGAGAGATAGCTTGGTACTGACTTTTTTTTTGAATAAAATTGCATAATGTACGTCTTATCCTGGTTAAAAACTAACTTATTATCGTTTAAATAGGTTAAAAGATTGCAAATCTGTCAAAAGCCCTTGTACGAAGTCATCACCCGATGTAAGCAATGTCATATTGTCAGCAAAAATTACAATTTCATTACTTAATACGTGTATAATATCGTTAATATACAGTAGGAAAAGCAATTTACCAAGGACCCTTCCTTGCGGAACACCAATATCAAGCAGAGAAGACTTGCCCCGTTGTAAAAAACATATAGGCTTCTTTTAAATAAATAAGACTTTATTAGGTCAGTGCTTTTTCCACGTATACCGAACGATTCAAGTTTTTGTAATAATATTTCCAATTGAACACAGTCAAAGGCTTTTGACAAATCGATAAACATGATTTTTTCATTTTTATCTAAATTTTTGTAGATATAATCCATCAGCTTCACCAAAGCAGTAACTGTAGACTTCCCTTGTCTAAAACCGTGCTGCTGTTCAATAAATATTTGTATGTTGTCATGTTCAAGGTCATTTCAAGGTCAAACTGAGAGAATCCGACAGAAAAATCTGACAAAATTTATACTTAAATTTTGTGTCTGTTTAAGGTCACGTTAAAGGTCATTTTAAGGTCAAACGGAGGAAAAGCTGGCACAAAATTTCCAATCATCATATAGGTTTTTGGGGTCCGAATCTCGGGTCCGTTCGACCGTCAGAGGCTATGTTAAGGTCATTCCAAGGCCAAACTTAGAGAATTCGACAGAAAAATTCATTTGAAGGTGAAATTCCACGGTTCGAGGACGAAAAATTAAATACTAAAATGTTGAAAACCAAAATTTTAATGATGCAGGGCGAATGTACATTAAAAACTAAGAAAAAAACCTCATAATTCCAAAAATCAATCCTAATGGAGCTATGGTCTCCTAAATATGCACCATTTTTAAAGGGCTATGGTAGCTTTAAAAGCGTTTTTTCGACCTACATGTATGGAAACTTTTTTTCTTAGTTTTTGATGTAGAATAATATTGCATCATTAAAATTTTGGTTTTCGACATTTTAGTATTTAATTTTTCGTCCTCAAACCGTGAATTTTCGCCTTCAAATGAACTTTTCTCGAAAACGGTTAATCCTACAGTATTACAACAAGAGTACCTTTTTTATGTATTTTGACCTGAGGAATCATATTTCAAAAATAAAATTGCAAAAAAGTTACACAGAAAAAAGTTTGGGACAAAAAACTGATAAGGCCCCCCCGTTTCGCACACCCCTGGTTTAAATAAGTACGTGAAAATGACATACAAAGATGGGCCTTATTAGGATTAATTCACGTGCAAAACCTCGTTAACATATATCAAAGGGTTCCTGAGTTATTAAATAAAAACCGATTTTTTTAGCCAATTTCAAAGGGGCGTTGCTCCCTTATGACGCATTTTTAGACATATGTTTATAGGAACTTTTTGTCATATTTTATCATGTAGAATCACCTGTTAAAATTTCCTACGCTATTTCAAATACACCCTGTATATGAATTTTATCAGATTTTCTGTCGGATCCTATCAGTTTGGACTTGGACTTGAAATGGCACGGAACGGTCAAACGGACCCCAGATTCGGATCCAGCGACCCCAAAAAACTATATATATGTAAGGTATTTTGAATTTTTTACCAGCTTTTCCTCCGTTTAACCTTGAAATGACCTTGAGCCTGACCTGAAACAAAAGAGCGGACATCGGATGTGAATTCAGCGACCTCGAAAACTTACGTATGATTTTTTTCTGATTTTTCTGTCGAATTCTTTCACCTTGGAATGACCTTGAAATGGCCTCTGACGGTCGAACGGACCCGAGATTCGGATCCAGTGACCTCAAAACCCTATATGATAGATATTTGGAAATTTTGTGCCCGCATTTCCTCCAGTTGACCTTAAAATGACCTTGAATGTGACCTTAAAAAGACAAACAAACCTCGGATTTGGATTTAGCGACCAAAATCTACGTATGAATCTTTTCAGATTTTTCTATCGGATTTTCTCAGTTTGATCTCGAATAGACCTTGAACATGATCTGATACAGACCAAACGACCTCGGATTCGGATTCAGCCATCCAAAAAACCAACGGTACACTAGGTTTGGTTGGTGGATTTTTTTTGTGTGGCTGTGTTATCAATATACTATTAAATATGTGTATGGGTTTTATTGGACAAATTGCAGGTGATATTATATTATAAGGTATAGGAAACTAGGATTTTGTCCATGAGAAAATTAAGCCACGAGGCTAAGGACAGAGTGGGTTAATTTTAGAGAGGGTAATATTAGTTTATTAGAAATTCATATTTTTATTATAAATTCTAAGGACATTTACAAGAAAATAATTTGACAAGTGACAACTGAGTAGTTACAATAAATAATTGTCCAATCTGTAAAGCAAAAGCCACGTGTGGGTTATTATCGAGTTTCTTTATTTAAAACAAAGCTAGTAAATGACTTTTTGCGGCCAAAACTCGGAAAAAAGTCTTTTTAGGGGTTTTTGGGATCGCTGATTTCAAATCTGAGGTCAAAATTCAAAATGGCTGATCCAAGATGGCGAAACTCTTTTTGTTTTTTTTTCTGTGCATTTTTTTTAATTGGTAGTCATGGTTTTGTTTGTTTTGTTGAAAACGAATCTGTCATTAAAATTCAAAAATTCAAAATGACGGATCCAGAGTAGAATTGATTTTTTTAAATATTTGAACGATCTTTATGAAAATAATTATTGAGGGTGATTTTAATTTTAACTGACATATGTCAAATAACAACTTTTTGCAATTGGCACCAAATTGTGTCAAAAACTGATATTTTCTTATAAAATAATTAAAAAGCTTACACTACCCGACAAGATTTTTATACATTTAACAAAATATATCATTTTTAGACCAGTTTTCTCTGCTGATTCCAAATCCGTTATTAATATTAAAATCTACAGTGCCATTTTGATATACAGGGGGATTTAGGAAAAAAAAACACTTTTTTCAAAAAATTGTAGATCCGACAATTTTTAATATATTTTTTTTTTAAATTGGTATGAAGTTTAAGAAATTCTTTCTTTTTAAGGCCATCTATGATTTACATGCAAAGCACATTTCAATTGTTTTTCACAAATGTAAAAAAAAAATTTTTGATCTTTACTCTAGACCTCCTGGAAATGCTACAATTTAAAAAGTACCAATGGTCGGAAATTTTTGCATGTTACCCGCTAAATGTATTTTATAAAACAGCCCGTTTCCGGCATTGGGTGTGGAACTTAAGTTTTATATATTTTTTGAAAGAGTAGTGATAGGCGAACACAACGGTATCAAATTTAACCTCAAAAATAGAAAGGAACCATTTTTTAAATGGTGCTAAAAATTGGTTCTTTTATTAAGATTTATTTTACTTACTTTTTATAATATCTTATACTTGCTACTTTTTTACGATTAAAGGGTGTTTTCCTATCTATTTTTTTCTTCTGAATTCAAATCTTGCGTCAAAATTAAAAACAATTTTATAGTTTCGGTTCTTAAAATACTAGTTTTTTATAGAATTTAGCATAAAAATAAGTTACATAATTTTTCAAATAAAAAAAAATTAAAATACACTTAACCTATTTTTGCACAAAATTCCCTCAAGATTGAATAATATTAGGATAATTATTTGGATACAGAAGAAAAAAACTCCGAAAAAAGGTTAAATTATGTCCAATGCCAAACGAAACAGCAAAGAAAATTAAATTAATCCGTTTTTGCGCCAAATAATTTTCATATCTAGTAAGCTTAAGACGTAATTTGGACTCAGGGGAAACTTTTTGTCAAAATATATGTAAATTTTACTAAAATACATAATATATCAAAATAGGAAAGAGTGAACAAAGAAAATACGAGTAGCTGCTTTTTGCACCGAAACTATAAAATAATTTACAATTTTGACGCAAGATTTGGATTGAGAAGAAAAAGTAAGATACGAAAACAATCTTTAATCGTGAAAAAGTAGCAAGAATAAGACATTATAAAAAGTAAGCAAAACAAATCTTAATAAAAGAACCAATTTTTAGCACAATTTTAAAAACGGGCTTTCAATGGAGTATATGTGTGATTTTTTTTTGGTTTTTTGGCTTCATAACCAAAAAATGGCGGCCATTTCAATATTTGCAACGTGATTTTCAGGACTTTTTCTCTTCCCGGCACAAAATTGAAAAATGGCATTTCATAACATTTTTCATTACCTTTCAGATGGTATATTGCGAATAATTTTTTAAGTGGTGCAAAAGGTCAAAAAAACAGCAAATATCCGATTTTCGTCATTTTCGACCGATTTTTGACCGATTGCTGATCTTCTCGCGACGTTTTTGTGGGCAATGAGTCACTATCAAGTCCCTAAGACACTCAAACCCAAGTGTTAGTCCCTCAGGATTTTTGAGTCAGGAAAGCTGCTCCTCGAAAACAGACCACTAAAATCGTTTTAGCGCCGTCAAAAACCCCCAAGTCCCACTTTCCGGCCTTCACAATTTTTCCATTATGATCCGTTCCGTCCGAAACCCACATTTCGACTTCATTTCTCACCGTCCAGAACATTTCATCAAGCAAGTAATGCCAGGAACAGCATCAGCGTCCTGAAAACCCCCCAGCCCTTGATATGATCCACCTCTATTTCCTTATATTCCTGGGATAGATAAAGACCGTTTCTAAAGGATAGGCATGTACTTATACTCCAACTTAATTTTTTCAACATGTTTGTTTAATAATTTTTATTTATTAGTATACTTGCAATTAATCTCTTATGTAAAAATTCTAGAATTCTATTCAGTCTCTTCAAAAATTTTATAATTATATTAGAAAATGTTATTCATCGTCCTCTGAATCATCGTTGATGCACGCCACGACATTATCGTCCAAGAAATATTTTGTTAAAATTTCGGCTGGTTTTACAATTCTATCTTCATATCGTCCGTTGGATAGATAATAAATAATTGCGGCCACATTAGCGCAGCATCCTACTGTCCGATTCCCATTCGCACAATCACAACAGTACCTCAATATACCTCCAGGTCAAATTGAAAACAGACCTCAGAAATCGTTTTAGCCCCATCAAAAACTTCTTATAATCATTGCTGGCACTCCAGAGCGAAAGAAACAGGTTTCGATGCTTTGTTTTGTTATAGTTTCTTTACCATTTAAACAACAAACAAATCATTTTTTCAAGGTAGGTTTTCGGACATTCACATAGAAAGCAGTAGTAACAAACTGCGCGGTGTAGCTTCTTTGCCGGCACTTGGCAGTTGCCTGAACTGCAAAATCGTGTCCGGGCGCGCTATTGCTGTTGAAGGCTACAAAACTTCTTTACGCGCAAGGTGAGCATGAGGCAAGAAAAGGATTTTGTTAATAAGATAATTGATAACACTCTGAGTCCGATATGATGGAAAAATTGCGAGGGCCAGGAAGTGGGACTTTTTGATGGTGCTAAAACGATTTCCGATGTCTGTTTTCAATTTGACCTGGAGGTATATTGAGGTACTGTTGTGATTGTGCGAATGGGAATCGGACAGTAGGATGCTGCGCTCATGTGGCCGCAATTATTTATTATTTATCATCATCATCAATAGTTTGTTTGGGTCTTTAAGAGACAGGCGCAGCCTATGGCTCATTTATCTAAAAAAAAAATATTTAATCTGAATTGAAAGTTGGGGCAGTGAGTCTATGCTTACTGATGCGAGTTGCATCTGTCATAATTTGGGGGGAGTGAGTCTCTGCTCACTGATGCGAGTTGCATCTGTCATAATTTGGCGCTGTGGAGTGGGTGGGAGGGGGATGGGGAGAGATGGGATAGGGAGAGGAGGGATGTGCGGGAGGAGTGAGACTATCTCACTGATGCTGGGAATGCATCTGTCCTGTATTAGTGGGTACCATTACTGGTTGAGGACGTTTTTGATCTTTTTGTGAGTGTTGTGTATTTCGTGATCGTAATCTAGAAAGTTTGAAATGAGGGGGTTTGGGTGATCTAAATTGTCTTGTATAAAAGACGTGCTGTAGCGGATGATTTCCGTTTTTAGGAGGGGCATTTCGAGATCTCTGTGTATCTGGTTGTTCCTCATGAACCAGGGGGCATCGAGGCATATTCTGAGTGCCTTGTTTTGGAAGGCCTGAAGTTTTGCTGAGAGCGCTTTGTTAAGGGTGATTTTGTTCCAGGCTGGGGCTCCGTAAAGAAGTACCGGCTTTAGGGTTTGGTTGTAAAGAAGAAGTTTGTTTTTAATGGATAGGGGACTCTTTCTACCTATTAAGGGGTAGAGTTTGGAGAGGCGGCAATTTGCTATTTGGAGGGTGTTTTTGACGTGGTGATCCCACGTCAAGTTTTTGGAGATTGTAATGCCGAGGTATTTGGCATGGTTTTCCCAGTTAATGGGTTGGCCATTTATCTGAATGGGTTGGGTTGGGCCTCTTCTAATCCTAGAGATTAGGATGCCTTTGGTTTTATTGGCGTTTACTTTGATTTTCCATTTGGAGAACCATTTGATAAGGGCATCCATTTGGCGCTGGAGGGCGATATGGATGCGCTGGGGGTTTCTGGCTTTTGCTAGGATGCCGGTGTCATCGGCGAACAGGGCTAGTTCAGTGCCCTGTGTTTTTGGAATATCTGCCGTAAAGAGGTTGTACAGAAGGGGGGATAGTGGGGAACCTTGTGGAACGCCAGCTTTGATGCGGCGGGTGTTGGACTTACAGTCGCCTATTTTTATCTGAAAATCTCTGCCTTTGAGGAAGGAGGCTATGAGTTTGGTGATGCCTGGGGGGAGGCCGAGAAAGTGGAGTTTGGCTACAAGACCTTTGTGCCAAACTTTATCGAAGGCTTTTGCGATGTCCAGGAGGATCAGTCCCGCGGCTTCGCGCCTATTTAGTCCGTCCGTTACAGAGTCTACCAGGCGAGCTACCTGGTGGACTGTGGAGTGTCTGCTTCGGAAGCCGAATTGCTCATTTGGAAGGAGATTTAGTTCTTCAACTAGAGTTTGAAGTCTGGTTAGTATGACTTTCTCGGCTATTTTGCCTAGAGAGGAAAGGAGGCTTATGGGGCGGTAGCTTTCAGCAAAAGTTGGATTTTGT
Source organism: Brachypterus glaber (assembly GCA_958510825.1). NCBI lineage: Eukaryota > Metazoa > Arthropoda > Insecta > Coleoptera > Kateretidae > Brachypterus > Brachypterus glaber. Next base: position 12,457,153 of record OY294053.1, on the reverse strand, counting down.
CCGGGTTTTTTTATTACTATTACGTCTGCGTTTTTCCAGGGCTTTGGAAAGTGGCGCAGTCTGAGCATTGCGTTAACAATGTTAACGATTTCCATAATGGTTTTGCGGGGGAGTATTTTAAGGATTTTATTCGGTATTTGATCGGGGCCGGGGGCTTTTCTTTTTGGGAGATTTTTGATGATGCGTTTGATTTCCTCGGGGGATGTGGGGGTGATAATGTCGTTTTCGACTTGGTTAGTGACTCTATTATAGATGTGGTTTATGTCTCTTTCATGCATGAGTTGCTCGTAGTTCTCGTCGTCAGAGTCGGGCTCGGAGTCGGTCTCTGATTCGGAGTCGGAGTCGGGGGGGATTGGAGGGTTTGGTTGAAATTGTTTCCGCATTGCGTCAGCAAATGCTTCGGCTTTTTCGGGGGTGGAGTAGACGACTCCTCTTTCGCCGTGAATTGGGGGCATGCCTCGTTGGTGGTCGAGGGATAGGGTTTTGGCCATTCTCCAAAGTGATCTATCCTGGGGGTTGAGTGACTTTATTTTTCCCTCCCAGCGGGAATTTGCTAGTACGTTTAGTCGGTCTTTAACTTCCTGGGTAAGTCTGTTTGCTTCGCGTTTTATATGGGGGTCTTGGAGGGTGCGTGCACGACGAAGAAGTCGGTTTTTCTCTCTGATTAAGTCTTTGAGATCTCGGGGAAGGTCCTGTGGGTTTTGGATATTTACTTTTTTTATTAATTTGGCGCTGTCCATTGCGAATTTTATGGTATTGGTGAGGGTGGTTACTGCAATATCTAGTTCTTGGACGGAATTAATTGGATTGATTTTAGTGCTGCTTTCTAGGAGTTCGGAAATATAGGAGAAGTTGTAGACGGTTTTTTTGGTGTGATTTGCGGTTGGTATGCCTCCTGCCGTGATAATGATTGGAAGGTGGTCGGAGCTTAGTTCGTGTCTTAGTTCGATGTTAATGTTTAGTGTCGTGTTTTTATACAAAACGATGTCAAGGATATCAGGAAGGCCGTGGCCATAGTGGGTTGGGGAATCGGGTGCGGTAACCATTATATGGTTACGTTGTAATATTTCGTAAAGCCTACGGCCGTTGGCCGTAGTTGTTCTAGAGTGCCAAAGGGCGTGTTTGCAATTCAAGTCTCCGGCTAGGATTGTTGGATGATTGTCGTTAAAGAAGCCTTCGAAGTCGGCGGGTCTGACCTCCTTATTTGGGGGTTTGTAGAGGGACACGATCCTGAATTTGGAATTGTCGTGCATGTTGACGAATATGGAGGTAGTTTCGACTTGATCGCTTTGTGTGGGGGGCGCATGAAGAAGATCGTGAGATATGTGTTTTTTGATATAGATTGCTGTGCCTCCTTTGCGGTCCTGGAGTCTATCGTTACGGTAGCAGGAATAGTTGGGTATGGTACCCCTATGATGTGGTTTAAGACCAGTCTCTTGGATGAGGGCTATATCTATTTGATTTTCGTGTAGAAATTCTATGAGTTCCGGTTTTTTTTAATTGAGGCTATCAGCGTTCCAGGTGACTATTTTAAGGGCTCTGGGTTTTGTTTGTCTAGACATTTTGGGGGCCTAGATTGGGTAGTTGAAGGGAGCCAAAAGCCTGCATGAAGCTGGCGAATTCCTGCATGAAGGTGTGGATTTTTGAAATTTGGGATTGATCAAAAATATTGGGGGGATTTGCGCTGGGGCCTGGGGCCGCCATGGGTTGTTGTGGGGTGGCGGCATTAGTTGTCTTTTGGGCGTAGGAGATGCCCGGGGTGAATTTTTGGGTTGGGGGTATGACCCTTGTACGGGTTGGAGCGATGTTTGATGGGTGTTTGGGGCATTTGTGATAGTTTGCCGTGTGGGGGCCCAGGCAGTTGGCGCATTTTGCGTCCGTGTGTCGGGGTTTTTCACATTTTGTTGTGTGGTGGCCTTGTGCGCATTTTACGCATTTGGCCGGGGCGTTACAATTGGCCTGGGAGTGGCCGAAGAGTTGGCATTTGTGACATTGCCTGAATTTAGGTTTATAGGTCTGGCTTTCGACCTTTATGACTAGGTGTAGAAGCCTAGTCTCTTTAAATTATTATCTATCCAACGGACGATATGAAGATAGAATTGTAAGACCAGCAGAAATTTTAACAAAATATTTCTTGGACGATAATGTCGTGGTGTGCATCACGATGATTCAGAGGACGATGAATAACATTTTCTAAGATAATTATAACATTTTCGAAGAGACTGTATAGAATTCTAGAATTTGTACGTAAGAGATTAATTACTATACTAATAAATAAAAATTATTAAACAAACACGTTGACAAAATTATTTAGTTGGAGTATAAGTACATGCCTATCCTTTAGAAACGGTCTTTATCTATCCCAGGAATATAAGTAAATAGAGGTGGATCATATCAAGGGCTGGGGGGTTTTCAGGACGCTGATGCTGTTCCTAGCATTACTTGCTTGATTAAATGTTCTGGACGGTGAGAAATGAAGTCGAAATGTGGGTTTCGGACGGAACGGATCATAATGGAAAAATTGTGAAGGCCGGAAAGTGGGACTTGGGGGTTTTTGACGGCGCTAAAACGATTTTAGTGGTCTGTTTTCGAGGAGCAGCTTTCCTGACTCAGGAATCCTGAGGGACTAAAACTTGGGTTTGAGTGTCTTAGGGACTTGATAGTGACTCATTGCCCACAAAAACGTCGCGAGAAGATCAGCAATCGGTCAAAAATCGGTCGAAAATGACCAAAATCGGATATTTGCCGTTTTTTTGACCTTTTGCGCCACTTAAAAATTTATTCGCAATATACCATCTGAAAGGTAATGAAAAATGTTATGAAATGCCATTTTTCAATTTTGTGCCGGGAAGAGAAAAAGTCCTGAAAATCACGTTGCAAATATTGAAATGGCCGCCATTTTTTGGTTATGAAGCCAAAAAATCTAAAAAAAATCACACATATACTCCATTGAAAGCCCGTTCGAATGCCGCAAACTACATGTAAAAATATTATTTTGAGCCCGAGTTATCTCAAAAATACTAAAAAGTGTTTTTTTTTGCGCTAGCGGCCGCTAGAGGCGCCCTGGCGGGCTGAAAATTTAGGGGGCTTGGTCTTTTTTGATACCGAATCGAATGCCCTATGTCCGGTGAAAATCCCAGAGGGGGGACTTTTCACCATCTTATTGGGCTATGCCCTTTGGTACCATTGAGTTCGCCTATCACTACTCTTTCAAAAAATATATAAATCTTAAGTTCCACCCTCAATGCCGAAAACGGACTATTTTATAAACAATTTTAGCCGGTCTTCATGCAAAAATTTCCGAACATTGATACTTAAAATTTAAATTTGTGCATTTCCAGGACGTCCAGAGTAAAGATTTAAGAAACAAAATAAAGAGCGAAAATTAATGAATATTTTAATTTAAATTCATAAAAGAAAATCCGTTTTTTAAAAATTTGACAGTCAAAAAAATATTGTTTTATTTTGTGAAAAACAATTGAAAAATGATTTGCATGTAAATCATAGATGGCCTCAAAAAGAAAGAATTTCTTAAACTTCATACCAATTTTGAAAAAAAAATATTAAAAAATGTCGGATCTACAATTTTTTGAAAAAAAAATTTTTTTTTCTTAAATCACCCAGTATATCGAAAATGGCTCAGTAGATTTTAATTTTGATAATGGATTTGGAATCAGCAGACAAAACTGGTCTAGAAATTATACATTTGGTTAAATGTATATGAAAAAAGTTTTCATTTGTAGGGTAGTGTTATAATTCAAGTTAATTAACGTGAAGGTGATTATAAGCTTTTTAATTATTTTATAATAAACCACTTCACTTTAAGAAGTTCAGACGTTTAGAACCATGAATGAATTTTCAAATTGGATGATATTTTCTTGTACATTTTTAGATTCAGGTGCAAAAAGTCCTTATAAAACAATATATAAAAAAGACACATTGGTAATAGCTTTGCCTGGCCAATATTATTTGAAAAACCAAATTAGTAAAATTAATGATTTTAATAAAATTTCTTATTCAATCTAATATAACTTTTGACCCAGATCGACCCCCCGACAACTTTTGTGTTAAATTGTGTCATAATATACAGGGCGTTCCAGAACTCGCGTAGAGAATTTTTAGAGGTGGTTCTACATACAAAAATAAGAAACAAGCTCGTATAAAGGTTGGTCCGAAAACGAGCCCTCAGGGAGCTACGGCCCTTTTAAGAGTGCCTCTAAAAAAGAGTTTTTATTTAATATCTCTTTTACCCTATTAATCGTGCAATCCCAGCACTATGTCACTCCTAGTCAGGGAGTGCGCAGAAGCTTTGGAAGAGTTAGCAAGGACCAAAAAAGTTCAACTGGTATGGGTCATAGGGGATTTCCCAGAAACGAGAAGGCAGATGAACTTTCAAGACTCGGATCAGGGATGGCCTGCACGGGGCTGGAACCTATATTGGGTGTGACAAGGAAGCAGGTAAAGACCGCTCTCGATGAGTGGGCTTATACCATGAAATTTTAATTGTGATGATATTTGTATGTAATATTTTTTAAACCTAATTTTATTCTATATTTATTTTAATATTACCCAAAATGGGTCTCTGTGACGTACTTTCAATAATTGTTTGTAATGATTTATTGTTATAACTATTATGCGAAATAAAGATGATTTATTATTATTATTAATTATTATTATTATTAATTATTATTATTATTATTATTATTAATTATTATTATTATTATTATTATTATTATTATTATTTATTATTATTATTATTATTATTATTATTAATTATTATTAATTATTATTATTATTATTAATTATTATTATTATTAATTATTATTAATTATTAATTATTATTAATTATTATTATTATTATTAATTATTATTATTATTATTAATTATTATTATTATTAATTATTATTATTATTAATTGACATTCTCAGCACCAGCCAGATAAGTTTCATCCAATTTTATTATTGGATTGCAATAGAGAGGAAATTCATCCTTTTCCAATTTTTTATATCTATCCAAGAAACTTTCGAACTATGTGAGCAGTTTGTAGAAGGACAGCTCTTTGACCAATATTTAAAAATGCTTGTGGTAAACCAATTTCTTTTAAATTTGTTTTAAATTTCTTTACAACTATTCCATTATTATTATTATTATTATTATTATTATTATTATTATTATTATTATTATTATTATTATTATTATTATTATTATTATTATTATTATTATTATGGCCCAAGCAAATCAAAAACCGACTGGTTGCTGGAAAAAGGAAGAACTGCACTCAGAAATCTTGTAGGGGTCCTCGCGGGCTACTGCAAGATGAGGAAGCACCTGGCAACAATGCGGATTCTAGAGAGTCCGCTATGCCCAGAGTGCGGAGAGGATTAAACATCCTCACATTACTTAGCCGAGTGTGTCAGATACGACAGGATCAGGTTGCAAGTCTTTGAAACTCAAAGACTCAACCAAGAAGAACTAAGAAATCTCCTCTGGGCCAATATCCTGACCTTTATTGAAAGGACGGGCAGGTTCAAGGAGGACTCAAATTATTAAATGGCTGGGATTGCCTCTGGTGACAAAAAGGGCCAGAAATTGCCTAGTTGTCCGGCTTTGGCCAACCCAAAAATTTACTACTACTACCCTATTAACCACAGTAACTAATTTTTGCACATGCCTTAACATTGAAAAAGGCTATCATTTTATGTAATTTTTATTTGGTAATTTTAACTAGGGATGTGCAAAATGGGGGGGCTATGTCACTTTTTGCCCCAAATTTTTTTATCTGTATTTTTTACATTTTTTCAATAAAATATCATTTTTTAGTTAAAAATACAAAAAAAGGTACTCCTAGTGTAACACCATAAAACCGAGCGTTTTCGAGAAAATTGCAGTTAAAGAGATTTAAAGAGAATTTTTCACGTTCTGAGTATCAAAAATATGAATTAAAAATCACGCTAATAAAAATTTTAATAATGCAAAGCGGTTCTACATTAAAAACTATAAAGAAAGTTCCCATACACAAATGATCACAAATGGATTTTTTTACATTTTCTCAATACAATATAATTCTTTAGTGAAAAATACGTAAAAAAGATACTCCTAGTGTAACACCATAAAACCAACCGTTTTCGAAAAAATTGCAGTTAAAGAGATTTAAAAAGATTTTTTCACGTTCTGAGAATCAAAAATAGGAACTAAAAATCACGCTAATAAAAATTTTAATAATGCAAAGCGGTTCTACATTAAAAACTATAAAAAAAGTTTCCATACACAAATGATCACAAATGGATTTTAAGGGAGCTACGCCCAATTAGTCCAAACCAAACAATAAACAATGATATTTTTAAATTTAACAAAGATCTACTTAACGAAATTCTTAAATTGGATAAAACAAGTGAGCAAAATGTATTTTATTATGATATAAATAAGCACAGTTATAAAATTAATACAACAAATATCGCCAGAGACATTATTGATATCACAAATGAACGTAAAAAGCCTTCTGATCTACAAAATTTATGTAATATAGCAATTTGTGAAGAGCTTGGAAAAAACTTAACCGACTCATTTTCGTGTGTCACCGATTTTACATTTGATGAAGAGCTCCATGGCAAAATATTAAGCACAGAACTATGGCCCAAGGGCACTGAAGCATCTTTCTCTGTTTTCAACGAAAATGAAAATCGATGGCGAGGTTACTACAACAAGAGTCCATATGGAAGCAAAGGGTCCAATAATCGTAGCAAATTCTAGTCAGTCAAAAAATCAGCCAATCAAATTAAATAAAAATAACAAACATTTGATGTACAAAGTCACCCATTTAAATGCTGAAAGCATTAATAATAAAATTAATGCCCTTGATGTTTTTTTAGGTGATGAAAATCCTGACTTTTTTTGTGTCACTGAAACCCATATGCGTTCTTATCAGGCTGAGGTAACAACATTGGAGGGGTATACACTGGCATCTAGTTACTGTCGTGCAATTCTTAGAAAAGGTGGAACAGGTATTTTTGTAAAAAATTATTTAATAAATGATTGCAAAGTATTTAAAGTTAAAGTAGAAGATCTATGCATTGAACAAGTATTTGAGTGTTGTAGCATAGTATACAATAATGAGGTTTGCATATCGGTAGTTTATAGATCCCCCAAAAAGGACTTTGATACTTTTCTTGTTCATATGTTTAGTTTAATTAACAAAATGACTGAGAAATACAAAAGGGTTATTGTTTGAGGAGATTTAAATGTTGACACTTTAACAGAAAGTGTAGAGTCCACTTTACTTTTGGATGTAGTAAATTCCTTTGACCTTGTCTGTTTACCTAATGATCCTACCAGAATAACTAGCTCGACGGCCACTTCTATTGACCATTTTATAACAAATTTTGAAAATACAGATTGTGTAGTCGCAGAAGCTGGTCTTTCTGATCACACTGCTCAGCATCTTCATGTATTTAGTATAAATAAAAATAAAAAAGTAGTATCCAAAAATAAAAAAATAAGTTATCGTCAATTGGATAATAATAGCATTAAACATTTTGAAAGAGTTTTTACCCTAAATTTTAATATTAATAAATTAAAATATTCTTTTTCTGCAAATACTTGCTTTACTTATTTTTGGTACATATTTATCTGGGTTTTTAACATATGTTGCCCTAAAGTAACAAAATTTATAAATACAAACCAAAATCACTTTCAAACTTGGAATTCAAATGAAATAAAAACCAACTCTCGCAATCTAAAAAATTTAAACGTTATGCGTAAAAAGTTTCCTTGTGACTTTCTTAACAGGGAGTACAAAAAATTAAGGAAAAGAAACAATCAACTCATTACAGATTCTAAAATCAATATTTATAGTAATATGATAAGTTCTTCCTCTAATAAAAATAAAACTATATGGAAAATTGTTAGAGACAAAACTGGAAAATTTATTTCTGAAAAAAATATAATGCTAAATATCGGTGGTAAAATTTATTCTAGTGCATATGATGTGGCTAATTCTTTTGCAGGATATCTTGGAAGCGTAGTTTCAAATCTACTGCAAAATAATCCTAGCACAGGCGACTCCAGTGGTACTACTGGTGATTATGTACCAAATACCTTTTTCTTTCATCCTGTGACTCAGGAAGAAGTAACTAGCGTTATCATGGGTCTTTTAAATAAAAAGTCTACTGGCTATGATGAGGTGCCTGTAAAACTAATAAAAAAGTGTTCTGATATTTTTTCTCTTATCTTGAGTGTTATGATAAACTCATTTGTAAATTTAGGCCAATTTCCCGATATGCTTAAACTATCCTCTGTAGTTATGCTATTTAAGAAGGGGGAAAGATCCGAAGTGGCAAATTACCGTCCCATAGCTTTATTAAGCATTTTTTCAAAAATTATTGAAAAAATTATTTGTAATAGAATGGTATTGTTTCTAAATAAATATAATATTCTGACGCCATCACAACACGGCTTTAGACATAGTTTATTTACCGAAACTGCCACAATAGAACTTGTTCAATATATTCAAGAAAATCTTGATAAACAAAAGTATGTAGTTGGTCTTTTTTTCGACCTTTCTAGGGCGTTTGACTGCCTAAATATAGATATAATTGTTAAAAAACTAAACAGTCTTTAGGGGAAACTTTAACTCTTTTCTGGAATCATTTCTTAAAGATAGGAAAATTACAGTTAAATATAAGGATATTTTTTCTAGTACCCACACGTTGGACACTGGAACCCCCCAGGGCAGCGTCATTGGGCCGCTTATTTTTATTTTGTTTGTTAATGATCTTACCAAGTTCATATCAAGAGGCAAGGTCATACTGTACGCAGATGACACTTCAATAGTTGTAACGGGAAACACGCCCGAAGAAATTAATGAAAATGTAAACTGTGTCCTAAATGAATTTAGAAATTGGTGCATTGAAAATAAACTTATAATAAATGTCTCGAAAACTGTCTGTGTTAATTTCAATATAAGAAAACCGTTACCCTCTTGTAATTTTAAGTTTAATGATGTTTCTTTAAAATTATCAGATACACAAACTTTAGGCGTCACTCTTGATAAAAACTTAAATTGGAATAATCAATTAAACTCATTATGCTCAAGACTTAATAAATCATTTTATGCAATTAAAACTTTAAAGAATAGTCTACCACAAAAAAACCTCATTAGTGTGTACTTTGCACTGGCGTATAGCATCATTAGCTATAATATTGTTGCGTGGGGACAAGCCGCTGATCACGAAAGGATCTTTAAAGTGCAAAAAAGATTTGTAAGATTAATTTTTAATTTAAAACATAGAGAATCTTGTCGCGATACTTTTAAAAGTAAGCAACTCTTAACTTTTACATGTATTTATCTTTACAAGTTATTGACATATGTTCATAAAAACAGAGACAAATTTCTTACTCACTCCGACAAACATGAACATGCAACAAGAAACAATAATTTATTTTTGTTAGATAGTCATAGAACAGCATTCTATGAAAAATCACCGAAACATGCAGGGTGTTACCTCTTCAATTTTTTGCCACCTGAATTCAAGACAATCTATCCACACAATATTTTCAAAAAAAAACTAAAAAAGTTTCTACTTGATAAAGCATTTTATAATATTACCGAATTTACAGGGCCCGTCGTTGTACATTAAATTTTTGTGACTGTTTTACATTATTTATAAATATAAGTGTCAAATTTTTAATTGTCCTGTGTTCCTTCTGATCTATGTTATATTTAATTAGCATTGCATTACAGAGGGGAAACGCTGCATCGGTTCTCGGAACATTGCCGGATTCAGACCGTATGGACGAAATTTTTTATATTTTTTAATTTTATTTTGTTCGTTTTTAATTTTAATTTTATTGTTTATGTTATATTTAATTGTTATATTTATTTTTAATTTATTTTAGTTTAGACTATATTTTAATGTGACCTATTTCATACATTTTTTTTATATTTGTAATTTGAGACTAATAAATGAATCTGAATCTGAAAAGGAAGTGTTACTTTTTAGGACCCGGTAGTACTCTTAAAACTGAATTTCGAACCTATGTGTATAGGAGCTTTTTTTATAGTTTATAATGTTGAATCGCCCTGAAATATTAAAATTTTTATTGGCGCAATTTTTATTTTCTATTTGTGATGCTCAGAACGTGAAAAAATCTCTTTAAATCTCTTTAACTGCAATTTTCTCGAAAACGGTTAGTTTTATGATGTTACACTAGGAGTACCTTTTTTATGTATTTTTTACTAAAGAATTATATTTTATTGAGAAATTTTCAAAAAAAATACAGATAAAAAAGTTTGGGGCAAAAAAGTGACATAGCTTATATATAGTTGGCATTTTTAATATTCATGCACCAATTTGTACTAAGCGCATATCTAAAGCTCCTGCACCATGGCTTACGGAAAATTTAAAACGTATCTTGTCTGAGAAAGATAAGGCTTTCTTAAAATTTAAACAGTCTCAAACACCTGAAAATTGGTTGACCTATAAAAATATGCGAAATTTTTCTTTAACGGCTATAAGGAATGAAAAACAATCATATTTAACACATCTACATGGACAAAATGATAGTTCTAAACTCTGGAAAACCTTAAAAAAAATGAATGTGTATACTGATAAAACTAACGATATACCGAGTAATCTTAGGGATCCTAATAAAATCAACAACAGCTTTTTGGCCGGCTGTAATGATAATGTGACTGAGGATACATTTAAATATTATAATTCTAATCGCTATAGTAATAATACTTTCAAATTTAAGCTTACGGACATCGACACTATAAAAAATGTAATTTATTCACTAAACTCAAACTCTTCAGGTATAGATAATATAACCCTCGATATGTTAAAATATTGTATGCCACACATTAGTATTTATTTATTACATATTATACACTGCTGTCTCGAGAAAGGTTATTTTCCAACACAATGGAAAACTGCTGTAGTGCATCCTCTTGCTAAAAAGTCTAACCCGGAAACATATAATGACCTCAGACCGATTAGCTTATTACCCATTTTCTCTAAAATTCTTGAAAAAATTGTTCATTCACAACTATATGATTATTGCATAAAAAACAAAATTCTACCGGATAACCAGTTTGGATTCAGAAGAAATCATAGTACAGCAGGCGCACTATTAGAATTAAATGACAATATTCTAAGAGATTTAGATAAAAAACTTGTTTCGATATTGCTAATGTTAGATTTTTCCAAAGCTTTCAATACTATAAGTCCGCGATTGTTAGTTGCCAAACTTAAATATTATGGGTTGGATGAAGTTTCGCAAAAATTCTTTCTGTGTTATTTATTAAATAGAGTTCAGGTCGTCAAGATGGATAACAATTTTTCAAATATAGAAAATGTACCCTTAGGCGTCCCGCAGGGCTCTATTTTAGGCCCTTGCTTTTTATTATTTATATTGCAGATATGTTTCGTCAGGTTTTGTATGCTACTATTCAGGGCTACGCTGACGATACTCAATTGCGTTTTAGTTTTTTATTGGATGATCAGGATATTGCGGTTGAAAGAATTAACTATGATTTAAATTTAATTTTTGAATATGCCACGAAAAATAATTTGAAGTTAAACTCTGATAAAACAGTTGGTATGATTTTTTGCAGTAATAATAAATATAATTACCTAAAAAATTATTTAAATATTAAGATTAATGATACTAAGATAACTTTTTCTGACAGCGCTAAAAACTTAGGCATAATATATGATTATCAGTTAAAATTTACACACCATGTTAGTAAGCTTGTTCAAACCAGCTATATGAAGTTAAGACTTTTATACGCTAGCCAAGAATTTCTTAATTTTAAGTTAAGGAAGCAGTTATGTGAAAGTTTTTTGTCCAATTTATTATATTGCATTATTGTATATTTTCCATTTTTGACCGAAACTGAAAAACATCGCATTCAAAAGATACAAAATAGTTGTTGCCGGTTTATATACGGGTTGCGTAAATATGATCATGTTACCGAAAAAATCAATGAGCTAAAATGGCTAAAAATCGAAAATCTATGAAAGGTATCACATTTAATTTTCTGTCTTAAACTCCTTAATACTTCTACTCCTATGTCTCTACGCCGTAAGCTCATTTTTAGAAATTATGCACATAACCTTAATTTGCGTCAAGTCAATAAATTAACTATACCTAAACATACTTCGGCTATGTTCACGAAGTCTTTTACATATCACTCTGTTGCCTTATATAATGAAAATTGTGAGGAACTAATAGGGCTTAATATAAATTCTTGTAGACGTAAACTAAACCAAAAATATCTAACATTACAGACGTAATTTTTTTTTCTGTCTGTTACACATATATTATGGTATATATGTGTATGTGATATATATATTTTAAATTGTTCATTTGATTTGTTTTATCTCTTTTTTTCTCGCATTGGTACTCTAATATTAAACATTTTCTGTGTACTTTTTTTATATAAATTTATTTACTTATTTTTGTTTTGTTTTGTATTCACTTAAAATCTTTTTGTTTTGTAATATTTGGATAATTATAATTGCTATTTAATTTTTGTAATGTATTTTACGTAACTTTATCTACATAATTTTTATTGTATATTAACTTGTTATATGGGTTAAGTGGAAGAATAGCAAAGCTAAACTTCGCCCATTTTCTCAATAAAGACCATTTATTATTATTATTATAGCTCCCCCATTTTGCACGTCCCTGGTTAAAATTACAAAATAAAAATTATATAAAATGATAGCCTTTATCAATGCTAAGGCATTTGCAAAAATTCGTTACTGTGGGTAAAAGACATATTAAATAAAAACTTCTAGATGGGCCTTAGGGCTCGTTTTCGGACCAACCTTTATAGGAACTTTTTTCTTATTTTTGTATATAGAATCACCTCTAAAATTTCTCTACGCGAGTTCTGGAACACCTTGTAGTTTAAATTCCATAAATAATATTCTCTACATAGCCGCACTATTTATTAATAATATGACTTTTCCACAAAAATGCATGAAAATTTTAAAACATATAAACTTGATTAAAAAAAAAAATTAAATGGGATCAAAAGTACTTTTAAATCCCACACCAAAACCCACCCCTCATTAACTCACCCGCTTGGAACCACCCCAAACTCTTTTTTTAAGCACTCGCATAGTTTTTTAGTGATTTTAAAAGCACTGTGAATTCTAATTTTCGGTAAAATTAAGGGGAACTAGCTTAAATTAAAAAAATATTGTTGGTTTGGAAGTTGGAAAGTCCAAAAGGTTCAAACGATTTTAACTTCTTTATTTACAAAACATGATAAAAAAATCAGTTTAAATAAAAGCAAAAATTGTTTTAATTATCACATTATCACCCCTTACTTTCTTTTCAAATATTACCCCTTATGAAACGAAAAGAACGTAATCCGAAGTTAGTTAATTACCAGAAAGACCTTACAGATTTAATCCACTTTATTTCAGGTATTTGATTAACCCCTTTATTGTATTTTAATCCAGACTTAATAAGTTTAATCCTTTTTTTTTATTTTTGTAATTATCCCTTCCATTAGTTAAGCCTTTTTCTAGCAGATAAAGTGTAAGAATTCCTCTGTAACATTCACTAGTTGTTTAACACGTTTACTTTGCTTTCAAACGAAAGACAACTAGTGAATGTTACAGAAGAATTCTTACTAGAAAAAGGCCTCAACTAATGGAAGTGTTAATTACAAAAATTAAAAAAAAGGATTAAGCTTATTAACAATAAATAAAGGGGTTAATCAAATACAAAAATAAAAAAAAGGATTTTAAGCTTAAGTCTGGATTAAAATACAACAAGGGGTTAATAAAATACCTGGAATAAAGTGGATTAAATCTTTAAGGTCTTTCTGGTCATCAACTAACTTCGGATTAGCTTTATTTTTTTGTATTTTGTTTTGTAAGGGGTAATATTTAAAAAAAAAGTGAGGGGTGATTCCAGGGAGTTTTAATATGATAACACAACCCTACAAAAAAAAAGGTCGAGACCCTTGAGACAGACCATGATATTCCTTTGTATTTTTCGACGCTGAATCTGAATCCGGGGTCATAAAAGGGGTGAAAAATTAAATTCGAATTGAAGCCATATTGGAGGTCAAAAAAAATTCTAAGCCCCTAGAGTTCACCCCCGGGCCCAAAAACTACCCCTGAGAAGGGTTGGAAAATTGAGTTTCGGATGCCAGATGCTCGACCATGGTATGCCTATGTATTTTTCGACCCTGAATCCGAATTTGAGTTCAATAAAACTTCTACACCCCTAAAATCCACTTCCGGGCCCAAAAACAACCCCCAAGAAAGGGTGGAAAATTGAGTTTCGAATGCCAGATGCTCAACCATAGTATAACGATGTATTTTTCGACGCTGAATCCGAATTTGAGTTCAACAAAACTTCTACACCCCTGAAATCCACTTCCGGGCCCAAAAACTACCCCCAAAAAAGGGTGGAAAATTGAGTTTCGGATGCCAGATGCTCAACCATAGTATTACGATGTATTTTTCGTCGCTGAATCCGAATTTGAGGTCAAAAAAATTTCTGTACCCCTAGAGTTTACCCCCGGGCCTAAAAACTACCCCTGAAAAGGGTTGGAAAATTGAGTTTCGGATACCAGATGCTCGACCATGGTATTACGATGTATTTTTCGTCGCTGAATCCGAATTTGAGGTCAAAAAAAATTCTGTACCCCTAGAGTTTACCCCCGGGCCTAAAAACTACCCCTGAAAAGGGTTGGAAAATTGAGTTTCGGATACCAGATGCTCGACCATGGTATACCTATGTATTTTTCGATGCTGAATCCTAATTCGAGGTCAAAAAAATTTCTACACCCCTGGAATTCATTCCAGAGCCTAAAAACTACCCCCAAGAAAGGTCGGAAAATTGAGTTTCGGATGCCAGATGTCAACCATGGTATTCTCATGTATTTTTGGACGCTGAATCCGAATTTGAGGTCAAAAAAAATTCTGTACCCCTAGAGTTTACCCCCGGGCCTAAAAACTACCCCTGAAAAGGGTTGGAAAATTGAGTTTCGGATACCAGATGCTCGACCATGGTATACCTATGTATTTTTCGATGCTGAATCCTAATTCGAGGTCAAAAAAATTTCTACACCCCTGGAATTCATTCCAGAGCCTAAAAACTACCCCCAAGAAAGGTCGGAAAATTGAGTTTCGGATGCCAGATGTCAACCATGGTATTCTCATGTATTTTTGGACGCTGAATCGGAATTTGTGGTCAAAAAAATTTCTTCACCACGGAATTCCCCAGTAAAATTATAATTTTCCTTTCGCTAGGGCTCCTGCAGAAAAAGCAATGTTATGATTTATTTGTTAAAAACCTGTTGTTATAATAACAACAACAACCATAAAAAAGTTCGCTGGCAAAAAATATTAAAAATACAAGATCTCTAAATGGGGATTCTCGCGGAAAAAGTAAGACCACGTCTGAACTGGCGGAGACTGGCACTTTGCGACTTCAATCGTTTTCCGTCCCAAGTTCAATTTTCGCCCGTTATTGGGGGTAGCTTTGAGCCCGGGGGTAAATCCCAGTTAGGTAGATTTTTTTGACCTCGGATTGGATTCTCCGCCGAAAAATACGTAGGAATTCCATGGTTGAGTATCTGGCACCTAAAACTCAATTCCCCACCCCTTCTTAGGGGTAGTTTTTGGGCCCCGGGGTGTATATTTTTTTTACCTTAAATTCGGAATTAGTCGAAAAATACATAGGTATACCATGGTCGAGCATCTGGCATCCGAAACTCAATTTCCCACCCTTTCTTGGGGGGTAGTTTTGGGCCCGGAAGTGGATTTCAGGGGTGTAGAAGTTTTGTTAAACTCAAATTCGGATTCAGCGTCGAAAAGTACATAGGTATACCATGGTCGAGCATCTGGCATTCGAAACTCAATTTTCCAACCCTTCTCAGGGGTAGTTTTTGGGCTCGGGGGTGAACTCTAGGGGAGTAGAAATTTTTTTGACCTCCAATACGGCTTCAATTCGAACTCAATTTTTCACCCCTTTTAAGGGTAGTTTTTCGGTCCGGAGGTGAATTCCAGACGTCTAGGGTCTTTTCTGACTCCGGATTCAGATTCAGCGTCGAAAAATACAAATAAATATCATGGTCTGTCTCAAGGGTCTCGACCTTTTTTTTTGTGGGATTATGTAATGGCGATTTCTCCCGTTAGATTAGACAAGGACAAAAGTTCTACCCAAAAAAGATAGAAGACATACATACACTCTCACTTTCATCCAACCAAACAAATTATGTATTTGTTCTTTGTTGAACAAATACAATATTTACTTGGCCTGGCGAAAAGTGTAACTATATTATTTTTATTAAAGAAATTACTGGCGCCATCTAAATTTTAGTAGAATTATCTTATTCTACAGATTCACATTAGCTATGTTCGTTCGTGCTCACTGCTACACTTTCCGGCCAACCAAATAAATACTGTATTTGTTTTAGATTTTAAGCTTTCACTGCCATTAAGATATAAAGAACTTTCACTTTCGGGTTTAGACCGTGTTAATGGACTTTGAACTTTTTGGACCGTGAAAATCCATTAACACGGTCTAAACCCGAAAGTGAAAGTACTGTATTTGTTGTATGAAAAACAAATACAGTATTTATTTGGTTGGCTGGAAAGTGTAGCACAAATGAGATAGAGATAGGGTAGACGTCTTTTGTTTCATAATTCTAGTTGTAGAGAGCTCCATTGAACCTTTTTTGCTTGTATTTAAACTGATTTTTTGATCATGTTTTTATTACTGTAAATAATGAAGTTAAAATCTGAGTAAGAAATCGCAACTCCAACCAATTTTTTTTATTTTAAGCTACTTTTCCTTAGGGTAAATACAAAGTGTACAGAATTCAGAATTCACATTGCTTTTAAAATCACTAAAAAAACTATTCGACTGGTTAAAAAAAGAGTTTTAGGGTTGTTTCAAGGTGGCACATGGATAGAAAGTTTTTACGGGTTGATAGAAGAGCTTATTTTGAGTCTATTAGACCAAATATACCCTTATAAAGAGTCTAACCGTTTTTGAGATATCAGCCTATTTAGGTATTTTTAAAATAGTTGATTTTTTTCCTGTACATAGGTACTATTTTTTATGATACTAAATGCTTTTAATTGTCCTAAATATTTCTTTAGATATTCTTAATATGCACTCTGTTGAAAGAATACAAAAAGAAATGCCGAATTATTAATATAAAAGATATGTAGGTCAATTTATTAGTTAAAATACAGTGGGTTCGAATTTATTTTTCTTTGTTGAGCAAAATTTTCTCAAAAACGGCGCTAGTTCAAGATATTCAAATAGTTGTAAAAACGTATCTGTTGCATATCATTTTTAAAGTGGCTAAAGTGGCTAAAATTTTGGCTTTTATTTAATAACTCAGGGACCCTTTGACATATAGCAACAAGGTTTTGCATGTGAAATAATCTTATTAAGGCCTATCTTCGAATGTTAATTTAATATACTTATTTTAACCAGGGGTGTGCGAAATGGGGAGGGGGGGCTTATCAGTCTTTTTCCCAAACTTTTTTCTGTGTAACTTTTTTGTGATTTTATTTTTGGAATATGATTCCACATGCCAAAATACATAAAAAGGTACTTTTGTTGTAATACTGTAGGATTAACCGTTTTCGATAAAAATAATTTTGAAAGTAAAATTTCACGGGTCAAGGACAAAAAATTTAATACTAAAATGTCGAAAACCAAAATTTCACTGATGCAGGGTTAATCTATATCAAAAACTAAGGAAAAAAGTTTCTATACATGTAGGTCAAAAAATCGCTTTTAAAGCTACTATGGTCCAAAAAAAGTGTTGGGCACTTTATACAATAGCGCTACATGGATGTATACTGCAAAGTGCTCGTATGAAATGTGTAAATTAATTATAATAAACTTTAAATAAATTAACAAAACTCTTATGTGAGTGACCAGTGACCCTAAGTTATGTAGTAAAGTAAAAAAGTGTCTTAAAATTACAATAAAAAGTGAATTAAGAATGAACTGAAAATTTTGTAAACAAACAAATACGCTGTGATAAGACACGTCCAACTCACCCTAAAAGAAATGTTAGTATAACAGTTTACTTTTACACATTTGTTTATCTATAATTTAAACAAAATGGAAATCAATACAAACATTAGAACTACCAGAAGTAAATCGAAAAATATTCTGACAAAATTTGCACAGGTTGTAAATTCTAATGATAAAATGAAATCTGTGGAAGATGTAAAACCCAAAAATTATAACATAAGTGTTTTTGACATAACTATTGATGACAATTCTTCCAAATTATTGTGTGAAGAGGATATTGTTACAGATTTACGTAACAAATTAGCAAATATCGAATTTAAATTGACACAAAAAGAGGAGGTAATTGAGGAACTAAATGATAAAATAAAGGAACAAGGTATCGAAATAAGCGGTTATAAAAAACATTTAAAATATATGAAGAATCTTCTGGTTAAAAAGGTTGTGAGTGTGAAGACTCAAACAGAGAGGGTTAGCTTAAGTACTTTAGAAACCCAAACCGTTACAAAAAATTCAAGTGAAAGTGCTTGCCAGACAGAGGATTGTAACAAAAATCTATTTCCTAAAATCATGGTTAACAGTAGCTCTCAAACATCCAATAATAAATTCACGAAATCTAAATCTGTCCAGGTATCTACCGTAATGAGTACTCCAAAATTAAACAAAGAGAATAAAGAATTAAATCAGTTAAAGGCGCAGAATGAGAATCCAAAGGACAATATGCAAACAGTTTCTGATTCTCAAAAAAAGTTGTTCATATTTTCCGATGAATTAGGTAGAGGTTTAAACAAAAAAATAACTACTCTCTCCAAAGATATTGTTATCACATCTGTTTTAAAACCCTATTCAACGATGAAAAATATAACAGAAAATCTTAGAGAAATATCAAAGACAATAGCAAACAACGATTACGTATTTATTATGGGTGGTAAATATGACATCTTTAGGAACTCTTCTCCGAATTTCGAAGACTTATTAAATCAAATTAAAATATGTAAAACTCGAAACATTATAATTTCCTCTGTTCCCTATACCGACAACAAAATATTAAACAGACGCATTTTTGAATACAACAAAAAACTTGTTAATTGGGTCCTGAAACATGACCGCATCTTAGGAAATGATATGTTTTATTATGAAATTAACAAGCATAATTATAAAATTAATAAAAGTAATATCGCAAAGGATATTTTAAAAATTATCGGTCTAGAGCGAGGGCAAACTGAACTCTTTAATTTGTGTGATATCGCAGAGTGTGAAAAGTTAGTCAATATACTAAAAGAGAAACCTAAAATTCAACTTTCATCCCAACGTTCAGCTATGTACCAGGTGGTAGTATTGATGAAGATGGCAGCGATTCAGATGACTATGGTGATGTTGGTGAGGTTTGCAATATAAATGATACTATGGGTGATGGTGATAATGATAATAATGAAGATGGAAATGCCTCTAGTAGTTTTTTATGGACATCCTTTCTGGATCAGTTTCCAAATGTTCGAAAGCCAGTGACTTCCTAAATGTTCTTTTTACGGTATTTCATGTTAACATCCAAAGTATTGTAAGTAATTTTAATTTGTTAGAACTTTTCTTGCTGAGAAATAATATAGAGTTCTTGTGTTTGACAGAGCATGCAGTTGGAGATTTTAATATAAAAAAATTGTGTTTACCGGGTTACAAGTTGATTTCTTATTATGCTAAGAAAGATTATATAAAGGGGGGAGCTCTGATATTTTATAAGGATAGTATTAGTTTTAATGTATCCGAATTAATGTATATAAAAAATCTTTCTGTAGAATGCCATATTGAGATTTGTGCAGCCTTTTTCACCAAGCCTGAAAAAGTTATGACTGCTTACAGACCCCCGGATGGTAATATAAGCTTGTTTTTTAAGCATCTTAATTTAGCACTTATTTATGCGTTTTCAAAGACAAAAAAGTTAATTTTATGCGGCGACTTTAATATAGACTGGAATGAAAACTGTTTAAATACAAAGCTACTATTGGATCTTTTTAACTCTTATAAGTTTAGCTTATCATCGGGCCAATACACACGTATTTTTACAAATTATTCATGGGAAAACAAGCAAGTCATGTATAGACTATATGGTGTCAACAATGCCCTTGGATAGGTTGGATATTAAGTTGGAGGATGCAAATCTAGCTGATCATTTTGGTCATATATTGGATGTCATGTCTCCGAAAATTAGTAATACAAATATTGATGAAATTTTTAATAAAAGAAATTTGTCTTCTGAAAATTTAAATAATTTTAAGCAAATGGTATCTATGTCAAATTTTAATGCTGTATATAATCTTAATGTAAATAGCGGTTTTAATTATTTAATAAATAGTATAAGTTTTAATTTTAATTTGTGCTGCCCAGTAAAGAAAATTACGAAAAAATATAAGATTAATAAATCTTGGGTTACTACAGAGATTATAAGGGAAAGTAAAGAGTTAAAAAACCTGTATTGGTTAGTAAATAATTCAGGTAACATAGACCTTAAAAATCAATATAATTTTAGAAAAAAACAACATAAAGAAAATGTTAAAATGTGTAAAAAAAGTTTTTAGAGTCAAAAATTAATTAAGCAAAAAATAGAACTAAAGAAACATGGAATATTATAAATAAAAATTTGGACCGAGAAGTAAAAAAAGAAAAAATTTACTTAAAACTTCAGTCTGGTGAGTCCCTCACTGATGAGTTCGCAGTTGCCAATGAATTCGCTAACTATTTCGCTTCAACCGTGAAAAATCAGATGGAAAATTGTTTTGGCCAAAATCTATCTTTACCTTATACCTCCGGATCCCATAATATTAGGTTTAAATTTAATAACAACGATGTTTCATAAAAAGAAGCCTTTATTGCGTTTAATAAAATAAAAAGCAAGTTATCGTGTGGCACTGATGGTCTATCAATCTTAACACTATCATATGTATTTAAATTAATTATAAAACCTTTCGTATTTTTGGTAAACCAGTCACTACGTCAAGGTATTTTCCCGGAAATTTTTAAGCAAGCCATTGTGATTCCTTTGCATAAAAAGGGATCAAAAGACCAAGTTGATAACTATCGCCAAATTTCTTTACTTACAGCCCTATCGAAGGTATTTGAAAAGATAATGTTCACTAGACTTGTAAATTATCTAGAAAGTAATAACATTCTTTCGGATACGCAGCATGGCTTTCGATCTGGCAAATCGGTGGAGACAGCATCATTTACTTTTTTAAATAATATCTATTCCAAACTTGATTTGGGATATTATGTCGTTTCGCTGCTGTTTGACATGTCCAAGGCATTTGATACTGTGTCTCCTGATTTTCTTGTAGGAAAGATGTGTGCCATGGGCATACCCGAAAATATACTTAACTGGATAAAATATTATATGAGTGATAGATCTATGTTTGTTTTGTTAGGCAATTCTAAGTCCGATTCGCATAAATTAAACTTTGGTGTTCCTCAGGGTTCCATTCTTGGACCATTATTATTTTTAATATTCATAAATGATTTATTCATTTTTATAACAGAAGGTATATTAATAAACTTTGCCGATGATACTACAATCACAATTTACGCAAAAAATCTTGCAGAACTTCAAAGACTTATTCTTCTTACTTTTAGTGAACTAAGCACATGGTGCCAGAGAAACAAGCTTATTTTAAATACCACAAAGACTGTTGCAATAAATGTTTATAACGGAAGGCCAGTACCTGAATATTTTAAAATACCGGATATTACTTTTTCTGATAATACGAAATTCTTAGGCACCTTAATAGACAAAGCCCTCAGTTGGGAAGCACATGTTGACAATTTGTGTAAGAGACTGAACAGCGCTTATTTTGGCATTTGCAGTTAAGAAACTGTTTAAATTTGTCCGGACTACTGCAAGTTTATTATGCCCTGGCATACTCGCACATTTCATTTAACATAATGTGCTGGGGTTCCTCAGTGCATTTTTCAAGGGTTTTTAAATTGCAAAAGAGGTTAATAAGATAAATTTTTGGACTTGGATATAGGGAAACTTGTAGGGATACGTTTAAATCAAATAATTTATTAACAGCACCCTCAATATATATCTTTAAATGCTTAACTTTCACACATAAAAATATTAGTCAATTTAGCATAAATTCTGATTTTCACCTCCACGAAACAAGACAAAATATCCTTCTGAAAATTCCTACACATAAAACTGCGAAATTTAAAAAATCACCTCTATATAATTGTGTAAGCTTGTACAATAAGTTACCAAAAAGCATACGCAATGTAAGTGATTTCAACTGTTTCAAATTAAAAGTAAAAAATATTTTAATTTCGCAAAGTATTTACAACTTAGAGGAATATTACGCTTGTAACTTGGATATATAAAAAAAAATTAAAAAAAAAAAAATATGTATATATTAGTTAATTTTTATTTCTGTATTTTATTTCTGTATATTATTTTTTATTTATTTGTTTAATTTATCTTTATCATTTATTTATTTACTTGTTTATTTATTTGTTTATTTATCTGTTCAGTCGTCGTATTCTGTGTTTTTTTTTCTCACTATACTTAATTTTAAATGTTAATGTCAATTTGTTTCATTTGTTTACATTTTAATTAGTTATAAAGTTTTTGTTTTTATACATTTACTTAGGTTTAATATTTTATTTATTTATTTTTCGCTAATTAGTTATTAGGTACTATGTATGAGGCTTTTTTTTGTTTTGTATATTTTATTTTTTTTTAGCCAACTTACATAGTTTAGTTTACTTTATTTCATATCAAATTTTGACATACCATATGTACCAATGTAT
The DNA here is from genome assembly GCA_958510825.1 of Brachypterus glaber. NCBI lineage: Eukaryota > Metazoa > Arthropoda > Insecta > Coleoptera > Kateretidae > Brachypterus > Brachypterus glaber. Next base: position 12,434,332 of record OY294053.1, on the reverse strand, counting down.
CAAAGTGGTGAAATAAATCTTATCTTATCTTATCTTTAAAAATGGTGCATTTTTATGAGACCAGCGCTATATCTACCTTAGGATTGATTTTTGGAAGTACTTGTATATGAGTTTTTTTGTTTTTGTTTTTGATGTAAATTCACCTTGTTATTGAAATTTTGGTTTTCAACATTTTGGTATTTAATTTTTTGTCATCGAACCGTAAAATTTTACCTTCAAATATATTTTTCTCGAAAACGATTAATCCTACAGTATTACAGTACAAGAGTACTTTTTTATGTATTTTGAACTGTGGAATCATATTCCAAAAATAAAATTACAAAAAAGTTACACAGAAAAAAGTTTGGGGCAAAAAACTGATAACCCCCCCCCATTTCGCACACCCTTGGTTAAAATAAGTACATGAAAATAACATACGAAAATAGGCCTTAAAAAGATTAGTTCACATGGAAAACCTCGTTGCTATATCTCAAAGTGTTCCGGAGTTATTAAATAAAAACCAAAAATTTTAGCCACTTTCAAAGGGGCTTAGTTCCCTTAGTAAAATACAAAAAAAAATTGCTGAAAATTTTTGTCATAGGTTGGTATACTATTGAAATGGGTATGCAACAGAGAAGTTTTTACAACTATTTGAATCTCTTGAACTAGTGCCGTTTTTGGGAAAATTTTGCTTAAATAAGAAAAATAAATTCGAACCACTGTATTTTAAATCATAAATTGGCCTACAAATGTTTTATAATACTAGTTCGGATTTTTTTTTTTGTATTGTTTCAACCAAGGTAACGACTCCGATGACTCTGTCACAACTGTCATATCAATTTCTGAAAAAGACCAAAAAATATTGGACCTGACGAGAGAAAATAATCACTTAAATACCCTAAATAGGGCCCTTAATAAAAAATGAACTCTTATACTTTAAGATAAACACTCTTGAGTCAAAATCTACGCAAAGTTTGGCAACAAACAATAAACAATCGCCGCTTGTCAACAAAAAACACAGACATAAAATGGTGGACGCTCAGCTGAAGGCAGAAATAAACAAAACACAAATATAACGCAAAAGCAGGTATCTGCGGCTATTATGCAAGCTACCACTCAAAATAAAATACAGGAATTAATAAATCTACCGAAGTCAAATATCAATAATGCAGCAAAACCATCAGAAAAGAACTTTAAGGATAGTAACCAAACATCTTCATATGTAAACAAAAATTTGAAAAACAATGTAAACACACCACGTGAAGCGCGAGCAGTCACCGTGATAGGACGCAAAGAGTGCGCAAGTGAAACGCTGAAGGCCCTACCTACGAAAATATTTCTTATCTCGAATTTAGATATCGATACCAAGGAAGAAAATTTGACAGACTATATAAACAAACTTATACCGGAACACAAGGTGCATGTGGAAAAAAATCCTGTAAAATACATGTTTAGTTCATTTAAAGTGACTATACCTAGTGAATGCAGTGACATTATAATAGACCCAAATAACTGGTCAGAAAATATAAAAGTAAGATTGTTTAATTTTAAGCTAAATCGACTAAAATCCCATAGGTTTTTTCAAAGAAAACGACACTATTAAAATAATGCATTTTAATATAAAAAGGCCTGGTTACTAAATCAAAAGACAAAATTCCAATACTTGAATCTGAATTAATAGAAAAAAATATTGACATAGCATGTATTTCTGAACATTGGCTCACTGAAAGTGAAATTACCAATGTTTAAATATCAAACTATTATGTAGCGGCCTTCTATACTAGAACAAATCGTATAAGAGGAGGTGTATGCATATTGGCCAAAAAACATATAACTTTAGACAAAGTTAATTTTAGTAATAACATTGAAAATTTTGAATCTTGTTTATGTGAATGTACAATAAATAACCAAAAATATGTATTTTGCACCCTTTATCGTACACCAGACTCAGATTTCGATATTTTTATGACAAAATTAAGTTTGCTTTTAAAAAATATATATAACAAAAATAATGTGGCGACTACAACGTAAACTTATTAGCAAACGGTAAAAATAAAAACGCTCTAATAAATTGTTTTTCAGAATACGGTTTAGCACATATCATTAATGTACCAACTAGAAAAAAAAAACAATCGGCGACATGCAATGACAATATATTTTCCAATGAAATTGTCCAAGAATCTAGTGTCCATTTAAACTGCTGGTCGGATCATACATTCCAGATAATAAGCGTTTATATTAAAAAAAATAAATTCTCTGAGTTTTCCTACAAACGATCCTATAATAAAAACAATATTGAACTATTTAAACATACCCTAAAAAATACAACATGGGAATTTAATGAAAACGAAAGCACAGACACTAACTTTGACTTATTCTATTCCAAAGTTTGTACGGCTTTTGATAACTGTTTTCCTGTAAATAAAGTTAAAATTAATAAAAATAATAAAATACCGTGGAAAAATAGGAATCTAAAGGAAATTAGAAATATGTTAGCCGAAAAGTCTAAATTAGATAGTGAATTAAAAGACGAATGGTATCACTATAAGTTAATGGAACTGCGAAATAAGTATACTCAGGAGGTTTAAAAAGCTCGTCGCACATTTAACAACAACAGGTTAAAAAATGCTAAAAATATTTCCAAAGGAAGCTGGAAAATAGTAAACGAAAACAACAAAAAAAAGATAAAATTGAATTAGAAAAAAATGGTACATTAATAACTAACCAAACAACTATTTGTAATATGTTTAACGAACATTTTTCTAATATAAATGCTCTTTTTATCACCCCAAAAAATAACACTCAAATCAGGGAAATCGGTAGTTCTTTATTTTTAGCACCCACTACTCCACTGGAAGTGGAACTCATCATAAAAAAAGTGTGTAAAAAACGTTCTAGTGGTCTAGATGAAATTCCAGGCAATATACTAAAAGAGGTAAGTGTCATTCTCTGCGAACCGCTTTCTCTATTAATAAATAGGTCTCTCGTAAAATGTGCATTTCTTTCATCCCTAAAAAACTCTAAAGTCTGTCCTATTTTTAAACATAAGGGAGCTAGAAAGGATATGTCCAATTATAGACTCATTTCAGTCCAAAGCCATTTTAGCAAAATAATTGAATACGCTTTTTTTGTCAGACTATACGATTTTTTAGAGAAAAATAATATAATCTGCCCCAATCAACACGGGTTTAGAAAGAAAAAAATCAACTTTCACTGCGCTTAATGATGGTCTTAGTTTCATTTTAAACTGCCTAAATCAAAAATTAAAGTCCCTTGGAATATATTTTGACCTGACAAAGGCTTTTGAATATGTTCCTCATGAGCTTTTGTTGAGTAAAATGTTCTTTATGGGGGTACGCGGAGTCTCCAATAAGTGGTGATCAAGTCCTTTCTCTCCGACAGGCAACAACAAGTAATAATTGGACAAAACAAATCTAAATTAAAAAATACTTCCAACATTGGCACTCCACAGGGTGGAATTTTATCATCTATATTATTTTTGTGTTTCATCAATGACCTTGTAAAGTACTGTAATAAAAACGGAAAAAATATACTATTTGCTGATGACACAAAAATGATCTTTTTGATTCCGACTTGGCTTTGGTTTTGCAAACCAAAGCGCAAAGTGCAATTAATGATATGGTCTGATGGTGCAAAGAAAATGACCTTTGTTTAAATGCGTAAAAAACTTGCTTTATAAATTTCTGACCTACGAATGCCAGTGTTGACAGTACTCCTTAAAATAGAGGAAAAATCAATCTGCCAGGTAAATGACACAAAATTTTTGGGCATATATGTCGATCACAAGTTTGCTTGGTCTCCACATATAGAGTATTTATGTAAAAAGCTCAGCTCTAAACACTTCCTATTTAGACAACTGAGGGATACTGTACAGACATACTTCTCATGATGTACTACGGTATTTTTCAGTCTATAATTAATTACGGACTTATACATTGGGGCGCTGCTGGTGATATAGATAAGGTTCTAATACTACAAAAAAAAATTATTAGGTGTATAGCAGGATGCTCGGAAAGATCATCCTGTAAACCACTTTTCAAGAAATACAGAATTTTAATAGTACATGCGTTGTATGTCTTTAATCTAATTTTGATACATGATAATAAGAAAGATTTCTCTAGAGTAAGTGAAATACACAACTATAATACCCGACAAAAGGAAAATATTTATCAACCGTTCTCTAGAGTAAATATAAGTAAAAATAATCCTTACAATAAAGGTATATTATTATAATAAATTACCATATACATTTTTATCGATTAAAAGCAAAAGTAAATTTAAAACAACCCTAAAGGACTATCTCATAGACCTAGCACCCTACACTTTCGATATGAACTTCTCTTAGAAATAATATTTGTCAAAAGTATTTTAAATGTTCCGTATACAAGTATTAATTCTAAATTATTTTAAATGTGTATTTTACTATTTAATTTTGACGTGTCTTATAACACAACCTTGTTTATGTAGATAGCTAAGACCTTTCTGTATACTCATTGTATTGTTTGTTATAACTGATTTATTGAATATCTATCTATCTATCTATCTATCTATCTATCTATAAGCCCTAATAGTTTAGGGCTTACTGATCTTTATCAATAGCGTGTGGTCAAACAACAGCAAAGCCAGTAAATTTTTGTGTATAATAAGACTACCATGGTAATTATTGGGAGGCAATTTTTTAAATAGTTACGTATTTCTGAGAGTGTAATCAAAAGTATTTAATATTTTTTACGGAAATGTTCAAGCATGGTCTGAACATTTATTGTACCAATTTTTAAAAAGTTAAATTTATTGAATTGTTATTTGACTCTATTTTAATAATATAAATATTTTAGGATCGTGAAGATGTCGATACATGAAGTTTTGTTATCAAGTCCAGTCATGGTTGTACAAACAGGTTAGTATTAAAAATCCAAAATATTATTTATCATATACATGTTTTTTTTTATTTTAGAAGCTACAGAAGTCACCTTTAAAATTTATTTTCAAAAAGAAGTTATTTCAACAGAAACTTATAATAATTTTGATGTGCAAACTTATAATAATTTCCAAACTTAATTAAACATAATATGTTTAAGTAAATAATAAGCTATATTACATATCTTTAAACAGACTCCAATGTTACGTATATTGTTTAATAGTATATAATTTATATATTTTTGATTAGGTCGATATATGTTTTTACAATTATTGTTAGAAACAAAAGGGTACAAGTACACTTGTACCGTTTTGCTTCTTAGCCCTTCAATTGTGGTGTATATATACTATGTTTATATTTATTAATATGTATACTGTATACAATTTATACACACTGTTTATATGTATGTACCAAAAACTAATTTTTGTATTTGAAATAAAACATTTTGTTGAATTGTGTGTATAATTGTTATGCGGTCCAGGAAAAGTAAAAATTAAGTTGTACTGTTTTGCTCCTCGTTTGTCAAGCGTTACAGTAAAAATTACTATACATGTACATGTGTTAATGGTATTATTAAAATCCCCGTTAGGAATCTTGTTTTTTAAGTTGTGAAAATCCATAATTATTTAATAAGTAGCAAATAAGGTAATTATTATTATTTTTATTATTACTGTTATTAATATTATTTAATTATTAATAAATAATGTAATTTTTGTTTATGTATATTGTAAAATTAACATCTAAATAATGTATGTTTACAGTTTACGTTGTAATTTTTTATAAAAAAATATTGTAATAATACAGTAATAATAATGTAACCTTTGTTTAGGAATACTGTAAATTAACAATATAAGTAATGTATTTTTACAATTTGCAATGTGATAAGTTGTTACACCTTGTGTAATAATACAGCAGTAATAATGTAATATTTGTTTAAGTATATTGTAAAATTACCATCTAAATAATGTATATTTACAGTTTACTATGTAATTTTTTATAAAAAGTATTGTAAAAATTACTATACAGGGTGTCAACGAGATCAATAGCATCTCCGATTTACTTCTTTTATTTTAAGTTGTGAAAATCCAATTTTTTTATGTATTTTGGATTTTCATAACTTGAAATACAAGAGGTAATTTGGGGATGCTATCGATCTCGTTTACACCCTGTATAGTAATTTTTACAATACTTTTTATAAAAAATTACATAGTAAACTGTAAATATACATTATTTAGATGGTAATTTTACAATATACTTAAACAAATATTACATTATTACTGCTGTATTATTACACAAGGTGTAACAACTTATCACATTGCAAATTGTAAAAATACATTACTTATATTGTCAATTTACAGTATTCCTAAACAAAGGTTACATTATTATTACTGTATTATTACACTAGGTATATCAAAATATTACGTTAAAAGGTATAAAAATACATTATTTTTCATGGTAATTTTACAATATACTTAAACAAAGATTACACTTTAACTACTGTTTTATTACACTAGATGTAATAAAACATTACATATGCTGATGTAAATTTACCATACGCTACATTGGTCAGAAACGACCTACGTAGAATACTGTAAATTTACATTATTTCTTCTTACAGTGCACACCTCTAGGTCCTACATATTCCATCCTATATTATTCTTATACATTTTAAAGCGCTGAATGCTAATCTGGCTCCAGAATTTGTCTGTATGTATACTCAGGATTAAAAAAAAAATGAGTTGGATTAAGAAAACAGAAAGTTTACCGAAAAAAGAATTTTTGTAAAAAAAATAGAAAACAAAAATATTTTAAATGTTTTTACAAAAATTGTTTTTTTTTTCATGTTCTAAGTAAATCACTCATTAAAAGGGGCGTCGATATGACAGTCCGGTTAGTGAAATATAGTTTAAAGTATCTATTTACATAAAAAAGTTTTTTTTTTATGTGTTTATGTTATAGAAAGGGAGCTCTGCAATAAATTTATAAATGAGGATTATTTTTAAAGTTAGTGTGAAGATGCAAGTCGCTTGTAAAACAACTTTACACTACGATATTTCAAGAACGCGTTGACATAAAGACTTGAATAGAATTTGGAATACATTTTGTTTACTACTTAAAAAATCTTTGTTCCAAATTTCAAGTCTCTGGGTCAAGGCGTTTTTTTTATAATATCGTAGTGTAAAGTTGTTTTGCAAGTGACTTACATCTTTACACAAACTAAAGTATGATCAGTTTAAACGTGATAGTGACTTATATTGAAAGTATGGGCCGCGCGGGGAACGGAACGTGAAGAGACCAATTATAGGCGATGCGGATAAGAAAGAGTAAAGCGGGAGGTTGCTTTTAACAGAACTTTTAGATGATTATTAGGTTAACTAACCTAAATTTTGTCACATATTTTTGGTATTTTTCGTTTCGTTTATTTTGTTTTAATTATTTGAGTTTTTTTAAATGTTTCTATTTATTATTGTAATGTTTTAAAATTTAATATTTAATCTTATTTTGATTTTGTCAAATTTTTTCCAGAGTTTGTGGACAAAATCATTTTTTTTGATTTTGTCCAGTCCGCCAAAATTTGATTACTTCCGTCCAGTTTTGTCCACAAAATCAAACAACCCTGGATTTGTGCAAAGTTGAGATTTTAAGAAAGGCGTAGCGTTTAGTAGAAATATAGCTTTTCGGAATTTGGAATACAACAAAAACTTCAACAGTTAAGGTTTAACTCAACTTTATCTTTCATTTTTCATTATTTGAATTTTCTCAAAAACGAAGGAACACAAATTAATTTTAAACCATCCAGAATTTTAGTGAATATGCCGAATCCTTTATTTTGTGTAGTAATAAAAAGCTTTAAATAACTCTGCTTATATTCCGAATACAAAAAGTATTCTTTTTATACTTATAAGAAAAATCCAAACTATACATTATTGGCATAACTAATAAGGGCAGCCCAAATCAACTGTAGCATTTGAGTCTGTGCCCCAACCTGAATCCCAAAATTTATATAATATTCAGTTTACATACCTTCTTATTATTTCTTTTTCTTCTATCTTTATTTTTATCCATATCCTTTGACGGTTCGTTTTCTTTTGCGAGAGTTTTGTCAGTGTCTGGCCATTTAGAAGGCGTGACCAGACCGGCTGCAGACTTATCCCAAATTTCCGTCGGCCAGCTGGGCGTGGCCATCGGCCAAACGGGAGGAGCACTACTAGTAGGCGGAGCTCCAATCGAATGAAATGTGGGTGTGGCATAAGGAAAAGTGGATGGCATTGGGGGGACGTTCTGATAATCGTAGCTAAAAATTAATAAAAGGCAAATCAGAGTTGGGAAAAATGTACAATAAAGAAGGGTATCGGATTTTGGTCCAAATCGCCTCCAACGATGACTTTCATGCTTATATATACATAAAAAATAAATACTTAGCCAAAATTTCAGCCTTTTTTACATCCCGGGACATACTTTAATTAATTATTTTAATTACGAATTTTGACATGTCAATGCACGATTTGGCAACACTGCATCTAACAAAACTTCTAGTATCAAGTGTCGTCAAAATAAAAATACCTTTGCACATTGACTACTACAGTGGGGCCAAAAGGGTCTGTGTTGTGTTCACTGCTCTTAACTAATAAAATTAAAATATTTTGTTGTGTTTTATTAGTTTTACGGATTCAAAATGCTGTAACTTAATGTGTAATTAGCATGGACTTATGTGAATAGTTTCTTGGTTTCAGTACGATTATTGAGTAATTTTTGAGGTATTTATACTATAATAAAATTGTAAACAAACCAGCAGCTTCAACGATAACCCAAAGCATGCAGTTCCATGGGACAGTGTTGCCCCAGACAAGTAATTTAATGTGGCTTTCAAAGTGTTAAATAAGTTTATTTCCATGATGTGATTTAAAACTAGATTATGAAAAAGTTACACATAGACTTTTAACTTAAATAAATATACTTAATTAATATTTTACAGTGTTTTTATTATACATTCTACCTAAATGTTATTATGTTCGTTTTTATATAAACAAAAAATATTACTTTTTTTTCAATATGATAAAGAATCACATTTAGCGCAAGAATAATGAGTTGTTGTCGGGTCTACGATAAAAAGTATTAACATTTTTTTTTTTTTCATTTTGTTCTTTATTAAAAAATAAACTGGGTACACAGTTTTTATCATTTCTTTTTATCATTTTGCACTCTTTTAAATAAAAACATATTTTTCTTATTTAGCCCAAAACTCACATTTAAAACGATATCCTTCTTTTTCTAAGTATCAGCAATAACAATAATTTTCGAAAGATAATTTGTAATCTAATGCAATTACAATTACTGTAATTAGTAATCGTAATCGATTACAATTACATTTACAAATATTTTATTTTGTTATTGCCAGAATTACAGCTAGTGGTGCCGATGTGATAAAAATATTGCCAAAACAGTTTTTTTTTACATTTATTTATTTTAGTTTAGGGTTTCAAACAAATATACAGGGTGGTACATTTAAGCCGGTGGTTCCCTCTACTACTAGCCCACACAAATTCTGGACTTATGAGTCAGCTAATTAGTAGAATAGTAAGAGGTTAAACAAAAATGTAATGTAATTTATTATAACTACCTATCCTTTTTTGTACCATCAACTAAAGTTGGATCTTCCTTTTTTTCTTTTTCTTTAGTATGTTTATCTTCAAGGTCTACATCTTTTAATTTTTCTTCAAGTGATGGGGTTTCTTCAATTACTGGAGGAGCAGATTTTTTATCTGTTGTATATTCTCCAAATTTTTCTTTACATTTTTCACCAAAAGGATCCAAAAATACCTAAAAAGAAATATAGCTATTGTATATTAACCATGGTTTGGATGGTGGAAATATGATCAGTAATCGATACAAAACATTTCAGTTCTACTATGCTATTATTCAAATTCGTCACATCCTACCGTGTGAATAAGAAATAAAACTTTATAAAGGGAGATTCAGTTTGGTATTCGCACCTCTGTAAGTTTTGAATGGCATGAGATATCGACTTCAAATTTTAGATATAACAGAAGCTATATGTTGGTATGACCTATTAGGGGTTTATGAAGAACCAATAATTTTAAAAATCTGATATTTGCCACTTTGAGGTTTTTGAATATGACAAACCGGTTAAAAATATTTTCATGCCTTTATAACTTCCGGTTATAGCAGAAGTGATTCTCATCTTTGTTTATTTAACACCCTGTATATTTTTAAAGTTCTAACCCAAATTTTCTACTGTATCCCTGAAACCTAAAGAACTTAAAATAACTCTTTTTTTTAATTTTATATTTTTTTATATCTTAATTGTACTGTATAGAATAAAATTTGCTTTAAAATGAATACGGTATACCCTATACCTAGAATTAATCGTTTTTGCAAAATACTGAAATTTGGATTTTCCTTCATTTGTTTTATTTACTCAAACAGGCCGATAAAATTAACCATTATTAACTATTCATTTTTATTTTTTACAAACGTCTTAATTATTTTATTTTTACCAAAAATAGTAAATAAATCTTTAATCCTTTTATTGGCCTTTGTTAACCTCAGTTAAAGTCGTATTAATGGTGCAGGTTACTCGCAAAACAACTTTACACTACAATATTTTAAGAACGCTTTGACAAAAAGACTTGAAATTTTGATCAAAAGTTGTCTGCCACGTTTAAAATCTTTGGTCAAAAATTTAAGTCTCTGTGTCAAAGCGTTCTTGAAATATCGTAATGCAAAGTTGTTTTGCAAGCGACCTCCACCATTATACGACTATACAGCTTAAGAATAAGCATCTGCCATTATTTTCCACTTAGATTACCCAAATTGCAACGTCGGACTGTTGTTTTGAGGCAGTTTGCGCCCTTGGCCGAGTTAGCGCCCTAAATTGCGTTCATTAACCGACTAGACGCACCTAATCCCCATTGGAACCCTTTAGGTTAACAATTATTGACCGCTTATTAATCAAAAAGGTGGATTCTCCATAATTATACGTCTAAATTTTACTTTTTATCGTATTTTTGTGAGGTATTTGACTAACTGCCTTATAACAATGCCCCAGTATGTTTACACATTTATCACAATGATTATTATAGTGTTAAAGGTCAAAATAAATTGTCATTTTATTGGCCTTCTTGATTAAAAAGAACTTTAATAAAAAAAATAAGTGAAACTCGTATTTTCAGAAAAAATTTCATATATCTCGAAAACGATTAATCTAGGTATATAGTATCCAATATTCATTTTAAAGCAAATTTTATTCTCTAATGGCATTTTAAACTTGTTAGGTTAAACTGATTTCTGGGACACACTGTATAAATTTTAGGTTTAGGATAAATCAGTTAACTCCAAAATAATTTTTCTCGAGTGTAAAAGATCAAGGAGTTATTGATCTTTTTCAGGGTGCTTAATTTTGCTAACTATTTTCTATAAACTCAAAACCACTGGAGATAGACAAAAACTGTAAAATATTAAAATAAAGCAAATTTAATTCGGATTTAAAAATTTACAGGGTTTTTCAAAATAAAGTTGAGTATAACTTCCGGTATAACTAGAAGTGATACAAGCATGAAAATATTTTTAATCGATTTGTCATATCGTCGGCGTAGTAATATCTTGATCTATGTTCCAAAAACTTACTTTTGGGAAATCACAAAAGACAATAGTTTTTAGGGGTTTACTTTATTTTATTTAATAGATCAAATTTTGTGATTAACAGAAAATACTCCATCACACATTTAATCTCGATTTTGATTGCAGTTATGGCCACTAAATATCTATTTTCTTTTTCCAGATATAGATATAGAACAAAATACACCATTTGAACTTTTTTTAAACAAATAATGGATATAGCCCAAACAACTTGTTCTGGTCCAGAACTCACGGAAAAAAAAGTGATTCTACTTACAAAAATATAAAAAAAAGTTCCTATAAAGTTAGGTATTCCTATAAAGATTGGTCCGGAAACGAGCCCCAAGGGAGCTATGGCCCTATTAAGGGTGCGCCTAAAAGTGTTTTTATTTAAAATCTTTAAAAACTAGTAAAAACAGTAAAGAATTCTTGCACATTGATAAAGGCTCTCATCCTAAGTAATTTTTATTTGCTAACTTTAAACAGGGGCGTGCGAAATGGGGGGGGGGGCGTTGTCACTTTTTTGCCTTTATTTTTTTTAACATTATATTACCAGACTATGATTCCTTGGTTAAAAATACGTATTTATGGTATGGTTAGTAAAACACCATAGAACCAACCGTTATCGAGTAAATTACAGTAAAAGAGATTTAATCACGTTCTGAGCATCAAAAATAGGAACTAAAAATTGCGCCAATAAAAATTTTAATATGGCAGGGCGATTCTACGTCAAAAACTATAAAAACAGTTTCTATACACCTACGTTCAAAATTCGGTCTTAAGAGTACTACAAGTTCTTAAAAAGTAACACTTCGTAAGTGGGCGTAGCTACCTTACAATCGATTTATGGTCATTTGTGAAAACATCTTTTAACTGTAATTTTATTGAAAACGGTTGGTTCTACGGTGTTACACTAAGAGTACCTTATTTATGCATTTTTAATCAAGGAACCATAGTCCGCTGATAAGATGCTAAAAAAATAGAGGCGAAAAAGTTTGTTTAAAGTTACCATAAAAATTACATAGGATGAGGGCCTTTATCAATTTTAGGGCATGTGCAAGAATTCTCTACTGTCGTTCACAAGATTCCAGATATATTAAAAACAAATCTTTTTTAGACGCGCCCGTAGGAGAGGAACTTTTTTTCATATTTTTGTATGTAGATTCACCTCTAAATCTTTTTTCTGTGAGTTCTGGATCACCCTGTATATCCGATTATGCTCTGAAATCATTTGTTCTATATCCACAGTATAATTTAAAAAAAATACATTATTAAAAGGCTTAAAATAGCTTTATTAAGTCTTAAAAATCTCATGCGAACTTTAATTTTATATCCTTTGCAATTTTTTTGGGAACGAAAATATATAATATACAAGTGTACCCCTGATAGAGCTAAAGGGTTAAACGTGTTATATCTCCTGCTAAAACTATTAAAATTTAAAGAAATTAAAAGACTTTTAAACAAAATATGTATATTATATTTCATTTTACATTTAAAATTTATAAACTTTTACATTTCATATTTGGTAGGAAAAATTATTAATATTTAATATTAAAACATTAAAATCAAAATTTATATGAACTATTTTTTAGATTATTTTGTACCTTTTTCCTTTTTTTTTGTCACTCTTTTTAAAAGTATTTTCTACTTCATTCTTAATTTTCAAAAATCGTCCTAGACAAAAAAATTTTGGATATGAAAAAATAAGCATTTTTTTTTTGAAATGTCCTTACGTCCGTCCGTCCTTCTGATGTCACGTTTTTTGTGTGCACGATAACTCAAGAACGAATAATCCGATCGACTTGAAATTTTCAGTAAAAATCAAGTTCTATGAGAGGAAGATGCCTATTGTTTTTGAAAGTAATCCCCCCAAAAACAAAAAAGTTATGAGGGGTTAAACTTTAAAAAAAATCGAAAAAAGCTGGAAGAAAATTCCGACTAACGTAACTTTTTCAGGGAAAATTACTTTTATTATAAACTAATTTTGAAAGTAATCCCCGAAAACAAAAGGGGGGGTTAAAAAGTTTTAAAAAAACATTAAATTTTTTTTTTCGTTTTTTTTTTGCAAAAAGAAAAGTTTTTTTCTTAAAAACATTTTTTTTTTTAATTTATTTTCAGTTTTTTTTTAGTTTTTCAAAATAAATCTTATTAAAAAAAAAAATTAAAATTAAAATATATATACATATATACAGAGCGGTCCAAAAGTCACCCCCCCCCCCTCTTAACTTTTGAACGAGTTTAGATATCGACTTCAAATTTAGAATTCTTAAATAAGACAACTTAAACTATCTTTAAGCATATATTTGATACTTTTAGCTCTTAAAATGTGGGCAGGGGGGCATGGGGCGACATTTTTTTAAATGGAAAGGTGGGTCGTGTGATACATCATTTTAAAGCTTATAAAATTCTCCATTTAACTGTATATTTTTTATTTTTTTTAAACATTTTTTTTTGGGTTTAAAATAGGGTTGAAAATGGGTATTTTTGTCAAAATTTCTCTAAAAAACCCAAACAATTTTTTAAAAATGCCTAATTTCATAATGAAAAAAAGTAAATTATACTTTTAAACTAATTTTAGTTGACATAAATAAAAATTAACAAAAAAAAAACTTAAAAATTTATTTTTTTAGCACAAAAAACTGAAAAATCGAAACCTTAAAAAACATGTTTAAAAATTTTAAAAATGTATGGTTATATAGATAATTTTAAAGGCTTTAAAATAATGTATCACACGACCCCCCTTTCTATTTAAAAAAATTTCCCCCCATGCCCCCCTGCTCACATTTTAAGAGATAAAAGTATCAAATATATGCTTAAAGATAGTTTAAGTTGTCTTATTTAAGAGTTCTAAATTTGAAATCGATATCTCAACTCGTTCAAAAGTTAAGAGGGGGGGGGGGGGTGATTTTTGGACCGCACTGTATATATTTTTTGAAAAAAACATTTTTTTCGCAAAAAGGAAAATAAAAATTTTAAAGCTTTTTTTTTGAAAAAAAACTTTTTTCAAGCATAAATGCAATATAGGTACCATTTCCAAATAGCACCGATGATCTAAGAATATTCTCTAATTATTCTATTGGGAATATTCTCAGAATAAACTTTTAGATATGCTATGATTATGCTTAAAACTTGCGCTTAAAATGCATAATCTATGCATACGCATGACATATCCTTATAATTTTCTCATATCATTCTTCTAATGCATATTCTAAGAATGTTCTGATAGGTTTATTTGATTTTGCCGCTGTTCTGCAATACATTTTTGACATGTTGGAGTTGTAATTCTACAGTAGCCGATAAATAATTATACATTTGTTTTTGGTGATTCCAATCGTGTATTATTGGATTATAAATGTCCAGGTTAGGGAACGTTCAAGTATTACGTACCCTCCTAGGGGGGTGTCATTTTGGAGTGTTGCGCCCATGTTAATGGTATATGAAAATAGCGTTACAGGGGGGGGGGTCCAAAATGATCAAAATTTGCGTTACGTAATACTTGAACGTTCCCTTAGATAAAAAATTATTCTTTCAATAACTCACCAACCTGGCATATAGCGACTTTAAATTAACGAAAACGAAACGAGTGATAGTGAACTGCTTAGTGGGTTGTAAATAAGGGATAAATAGGAATTTTACTAACCTTGGGTTTAATGCTGATCGATGTTCATGTGCACATTAGGGTGCTTTTTTTTTCGACTATTTTTTTTTTCGGTCCCATCACGAAATTTTGTTGGAAGTACCCTAAAAAAAATTCCCTCAAAATTTTAGCCCTTAATATTAATATTAAGTAGTGGACCAAGGCATGTAAAGATTTCCCATTGAAAATACACGTAAATTTTGATTTTTTTTCTTTAAATTTCTATAGCTTAGCGGCATTTTATGGCATCGCTTCAACCATAGACAGGTATTTCTCAAAATTGAATGCTCTACAAAAGTGCCCATTGCGGCATAATCATAACTCGTACTGATGAGGTAGTTTGGGCCACCAAACCCAATTTTTTCATAAAATTTACGTTTTTTTTGTCCTTATCTCGTAATTGACAAGAGCTACAAAAAATATTCAAATGACAAACTTGTAGGAAATTTAATTCCTACAAAAATGGTCCTTGGCACTAAATCGCTAACATCAATATTTCTTGAGATATTAAATTCTAAACAATGTACAAACAATGTACAAAAATTTTGCGATAAACTTGATAAATTATTTGATATCGCTAATTGAGCTGCAGTCAAAAACTTGCCAGAAGGACTCAGAAACTTTTTGTTCGAGTGTCAAGGGAAGAATGTTAATAAACGTATGGCAGTAACACATAGCTATGTTTCACCATGAAAGATACCTGATAATCAGTCAGCTATGGAACAGGACGTAGTTAATGAAGATAAAGACAACATTAAGGAAGAAATAAGTTAGTTTTACCATATCAAATTAATGGTTACTTAATTAAAAAATAGAGCTTTTCTAGCTTTTGCTTACTGTGCTGAGGGCGAATAGTCGGGATCAAAAAACTGGCCCAAGCAGCATTAATCTCACTAATAACATCCGCTGAACTTTTCCGAACAGCTAGTTAAAAAAAAAGTAATTAGTTAAAAACGTAGTGATGTATAAGAAATAACGATTTTTTATAATTTGACGTGATACTCGATAATAATTTGAAATAACAACAACTTTAGAATTGAATATCTCAAGAAATATTGATTTTAGCGATTTAGTGCTAAGGACCATTTTTGTAGGAAAGTAAATTTCCTACAAGTTTGTCATTTGAATATTTTTTTTAGCTCTTGTCAATTACGAGATAAGGACAGAAAAACGTAAATTTTATGAAAAAATTGGGTTTGGTGGCCCAAACTATTATGCCGCAATGGGCACTTTTGTAGAGCATTCAATTTTGAGAAATACCTGTCTATGGTCGAAGAGATGCCAAAAAATGCCGCTAAGCTACAGAAATTTAAAGAAAAAAAATCAAAGTTTACGTGTATTTTCAATGGGAAATCTTTACATGCCTTGGTCCACTACTTAATATTAATATTAAGGGCTAAAATTTTGAGGGAATTTTTTTTAGGGTACTTCCAACAAAATTTCGTGATGGGACTGAAAAAAAAATTGTCGAAAAAAAAAGCACCCTAGTGCTGATGGCTGATGGCTTCTTGTTGAGGTTGAGGTTTGGACAAGAGTATTTAACGCCACGAATAGGTGTTTTCAACAACAACTATTTTAACGACGATGTTTAACATGATGCCGACTTATCACGTGAATTTATGCCTAGCGCATTCAACGGACTTGTTTGCGAGTCTACCAATTAATGTTAACGAACTAATTTACGTGATTTGGTTCTGCCATGCGCATGACGAATTCACCCGAATAGTTAGTTATTTCAAAAATCCCCTAGATTTGAATTTTCAATATAAAGATTAAAAGTATAATTATGTAAATTAAACATACCACCGGCCAAAATATCACCCGGATATTTTAACAATAAAAAAAAATAATACCAAATACCAAAAAATACGATTCCCCATAAAATAAAAACTAGCGAATTACCCAATTCCGAAATTAAAAAAAATTAAATAAAATTCAAATTCAAAAAATACAAAACTATTAGTCTTCCCATCTGGGAGGGGACATAATTTTTGAGCAGGCCTCTGCAATAGGCCATCCTTGGTTTTGGCAGTCACATTTCGAATAACTCCGCCAGAGCCAGGATGCACCTCAGAAACACGAGCTAAACGCCACTGAAGTGGGGGAATGTTATCCTCTTTAATAAGGACCAAACGACCAACTTCAATAGGGTTACTATTTAAATTCCAATGATAGCGTAGCATCATAGAATTCAAATAGACCGAAATTCTCGATGCATACCTATCATCTGCCATCTGCCGATTTAACTTACATTAAAGCAAATCATCCTCAGGGACGCTATTCAAAGGCGCAAGGCTCGAAATTGGACGCGAATTACAAACCGCTTCTATCAAAGTCAAAACGGTATAAAGCTCCTCGTAAGTGAGCTTTTGATCCCCGATTACACGAATTAAATGTTTTTTACAGCTTTTAACCGAAGCTTCCCAAATACCCCCCTGAAAAGGTGCGATAGGAGCGATAAATTTCCACGAGATACATCCATCCTTGGTGACATTTTTCATCAACAAAATAAGCTCTTTATGAGCAGCTTTGAAGTTTGTGGCATTATCCGCGACGCGACACAAACCGTTTTAAAGCGGCCAAAAAATATTCAGAAGAAAGGTCTGTTGCCAATTCTAAATGTATTGGCTTTTTAATTCGTAGACACAAATATAAGCTTTAAGAAGCTTACCATTACGAAGCTTACTAGCTTTTATATAAACCGCACCCGAAAAGTCAACGCCCGTATAAGTTCCCAAAAGAGGCTCTAATGGCTTTGGGTTTACTCGAAAGCATGTTTGACATTTTGAAATTACGCGAAAAATTGTCCTTTTGGATGACAATATCCAATATCTTTGAAGCAATAAGTATTGGCATGCTTGCAATCCAGGGTGCAAATAAACTCTATGCACCTCTTCGATCAGACAGCCGACGAGCGTATGTTTACTGGGTAACAATAATGGAAACTTTTTTTTGCAAGTCTATCACCGACCCTACACAAATCGTCCCTATCGAGAAACAAACAAGGCATAGAACACAATTTATTATTTTTAATATTTTATTTTATTTCTGTCGCGAACGATACACTTTGAACGTGTTTGACTAAACAAAACAATGCTAAATATAATTCTTTTTTTGTAAAGTAATCAGAAGTATGTTTTTTACCTTTTAAACAATTTATAAAACGAAGTACATAGGCTAATATACGATGAATTTTAGCTATGAACGAAAATCTCTCTAATGAATAATCAAAAATATTATCTGCGAGGATATTGATTAAAGTAATTTTTCAAGTTTCGACAGTTAAATCTGGGTCATTCTCAGGCAACTGTTTTAAAGGCGAAAATAATAATTCCTGATACTTTAGCCACGAAGGTCCGGGAAACCATAACGAATTATTAATTAATTGATAAATCCGCAGGGTTGTCCGCACTTTTAACGTAAGTCCGGACTAACATTTTCCTGTATTTTTGCCACACGATTGGCCACGAAACTTTGCCAACGATATGCCGGACTTTTAATCCAGCGACTGCCGAGTCGCACTAGGCATAAATCTTGTCGAACCTTATACGAAGAACAATCAATGACGTATTTAATTAAATCGGACAATAGTACCGCGGCCTGCAATTCAAGGCGCGGAATAGAGGCCGTTTTTAACGGAGAAACTTTCGATTTAGCTGCGACTAGTTTCGACGAATAGTTATTATATTGATCTAAAATTCGAAAATAGATAACTGCGGAAAATCCTTTTAAACTAGCATCCGAGAAACCATGTATTTCACACGATTTATATTCTTTTTCTAACAAGTAGGAGAATGTGGGAAATTTCGAACCACACTTTGATTTTGACTCATAACTCACCCGAAAATCAAAATTTTTCTACATTTTAGAAATGGAGGTTAAACTAGAAACGAAATGCCACGTTTTTGGAGTTGCGTAATTGAAAAATTCGAATTTTTTCTAAAGATTTTACAAATATATTCGATTTCGTCATTTTGAAAAATCGTGGGGAATGTCGAACCACTTTGCAAATTGAGAAAATTTGAACAAATATTGATGTAAAACGTTTATTTATTACTTTAATAAACAAACATAAGATTGTAATGAAAAATATAGAGGAAAAATCGGTTTTGTTCATTCGGAGTCGGAGTTTTTGCATGTGAAATAGCGACCAGTCATGTGTACACATCGCAGCTCGATCGCACTCGTTGCAATGAATTGTGTTGTTTCGGTTCTGCTTCTTTGCCAATTTTTTGCCGCAAATGATGCAGGAATCATCATCCACGTCTTCATCAGTAGGCTCTTGCTGCTTCTTTTTTGGTGTTACTGAAGCACGAATTTTTTGTTGTTTTGCTGGATTTGCCCTTGCATCATCTTTCTGTTTCTGCGCTTCGGTCTTCTTGTACTTTTTATCAGCTTTTTGTTGCAAATCGCTTACCACTTCAGGCGATGTTAAAATGCTCGTTTGCATCGGCTTGCGACCTCGATTTGACTTCTTGGCCGGTGTAGCTTGCTTTACTGGACCAAGTTTTAATGCATCATGTAGATAAGTAAATGATGTGCCAGATGTGCTGGCCACTTCCGATGTTGAAGCTTCAGATGTTAAAACTTGTTCGTTTGCAGCAACATCAGTAGAGGATAAAACCACAATACATCGTTGGGTTTCTTCGTCTTTATCTTCATCATCGCATTGGTTTTCACCGCTCAACTGTGCAGCTACGAAGTCGACATCGGTGAAGGCATGACGATCGAATGGGAAAACTCCTGATGCCTTGAAGCCTGCTTTGATGTTCTTTGGCGTGACGGCAAGATCGAGAAATTCGTCAGCAATGAGTGACACGTGATGTAGATCGAATGTAACGCCCACGTGGCTGTTTTTCCAGTCGTGATCTTTCCCAGCATATATTGTTTTAAAAGGTCCAAACACTGCGATGTCCAATGGCTGCATTCGGTGTGTGCAGTGGGGTGGAAAGGAAAGCATTGTTATGCCATATTCGATAGCCATACCAATCACTTCGATGGATAAGTGGGAAGTATGATTATCCAACAGCAAGAGAGTTGGTGTTTCTTTGTTGGCATTAGTGTGTTTGATGAAGTGTTGCATGTACTTGATGAAATCTTCGGAAGTCCTCCACCCCGAACCATTTGCAACACCCATGGAACCAAGAGTCGCGTGAGTCATGTATATCTCTTTCATGTTTTTACGTGGAAAGAAATAAAACGGTGGGATTGACTGGCCACTTGCACTAACAGATAATGCCAAAGTCACGTTCGTTCCTCTTTCCGCAGGGTTTTTTGAACCGATTCGCTTTTTATCCTTCTATCCAATAACTTTCACCATTTTTGTCGGCACCGTGGGTAAGCCACCTTCATCCATATGCCAAATTCGATGAGGTTCAAATCGTGTTTCGGTCATCACACGTGAGAGGTTATCAAAAAACGTATCAACATTTTCCTTATTGAAGGATTTGGCTCGATTGGCACTCACTTGTTCAGGTGTTCGAAGCGATAATTTGGGATGTCGCCGCATAAAAGCATAATACCAATCTGTACTAGCTGACATGGCCACATGATGTGTATTCCATTCATCAGGATACTTGATGTTGATTACTTTGGCGTAATTAAAAGCCAAGGTTTTCAATTCTTTGATGCTCAAGCCATAAATGTCAGTAGATCTTAAAATGTATTTCATCAAAGCTTGTTCCTGTTCCACGTTGAATATCTGAAGAACAATGCATTTTTCAATAGGACTTTCAACCTCTCATTTCAACAAAAAAAATCTATGAAAAAACTCACCGGTTTGGCACCCATTGTAGAGGATAATTTCAACATATCCAACATCAATTCCTCGCTAGCAGTGGCAACATCGAATTCCGCTTCTTCAAATTTCTTCAAATAGCGCATTATCGGGATAAGCCACGACTATTGGCAACCGTTCGTGACGATTTCTTGTCGATTTTAATCTCCTTTATGGCCGCTAAATATTCTTGGAGATCATCCGATTGATTATGTTTTGCAACGTAACGCGGCATATTGACGTTAAATTACTAAAAAAAAATTAAAAAAAAAGATTGTGTGGAGGTTGTGTAGGAAATAATACCGCCAAAAGGTCTATGTAGACATGACAAGGACTTTATCTACATAAGCCTTCCAGCTAAGCTTGGTATCCAGGGTTACTCCCAAGTACTTTACCTCCTGAGATAATTCAAGTGTTTTTCCGTACATTCTGGGAGCCCTAAATTCCTCTATGTTCCTTCTTTTGGTGAAGAGTATTAGCTCGTTTTTGCAGGGTTTACCGATAGGCCGTTTTCTCTAAACCAATCCTCAATGATTCGACATGCCGTTTGCATTAGTTCGCATATGGTGTCGTGAAACTTTCCCATGATCAAAACCGTTCCGTCATATGCGAAAGCCTGCGCATAATGTCCTGCAGCTGTTAGCCTCTCTAGTAGGCCGTCCATCACTAAGCACCATAAATGGGGGGAGAGGCAACTGCCCTGAGGACAGCCCCCCGTCACCCCGATGCAGAGCTGACAGCATTCCTGTGGACCAGCGACATTCCTCTCCTCAAGCGCTGACCTAACCCAGCTGATCAGCGCCATTGCAGTGCCTCTGGATTGTAGCGCAGCACAGATATTTGACGTTCTAGCTTTGTCAAAAGCCCCTTCAACATCAAAGAATAGAGCTAGTGGCCATTCTGTGATGTAGCGCCTTTTCAGCCTTTCGCACAATGGCGTGGAGGGCCAAGTCAGTCGACCTCCCTCGCCTATATGCGTGTTGATTCTTGTGGAGGGGATTCTTGACAACACCTCCTCTATCAAGTATCAATCAATAAAACGTTTTAAGGAGGAAGGATGTTAAACTTATTGGTCTGAAGGATTTAGCTATGGTGTAGTCTCTCTTCCCTGCCTTGGGAATAAAGATAACCCTAGCCTTCCTCCATTCTTTGGGCTCTAAAAATGCTGTTTACCACAGGCGTTAGGACTTTCAGGCCCCTCTGCAGCAACATCGGAAAATTTCCGTCTGGACCTGCGGCCTTAAATGGTTTGAACTTATTCACTGCCTAGATAGAGTTGTCCGAAATGACTGTCTGCTAAAGTCCAGTCCACAGCTGGGATCGCGGTGACAGCGCGACATCGCTCGCGCGGGTACACGATTAGGGTGGCGTGCTCGTAAGCCGGTTTCACGAAGACGGTTTCTGACCGTTCGGAAGGAAATGTTTCGCACCCGATTTCGCTGTCGCTGGGGCTAATCGGGTGCGAAACATTTCCACCCGAACGGTCAGAAACCGTCTTCGTGAAACCGGGTTGTTGCTGTTGTCTCCGATTTGGGAAGATTCGTGCCACAATGTTTGCGTTGACGACAGTTTCACATCAAACTTGACGAACAATTGTTCGATCATCGCGGCGAGTAGCGACAGGATGGCGACCTTGTCCAGGGCGACGATTGTATCCTCTCGTCTCGTGGTATCTGGCATAAGCATGAGATACAACGGATTGGCTAACACCCATCCGAATTACAACATCTTTGTGATTGTAACCTTCTTCGATAACTCACTACACGAGCAATTTCCGGCTCCGATAAATGGCGTCTTACCATGATAAGAAATCAACTGGAAAAAGACTGAAAAAAACTGTTTGTTTAAGCGTTGTGTGAGTTCAAAAAAAGTATCGCAAAATAATCTCTGAAAAGTGGAATTGAGGTCGAAATTCAGTTGGTGGTGCCAACTTTTTTTAAAATTTAATTAAAAGTTGGTCAACAGAATCACGGAATGCAGTAGCGAAATCGCGTTGGAAATCATAAGAGATTGTTTAGATAAATTTCCTGAAGTGAATAAAAAAAAAAATTTTTGAAAAACATTCAAAAAATGTTTAAATTTTTTTTTATTTTGATTTTCTGAAACCCATCTTCAATTCTCTGTGGGACCATTGGTTGCTGAGATATCGATGATCCAAGACAAAATGATCCATTTCCATTTAAAGTCCAATAGCTCAGCGAGAAATGGTCGTATCAAAGCTTACAACAAAAAAAAAACAAACTAAAGCTGGATAAATATCCTATCCGATCAATACAGTGGACCAAAAAAAAAAAAACAAAAAAAATTTCGAAAATTTTTTGCTTCACGGTACTCATTAGGATTGCGCGATACTTGTTGCTCAAAAAAATTGTTTGTCCCAAATCCTCGAAACTAGAGACTTCAAGCTTCAAATTGCTTTTTTCATGACTCCGATACGTCTATTTTTCACAATTTGAAAAATCGCTAAAAATTTCGAATTTTTTTCACTAGTGTATTAGGCATACCGACTTCCTCTAAATTTATTTCTCGATCACCCTGTATAGTGCATTTTACGACACCTTTTGATCTCATGAAAACACCGCCCAGACCCTGAATATTTTTATTATTAGGTGAATGGCGTAAATTGAGGCCCAAACATCTAGCACAATTCTCGTTAATTAGTGCAGTATCCAAAATAGAACGAACCTTTTGAACTCTACTCTCTTAACGAGTTGAGCAGTTCCCAATAAAACTGTATAATTTTTTGACTCAGTCAATAGGGTACTCAACTGCCCGGAACCCTCCCCTGCGATAGGAGCATTCGAGCTACTTTGTCCTGACGAGTTTAATATTGCAGCGTTACCTGCCGAATTTATAACGCCCTGATTCGACTTGCCAAAATGCAACATTTTGTGATGATTCCCACCACAATGGCATTTTATCGACGACGCGCATCCTTGCACCGAATTTCAAGACATACCAAGCATAGGTAATTTCTTTTTACAAACTGAAATCTTTCGTAAGGAGTCATTTTATCGAAAGTGAGGCAGAAATCTAACTTATGGACGTGGTTACACAACAAGCAACCAATCTTTCTATTATAATTATTATTCGAAGTATCGACGACAAATGACGCTGGAGAGTTTTGTTTTGACGTTATATGACGAAAACGAGTTTGATTTTTGTTTGTTAGGATAAGAGCTTACTTTTTTGCCCGAGAGTGCTTTAATATTTTCTAACCATTAACAATGATTTGTTGAAAAAACTTTTAATTCATCAAAAGAAGGTAAATCATTCTTCACAAACTTTCTTCAAATTTTGTACATATGCTAGTATCCAATTTTTTAAAAATCATATCAGATAATTCAACACGCATCAACCGGCAATCCTAGAGAAGTTAGGGATGCCGTATTTTCTTGCACTATATTTATTAAATTATTTATTAAAAAATGCTGGTGTAGTATCTGGAATATAGTTTGGCAAATTAGATATTTTATTCCAATATGCAGATACTAGCAACCTTTTATTTGGATAACGAGAAACAAGCTGATTATACACAGTGGCGTAATTATTTGAAGTTAGGGGAGCCCCCTCACGATAGAGAGCGCTTCATTCCTAACAGAACTGATTAAAAATTGGTATTTTTCAATAGGTGCTAACTGGTTACTTCGGTGACTTCAGTAATGACTGGAATAGCTCAAACCAACTGGTCCATTCACTTTGATTTCCATCGAAAATTGGAATATTTATTTTTGGTTTGGACTTTTTTGAACTTGAACTTTCTCCGAAAAGTTCCGGAAAAAAAACTTGAATACTACAATACGTGTCGTGAAACGCGGAATGTGTTTTAAATTCTTTTTCAATATCCTTCTGTTTATCCGCGGTAACAGCAACGGCGCCGCTGGAAATCATTCCCAGAATTTCTTCACTCTTTTTCTCGCAAACTTTAAATAACAAGTTCTGCTGAGCTTTAAAATCCGGGAGATACATCGGTCTTTGCTAAGTTTCCAACAACAAGAATTTTCTTTATCCGATTTATATAGAATTCGCGTTCATGTATTAAAATATTATACAAAGTTAAAATTTCAAATTAATAAATTTATTGTAAACTTTTTTTGCAACGAAATATTTTTTGCTACTTTAAGTTTATAGCGTCTTTATCCATAACCGACCGAACAACTTATACGAATTATATAAAATGTTTTTAATTTTTAAATAAACAATTTTTTTACGACGGAAGTCTAACGAACAAGATGACCCAAAATTATTTACTAAAAATCAAATTAAACGAAAACCGAAAGGTTCATAAAATACGGTGACGAAGGAACAAAATCCGACGATGAAGGAACAAAATATATGTCCAGACTAAATAAAAAATTATTCCTTCGATAAGTCAACAACCTCGCATATAGCGACTTTAAATTAACGAAAACAAAACGAGCGATAGTGAACTGCTTAAGGGGTTGTGAATAAGGGTAGAAGGGATAAATAGGAATTTCACTAACCTTGGGTTTAATGCTGATCGATGTTCATGATGTCCATGTGCACATCGCATATTCTGGATATTGACTACTTTAGATTTGACAAATCATAAATTAGGTTAGATAGTTTTGCAAGTTATAAGAAGATGCTGGGCATATTCTGCAAGATTTTTTTTTAGAATGATCATAGAAGCTTTAGCATGATTAAAACGGCATCCATTGAATGTCTTAAAACCTTCTAAAAACCTTCTACGTAAAACATCGCATATTCTTAGAACCATACAACATTCCCAATATTTATTTTAAGAATATTCTTAGAACTGTTTTGTGGTAAATAAATAAATAAATAAATTCCTAAATCTTACCTGTAGAATCTTTCCCATAACACTTGTATTATTTAACCTTTCAACACAAGCCTTAGCATCTTTAACAGATTCAAAAACACATCTTCCAATACCTAAGTGTTTGTTGGTCAAAGGATGGAAAAAAATACATAAATCTTCTACAACACCAAATTTTTGCACCATGTCTCTTAAAAACTGTTTATCTATATTGTCATTTAATTGAAAAATTGTGACTTCTGTGGAAGGAGGTTCACCAACATAGTCACCATCAATTTTAAATCTAAAATCACAACAACTATGTAACATCAAAAGCTTTTTACGTTGATCTGGTCGTGGTCTGACGTCCATGACGTAACTTGCTTGAAACAAACTAGTTCAAAATCCTTGTATTATGGAAGGGTTCCGATTTTTAACATTCATTTAATGTTAAAAATCGGAACCCTTTCATCCCTAAACAAACAACGATTCGTCAATGCTTCATGAAAGATTCGTCAAAGATTTGTTAAAAATGAACGGAACTTTTACAAATCTTTGAAGAAGCTTTAACTAATGTTTAACAAATCTTTTGATACATCAATTGCGCGGTGGTAATAAGAATATTTTAAGTCTTGTAATAGGAGAGCATAACACATTAAACGTCTATAGGTGTCTATACTGTATACTTATACAACAAAAATAAAAATTACTTTAACCCTTACCCTCCAGGGTGTCACAATATGACTTTATTATAATACAGCTCTCCTGAAACTCTAAGAAAACAAAAACTCGAGCAAAAACTAAAAAAAAAATGGTATTTTTTCTTTTTTTTTTCTTCTTTTTAGGCATAGCAAATATAAAAAAACACAATTAAATCGAAAAATTATCATTTAGTTTAGTCTCGGGAGGGTAAGGGTTAAGGATATTTAAAACGCTATAGATGCACAAATTTTCCTAACAATATAAAAGTATTAGGCTTAATTATGTTCACCTAATAATAGGTGAAAAAAATTTGTCAAAGATTCGTTAAAAGTTCGTCAAAGATTTGTAACAGGAGAACATGTTGTGCAGAAACGCTGGAGCTTCTTAAAATGCGAAAATTTTAAACGTTAACGGGCTACACTCTAATTTTATTTTCCACTATAAAAAAATGCTTAAGACCAAATTTTGCCCAAATCAAACAATTCATAGAGGTCGCTACCAGTAAAAAAAGCATTTTCTTGTAAAATGCATATATTTTTTCAAAAATTATTGAAAATACATAATATAAATGAATAAATTTAGGTTTAAAATAATCTAGGTTAGTTGTTTAATAAAATGTTCTTCCACTAGACTACGGAACTGTTAAAGTTTAAGAATATTATAGTACAATAAATGTATTCATCACCACATCTTCGCTTTATACTTTTCTGTTCTTAGGAAAACTTGTGCACCTATAGCGATTTATGTCATCAATTAAATATCCTTACCAACGTTTTTATTTTTGTTGTATATACAGTATAGACACCTATAATAGACCTTTACTGTGTTATGTTCTCCTTTTACAAGATTTAAAATATTCTTATTGAAAATCGTGGAAATCTCGTGGAAATCTCGTGGAAATCTGGTGGAAAGCTTCGTCAAAGATTTGTTTGAGATTTGTGAAAGTTTCGTTTATTTTTAACAAATATTTGGCGAATGTTTAACGAATCGTTGTTTCTTCAGGGACACGACAGAAAAAAAATAAAGCTCATGTTCTTAATCACCACCTCAAAAAAAAGTCACCCTCCCCCCTTTTAACTTTTGAACGAGTTGAGATATCGACTTCAAATTTAGAACTCTTAAATAAGACAACTTAAACTATCTTTTAGCATGTATTTGATATTTTCAGCTCTTAAAATGTGGGCAGGGGGGCATGGTGGGACATTTTTTTAAATGGAAAGGAGGGTCGTGTAATGCATCATTTTAAAGCTTATAAAATTCTCTATTTAAACTAAGTCTATATCTCAACTCGTTCAAAAGTTAAAGGGGGGGGTGACTTTTGGACCGCATTGTATATATATATGGGTATTAATGTCAAAATTCCTCTAAAAAAAAAAAACAAATAATCTTTTAAAAATGCCTAATTTCATCATAAAAAAATGTTAATTATACTTTTAAACTAATTTTGGTTGACATAAATAATAATTTATAAAAAAAAAACTTAAAAAATCGAATGTTTTAGCACAAAAAATTGAAAAATCAAAACCTTAAAAAACATTTAAAAAAAAATAAAAATGTTAGTTTAAATAGAGAATTTTATAAGCTTTAAAATAATGTATCACACGACCCCCCTTTCCATTTAAAAAAATGTCTCACCATACCCCCCTGCCCACATTTTAAGAGCTGAAAATATCAAATATATGCTAAAAGATAGTTTAAGTTGTCTTATTTAGGAGTTCTAAATTTGAAGTCGATATCTCAACTCGTTCAAAAGTCACCCCCCTCTTAACTTTTGAACGAGTTTATATATCGACTTCAAAGGACATGGCACATGGGAAATGGCCCTCGGTTAAATTGCTTCAAATTTTAGTATTTTATGGAGCATGACCTCCTGAAAAAAGTCTCAATGGGCACAAAAAAATTTATGGTGCCGTTTGGCCGCTATGGTCATTTAAAGACCATGCAATCTAGATGATTATATAGGTACTTAAATCGTTGTTTATCGATGTGTATGTGTGTTTTTATAATTTTAAATGAGTGGTTAATAGTTTATATAATATTTAAAGGCAAGTTAGTGTGTGTGTGTGTGGGTATCTTTTATTTACTATTTTTGGGTGTATATGGGCAGTGTCGGTGCAACCAGGTTTAGGTAGGTGGATTTTTGAGGGTTTTTTTTAATGGATTTGTGTAGTATTTATTTTGTATGTCTTAATAGTTATGTGCATTTCTATTAATTTTATGTAAGTTTGTATGGGTAGTTTTGGGTTTGGACCAAACCAAAAAGTCCAATCAATTTCATAAATACACATAACTAAAGTTTAGGTAAACCTATGCACATCCATAATTACTAAAAAAATAGATTAAAACTTATAAAAACCTATAAATAACAATACACACTCACACTGCCTTTGCACATCCATATATACTATAAAACCCCGTAAAAAAAAACCATAAATAATACATATATACACATACAGACCCACCTATAACCATAGCTACCCATTTGCATCGATAAATACTAAATAAATCCATTAAAACTAATAAAAACTCATAAATACCCATAAATACCCAAAACAACCCATACAACCCCACAAAAATTAATAAAAATGCACATAAATATTAACACATAGAAAATAAATACTACATACATCCATTAAAACCCTCACAAATCCACATACACATACACCTGGGTGCACCGACACTGCCCATATACATAAACTATTAACCACTCATTTAAAATTATAAAAACACACATACACACCGATAACAACGATTTAAGTACCTATATAATCATCTAGATTGTATGGTCCTTAAAAAGTCCAAACGGCACCATAATTATTTGTGTGCCCATGGAGACTTTTTTTCAGGAGTTCATGCTCTATAACATACTAAAATTTGAAGCAATTTAACCGAGGACCATTTTCCATAAGGTATGTGCCATGTCCTTTAGAACTCTTAAATAAGACAACTTAAACTATCTTTTAGCATATATTTGATACTTTTAGCTCTTAAAATGTGGGCAGGGGGGCATGGGGCGACATTTTTTTAAATAGAAAGGTGGGTCGTGTGATACATCATTTTAAAGCTTATTAAATTCTCCATTGAACTGTATATTTTTTATTTTTTTTTAAAATAGGGTTGAAAATGGGTATTTTTGTCAAAATTTCTTTAAAAAATCCAAACAATTTTTTAAAAATGCCTAATTTCATAATGAAAAAAAGTAAATTATACTTTTAAACTAATTTTAGTTGACATAAATAAAAAATAACCAAAAAAAACTTAAAAATTTATTTTTTTAGCACAAAAAACTGAAAAATCAAAACCTTAAAAAACACGTTTAAAATTTTTAAAAATTTATGGTTATATAGAGAATTTTAAAGGCTTTAAAATGATGTATCACACGACCCTTCTTTCTATTTAAAAAATTTCCCCCCATGCCCCCTGCCCACATTTTAAGAGATAAAAGTATCAAATATATGGTTAAAGATAGTTTAAGTTGTCTTATTTAAGAGTTCTAAATTTGAAATCGATATCTCAACTCGTTCAAAAGTTAAGAGGGGGGGTGACTTTTGGACTGCACTGTATATATATATATATATATATATATATATATATATATATATATATATATATAATATAATACAAATAATCCTAGCCGTAGCACAATAATGCATAGGACATGTTTTGTAGAGAATTAGGTAAGCTTTTATTTGGTTCCTTAGTTTTTTTCATAGGGTAAGTAATAAGCGAGTTATTAAAAGAAAAATAGAATTTGTACTTTATTTTTCTGTGCGAACACCTCTAACAGTCCTAACATTAGCATAAAAATGCATATCGTCGTGTTACCTTAACTACCTCGTATCTCCAAAAATTCGATTTTCGGTTTTTTGCACTAATCAATTCTGTACATGATTAGGAATGACCTAAACAAAGTCCTAATTTAAAATTCCAATTGGTTCGTTATGTGGACCTAATTATCTCGTATCTCCTTTACTACTTAAAATAAATAACTGTAACTACCTCGTATCTCCAATATTAGGCCTAGCAAATAAGGAATTTCCCGTAGGTGAAAATATCCAAGAAGATAAAACTTTGCATACTTATGTATTTGGATGCGGAAAATATATTAGTGAATTAAAAAAAGACCTACCATCCCTCCATCTCACCCCCAGTGGTGAAAAATATCCCTTTTATCGTTTTTTTTTTCTTAATATGTTTATAAAATTTATATCTAGGCGGTGGAGATCATCAGATTTACTCTCAGCAACCTCAAAAACTCCAATATACCAATTTTTACAAGAACTACCCTCCGTCCCTCAGGTGGAAGAGTTAGATTTTTTTATTATCAGTTTCGCTTTCAGCAACCTCAAAAACCCCAATATGCGAATTTTCACGAAAACTACCCCCCAACCCTCAGGGGGTGGAATTGGAAAAATTTTGTTATCAGATTTAGTTTGGTGAACCCCAAAAACCCTTATGTACCAATTTTTACGAAAATATTGAAAACAATTAAAAAATTAAAAATATTTACCCCCTCAACCTTAAAAACGCCTATATGGCAATTTTCAAATTTTTGTAAAAAAAATGTGGTTTTCCCTATTTGCCCTCCTTGCCACACCCCAATGTTCACCAAAAACAATCCCGAGCGAGAACTTTTGGTAAAATACATGTATGCCAAATTTCAAGTCTCTAGCTTAAAGCGTACTTAAGTTATCGTGCTTACAAGATTTCTCGGACAGACCGACCGACCGATCGACTGACAATTTTTTTTGCTCGAAATTCATTAATATGAATATAAAACGTCATAAAACTCAAAAAACACAAAAAACAATTTTGAAATTTTTTGCTCCAATACAAGGCTTCCCTAACTTTTGAAAATTTTTAAAATCGAAAAGAAATAATCACCCCCTCGCCCTTAGGGTGGAGTTAGAAAAATTTAATTATTATATTCATTTTTAGCAACCTCAATTATTCACGAAAATTACCCCCGCCCCCAGGGGGAGGGTTTGGTACAATTTACCCCCCCCCCCCCCCGGAGGGTGGAGTTGTAACTTTTTTATTATGAGATTTAGTTTTAGCTAACTCAAAAACCCCTATATACCAACTTTTACAAAAATATTGTAAACATTTTAAAATAATCACCCCACGGCAGAAGTTAGAAAAAAAATTATCATCAGATTCAGTTAAAGCAACCTGAAAAACCCCAATATACTATTTTTTACTAA
This sequence comes from Brachypterus glaber, assembly GCA_958510825.1. Taxonomy (NCBI): domain Eukaryota; kingdom Metazoa; phylum Arthropoda; class Insecta; order Coleoptera; family Kateretidae; genus Brachypterus; species Brachypterus glaber. The sequence goes on along the minus strand of OY294053.1, from coordinate 12,402,676 downwards.
AATATTGTAAATATTTAAAAATTACATGCCTTAAATATTTCACAGTTTTTAATTGAGCAACCTCGTATCTCCAGTACAGGGTTACGACTTGGAAATAATAGTTACTGTAACTAACTCGTATCTCCATAATTCAAATTTTTGACTTTTTTGCAATCTTTTATGCTTGAAGGGTCTACAAGAAATAACTACACTTATATTTGTCTATATTACAATAAAAAAAATAAGAATTTTAAAGTTAACCGGTTTTTTGTGTCCCCTGAAAACCTGTGAATTTGGAGATACGAGGTAGATAAGGTAACAGGACGATGTAACATTTATTGTAGGTAATTATATAGGCTTTCATCCAGTGACATATTTTTTTTGGCATTCGATAAGTTGTAAGCGTTATATCGCAAAAAAAATTGGTTATATACTGTGTTTTTCAGATTTATTCTCTTTTCGTGCCTATGCCTCAAAGGGTCCTAGCCGTAGCGTAAAAATGCATAGAACATTTTTTGTAATTTTATAAGATTTCTTTTGGTGTAAAGTATTTTTTCCAAGTTAAGTGGTAAGCGACTTATTGAAAAAAAAATAAAAATACAAATTTTCCACGTATACGGAAATTAACCACGTAAAATTTTATCAGAACATTGGATGACAAAGGCCAATTGTTTAAGACCAAAAGATAATAATTTTAAAATTCCATAGTCTGAAAATTAGAAAAAATCTGTAACCACGGTGATGGACTTTTGTGAACTCGCTATTTTCACGTCCAACGTCACATGACCTAATTATTTGGTTTGTTTTGGTTTTTTCGTTTGTTTGGTTTTTTTGATGCTAATGAGGGGCGTAGCACAGAATATAATTCTGACTAAAAATATAACTTAAAAGCTTTAAAAACTCTAAAAATCGGACAAAAAAATACTGGACGTGGAAATAGCTGCGTGGACGTCGGACGTCCAAATAGCCGCTTCCAAAACTAATACATAGAGTAGGTAAGAATTATTCTTCTATTTATTTTTTAGCTTAGCCAGTTATTCTAGAGTATAGTAGAAATATTTCTGAAAATATATTTTCCTCTTCTGTAATTTTTTTCTTCAACTTTTCGTTTGGACTTTTTGGTCCTTCTTGACCAAAAAAATATCCGTGACATCTGGACATACGAAAAACACTTCTTTTGATGTAGGTTTTTTTCGTAGAACGTTCACTGTATATTTACTATCGAGTTCATATGACATGGTATGTGTTTGGAATATTAGAACTTTTTTGAGTTAATTAAAAATTTGTGTTAAAAGACAGTTGGCAACGCCGTTAGAACCACACACCCCCTCGCGGGTATTCATGTAGCAGTAGAACGCTAGAAACGGCCAGACTCACGTCAATATTTTTGTACTCTGCCGTTGTATCGAACAATAAATAGATATTCATTGTGAATTAACTCGAATCCTCTTTATTTAAACGTTAAAAGTGTAACCTACAGTCCATTCAACAATTAACTAGACAGTATGTTCATGGTATATCTTGGCATACCTATTTTAGAACATGCGGTGATTCGCTTCACCACAGTTTGTTTTCGGTCTTTGTGAATTATCGGTATTTTACTTTAAAACTCGTGTACGAGAAACTTACCTAACCTAACAGCAATATATATATATATATTCAGAAATATTTCTACTATACTCTAGAATAACTGGCTAAGCTAAAAAATAAATAGAAGAATAATTCTTACCTACTCTATGTATTAGTTTTGGAAGCGGCTAATTGGACGTCCGACGTCCACGCAGCTATTTCCACGTCCAGTATTTTTTTGTCCGATTTTTAGAATTTTTAAAGCTTTTAAGTTATATTTTTAGTCAGAATTATATTCTGTGGTACGCCCCTCATTAGCATCAAAAAAACCAAACAAACGAAAAAACCAAAACAAACCAAATAATTAGGTCATGTGACGTTGGACGTGAAAATAGCGAGTTCACATAGAACAGGCTATTTGGACTTCCGACGTCCACGAAGCTATTTCCACGTCCAGTATTTTTTTGCCGATTTTTAGGGGTTTTAAAGTATATTTTTCGTCAGTTGTATTCTCCTCGTTTAAATGGGGGGGGGGGGCTACGCCCAAAAAAAAAAACCAAAGAGTAAGGTCATGTGACAGGGCTGGCAAAAAGATGGGATTTTCCGGAAAATCCCGGACAGGGTATTTACCGGTAAAAACCAGGCCACAATTGCCCAAATGGTGGGAAAAATCAAGTGGGTTTTGCAGGTATTTACCAGGGTAAAAAACCGGAAAAAATGGGAAAAGCTTACATTTTTAGTAAAAAAATTGAAATACAATACCTAATTTTCGTAGATGGGTCAGAATCAAATATTTACTACTTTCTTGTCCACACGCTAGAAAAAAAGTTACTCATTTTTTTTAAGAATCTTACATATTCCAGTACTACTCAAATGGTTTTATTTGAAAACTTAAAATACAGCGTAGTAAATATTTTATGTTGAGAGAAAATATTGTTTTAATAGTAATTTTTATCGAAATTTTGTTGTCCCCAGCAACATTTATATACATATTTATTTTATGTGTACAGAGTGTTGCATTATATTTACTTTTTTCTAATTATTTTTTAAAAGATACTTGATAGTGTTATTATTTTATAAACTAAGCAAAGCTTTTGAGATCCAACAAAAAAAGTTGGTATCAATAATAAGTTTGCCCCAAAAAATTGATGTCAATCTACATGGCAAAACGTAGCCGTTTATTACATTACAATGAAACGTTTTATCACATATGTAATTATGCCCAAATAAACCCTATTTATAAAGTACTTAAATGTTAATATTACTTTTCTTTTAATAACCCCACTTTTTTTATTGGGGAGGAATTTTCGAAAAAAAAGGAGCGTACCTTTTTAAATGTCCATCAGCGTGGTTACAGTTTTTTTATAATTTTCAGACTATGGAATTTTAAAATTATTATCTTTTGGTCTTAAACAATTGGCCTTTGTCATCCAATGTTCTGATAAAATTTTACGTGGTTAATTTGTATTTTTATTTCTTTTTTGCAATGTCGCTTACCACTTAACTTGGAAAAAATACTTTGCACCAAAAGAAAGCTTATAAAATTCTCTACAAAAAATGTTCTATGCATTTTTACGCTACGGCTAGGACCCTTTGAGGCAAAGGCACGAAAAGAGAAAAAATCTGAAAAATACAGTATATAACCAATTTTTTTTGCGATATAACGCTTACAACTTATCGAATGCCAAAAAAAATATGTCACTGGATGAAAGCCTACAATAAATGTTATATGCATTTTTATGCTAATGTTAGGACTGTTTGAGGTGTTCGCACAGAAAAAAAAGTCAGAAAAATAAAGTAAAAATTCTATTTTTCGTTTAATAACTCGCTTATTACTTACCCTATGAAAAAAACTAAGGAACCAAATAAAATCTTACCTAATTCTCTACAAAACATGTTCTATGCATTACTGTGCTACGGCTAGGATTATTTGACGTAGAGGCAAGAAAACGAAAAAAATAAGAAAAATACGGTACAGTTTAACTCGCAACTGACCATTTTTTTGAGGGAAAGTTTATGGGAAATTATTATTCTATTTTTCGGCTAATGTCCTTAAATTTTGCGGTATATTTTTAAGTTGTTTTAAACCATTTTTGTTAAAATAAATTGCTAAAAAGAAGTAAATTTGATATTAACCCTATGTCCTATGAGTGGTAGAAACCCCTGAGCCGGGCCTGATATTGATTAAAAAAACTTATATAAGATTATTTTATATTTCTAAATTTCAGTTTAATTTAAAAAGCAAAAGTTACTGTTTACAGTCAACTTACGCCTAGGCTCTAGAGGTAACGACCCTTAAACCGGACCTGATAATCACTAAAAAAGTAATATGATAATTTTATATATCTAAATTAAAATTTTTGACATTACATGTTTGTTTTAACCTCGTACTATTCTACTTAATTAAGCATCCCCTAAGTCCAGGACTTGTGTGGGCTTTCGAACCAGTTTCTAGGGAGTGTCCGTTTCACTTATCGCCTTCGCCAAATTTCAATTATTAATTAACTGAAAAAGGCAAATCGGCGCCAGTGAGAATAGAACTCACGATAGTAGACTTGCTATGCATACGCGCTAGCCACTACGCTATGCCTCTCATCAAAATACTATTTGTTTTTTGTTTAAAAGGTTCGGTCGCCATATTGGATTCGCCATTTTAAATTTTCAATTTTTGAGATCAGATTCAGATTTTTTGACCCCAAAAACCCTGAAGTTTTGTTTAATTGTGATATTCGTATAAATTTTTTGAAAATTTTAATTTATATCTAGCCAAGTGCGCACCACAGTGCGCAAAAGTGGGTAAAGTTTGCGCCTACTATGAAAATTGTATTTCTTATTGCCTAATAAATAGCCAATTCGATTATTTTTTCACCAAAGTACAAAGAATGTAATTTTTATTTATAGGCATTGAATATATTTTTGTTTCTAGTTATATACTTTGAGAATATGTTTTTTATTCATAGACTGGAACTGTGTTTAATTTTTTTTTTATATAGGCAATTTAATTGTTGTTTAAATAAAAATTCTCTTATTTTGATTTTTATTGTTGATTTTAACACGCTCTCTAGCCCTACAGGCTGGCCTATTATTTGGTTTAATTGTTTTTTGATTAATTTGGTTTTCCATTATGGTCCGGAGAATAAGAGCGAAATAACGGCAAAATACTTCAGTTTGTGATACCACTCTCTAATTTTAACAGTGTGTTTTAGACATAATTTAATGCAAAAAAACCGCCGGGAGACAAGCTGTGCTTTGATTGGTCATGATTTATGACGTCATCATAATGGCGGTTTTCCATCGTATCTTTTAAACTGAAATATCTCGGTAAATAATAAGCCGATTTTATCGCACTTTATTGCTCTTTAAAATAATATATAAAAGATTTATTAAACTTTTTTTAAATATAGTAGTATACGATGAAATATATAAAAAAAGGAAAATTTATTTTTACCGAAATCTTCGATTTTTGAAAATTTGCGTAATATTTTTTTTAAAGTATGTTATACACATAAATGACTTTATAAATCCGCCGGGGGACAAGCTGTCAAATTGGCAGGACAAAATTTATAACGTCATCAAAATGGCACTTTTCATGCCTAAAATCAAATATTCTTCTCCGGAAGTTTTCAACATATTTTAAAGATTTTGGTCTTATTTGATTGGTAAATTATTGCTTTATTAAAGTTGAATCGAGGCTTTCTCGTGTATAGCATTAATTGGGGAAATATCTTAAATAGGAAAAAATATTTCATTTTTTGACTAAAAAAAAGTTTTGACAAAAAAAATTGTAAAAAAAAATAAATTTTGATAAAAAGAATAACTGATTTGGGCAGGATATTTGGAAAGGGAGCAAAAGGGCATAAAACCGCAAATGACTAAGGGAGTAAAGCCTAAACTATAGGTCTTTTGAAAAAAAAAAATAACAAGAAATGTTAAGAATGGGATAAAAAATTATTTTGATTACAAAAAAAAGGATTGGTCTGGTCCAAAGAGGACAAAAGGACATAAAACTGTAAATGACTAAGGGAGTAGAGCCTAAACCATAAGTCCTATAAAAAAAGTTTTTACAAAAAATGTTTAGAATTGGATAAAAAATTATTTTGACAGAAAGAAAAACTGATTGGAGTGATGCAAAGGGGGCAAAAGGGCATAAAACTGCAAATGACTAAGGCAGTAGAGCCTAAACCATAAGTCCCATTAAAAAAAGTTTCTACAAAAAATATTTTTAATTGGATAAACAATTCTCCTAATAAAAATAAAAACTGAGTGGAGTGGTACAAATGGGCAAAAGGGCATAAAACGTCAAATGACTAAGTGAGTAGAGCCTAAACCATAAAAAGTCCAAACCATAAGTCATTAAAAAAAAGTTTAAACAAAAAGTGTTAGGAATTGAATAAATAGTTATTTTGGTTAGATTAAAGACTGATTGGGGGATTACAAAAGGGACAAAAGGACATAAAACGTCAACGTCAACTCGAGCCTATACCAAAAAGTCCTACTAAAGAAAAGTTTTAACAAAACATGTTTAGAATTGGATAAAAAGTTATTGTTTTCAAAATAAAAACAGATTGGGGTCATTTGCAGATTTATACCTTTTTGCCCCCCTTTCACCACCCCGATAAGTTTTTCTTATTATTAAAATAATTTTTAATCCAATTAAAAACCTTTTTTGTAAAAACTTTATTTTAATGGTACTACTGCCTTAGTCATTTGCAGTTTTATGCCCTTTTGTCCCCTTTGCACCACTCCAATCAGTTCTTATTTTTATCAAAATAATTTTTGATTTGATTCTAAACATTTTTTGTAAAAACTTTTAATAGGACTTATGGTTTAGGCTCTACTCCCTTAGTCATTTGCAGTTTTATGCCCTTTTGCCCCCTTTTCACCAACCAAATCAGTTTTTCTTTTTATCAACATTTTTTTTTTCAAATTACAAACATTTTTTTTTAGTCAAAAAATAAAATATTTTTTCCCATTTTTATGATATTTCCTCAATTAATGCTATATACGGGAAAGCCTTGATTCAACTTTTAACACTTATTTGTAAAGCAATAATTTACCTATATAATAAGATCAAAATCATTAAAATGTGTTGAAAACTTCCGTAGATATCAAAAAATATTTGTTTTTTTAGGCATGAAAAGTGCCATTTTGGTGAAGTCATAATTTTGTTTTTGTGCATTTGACTTCTTGTCTCCCGCTGGATTTAAAGTTTATAATATGTAATAAAAAACGTCTTAAAATTTTAAAAGTGTAAATAAATAAGAGGTGCCTTAATTTCTGATCATTTATTAAAATAAATAGATTTATTTTAATAAATAAATGGATTTATTTTAATAAATGATCAGAAATTAAGGCACCTCTTATTTATTTACAATGACTATTTCTGAGACGAGAAAATATACAAACTTTTTAAAAGTGTACCTACTTTGGATTTTGTACTACCTTTGTTTTAGAATTTATTGTTCTCAATTTTTCCTGAAATATTTCTTCTCCCGGTGGATTTAAAGTTTATAATATGTAATAAAAAACGTCTTAAAACTTTTAAAGTGTACCTACTTTGGATTTTGAAGTCATAATTTTGTTTTTGTGCATTTGACTGCTTGTCTCCCGCTGGATTTAAAGTTTATAATATGTAATAAAAAACGACTTAAAATTTTAAAAGTGTAAATAAATAAGAGGTGCCTTAATTTTTGATCATTTATTAAAATAAATGGATTTATTTTAATAAATAAATGGATTTATTTTAATAAGAAAATGGATTTATTTTAATAAATAAATGGATTTATTTTAATAAATGATCAGAAATTAAGGCACCTCTTATTTATTTACAATGACTATTTCTGAGACGAGAAAATTTACAAACTTTTTAAAAGTGTACCTACTTTGGATTTTGTACTACCTTTGTTTTAGAATTTATTGTTCTCAACTTTTCCTGAAATATTTCTTCATTAAATATCAACTACTGCTATATCCAAAAAAGACAAGTCTAAATTTATAGAAAATTTTTTTTATAAAAATAGTAGATGATTAAAATGACACCAAGAACAATGAAATCGGGCAAGTACTTTTTGAGATATTTAAAGTTAGAAAATGTGATTTTTTTTTTAAATCCGGTGTCTTGATGACGTCATAAATTTTGTCCTGTCAATTTGACAGCTTGTCTCCCGGCGGATTTATAGAGTCATATATGTGTATAACATACTTTAAAATTTTCAAACCAGTATATTTTATATATTTGTTTACACAAATTTTCAAAAATCGAAGATTTCGATAAAAATGAAATTTCCGTTTTTTATATATTTCATCGTATACTACTATATTTAAAAAAAAACTTATATACATTTTTTATATATCATTTTAAAGAGCAATAAAGTGTGTTTAAAATGAGACCAACAGCGATAAAATTGACTTGTTATTTACCGAGATATTTCAGTTTAAAAGATACGAAACACGATGGAAAACCGGCATTTTGATGACGTCATAAATCATGAACCAATCAAATCACAGCTTGTCTCCCGGCGGTTTTTTACACTAAATTATGTCTAAAATACACCCTTAAAATTAGGGAGTGGTATCACAAACTGACGTTTTTTTCCCTTATGCCCCGGACTATTAGTCTTTAAGAACGATTTTTAGGCTAAACAAGTAATTGATCCGCTTCACCCCATTAAAACCTTTAATAAAGAAAAACTGAAAGAAATTATGTGCTAAATTTTTCTCAAAATGTTCCAAAAAGTCCAAACCAAACGTATAGCTGAATAGTGTAAGCTTATGAAATTTATTTTTTTCATATTTTTTGTTTAGTATATACATTTAAATATTTAAAGAAAACTGATATTTTTGATCCGCTTCACCCCAGATTACGATATTAAATCTAAGACATGTTGTTGTTTGTTTAATCATTTAACGTCGTTTTTCGCTTCTATGGCCTAATTGACGGGACCGCCATCTTTACGTGCCCCCCGAAGCACGGTCCTCAACTCGCATCCACCCTGAAATGTGTTTAAAGTTTCACCTGCAAACCACATTACAGTTAGTCCAAAGTCCAAACGTAGTTCCATCTACCGACTAGACACCACTAAACATCCATGCTCTAAGTGGGGCTCGAGCCCACAATCTCGGTATCCGCAGACCTATGCGCTACCAACTGCGCCACCGAGATTTAAGACATGTCTTTTTTACCCAAAACTCGCAGGTCAGTGTAATCCAGATAAAAAAAATGGGATACAGCGGCCACTGCTTATTTTAAATTTCATTTCAAAAAGGAGTGGTCACTGTGCCCCAAAACAAGTGACCACTGTACCCCCAAAAATATTTTTTACAAAAATGTTTATAATTTTTAAATTAATGTTTAAATAATAAACAATATTATAAAATACTTTACTTAAATGCCTATTTAAACTAACAAAACAAGAAGTTTTACTTTATCCTAATTATTGTCAAAGATATCACAAAAAACTAAAGAAGAAGTTTCACCACTTAAAATAGTACTTAGCAATGAACTCAAAAACTGTTCCCTCTACTACTAGCCCACACAAGTCCTGGACTTAGGGGATGCTTAATTAAGTAGAATAGTACGGTTAAACAAACAAACAAACAGTTTTAACGACTAAAAATAAATAGCAGCACACTTAAAACTGAATTTTACATATTTGTTATAGATTGCGCCAAAAAAAACGTAATACTATTTAAGTTATTTTAAGATGTTCACTGTGCCCCGGTCTCCCCTACGAGTGAATTAAGTAATATTACCTACTTAAAAAACTTGGCCCTATCGGAGATTTTGGGCCTATTTTTTTCTAGTATCTCACTTGATTCTGAGTTTAACTTGCTAGTAGCGTAAATAACTATTATATTACCTAGGTACAGGCAAATCTAAGGATTCTAGCCGAGTCCATATACGAGTAAGATGTGATCTGGGATCCCTGGGTATAACAGGGGGATATGAACTATCATTTTGAACAATGCCATCATAGCGATATAGCTTCAAAGCCCCCTTAACTATGCATGGGTCTGATAAGAGCTTGTAATTTTTTGCTTTTGCGGGTGGAGTGAGCTGATTTACATGTCTGCTATCCATTGTACCATTCATTCTCACAAAAAGCAAAAGCCTGCAAATAAAATTATTTAAAAAAAAATCAAGTTAGTTTTTCTACACTACCAATAAGCAGTGAAGAACTTTAATTTCTGCGCTGCTGATTGGTTGGATTAATTTTTTTGAGAATCCATAGTTAATAAATATGGACTCTCAAAAAAAATAAAATAATTTGGGGTAATTACCCCTTAAGGGTTCTAGAATCTCCGGTCGTATATTTTTACTATTCTACATAAAAAAAACAAATTTTTAGTTCAGATAGATACAACTCCTAGCCCCTAGGCCCTAAGAAATTTAGGGGTCCTGAAAATTACTTTTTTATTTTTTTTAATAAAAACGTATTTTTTTACTTTTGGGCGTTTTGGCTCTGACTCAAGTGAAATTAGAAAATTATCTTTCGGTGCGTTTGTGGACAAATATGACCTGCAAAAAAAATTTCTTGTCTGGGATATTTTATTGTATTGCGTGGTAAGCCAGCCATACTTTTTGTTTAGGTAGAAAAAAAAATCATTTTTTGACCCATTCTGAAGAATTCATAAAAAAAGTCGAATGCAGGCCTAAATGTGCATTCCAGTAGGGCAACACACCACGCAAACATATTTTCTTGTCTGGGCTATTCTTCGGAGAAAAGAAATAGAAACGTAGTTTTTTTATTTTTGGCGTTTTGGCCCATACGCAAGCAGGGCCAGATTCAGGGGGGGGGGATTCACTGGGGCCCAGGCCTTCGATGGGGGCCCGGCGAAAATATTCTGTCAGGGTTAAAGCTTTTTTTCAGAGGCGAAAACTATTTTTTGCAAAAATAGGGGTTCCGGGAATAAAGTTTCCCCGGGGCCCGGGCTGGCTCTGTACGCAAGGGAAATTTTAATAACTCTCTTTCAGTGCGTTTGTGGACTGTTGGATGTTAAGAAAATGTCCCTGCAAAAACATTTTCTTGTCTGGGCTAATTTTTTTGCGTGGTAAGCCAGCCACACTATGTACAGAAACAAAACAAAAAATTAATTTTTTGAACCATCTGGGGAGAATTTAAAAAAAAAGGTAAAAATATTTTCTTGTCCTAGCTGTTCTTCGGAGAAAATAATAAAAACGTAATTTTTTTTGACTTTTTGGATTTTGGCCCAGACTCACGTGAAAGGCGGGTCTGTAAAAAACGCCGAATTTTGCCTACAAAGGTAACCTCTAAATCATGTATAGTTATTTTCTTTAGGGTCTGCTGAATGGTCGTTTCCACAGAATGGCGGGAATTATTTTTAAAATAGCAAAATAGGTGCTGATACGCTGAAAAGAGTGTCCAATTTTTACTAATAAAAACTTAAATACAAAAAATATATAACAAATGTAAAAATATTTTTTAGGTCACTATGCGATGAATACTAACAATATTCATTACAGACAACAACGCACAGTGGTTAAAATTCATTCTTAAAGGCTAAATACTTCTGCCTTTTAAAATACAGAGCGGTTCAAAAGTCACCCCCCCCTCTTAACTTTTGAACGAGTTGAGATATCGACTTCAAATTTAAAACTCTTAAATAAGACAACTTAAACTATCTTTTAGCATATATTTGATACTTTTAGCTCTTAAAATGTGAGCAGGGTGGCATGGGGGACATTTTTTAATGGAAAGGGGTGTCGTGTGATACATCATTTTAAAGCTTATAAAATTCTCCATTTAACTCTATATTTTTTATTTTTTTGAAACATTTTTTTTTTGGCGTTAAATAGGGTCGAAAATGGGTATTTTTGTCAAAATTTCTCTAAAAAAAACAAACATTTTTTTAAAAATGCCTATTGTCATGATGAAAAAAGTAAATTATACTTCTAAACTAATTTTAGTTGACATAAATAAAAATTTACAAAAAAAACTTAAAAATCTCATTTTTTAGCACAAAAAACTGAAAAACCAAAACCTTAAAAAACATGATTAAAAAATTTAAAAATATATGATTAAATAGAGAATTTTATAAGCTTTAAAATGATGTATCATACGACCCCCTTTCCATTAAAAAAAAATCCCCCCCATGCCCCCTGCCCATATTTTAAGAGCTGAAAGTTTAAATATATGCTGAAAGATAGATTAAGTTGTCTTATTTAAGAGTTCTAAATTTAAAGTCAATATCTCAACTCGCTCAAAAGTTAAGAGGGGGGAGGGTGACTTTTGGACCGCACTGTATGTTATTTTTAAGTAACTGGAAGACGAAAATTATTTATTACTATTTTTTATATCTTTGGTACCAGCGCACTAAGGTTTCATATTGATTTTAGTTGAAAAAAAAAATAAAAAAGCTGTACACAATTTCAAAACATGCTTATTTAATTATGAAAATTAACGTAATTCGTACTTTAAATGTGGTATCGAAAATAAAAATAAACTGAATAAATGAATAATGAATTCAAATCTAGGGGATTGAAATAAATAACTATTCGGGTGGATTCGTCATGCGCTTCGGCAGAACCAAACCACGTGAATTAGTTCGTTAACATTTAATTGACAGACACGCCAACAAGTCGGTTGAATACGCTAGGCATAAGTTCACGTGATAAGTCGGCATCATGTAAAACATCGTCGTTATTATTATTTGTTAAAAACACCTATTCGTTGTGTCAAATACTCTCGTTCCAAACCCATAGTCATCCTCACAAACCTCAACCTCAACAAGGAGCCATCATGTCCACATGAACATCAGGAACATCAATGCTTCAGAAAAAGGACAATGAAATCCCTATTTATCCCTTCTACCCTTATTTACAACCCCAAAGCAGCTTACTATCGCTTGTTTCGTTTTTTATTAATTTAAAGTCGCTATGTGCCAGGTTGGAGAGTTATCAAAGGGATATATTTTTGATCTAACCTGGACATATATTTTGTTCTTCGTCACCGGATTTATTGAACCTTTTGGTTTTCGTTTAATTTGATTTTTAGTAAATAATTTTGAGTCATCTCGTTCGTTGGACTCTCGTCGTAAAAAATTGTTCATTTAAAAATTAAAAGCATTTTATTAAATTCGTATAAACTGTTCGGTCAGTTATCGAAAAAAACTCTGTAAACTTTAACTAGCAAAAAATCGTTCGTTGCAAAAAAAAGTTTACAGTATAAATTTATTAATTTGAAATTTGAACTGTGTCATCCAATATGGATCAATATAATATTTTAATACATGAACGTGAATTCTATATAAGTAGGATAAAGAAATTTCTTGTTGTTGGAAACTTAGCAAAGACCGATGTATCTCATTTCCCGGATTTCAAAGCTCAGAAGAACTTGTTAGAGTTAGCATTTAAAGTTTGCGAGAAAAGGGGTGAAGAAATTCTGGGGATGATTTCCAGCGGCGCCGTTGCTGTTACCACCAATAAACAGAAGGATATTGAAAAAGAATTTAAAACACGTTCCGTGTTTCACGACACGTTGTATTCAAGTTTTATTTTCGGAACTTTTCGGAGAAAGTTCAAATAGGGACAGGTTCAAGTTCAAAAAATATAAAATTACCAAAAATAAATATTCCAATTTTCGATGGAAATCAAAGTGAATGGACCATTTGGTTTGAGCTATTCCAGTCGTTAGTTCACTGCAGTAACCAGTTACCTCCTATTGAAAAATACCAATTTTTAATGAGTTCTGTTAGGAATGAAGTGATCTCTATCGTGAGGGGGCTGCCCCTAACTTCAAATAATTACGCCACTGCGTATAATCAGCTCGTTTCTCATTATCAAAATAAAAGTTTGCTGGTATCTGCATATTGGAATAAGATATGTAATTTGCCAAACCATATTCCAGATGCATGCATGCACCAGCGCTTCGTAATTTAATAAATATTGTGCAAGAAAATACGACAGCCCTAGCTTCTCATCAACACTTATTGATTACATAATAACAAATTCAGATACTGTATTAGTTGATAGTGGAGTAATTCATGTTCATGATTTAGTTGACCATTCTTTAATTTACTATAGTTTGTTAATAAAAGATTTGTCATTTATTCCTTATGCTAAGAAGAAGCTTTTCCAACTTTGATCAGGAACGTTTTAAAAATCACCTTGAAACTTTACCTTGGAATGATATTTTTTTAGTTAATGATATTAACGATAAAAACAGAATATTTAACGAAAATATTAAGCAATTGATGGATACCCATATACCTTACGTTACTCGAATTTTCTCTATACCCTGGGCTCCGTGGATAACACACAATATTAAATCACTCAAAAAGTTAAGGGAAAAGGCGTATAAAAAAATTCTGAAACTAAAAATGGTGATGATTTTGAGTATTATAAAAATTTACGGAACTTTACTCGTAATGCAATAAATAGGGAAAAAAAGCTTTTCTTAATCATCAGCTGCTGGTAGCGCACAACTTTGGAATGCCTTGCCTCCTGTTTTCTAATAATAATAGTCCAGTTCCTGCGCATTTATCTAATATTAATAATTTAAATGATTTTGTTGCAAGTGGGTTTTAATAATCAATCGACTGATCCTGAATTATTAAATTTTTATAACTCCAATGTTAAAAACGGAGTAACAGAAAAGCTTGAATTTATGCCGGTATCCATCGAATGTATTTTTGATGTAATTCGAAACCTAAATAGTAACGCTAAAGGAATATATTATATTAGTCTCACAGTTATTAGACGATGTTGTCCTTTTATTTTGCCATATATAACTCATTTAGTTAATTATTCTCTTAAAACTAGTACACTTCCTGATATTTGGACAAGCCCTTGTTGTGCCAATACCTAAAGTAAAAAACCCACAAGCTCTAAATTAGTGTCGAACTATAAGTAAGCTTAGTATTTTGTCAAAGATTTTTGAGAAAGTTGTTGCCATAAAACTTAAGGATTATTTAAATACTTTTAATATACTTTCCCAAAATCAATCTGGTTTAAGGTTTGGACATAGTTGTAATACTGCACTAAGTAAAGTTATTGATGACATAAACACTGCTATAGATAATGGTGATATCACTCTTTTGCTTTTGCTTGACCACTCCAAAGCATTTGACAATATTGACCATGAATTACTTATAGCAATACTTCACTACATTGGCATTTCTGATAGTGCCGTATCACTTTTTAATAGCTATTTGGATTCGCGTAAGCAACAGGTAATTTTGGGTAACAATCGCTCATTACTATTTCTAAAGGAGTACCACAACGGTCAATTTTAGGGCCTTTATTATACATTATATATACTTCTTGTTTTCCAGAAGTGTTAGAACATTCCCTTTATCACTTTTACGCTGATGATAGCCAGCTTTACTTTCCTTTTAAAATTAATAATGAGCATTTAAATAATAAAATATCTTATGATTTACATAAGTTAATTACAATCTCTAATAGTCATAAGCTAAAAATTAATGTTAATAAATCAACAATGATGTTGTTTGGAAATCAAGCCAAAATCAATCAGGTTAAAAATTTAGTAAATATTAAAATTAATGGTGTTACTTTAGATTGTGCTAAAAATCTAGGATTATTGTTAGACTCAAAATTAAGCTTTTCTAGTCATGTTACAAGTATGTTACTATATAAACTAAAAATGCTGTATGCTAATCTTTACCCAAAATTTCAAAAAAGTTTGATGTGACTCTATTATACTTTCAAACTTTAATTATTGTGATTCTGTCTACGATACGTACTTAAATGAAGTTGATAAAAGAAAAATACAAAGAATGCAAAATTCATGTGTCCGACTCATTTATGGAGTTCGCAGAAGAGCACATATCTTACCATATCTAAGGCAGTCAGGTTGGCTCAATATGTCTAATCGAAGAAAATTGCATAAGCTTTGTTTGTATCATAAAATTATTAAAAGTCCCCACCTTATCTTTACAATAAAATTAGGTTTAGAGATGATGTTTATAACATCCTTACTCGTTATAGAGGGTTAATTGATCCACCTGAACGTAACACGGATTTTTTTTAGGAAATCTTTTACGTTTGATATTTATACATTATAAAAAAATGTTCGATCTCTAGAGCAAAATGTCTAATAAAAGCCAGGTTACTAAATGAATAAAATAGTTAAATATTAATTAGTACGTGTAGGTACTTAATATAACATTCTATGATCCCTTGACTTCGCTATTTACTAATATATTTTTTTAAATTTTTGTGGTGCAAATCTTAATCTAGTCCATTGAACTCATTAGCCTAGGTATTATTGTAATTTTATTTCGTTGTTATTTTATTCTAATTGGTTCAATAAATGTATTATTATTATTATTATTATTATTATTATTATTATATGATTTAAAACAAAATGGATACTAGCATATGTACAAAATTTGAAGAAAGCTTTGTAAAAGATGATTTGTCTATTTTTAACGAACTAAAAGTCTTTTTAACAAATCATTGTAAATAGTTAGAAAATATTAAAGCACTCTCAGGCAAAAAAGTAAGCTCTTATCCTAACAAACAAAAATCAAACTCGTTTTCGTCATATAAAGCAAAACAAAACTCTCCAGCGTCATTTGTCGTCGATACTTCGAATAATAATAATTATAATAGAAAGATTGGTTGTTTGTTGTGTAACAACGTCCATAAGTTAAATTTCTGCCTCACTTTTGGTAAAATGACTCCTAACGAGAGATTTCAGTTTCTAAAAAGAAATTACTTATGCTTGGTATGTCTTGAAAGCTCACACTCGGTGCAGGGATGCACGTCGTCGATAAAATGCCATTGTGGTGGGAATCATCACAAAATGTTGCATTTTGGAAAGTCGAATCAGGGCGTTATAAATTCGGCAGGTAACGCTGCAATATTAAATTCGTCAGGGCAAAGTAGCTCGAATGCTCCTATCGTAGGGGAGGGTTCCGAGCAGTTTAGTACCCGATTGACCGAGTCATAAAATTGTATAGTTTTATTGGAAAGTGCTCAAGTCGGTATTTTAGATGGGTTTGAGTTCAAAAGGTTCGTTGTATTTTGAATACCGCTTTGCAAGCTACACTAATTACAGAGAATTGTGCTAGACGTTTGGGCCTCAATTTACGCAATTCACCTAATAATAAAAATATTCAGGTGTCGTATAATGCAGTATACAGGGTGATCGAGAAATACATTTAGAGGCAGTCGTTATGCCTAATGTTTGTTCGAATATGCCACTGGCCGGTGGGGCCATGGGTTAACCTATTAGCGCCCAGTCCAAACCAAAATTGACATAAAAATTGGAATAAAAAATCTGGGCGCTATTGGGTCATGCTTGATATGATCGAAAACAACGTACAACTTATCCCGGAAATAAACCAGTTAAAAAATTAACGCTCGGTAATACCACTGATTTTTTACAAAATAATTTAAAAAAAATGTAAAAAAAGGCCTGAGCGCTAATGGGTTAAGGGCCTTAAACTGGCTGATCCAGATTTTAACAAGCTCGTCTGTAGTTTCCGGACTCCGCTTCGCGTCGTCCGTAAATTCTACAGACTAGTAAAAAAAAAGCCTCACTTTTCCTCTTAGTAAAACAATACACTATTTGTTCAGCTAAAACTGAGAGTAAAAATGAATAATTATAAATTTTCCCGGTCGTTAACAAGCGGAATTTTGCAAAATTAATAATTTTGGATTCAAATCAATTGGATCTATTAGATTTTTTTAAGGGCTTTAGAAGTTATGTAATTTTTTCAAAGAAGAGTGTAGGGACATGCCCGTACATGTGTCCCTGCAGGAGCATGTCATGCATCAACGTTTTGTGCCCGAAAATTTCTCTGCTGGAGCCTTCCAAATTGTATAATTTTATCAGAAAGGCTATGCAATATGAAATGAATTGAAGACGTCTATCTGTTTAGGGCTGCTGATTTACCCACCGGGAAAGGCAATGGCCTGTAGGCCCTCTCATGTGAGGCCCTTCCTAAGCTAATTTATTACCTAGTGCAGTCTAGTAACTCGAAGGAATCTTAGTGACAAAAATTGAAATTTAGGAAGGCTTGGTTACTCTTTTAGGCAAAAGCTTTTATAAACTGGTATAAAGTTTTTACCTAAGCGGATAACAAAATCTACTGGTCCTATGTGGCTGTTCATCAATTGTGTCATAGCTCTAGGGGTAAGGGGATCAAAAATCGAGTGAAAAAAATGACACAAAGTAAGGCCATACTGTAAGGGCCCTAGGGATATCAGGTAAAAATTATAATTTTTTTATTGTTCCAACTAAACCAAAATTTTGCTCTTTTACTTTTTCCCAGAAAAGTTTTGCAAAGTAAAAATTTTTGAAAAATATTTTTTAAAAATATTTTTCAAGTTTCTCGACATATTACCTATAGGGCATGTAGTCCTAGAATCCCGGGAACGCCAACGCTCCAATTCCGCCCAACAACAATTTGGCCACCCGTTGGCCAAACATTGGCGTGTCAATGTTTCCTACATTGGACCAATGTTGGCAAACCCACATCAGAGCCGTAGCTATGGGGGGAGCGTGCCCCCACCTATTTTGAAAAGTTGTAATAAGAGCCGGCCTTTATATCAATCAAGTGAACCCCTGCTTCAGTGCGCGAGCCTAGAGGGGCGTCTTTATTTTTGCAGGGCGCCAAGTTTGGTAGAAACCGTCATGGACAAAGCTTTTTTTCTTGAGGGTAATTTTCGAGCGCGAATTTTATTTTTACAGGGGCGCTAAGTTTGTTATAAACCGAGGGGCTGACCGCGAGGAAATCTTTTGTACAAGCCAAAGGAACTCAGGAGGAACTCCGAGGAACTCTGGAGGAACTCCGAGGAACTCTGGAGGAACTCCGAGGAACTCTGGAGGAACTCCGAGGAACTCTTTGCAAAAAGGAGGAACTCTTTGCAAAAAGGAACTCTTATGTACAAATTTCAGACGCGGTCAGAAACAATTATTATTTATTACCCATGTGTATTAACGTTTTTATTTTCAAATTTGATGAGCCGTTACAAACACCTTATCAAAACATCCTACCTTTGGGCGCCAATTTTTTTTTTTGAAGGGTGCCAAATTTGGTAGAAACCGCCAGGGACAAACAAAGCTTTTTTTCCTGAAGGTATTTAATTTGGGGCGCCAATTTTTGTTTCGAAAGGGCGCCAAGTTTGATAGAAACCATCAGGGACAAAGCTTTTTCCGAAGGTAATTTTGGGGCGCCAGTTTTTGTTTTGATTGAAGGGGCGCCAAGTTTGGTAGAAACCGTCAGGGACAAAGCTTTCTTTCCTGAAGGTAATTTTGGTAGAAACCGTCAGGGACAAAGCTTTTTTTCGTGAAGGTAAATCGGGGGTGCCATTTATGAAGGTATTTTTTTTGTTTTTTTGGGCGGCAACTTCTTCTTTTGTAGGGGCGCCAAGTTTGGTTGAAACCGTCAAGGACAAAGCTTTTTTTGAGGGTGCCTTATTGGCTGTAGTGCTTGCACAGCGTTAATTTCTACGGCTTATTTGCTAAAAATTACCCCTTCCAGAGAGGAACTCTTAAGGAACACAGGAGGAACTCCGAGGAACTCTTTGCAAAAAGGAACTCTTTTGTACAAATTTCAGACGCGGTCAGCCCCTCGGTATAAACCGTCAGGTACAAAGCTTTTTTTCGTGAGGGTAAATTTTGGGGCGCCATTAGGTTTTTGGCAGGGGCGCCAAGTTTGATTGGTACAAACCGTCAGGGACAAAGCTTTTTTTCTTTCTTAAGGGTATTTTCAGGGCATCAAGTTTGGTAGAAACCGTCAGGGACAAAGCTTTTTTTTCGTGAGGGTAATTTTTGGGGCACCATTTTGTTTTTTGCAGGGGCGCTGTTTGGTAAAAACCGTCAGGGACAAAGCTTTTCTTCTTGAGGGTAACTTTTGTGGCGCCAATTTTATTTTTGCAGGGGCACCAAGTTGGTAGAAACTGTCAGGGACAAAGCTTTTTTTTAGGGTGGCTAAGCGCGCCAAATTCAAGCCTTGATTCAGGGCGCCGAAATGCAAAGGCAAGTTGTATATTTTATGAATTCAAAATACAAAATTTGTATATTTCACGAAATTTAAAATACGAAAGTTGTATATTTCATAAAGGTTTTTTTTACTCATCAATTTTTTACTTGTATAAACCCTCACGGACAAAGCTTGTTTTTGGAGGTAAGGACTTTTTTTTTAGTCATCATCAATTTTTTACTTGTACAAACCCTCACGGACTAAGCTTTTTTGGAGGTGAGGACCTTTTTTTTTGTAGTTATCAACTTTTTTATCGAGGTGATGACCTTTTTTTTGTCGAAGTGTATTTTTAGGCTAAAAAAAGTTGTGATCTTTGACCTTCCCCCCCCCCCACTAAATTTTCTTCGCATACGACGGGCTATTGGCAAAACTGCGTTGACCTTACATTGACCGCCCGAAGGCCAACGAATTTCAATTTTCAAGTTGTTAATTTATCATTGGCTTTATTTTGGCCAACGTACGTTGGTTCCTAATGCTGCGGCCTTAGATTGGCCAATGTACGAGTTTACGATCGAAATTATCGTTGGCTTTGAAGCGGCCTTCGGGAGGCCAATGTAGGACCAATGCAGTTTTGCCAACATTGGTCCATCATATGCAGCCTTAGTGCGGTCTCCCCAGTATGTAGGCCCAATGTGGGTTTGCCAATATTGGCCCAATGTAGGAAACATTGGCATGCCTGTTTGCCCGGATGTTATGATACAAAAAAGAAACATGTAATATAGAAATCAGAATTGTGGCAATAATTGAGATTTAGGAGGCCTGGTTTCTCTTTTAGGCAAAAACTTTTATAAAGTGCTATAAAGTTTTTTCCAATTATGTCACAATTCTAGGGGGAGGGGGTCAAAGATAGAGTAAAAAAAGTGACATTAAGTAAGGCCCTTATCTTACTGTAAGTGAAGGTCACAGAGTGACAGGGTGGGGTAAAAATGCTCTAAATCGCTGTGATATAATTGTTCAACAGCACATATTGCAAAATCTGTTTAAGTAATGAATATCCCACTTTTAGGGCAGTTTTGATCCCCATGAATTACACTTTTCCTGTTATAGTATAATACTATTAATATTTATGTAATGCTGTACTTTGTAAAACGCTATATATATATATATATATATATATATATATATATATATATATATATATATATATATATATTTGTAAAATAAAAAAGTTACTATACCTACAAACAAGTTTTATTTCTACTGTATTGTAATTTTGTAATTACTGTATGCAATGGACATCAATATAGAAAAGAAATACAAATTACATAAATTATATTGATATCTTAATTAATTTTTATCTTTGTTGCTTCCATTTTTATGTATCCTCATTACATTACACACCTTTAATGTATTACATTAAAGAATGCAGTATTCTGCTTCTGGAGGTTTTCTTTGGCCCACTAAACCCTACTTTCATTCAATATTTCTTTTTGAGTCTAAGCACAGTATAGTGTGCAACTTCTGTCAGGAAGCACTCCTTAAAAAGGGTCTTTTATTTAACTTGCACTTTGTTACGATCATATAAGAAAAGAAGTCATACATACCTGGGATTTATCTTTGTTTTTGTAAAAAATAAATATTTAGTTTAAGTCCGTCCCTCCAGAATCTGTTTTGCTGGTTTGTCATTACTTTGGTTATGTATTAGACACTCTGATATATAGGGTTATGGTTATTAGGGTGGAGGGTAGCTATCTACACGCACTTAGGCCACTTAGCTGGGCCCATTGTACTACCTCCCTTTGGTCGCAGCAAATTAGCCTCTCAGCCATCCAATTCTTTGAATATATCTAAGAAGATGTCTGGGAGTGATGCTGCTTATACCGGCCATGTCGAGCCAGTACTCGTCTAGCATGGACCCTCTTATTAAGGCTAACGCTGGACAGTGACATAACACATGTTCCATTGTTTCCTCTTCCATGTAGCATCCTCTACAGATGGGGTTGACTGGCTTTCCCATGATGTTAAGATGCTTATTTAGTTTGCAGTGACCTGTTACGATGCTTGCAAACTGTCTTAGGTTATCCCTTTTTAGTTGCATACAAAAGCGTGCTGTCTTTTCACACGGAGTGGGAAGGGCTGCTCTTGCATGTTTACAGTCGTTTCTCGTAATCCAATTACGGGTGTGTTTTATGTGGGTTTCTTGATTAATGAGAG
The DNA here is from genome assembly GCA_958510825.1 of Brachypterus glaber. NCBI lineage: Eukaryota > Metazoa > Arthropoda > Insecta > Coleoptera > Kateretidae > Brachypterus > Brachypterus glaber. The sequence goes on along the minus strand of OY294053.1, from coordinate 12,380,998 downwards.
CTGTTTTAAAAGCGACAGATACAGGGATTATGGGCTCTGGACCAATAGGTACAGAGCCTGAGCCTGCTCGTGCCAATCTATCAGCTTCTTCATTGTCTACATTTCCATTATGCCCCTTTACCCATGAGAGTGTAACAGTATTAGAAACTGCCGCTTCCTACAGCGATTGGTGACATTCTAAAACTAGCTTTGAAGTAATTTTGAAACACTTGATTGCTAGTATGGAAGCTTGCTATCCGTAAGAATAGTTATTCTTCTATTACTGATTTCCCTTTCAGAAATAGTTCTCGCAGCATTTGTTATGCCTATGACCTCTGCCTGAAAGACCAAGGCCTGCTTGCCAAGGGAAATCATTATTTCTAACTTTAGATCAGGGCAGAAAACTTCTGCACCTGATCCTTCAGTTGTCTTTGAACCATCAGTGTACATGACAATATCAGGTACGCTGTCAGTTTCTTCTTTAGTGGAAGCATAAGCTTGGTATGATCTATTAAAGATATACCTGGGAGCAACTAGATCGGTCTGAGATTCAAGAATGGGATCTTGTGACACAAACCGTTCAAGAATAGATTCATGTCCAGTACGCGTTCCTCTTGCATTCCACGTACTATTTGCTTTCAGCCTAAGAGCTGTCTTTGCGGCCTCACCCTCAACAAAAATATTAAGGGGAGGAATACAAAGCAGAGTCTCTAAAGCTGCAGTTGGAGTTGATCGCATTGCACCGGTTATACTCATAAGAGCTAGTCTTTGAATATGATTTAGTTGCGTTCTTGCTGTAGTGAGTTGGGTTCTGGGCCATCATACAACTGAGCCATATGTTAGCATAGGCCTTATGACAGCGGTGTACAGCCAAAGGGTGATCCTGGGAGACAAACCCCAAGATCTGCCCAGTGCTCTACGACACTGCCAAAAAGCTATGCATGCTTTTTCTGTTTTTTTGCTTAAGGTGTGGTCCCCAACACAGTTTGCTGTCAAGAAGAATTCCCAGATACTTTACTTCTTTATAAAAGCTGAGTTGTTTTCCGATAAGAAATGGGACTTTGAGATTTTCCAGTTTCCTTTTCTTAGTGAACAGGACCATCTCAGTCTTGGCTGGGTTAACCGAGAGAGAGTGATCATCACACCATTTCTGTAGAATATGGAGATATATAGGGGTCACTTTCTCCTAATTTTACGTTGATCTGAATATTTATTGTTCTAATTTTAATGGTATTTTAACTATAGCTTTTAATAAAATTCAAGGTTATGTTTACTTAACGTCAAAATCCAGTTTGCTCATCGTAACTTACGATTACTTACGATTCGTAAGAAATTACAGGAATTTCAGTGTTGCAAAAAGAAAGACGTTGGTCATCTTGTTTCTGTAAACTTCACACAATTTAAATCGCAATAACTTTATCAGAGACGATACCTTTTAGAGCGCTCACGTGAATAGGAGGTCTTGTTTTGTCGAAACGATATTGTGTAGAAACTGCTAAACAATATTGTTATCTAACAATATCGTTATAATTCCAATGTTGCACGAGAATAGTATGATTGTTCTTGTCGCTGATATACCGTAATATTGGGATACACCCGTCGAATCATGATTACCAGAAAATTTTGTGGAGATTTTCCCCAGAAGAACCTATTCGTGAATATAGGTTGTATACAGTCGTTTACGGTTTGGCTAGTAGTCCTTTTCAAGCGTTGCGCACTACTCAGCAACTAGCGGAGGATGAGAAGGTCAACTTTCCGCTAGCAGCTGCGGTACTTCAAAAGGATATTTTTGTAGATGATTGCTGTACCGGCGTTCCGAACTTAGAGTCGGGATTGCAAAAAGAACTTATTTCGTTACTAGCAATAGGCCAATTTAAATTGCATAAGTGGGTTTCAAATGAACCGCCTGCTCCTGTGGTACGGTTTACATAGGTGAAACTAAGAGAAAAATTTCTACAAGACTTCAAGAGCATGAGCGCAATATAAGAAAGAAACAAATTTCCTTATCGGCAGTAGCCGAACATGTACATGAAACAGGTCATAAAATCAATTTGAAACAAAACAAATATTAACAGAAAACAGAAAAATGCCAAGGAAGATACGGGAATCGATAGAAATCATCAAGCATCCTAACAATATCAATCGGGACACTGGTTACCACTTACCTGCAATATGGAAGTCTTTGATAGGAAAAAACCTCGTCACGGGTGACACAAGTTGATTCGAAACTTAGTTTCAGATTAATCCCCTCTAGTAGTAAGAGACGAAACGTCGGAAAGTGAAAATCCATTAACACGGTCTAAACCCGAAAGTGAAAGTTCTTTATATTTGAACCGCGGTTATTAAAAAAATTTGGCATCATGTGATAATGATCCATTCGTAAAATTTTTAGGTCTCGGTTGGTTACCTAAATCGGATCGCTTTAGTTATAACGTTTCTTCGGATTGTAAAATATTTACTAAAAGAACTATCTTGGGGGAAATTTAAGATCCATTAGGGTGGGTCAATTGTGTTGTTTTTTATGCAAAAAGTTTTATTCAGCATTTATGGGTTCGTGGGTTAGCTTGGGAAGATCCACTTCCAGAGGATTAGCCTCTCAGTGGAATAAGTTCATGCAAGAACCTTATTATCGTCAATCAAAATTAATCGTTTTTTATTAGAGAAATAATACAAATCGTGTAAAATTCATGGTTTCTCGGATGCCAGTTTAAAAGGATTTTCCGTAGTTATCTATTTTCGGATTTTAGATAAGGATAATAATTATTCGTCGAAACTATTCCGCGCCTTGAATTGCAGGCCGCGGTACTATTGTCCAATTTAATTAAATACTGCTTGATTGTTGTTCGACAAGATTTATGAGTGGTGCGACTCGGCAGTCGCTCTGTGTCTAAAGTCTCAGGAATTATTATTTTCGCCTTTAAAAAGTTGCCTGAGGATGACCTGGACTTAACTGTCGAAACTAGGGAAATTACTTTAATTAATATCGTTGCAGATAATATTTTTGATTACTTATTAGAGAGATTTTCGTCCATAGCTAAAATTAATCTATATTAGCCTATGTAATTCGTTTATAAATTGTTTAAAAGGTAAAAACATGATTACTTTACAAAAAACGAATTATATTTAGCACTGTTAATTTTAGTCAAACACGTTCAAATTGTATTGTTTACGACAGAAATTGATAATATTAACTCCAGGCAATTTCTTGACATTGGCACCTTTAAATAGCGTCTCTGAAGATGATTTGCTTGAATGTAAGTTAAATCGGCTGTCTCGATGGCAAATGATACAGCGTATTCATATAGAATTTTTGTCTATTTGGTATCGTGATTATATAAATTCTATGATGCTACGCCATAAATGGAACTCAAATAGTAACCCTATTGAAGTTGGTCGTTTGGTCCCTATTTAAGAGGATAACATTCCCCCACTTCAGTGGCGTTTAGCTCGTGTTTCTGAGGTGCATCCTGGCTCTGACGGAGTTATTCTAAATGTGATTGTCAAAACCAAGGAAGACCTGCTCAAAAATTATGTCCCCTCCCAGATGGAGAAGACTAATAGTTTTGTATTTTTTGGATTTGAATTTTATTTTTTTTTTTTTAATTTCGGAATCGGGTAATTCCCTAATTTTTATTTTATCGGGAATCGTATTTTTTCGGTATTTGGTGTTATTTTTTTATGGTTAAAATATCTGGGTGCTATTTTGGCCGGTAGTATGTTTAATTTGCATAATTATATTTTTTAATCTTTATATTGAAAATTCAAATCTAGGGGATTTTTTAAATAAATAACTATTCGGGTGGATTCGTCATGCGCATCGGCAGAACTAAACCACGTGAATTAGTTCGTTAACATTTAATTGACAGACACGCCAACAAGTCGGTTGAATGCGCTAGGCATAAGTTCACGTGATAGGTCGGCATCATGTTGAACATCGTCGTTATTATTATTTGTTGAAAACACTTATTCGTGGTGTCAAATACTCTCCGAGACTCAGTCTCGTTCCAAACCCATATTCATCCTCACAAACATCAACCTCAACATGGAGCTATCATGTGCACATGAACATCAGGAAACTTAAAGCTTCAGAAAAGGGTCAGTGAAATCTCTATTTATCCCTTGTACCCTTATTTACAACCCCCTAAGCAGCCCACTATCGCGATATATCGATAACGAGCGATATATCGCTCGTTTCGTTTTTCATTAATTTAAAGTCGCTATATGCCAGGTTGGAGAGTTATCGAAGGGATAATTTTTTTATCTAACCTGGAAAGTTATTTTTATGTTATATTATATTTTAAATTTTAACAAATATCCCCACTGAATATAATTGGTTCTCACAATTAAAAGACTTCTTTACCACTACAGACAGTCTACATATTTTTAACAAATACAATATTACCCATAACAAACACCTGTTATTTAGTTTTCTTGATACATACAAGGCTTATTTGTACAATTTAGATATAACAAGGCTCTCACAATCATCCAACCCCTTAATGTACAACTTCCTATCACACGACACCCGTCAACTCTCCTGGAGTTTTCCCTTCTACATTTTAAGAATTTTAACCCAACTGCGAACATGTAGACCGAATCACTTAAAATTCTCCTTTAACAGAATAACCTACCATATTGATACCAACGAAATATGTACAGTATGCAACTTGCAACAAAAAGAATCTCTAGAACTCATAATTTTAGAATGTCCTATATATAAGCATTTCAGACCTTTACACTTATCCGAAGCGTTACATATAACGGAAATTATTAACTTGCTCAACTCAGGTACAGAAAGCACCCTTAAACAAATTATACATTTTATTATTAATTATCTTAAATTAAGAAGTTTTGTACTATCTGAATAATCTCCTGTTCACAACTTACTGTATACTCACTTTAATATTGTAACCAATGCTTAGTAGTCTAACTCAAAATTTACACAACACAGCTTTGTTATAAGAAATCTAATTTCTTTTAAAACAATAAACTTATCTATCTATCAAGTTATTTTTATGCACTTATTTTAACCAGGGGCGTGCGGAACGGGGGGGCCTCATCAGTTTTTTGTCCCAAACTTTTTCTGTGTAACTTTTTGTGATTTTATTTTTGGTATATGATTCCTCAGGCCAAAATACATAAAAAAGGTAGCCCTGTTGTAACACTGTAGGACTAACCGTTTTCGAGAAATTAATTTGAAGGTGAAATTTCACGGTTCGTGGACGAAAAATTAAATACTAAAACGTTGAAAACCAAAATTTTAATCATGCAGGGTTATTAGGGTGGGTCAAAAAAACCGACTATTTTTTTTTTACTTTATACTCTGAAAAATCGGTTGCTAGACACCTCTAGAAAATTCTCACCCAATATGAGCTCTTAATTTTGATAAAAAGGTTCTCCGCTTTACAATTTTCCATCTTTTTCTCAGTATTATAAACAAAAATTTATATCTCTTTGACAACTGTTCGTTAAAAAGTATCTTTCCTCATATTCTTGTAGGAAATCGAACGCTCTACAAAAAAAGGTCTCTAACAATTTTTTGGTAAACCTCACCGTTTAAAAGATATCAAAGGTTAAAGTTTGATTATTTTAAGAGACATTTCTGTTTTGCTTACGAATTTTATAACTCGATTACAAAAATTTATGAGTTTCACGAAAATTTATACAAGTTTGAGTTTCTATCGTAAGAGTAACTCTTATAGAAGTTTTCCTACAAGAATATGAGGAGAGATACTTTTTAACGAACAGTTGTTAAAGAGATATGAATTTTTGTTTCCAATACTGAGGAAAAAATGGTAAATTGAAAAGCGGAGAACCTTTTGTTCAAAATTAAAAGCTCATATTTGGTGAGAATTTTCTAGAGGTGTCTAGCAACCGATTTAAAAAAAAAGTAAAAAAAAATAGTCGGTTTTTTTGACCCACCCTAAGGGTTATTCTATATCGAAAACTAAGAAAAAAAGTTTCTATACATGTATGTCTAAAAATCGCTTTTAAAACTACTATGGCCCTTTAAAAATTGTGCATTTTAAGCGACTATAGGACTCCCTTAGGATTGATTTTTGGAAGTACCTGTATATGAGGTTTTTTAAAGTTTTTGATATACAACAAGATTAACTTTTTTATGTATTTTGACCTGAGGAATTATATACCAAAAATAAAATTACAAAAAAGTTACACAAAAAAAAGCTTGGGACAAAAAAGAGATGAGCCCCCCCCCCCCCGTTTCGCACACTTCTGGTTAAAATAAGTACATAAATATAACATACGAAGATGGCCCTTATTAAGATTAGTTCAAGTGCAAAACCTCGTTGCTATATCTTAAAGGGTTCCTAAAATATTAAATAAAAACCGAATTTTTTATCCACTTTCAAATGGGCGTAGCTCCCTTACGAAGCATTTTTAGACATATGTTTATAGGAAGTTTTTGTAATATTTTCTGATGTAGAATCACCCCTTAAAATTTCGGACCCTATCTCAAACACACCGTGTATAATGGAATATGTAGAATTACATATCTTCACGGCTTGTTTTTATTATTTATTCATTTTTTCAGTTTATTTTTATTTGCGATAACACGTTTAAAGTACGAATTACGTTTGGACTTTTTGTGTACGGCTTTTTGTTTTTGTTCAACAAAAATTAATATGAGATCTCAGTGCGCTGGAACGAAGATATAAAAAAAATTGTAATAAATAATTTTTGTCTTTCAGTTACTTAAAAATAACATATTTTAAAAGGCCGAAGTATTTAGCCTTTAAGAATGAATTTTAAGCACTGTGCGTTGTTGTATGTAATGAATATAGCCCGGATTGAAGTAGCCATTTACCGGGGGCATGCAAAAATTAGAATGTTTAAAAACTCTTTTTTCAAGTAAATAGACACTTTAAACTATTGTTCACCAAGTGGAATGTCATGTCGTCGCTGTTAATACTCACTTGGTCATGGTCCATGACTCATGGAGAAGGACTTAATTTTTTTTTTGAAAACTGTTTCTCTTTTCAAAAAACGAATAGTTAATTTAAAAAATATTGTTTTTTTTTATTAATTATTCGTTTTTTGAAAAGGGAAACAATTTTCAAAAAAATAAAGAAAGTCTTTCTCTATGAGTCATGGACCATGACCAAGTGATTGACTGAGTATTAACAGCGTCGACATGACATTCCGCTTGGTGAACAATAGTTTAAAGTGTCTATTTACTTGAAAAAAGAGTTTTTTTAAATTCTAATTTTTGCATGCCCCCGGTAAATGGCTACTTCGATCCGACCCGTGATAATGAATATTGTTAGTATTCAACACAGTGTCCTAAAAAATATTTTTATGCTACATATTTTTTGTATTTAAGTTTTTATTAGTTAAAAATTGGCCACTCTTTTCAGCGTATGAGCACCTATTTTGCTATTTTAAAAATATTTCCCGCCATTCTGTGGAAACATGACCATATTTTCTGACTTCAGCAGACCCTAAAGGTTCTTTAGTAAAGAAAATAACTAGCCATGATTTAGAGGTTACCTTTGTAGGCAAATTTCGGCTTTTTTCACAGACCCTCCTTTAAAAATTCTCTATCAGTGCGTTTGTGAACAAATATGTTGAGAAAATGCCCCCGCAAACAGTATTTTTCGTCCTTGTAATACTATTTTAGTATAGGTGTATTTTTCTAGGGTTACTCGGATCATTTCGAGTAATTTTAAGCAATCAGGGCATACATATGATAAAAACTAAAAATTAAATAAAAAACTTTGACATTTTAAATGTCACTTTTTTTAGAATGAAGGGCAAAACTGAGACATGTAAAAATATAGGTTAAACCGGAAGTTGACGTTTTAAAGCATAAATGTTCCAAATTTGAAATCTCTAACTCTTAGAATAAAGAAAAAAGGGGATGTATTAATTTTAACATTACTGGTTTTGAAAGCTCTCACATTTATACTCATAATTTTTAAATCGCAAAACATATTTTTAGGGAATGTTTGAAATACTATAAGCTAACTTCTATATCAATTTCACAACGTTAGCTTTTGCCGGACGATATGAACATTTGCATCTAAGTAAGCTTTTCGGTATTTTTCCGTCAATTATATTAATTCTAATAACTAAAAAGAGTCATTTCGGACAACTCTATTGCATGGGCAGTGAAAGAGTTCAAACCATTTAAGGCCGCAGGTCCAGACAGTTTGTTACACAGGGGGGGGTCGATTTTTTTGAAAAATTGCGTTACGTAATATATGGACAGCCCCTGATCAGCTGGGTTAGGTCGGCACTTGAAGAGAGGAATGTCACTGCCTCACAGGAAGGCTGTCAGCTCTGCATCGGGGTGACGGGGGGCTGCCCTCAAGGCTGTTGCCTCTCCCCCCATTTATGGTGCTTAGTGATGGACCGCCTACTAGAGAGGCTGACAGCTGCAGGATTTTATGCGCAGGCATTCGCAGATAACGGAAAGGTTTTGATCGCGGGAAAGTTTCTCGACACCATAGATAGATAGATAGATAGATAGCTTTATTAATCCTTTGAGACACAAAAAATATACAAAGTACATAGGTCTATAGACACGTCACATTAAAAGTATAATAAATAAATAAATAAATAAATAAATAAATAGTAAAATTAAATTAAAAAAGTAAAATCAGTATCACATATTAAGTAGCGTGTAGACATTCATTGAAACTATAAAAAACGTTTTTAGTGAAAAAACATTTTGCATGGTTTTTAAACTTTTTTATATTTGCGATCTCCTTTATGCTGTGCGGCAGTTTATTGTATGCGCTCACTGCCATGCATCGCGGACCTTGTTTGTAAAGTGTGGTGCGGTGGGTGGGGACAGATAAGTCACTGCCGTGCCGAGTTTCCATAATTCTATACATTTGATTATTGCGTACAAAATCAGATGAATTTTGTTTTACATATACACAGAGTTTATAGAGGTATATAGAAAATACAGTCATTACTCCGCATTCCTTAAATAGGGGTCGACAGTGACTAAAAAAGTCCGCATATTAATCTTATGATTTTTTTCTGTAAAATAAACAATCTCTCAACTTCATACGAGCTGCCCCAGAATATAATAGGGTAAGACAATCTCGAATAAATATAAGCATTGTAAAAGAGAAGTAGAAAACTTCTGCTGACTGTATCTTTTAAGCTGTAAAGTGCAAATCTTGCGCTGCACATTTTTTTAAATATTCAGTCTATATGAGAACTCCATGTGCAATTATCTGAGAGGATGGTGCCTAAAAATGTTTTCTGACTATCCTGTTTAGTTGACTTACCACCCAATTTGACAAGTACACTAGAGGGAGACTCATGTAGATAAGGTCATTGACAAGTCTACGTCGACCTTCTGGCAAATACGTCTAGTGGAAAAAATCTGGGGTGTTACCCCCAAGGTCCTTAGATGGATCTACACAGCGGTCATAAGGCCAACAGTCCAGTATGGCTCAGGTCTGGTGGTCCAGTGTTAAGAAAACCACAATTTCTCAGAACCTGGAAAAAATCCAAAGACTAGCTTGTCTTGGAATCACCGGAGTAATTTTTTTTTTTTAATTTCTAAATGTTTAATCTCGAATATCTAATCTTTTCTTTAAACTTATATGTATTACTCATTTTTAATCTTTTTATATATTTTATAAAATAGTAATTTTATTTTGTATAAACTTTTAATAAAAGTAATAAGGAAAACACCTCAAGCTACTGGGGCTGCCGTCACTCTGCATCTGGATCCAGAAGGAAGCGATGGCTAGCTTTCTCAGACTTAGGGCTCTGGTAGTTGGACGAGCGGGTATGCGAACTACGGTCACGGCAAAATCGCTGATATTTCCGAAAGAGAAATACCAATTGGTAGTATCAGAGTGACTGAGGCAGAGGACCGATTAAAGTTCGACAGAAGTTACTCTCAGGATTCCGACAAAGGAAGAATGGGTGGAAAAAGTAATAAAATCCAAAACTCTTGGCAGGACTCTTCGTGGATGACCTGGACTTGCAAAAGAATTTTCCACTTGGCTGCTTTTCCACTGTCTTCCAAGCTGAGGTCTATTCCATGCAGGAAGCGGCAAATTGCAGAAAAATAAGGCAGTACCGGGGGCACGATGTATAAATCTGCTCGGACAGTCAAGCTGCTCTAAAAGCATTGTGCAATCCCAGTACTAGGTCACCCCTAGTGTGCAGAAGCCTTAGAACAGTTAGCAAGGACCAAAAATGTTCAACTGGTATGGGTACCGGGTCATAGTGGAATTCCCGGAAACGAAAAGGCAGATGAGCTTGCTAGACTCGGATAAGGGATGGCCTGCACGGGGCCGGAACCCATATTGGGTGTTACAAGGAAGCAGGTAAAGATCGCTCTTGATAAGTGGGCTTATACCAAGCTAAAAGAGCAATGGAGGGCGGTCGACGGTTGCCGGCAAGCTAAGGACTTCCTGGCTGGCCCAAGCAAATCAAAAACCAACTGGTTGCTAGAAAAAGGAAGAACTGCACTCAGACAACTTGTAGGGGTCCTCACGGGCCACTGCAGGCAAAGGAAGCACCTGACAATAATGCAGATTCTAGAGAGTCCGCTATACCCAGCGTGCGTAGAGGATGAAACATCCTCTCATTATTTAGCCGAGTCTGTCAGATACGACCGGATCAGGTTGCAAGTCTTTGAAACTCAAAGACTCAACCAAGAGGAACTAGGAGATCTCCCCTGGGCCAATATCCTGACCTTTATTGAAAGGACGGGCAGATTCAAGGAGGACTCAAATTAATAAATGGCTGGGATCGCCTGGGGTGACAAAAAGGGCCATAAATGGCCTAGTTGTCCGGCTTTGGCCAACCCAAAAATTTACTACTACTACTACTACTACTACGGTTCTCTTTTAAAACGGTTCTATATACATCACTCTTTAATGTCGATGTAAATTTATCATACCCAATTAGGTCTTAATATTTTTTAGGGCCATTCAAATTCGTCAAAAGACCAAATCTGTCAAAAAAATGCCTATTTTAATATTTTTTTAAGTGAAACACTTTAAATTTGTTTTAGGAAATGTTACCTTATAATAGAATAAAACCCTAAAATTGACTAAAATTCGTTTGGACTTTTGTTCCAAATTTCATTTAAATCCATCCACATTTTTGGGATATGGAGTTTTGACCGGTAATTCCTACTGTGCGACGCTGTTTTCGGTATAACCCATCCATAGTCGTATGGATTTTGCGGCCTATAGAAATTGCATTAGACCGTGTACCACCGGTGGCGCACGTCTGCCCTCGGGCTTTTCGTCGTCTGCCCTCGGGCAGTTCGTCTGTGTACCACAGGTATAGCACGTCGTCGCGAACGTGTTAATTAAACAATGGTGAAAACCCCATATCAATACCTTTATTAACCGAGAATTTTGGGATCAAAAAAAGCCTTACAAATGCCAAAAATTGAATTTTAACCAATCATAACAGGGTCTAACATATATTTTTTTTTTCATCATGGACAAGAAAAGCTTCGTGGAGTTTTTTTTTATTCGAAAGGAGCCTTAAAAACAGCTTATCTTGAACAGTGTTTATCAAAAAGTTCTTATATGTAGTGTCCCATAAAAATAAGAAGTATTGAGATGACCCTTGACGAGCGTCAGAAGCGCAAAACTATTATTGAACCAATATTAGTTGGTACAGTACTTGGACAAAATAGATAGATGGACCAGATGTCCACGAAGTATTGCCTAAAAATTATTTCCATAGCTATAAGAGATAACTCTTTGAATTTGCAGTACTTACTTGAGCTATAAAAAATCTAAGATTTTAAAGCTTTTTGTTAATATTTTTAAAAAATCTTGTAGATAATTACTGAGATTTTAGAGATTTTTGTTGAGATTTTTAACAGACTTTTGAAAATTTGTATACGGACTTTTGCGTTTTTTGAAAATCTTGTACCTTACACCACGGCAATTTTGGTGTAAAGGATTTTCTTAGGAAAATCCGTCTCTGCATATATCAGCTACTTTTTTTATTTCAGTGATTGGGGCAGTAGGCATTAGTAATGACTCATTACATAAATTTAAAATACATATCAAAATACATGCAGAGGACAATCTTGAGTTATTATAACTATAATAGAGAAGTGATAAACCACATTTACATATACCCGCTAACTACTGTAGTTATATATCCAGATAGCAGTCTGTATTTTTCTATCAGGTTAGTTTAGAGAAAAAGAGATTGATACAGGAGTTATAACTATAGTAGTTAGCAGGTATATGTAAACGTGATTGTACAGTCGACCGCAAAATTAACCGAACACTAGAAATTTGCCACAATTTTAATGTCGATTTCGTACCGAACTGCTCATCTGATTTTCATTATTGTTTTGTTGAACCGTAAGTTGACTCTTTAGTAACGATGCTACGGTAAAAAATTTTATAATGATTTCAATTTGAGAATATATGTATAGGGTGAAAAAGTAAAAAGTTTTTTTCCCCAAATTTGTGACACCCTGTGGGGTGAATCAGCAATAACAGCGGATGTTAATGAGAATCATACTATAGTCCTATCTTTTATGAACATTTTGTTTTTTATTTAGGTTATTATGTGTTATTAACGAAGATACACTATTTTAAAGGCAACGCCTCGGATAAAGCGTTTAAAAAATTAACCGGACACTAGGCTTCTCAGAAAAATATATTTAATTAAATCATTAATAATAAACATTTTGTAACAAAAAAAAGTCAATTTGTCTTTAGTATCGAGTATTTCCTCCTCTAGCTTGATTCACAGCTCTCAACCTTCCTGGAATACTCTGAATCAAAGAAGTAACATAATCCTGAGATCTGTTCCCATTCATTTAATAGAGCTTGTTCCACCACTGAGTGAAACCCGCCGTAGTTCTGCCTAATCGTTCTGCCCAGGTTTTCCCACATATGCTCTATAGGGTTTAAGTCAAGCTCTATTAAATGAATGGGAACATATATCTCAGATTTATGTTGCTTCTTTGATTCAGAGTATGCCACGAAGGATGAGAGCTGTCATTCAATCTAGATGAGGAAATACTCGATACTGAAGACAAATTGACATTTTTTTTGTTACAAAATTATGATTATTAATGATTTAATTAAAAATATTTTTCTGAAAAACCTAGTGTCTGGTTAATTTTGCGAACGCTTTACCCGAGGCGTTGCCTTTAAAACAGTGTATCTTCGTTAATAACAAAGATAATAAAGTGAATAAAAAAACAAAATCTTCATAAAAGGGGAAAAAACTTCTTACTTTTTCACCCTGTATATTCTCAAATTGAAATCAGAATAAAAAATTTTACCATAGCATCGTTACCAAAAAGTCAACTTATGGTTCAAAAAAAAAAAAAAATTAAAAACAGATGAGCAGTTCGCTAGGAAATTAACATTAAAATTGTGGCAAATTTATATTGTCCGGTTAATTTTGCTGTCACATTTCACATGTAGATATACCCAGACAGCACATAATAACCACTAGATATCCATTAGACAGCACTATATCCATTGAACGCCCAGATGGATCTCTAATGGATATGTTTACTTTATATCTATGCTATAGATTCTATGGATATCTATGTGGATATTCAGTCGACATCTGCTATATCCTGTACATAGAAGTTTGCAACGATTTTTTGCAACGAAAATTCAAAATTTTTAAAATCGATTCAATTTCAATTTAAAACAATAACAACCCGGTATTTAGTATTTTTATATCGAATTAAGCCCTTTTGGATCCACAAAGAAGTAGAAAAAGCAAGAAACATGCCAAATATGCGTACAAGTTCAAATTTGGCCATCCTCTGTATACTTTTTTCGGTGCCAAATAGACTTTAAACTACTTCCTATCATTAAACACAAAACATATCAAAAATCCACCTTGCGGAAAATAACCTGGCACCGACTAGATAGGTAAGGAAATGAAAATATTTTTAAAAAATTGCAAAATTACCGTATAAATTCAAATTTGGTCATCTTCTGTAACTTCAATCGGTGCCAAATACCCTTTAAACTACTTCCTATTATTTAGTACAAAACATATCAAAAATACACCTCGCGAAAAATAACGTAGCCACGATTAGATAGGTAAGAAAACAAAAATATTTTTAAAAAATTACAAAATTATCGTATAAGTTCAAATTTGGTTATCCTCTGTAACTTTTATCGGTGCCAAATAGCCTTTAAACTACTTCCTATTATTTAGCACAAAACATATCAAAAATACACCTGTCGGAAAATAACCCAGCCCCGACTAGATAGGTAAGAAAATAAAAATATTTTTAAAAATTTGCAAAATTTTTGTATAAGTTCAAATTTGGTCATCCTCTGTAACTTTTATCGGTGCCAAATAGCCTTCAACCTACTTCCTATTACACAAAACATAACAAAAATCTACATGGCGGAAAATAACCTAGCGCCAACTAGATAGGCAAGAAAATGAAAATATTTTTAAAATATTGCAAAATTTTCGTATAAGTCCAAATTTGGTCATCCTCTGTAACTCTTATCGGTGCCAAATAGCCTTTAAACTACTTCCTGTTATTTAGCAAAAGACATATAAAAAATACACCGGGCGGAAAATAACTTAGCGCCGACTAGAAAGGTAAGAAAATGAATTTTTTTTAAAAATTTGCAAAATTACCGTATAAATTCAAATTTGGTCATCTTCTGTAACTTTGATCGGTGCCAAATAGCCTTTAAACTACTTCCTATTATTTAGCACAAAATATCAAAAATACACCTGGCGGAAAATAACGTAGCCCCGACTAGATAGGTAAGAAAACAAAAATATTTTTAAAAAATTACAAAATTATCGTTTAAGTTCAAATTTGGTTATCCTCTGTAACTTTTATCGGTGCCAAATATCCTTCAACCTACTTCCTATTACACAAAACATATCAAAAATCCACATGGCGGAAAATAACCTAGCGCCAACTAGATAGGCAAGAAAATGAAAATATTTTTAAAATAACGTAGCCCCGACTAGATAGGTAAGAAAATATTTTTTTTTTTTAAATTGCAAAATTACCGTATAAATTCAAATTTTGTCATCTTCTGTAACTTTGATCGGTGCCAAATAGCCTTTAAACTACTTCCTATTATTTTGCACAAAACATATCAAAGATACACCTGGCGGAAAATAACGTAGCCCCGACTAGATGTAAGAAAACAAAAATATTTTTAAAAAATTACAAAATTATCGTTTAAGTTCAAATTGGGTTATCCTCTGTAACTTAACTATAATATTTATCCTTTTATTATTATTGTACTTTTCTTTTTAATATTTATCTTATTATTATTGTACGTTTACTTAGAATTAGTTTATTAACTTTTTTAAGATTTTTTTTTTATGTAAATTTGATGCCGCACACAAACTTAGTTTAGGCGGATCTCCATCTTGTTATTAAGCTTATATTTTTTTTTTTGTATTAAATAATAAATAAAATAAAAAAAAATTATCGGTGCCAAATAGCCTTTAAACTACTTCCTATTATTTAGCACAAAACATATAAAAAATACACCTGGCGGAAAATAACCCAGCCCCGACAAGATATGTAAGAAAATAAAAATATTTTTAAAAAATTGCAAAATTTTTGTATAAGTTCAAATTTGGTCATCCTCTGTAACTTTTATCGGCGCCAAATAGCCTTCAAACTACTTCCTATTATTGAGCACAAAACATATCCACCTGGCGGAAAATAACCTAGCCTCGACTAGATAGGTAAGAAATTGAAAATATTTCTAAAAAATTTTAAAATTTTTGTATAAGTTTAAATTTGGTCATCCTCTGTAACTTTTATCAGTGCCAAATAGACTTTAAACTACTTCCTATTATTAAACACTAAACATATTAAATGTCCACCTGGCGGAAAATAAACCAACCCCGACTAGATAGGTAAGAATATGAAAATATTTTTAAAAAATTGCATAACTTTCGTATAAGTTCAAATTTGATCATCCTCTGTAACTTTTATCGGTGACAAATAGTCTTCAAACTACTTCCTACTGTTGAGCACAAAACATATCAAAAAGCCACCTGGCGGAAAATAACCTAGACTCGACTACATATATAGCAAAGGCAGATTATCTAGACACAAAGAAGGAAACAGCCTATTATTGATCTACAACCTGTTTTAGAACCTCCAGGTTTAATGGCACGAATCGACGGCAAAAGACCAGACGGAATGACTTTGGTTCCATTTAAAAGAGGGAAATGCTTGGTGTGGGACTTTACCTGTGTGGACACTGTGGCTCCCTCTTATCTTCATATTAACTCTGAAAAGGCTGGCTCTGCTGCAAAACGAGCAGAAAACATTAAGATTAAGAGATACAAATTTCTATCAACAGACTATGACTTTCTTCCCATAGCTATTGAAACTTATGGTTCATATAGTCCAATCACTAAGGCCTTTCTTAAAGTCATTTGTAGACGCTTGGTAGAATCCACCGGCAACCCTTTGGAAGGTCTTTACTTTCTACAACGCATAAGTATGGCCATCCAAAGAGGTAATGCTATAAGTGTCTTAGGGACATTTGATAATGATTCTGAAATGAACGAAGATAAATTAGACAACCAATACCCTAGCGAGAAAAACTACATCACAAACAATAAGCCAGAGGTCGAAAGTCCGGTCAAAACTCTGGGTCTTAAAGAGTTTAAAAACATCGGGAATACCTGTTTCATGAACTCGGTCATTACATGCCTTTCGAACACGAAACTTTTGATGGAATACTAAAAGAAGGACAGCTATAGGCAGGATATCAACATCAATATATCAAGTATGCGTGGAGCTTTAATTAAGACATTTGCCGATGTGATAAAACAGTTGTGGTCAGAAGATTCGCCCCCCCCCCCCCCCGATTTATAGACTACAAACAAAAGGACGCACAAGAATTTCTGCGGTACCTTTTAGAGGGACTTCATAAGGACGTTAACAGGGTAACGGGAAAACCTAAACCTATTTTGACCAAAATAGATGAAAAATTAACTGATAACGAAAAATCTGCCGAATTATGGTCCAGATACCTCCGGATGGACGACTCTCGCATTTTGGACTTTTTGGACCTCTTCGTCGGACAACTGAAATCCACCCTCAAATGCACCCATTTTAGCCATTGTTCCGTCACATTCGAACCCTTCTGGGACCTTTCTCTCTCTTCCACAACGCACCGGTAAATTAAGTTTGTCACATTGTTTGGAATCCTTCACACGGGAAGAATTGTTGGACGGTGATGAAAAACCTACATGTTCAAAATGCAAAGAGCGCCGAAAATACACAAAATTCTTTACAATTCAAAAATTTCCAAAAATCTTAGTAATTCACCTTAAACGCTTCTCCCCGATGACACAGTTTCAAAGTAAGCTCGGAGTCACCTTAGAATTCCCTCTAGAAGAATTAGATATGAGCAATTATGCCGCAGATTCCGTTGCACCCTCCAAATACAACTTATACGCCATTTCAAATCACAGTGGTACCACGTATAGCGGACATTATACCGCCTATTGTAAACATCCATTGATAAGAAATTAAAAATATTTTTTTTTAATTTCAAAATTTTCGTATAAGTTCAAATTTGGTCATCCTCTGTAACTTTTATCGGTACCAAATAGACTTTAAACTACTTCCTATTATTAAACACTAAACATATCAAAATTCCACCTGGCGGAAAATAACCTAGCCACGACTAGATAGGTAAGAAAATGAAAATATTTTTAAAAAATTGCAAAATTTTCGTATGTTCAAATCCTCTGTAACTTTTATCGGTGCCAAATAGCCTTCAAACTACTTCCTATTATTGAGCACAAAACATATCAAAAATCCACCTGGCGGAAAATAACCTAGCCTCGACTAGAGAGGTAAGAAATTGAAAATATTTTTTAAAAATTGCAAAACTTTCGTATAAGTCCAAATTTGGCCATCCTCTGTAACTT
The DNA here is from genome assembly GCA_958510825.1 of Brachypterus glaber. Lineage (NCBI taxonomy): Eukaryota > Metazoa > Arthropoda > Insecta > Coleoptera > Kateretidae > Brachypterus > Brachypterus glaber. The sequence continues at coordinate 12,363,121 of OY294053.1, read as the reverse complement.
TTATCGGTGCCAAATAGAATTTATACTACTTCCTATTATTAAACACTAAACATATTAAAATTCCAGCTGGCGGTAAATAACCTAGCCCCGACTAGATAGGTAAGAAAATAAAAATATTTCTAAAAAATTGCAAAATTTTTGTATGTTCAAATTTGGTCATCCTTTGTAACTTTTATCGGTGCCAAATAGCCTTTAAACTACTTCCTATTATTGAGCATAAAACATATCAAAAATTCACCTGGTGGAAAATAACCTAGCCTCGACTAGATAGGTAAGAAATTAAAAATATTTTTTTAAAATTGCAAAACTTTCGTATAATCCAAATTTGGTAACTCGGTGCCAAATAAACTTTAAACTACTTACTACTATTAAACACTAAACATCCACCTGGCGGAAAATGTAGGATTGTATGCTCCTGCTCTATCCACAATAAAAGTAAACTTGAAGCACGAGAAATATATTTTAAATAGAAATATATTATTACTTTAGCATGAAATTTTTAATCAAAAATATGGCACACTAACAATTAATATGTATTTGTTTGTTACATTTTATATGTTTATAAAATTCAACACACCCCCTTAAACGGATAAATGTAAAAACAAACTATTTGGATTCATTTTAAACCAATACCTTGTGTACAAAATTTGTGTTTTGGTAAAGGTAAAGATTTGGTACAAACATCGGCTATCATATCCGTAGTAGGCATATATAATAACTTAATTTGTTTATTAACTACAAGTTCTCTAATGTAGTGATACCTAACATCTATATGCTTGCTACGTTTATGATATACAGGGTTGCTAGCCAATTTTTGAGCTGATTGATTATCATTATATAAAATAACATTTTGATGATTAAATTTAGATACTAATTCTTTAATCACTGCACTAAGATAAACAGCTTCTTTAGCAGCCTCTGTAACCGCCATATACTCAGCCTCCGTTGAAGACAATGCAGTACTTAATTGCTTTCTACAACCCCAAGAAATTGCACCATTACAAAATTTGAAGACATATCCGGTAAAAGATTTACGATCAGCTATGTCATTTGCCCAGTCTGCGTCAACATATCCTTTTAACTGTAGACCATTTTTATTGTAAGTCAGGCAATAGTCAATTGTACCTTTTAGGTAACGAAAGATTCTCTTTGCTGATGTCCAATGTTCATTTGTGTGTTTATTATTAAATTGACTTAAATATGATACGGCAAAAGCAATATCTGGCCGAGTAGCTACACACAAATACATTAAAGATCTTGATAAGGAACATCATCAATAAAATTACCTTCGTTAGAAAGTTTTATATTTGGCTCTAAAGGTGTTCCAACAGGTTTTGCGTCCAACATTCCAAACTTTATTAAAATGGAATTTATAAATTGTTTCTGGCTTAATTTTAAAACATTTTGTTTTCTATCTCTTTCTATTTTAATTCCTAATGCATATGCTATAGATCCTAAGTCCTTAATTTTAAATTTTTTAGATAATTCGGTCTTTAAAATCTTAGCCATATTGAAATCATTATAAAATATAAAGAAATCATCAACATACAAAGCAATGTATACTATTTTTCCATTATTATTTTTGATAAAAAGACATGGTTCATTTATGCATTGTTTATAACCAAGAGCAAGAAGAACATCTTTAGCTCTTTTGTTCCAAACTCGTGATGATTGTTTTAAGCCATAGATTGATTTATTTAGCAAACATACCTTGTTTTCTTCCCCTTTCCTAGTGAAGCCATCTGGTTGGTTCATATAAACTTGTTCCTCCAGATCTCCATTTAAAAATGCAGTTTCAACATCAAGATGATCTATTTCAAGATTTCTTGCAACTGCCAGAGCAAACAAAATTCGCATTGAACTGTGGCGAATAACAGGTGAGTAAGTTTCTTCATAGTCGATTCCAGCTCTCTGTGTGAAACCTTTAGCTACTAATCTTGCTTTATAGCGAACTATGCCACCTTCACTATTCTTTTTAACTTTATACACCCATTTATTCTTAACTATATTCTTGTCTTTTGGTTTTTCAACCAAAGTCCAAACTTTATTTTCCTCCATTGAATTCATTTCTATATTCATAGCTTCTTGCCATTCTTCTTTTTCATTACTTGACAAAGCCTCTTTTAAAGTTAGTGGTTCAAATGGTTCTACAATAGTTTGGAATGATATGCAGTCTGGAAACTCTCTTTGTCTTCTTTCTCTTTGAGGATATCTTCTGGATTCTAGATTTTGTTCTACCCCTTCTTCATTTATTTCCTCAGAAACTTCCGATGTAGTTTCAGTCTGCTGAATACACTGAACTCTTTCATTGTTTTCATAAACTTCTTCATTTAATAGTGGATAAGGTACTTTTGTGTTTGTAATTGGTTTATTTGATTCAACATCACTTTTATTTGATGTTTCTATAAATTTAACATCTCGAGATTTTATAATCTTATGAGTATTAGGATCAAATAGCCTATATCCTTTACTATTTTCACAATAGCCAGTAAAGATATAACGCTTGCTTTTTGGTTCAAGCTTATTTCTTTTTACGTCAGGTACATGCGAATACGCATCACAGCCAAAAACTCGTAAATGACTCAAATCAACTTTCTTACCTTCATCCCAAACTTCTTGTGGAGTTTTTCCTGGAAGTTTCTTTGCAGGAGAACGATTAATTAGGTAAACAGCTGTGTTTGCAGCTTCTGCCCAGAGTCGTTGATCACATCCAGCGTCAAACATCATAGATCTAGCTTTTTCCATAATCGTACGATTTAGACGTTCTGCAACAGAATTTTGCTGCGGCGAATGTGGAATTGTAAGTTGGTGTTTTATACCTCGACTTGTGAAGAATTTAGAAAGTTCCTTGTTACAGTATTCTGTAGCATTATCTGATCTAACAGTTTTAATTTTTCTTTCACATTCTACTTCAACCATTTCAACAAAGTCTTTAATATAATTTTTGACTTCGTCCTTAGTCTTTAAAAAATACGAAAAAACTCGTCTGCTGTGATCGTCAATCAAAATTAACATGTATCTACTATTATTCCAAGATGGGACTGGCATTGGGCCACATAGATCAGTGTGTATTAAATCAAGTTTATGTTTAGCTAACTTTTTGTTTTTATTACTTTTAAAAGGCGTTCTTGCATGTTTACCTTCAATACATGGAATACACGGAGAAGATTTAGTTGCATTACCTTTAAAACTTATTCCAGTGGCTAGCCCATCTTTTAACAAATTTAGACTGACTCGATTTAAATGACCCAACCTTCTATGCCATAAAAATGTATCTGATTCATTTTTGACCAATAAACTTGCAGGTTCATGTGAGTTACTTGCTTGATTATTGATTTTGGGCTTTAAATTTAAACGATAAAGACCTGATTCTTCTTTTGCTATAATGGAAATATCGCCTTCTACTTGAAAATTTTTTGCAGAAAAAATTTTACAGCCTTCTTTGTCAAACACAACATTAAAACCTTTTTTAATTAAAGTACTTACAGAAATTAAGTTTGCAGATAGATTTGGTACATAAAGTACATTTGAAATATTTGTGATTATACCATTCTTTGAATTTATTAGTACATTTCCAACACCACAACCATGTAATTTTTCATTATTGGCAACAGTTATTTCAAACTCTTTTTGGTATTTATCATAGTTTTGCATCCAATTGGACTGAGAACTCATGTGATTGGTGGCACCAGAGTCGATATACCAATCATTTTCTTTGAAACTATTACTAGCACCTAGAGCTGATAACAAAAAAGAATTACCCTTCTTTTGAAATTTTCTTTCATGACTGTCACTTGGTTTTTCAGTTTTATTTACTTGGGGCAATTAGCCTTGGTATGTTTTTGTTTACATTTCCAGCACCATGGCTTTTTGTATGTTTTGTTGGTTATTAATGCAGAATTTTCAGAATTTTCATTATTAGACCACTTTTTATCTTGTAATAATTTTGTTTTTACAAGATCACTGGTTATTTGAACACCAGAATGTTCTAAAGCCATTGTCATAGGCTCATACTCTTCAGGTAAACCTTGAAGCATTAAAACACCTAAATATTCGTCATCTATTGGCTTGCCAATTCCTGCTAACTTTTCTGATATAGACAATATTTCGTTGATGTAATCCTCCATAGAATTAAATTTTTCTAATCTAACGGAAAAAAGATTTCGCATCAAACTTACTCGGCGATTAAGACCTTTATCTTCGAATGCTTTTTCAAGTGATTCCCAAGCCTTTTTTGCAGTTTTAGCTTGCATAACATGAGACAATACGTTGGTTTCAATCATTAGACATATTTTGCTTAGAGCTTTTTCATTTCTTCGAATTTTTGTGTTTAAATCGGTTTCGTCTTCTTCCGGATAATCAACTATTGAATGCCAAAGATTATCATGCCTTAGAAGATTTTTCATTTGGAACTTCCATATGCTGTAATTTTCTCTCCCTTTTAATTTAGAAATCCAGTTAACAGACATAGATCCTTCTTTTGACATTTTTCTATTTTTTAAATAATTTGTACTTTTACTCTTCTAATTATGCGAATAATGGCCCATAACCTGTAGGATTGTATGCTCCTGCTCTATCCACAATAAAAGTAAACTTGAAGCACGAGAAATATATTTTAAATAGAAATATATTATTACTTTAGCATGACATTTTTAATCAAAAATATGGCACTTATTAATAACAATTAATATGTATTTGTTTGTTACATTTTATATGTTTATAAAATTCAACAGAAAATAACCTAGCTCCGACTAGATATGTAAGAAAATGAAAAATATTTTTAAAAAAATTCAAACATTTTGTGTATGTAATAAGTTCAAATTAAAGAATTTTTTTTATTTCGAAAAACGATTTTTTTTTTTGAAAAAATAAATATTTGAGAAGGATACTTTTTTAAAGATTAACCTTTAATTACTCTTTTGTTTTTGGGTTTTTTTTTTTCAGAAGTAATAGAACTTGATTTTTGCTAAAAATTTCTTTCTTGTTTTATATAGATATATTTATAGATAATTATCTTCTCCACAAAAAAAACATGACAGACGGGCAGACGATGTTCTCAAAGTTGCTTTTATTTTGTCATGAAACATATTTGTATCCAACAACTTTTTGTCTGACAAGTTTTTTTTTTGCGATTTTGGGAAATGCGAAACTACTTTATTCTAGCGGTTACGCGCTGTGAATGGTATAATAAGCCATACATGAAACAGTTAGCGCAGTTTAGAGACAAAGTTGTGATACAATGTGCACATATACATACATGTATTAGTTGGGAAATTTTTGTTTGTAGTTGTAGGAAAATGTGTAAGAAAAAATACGGGACACTGCGGGGCAAAATACTTGGTAAAATTTTATATCACCGGGGACAAACGCAATACGGGACATCGCAAATTATATATGGGGCATGATTGGGTGGTTATTTGGGAAATCTAAGCTACTGAAGTTCGAAAAAACCAAAGCTCTTTCCCTTCAATGAACATTTCTAGCGGAAACACTGCATTCGATAATTATAATCTATTCAGTATAAATCGTTTTTACTGATTATTTTGGTTATCTTTGTTTACCATGTTTTTTTTTCGAACTAAAAAATATTTGTAGGTGAAAGGAAATTAATTACTTTAAATACTTTTCAACTGTATACCGAATGAAAGACTGGTGGTCCAGTCAAATAAAGATGAATTCCTATGTTGAAATTGCAATAATTGCACACGGGCTGATATTTTAAAAATTTCCTACGCTATTTCAAATACACCCTGTATATAGAATTTTATTCTACACTTAATGAGCAAATAAAAAATATATCATTCCATTTAAAATAGAATAATAATAGAAAGTCAAAGTCATTTATTTTATATTTATAATTTTTAACAGTTATTTTTTGAAGAAAAACAAGAATTTATTTGAAGTAACCTATTTTAACATTTTATTTATAGACTTATTTTTATTGAAGAAAGAAAGAATTCATTGAAAGTGCCTTTTTTTTGGTGAAAAAAATAATTTTAAAGTTTTGATTATGTCAGTGTCATCATTTGATTGTCGAGAAAAGTCTTTAACAAAATGGATATGAATAAAAATGACTCTTCACAGGTTAACAAATGCTTCCAATGTTTACTGTGTCCTAAATTTTTTAAAACAAACAGAGGCCTCAAATCACATACAACCCGGAGTCATACAGTGAAATCTAATTTTAAATCTTCTGAAACAATTACTGAAAATTCCAGTAACTCCTCAAACTTTATTGAAGATCCCTCTGATGATATATTATCTTCCCTTTTAAAACTACGTTCACGTGGAAAAATCATAACAAAAATTCCAAAGGCGTCAAGAATTTTAGCGGGTGAAAATTTATTAGACTGTATAAACTCTTGGAAGAAGCTATTTTGTTTTTCTCATTCCTGTTTCAAAATTTCTCATAAAAATGATAAAATTAATAAATTATTAAGAGATTATCCTTCCTGCACCATCTTAAACGACGACAAGTTTTGTTCTTACGTACCCAAAAAAAACAAATTTGGAAAGGGCTAATGATGACGACGAATTTTTATGTGAAAATGAACTAGAACTTAAGATGGCTCATCGGGTGTCCTTAAAACTATCTGAGGGAGATGTAAGAGGGGCTTTGAAGTTGGCATGCTCTGAGGACATTGTTGTTCCAGCTAATGAAGTAAATACAGCTATTATGCAAGAGAAGCACCCACCGAAAAATATTCAGTCTAGTAACCCACCAACTGAGATTAATCATAAACAATTGCAAATTAATGAAGTTGATGTTAAATCTGCTATTTTAAGTTTTTCAAAAAGCTCAAGTGCAGGAATCGATGGCCTTCGTCCTTGCCATTTACAAGATTTAACAGATTCTCGTAATCGAGACATTGCTCAAAAGTTACTGGTTGGCTTGAGGAATTTAATAAATAAAATTTTAAGGGGTGAAATACCTCAATTTATAAAATCTACTTTTTTTGGGGCTTATCTCTGTTCCCTTAAAAAAAAAGATGGTGGATTAAGGCCCATCGCTATTGGCTTAACTCTACGCCGATTATCATCAAAATGTGTTGTAAAAGAAATTCGAGACCGTGCAGTTGAAAATTTTTCTCCGACACAACTTGGTTTTGGAATATCCGGAGGTGCTGAAGCTGCTGTTCATGCACTACGTTCCCTTATTAATTATGAAAAATCTTTTGAAAAACAAATTGTTTTGAAAGTGGACTTCACGAACGCTTTTAATCTTATTCGTCGCGACGTTCTTTTAAATTCTATTTACGAAGAATTTCCAGAGATTTATCAATATATTTACGCAAGCTATGGAGAACCTTCAAATCTTTTATACGGAAAGACTATCATAAAATCTGAGGAGGGCGTACAACAAGGTGATCCCCTTGGTCCTTTTTTATTTTGTCACACGGCTATGCCTTTGTTTGCTGGTTTAAAATCACCTTTTAACGTATGGTTCCTTGATGATGGTTCACTTGCTGGAACTATGGACACTGTTTTAGAGGATTTAAATTTTATTGTAAAAGAAGGTCCTAAATATGGGCTCTTCTTAAATAAAGAAAAATGCGAAATTTACAATTTGAACTGCAAAAATTTAGATATTGATCAATTTAGTCAAATGAAGGTTATCAAGCAAGGCTATTTAGAGCTACTTGGTGCTCCTCTTGGCACAGACGCTGAAATCAGTATTCTTCACAAGAAAACCAATTCGTTAGAAATTTTGGGTAATAGAATTCTTTTATTAGAGCCACACCAAGCTTTTTACCTTAAAAAATTGCATTTCAATGCCCCGATTACAATATTTATTAAGAACATCTCCTTTATATAAACAGAAAATTTTATTAAATACTTTTGATGAAGCTCTCCGTAACATTTTCTGTGCTGTAACTAATATTGATTTATCAGATGTTCAATGGTTACAAACTTCTCTCCCTGTAAAGTATGGTGGTTTGGGCCTTCGTCGTTCAATGGATATTGCTCTGCCAAGTTTCATTTCATCTTGCAAGGCAAATTCTTACCTTGTCAAATTATTATTAATTAAATTTGATCAAATACAATTATATGGAATCGAAGAAGCAGTGGACCAATGGAAAGCTTTGACAAAATGCAATCGTCCTTCTTCTTATTGAGATGGCATCAAACCTTTTTAAACAAAAAGCCAACTCTTTAAAGGATAAATCCCGCCTAAATGCTATTACTCAAAAAGAATCAGGTTATTGGTTAAACGTTCTGCCAGTATCAAGTTTAGGACTTCTTTTAAATAAACATTTTTTAAGAATATGCATTGATTTAAGAATTGGCTCAAATAGAACAGTAAGCCCTCACATTTGTTCTTGTGGAGACTGCGTTGATTCATCAGGGACTCAAGGACTTTCCTGTAGATTTTGCCATTCTCGACATAGGGAGGTTAATAACATTATAAAAAAAGCCCTATCAACAATTGGCTTTCACGCAATTCTTGAACCTCCCGGTTTAAACGCAAGATTAGATGGTAAGAGACCTGATGGCATGACCCTAGTACCATATAAGTATGGTAAATGCCTTGTATGGGACTTTACCTGTATAGATTCAGTTGCTCCTTCTTACTTGAGAATAAATGCCAAAAACGCTGGTGCCGCTGCTGAGAAAGCAGAAATAAATAAAATTAATAATTATAAATCTCTTTCAAAAGACTATATATTTATGCCAATTGCGATAGAAACATTTGGCTCTTACGGTCCCATGGCTAAAAGTTTCTTTAAAGAAATCTGCAAACAATTCGTTGAAACTACGGGTAATCCATTAGAAGGTATTTTCTTTTTACAAAGGATCAGCATAGCAATACAAAGAGGCAATGGAATTGCTGTTTTGGGAACTTTGACTGCTAACGACATAGCTGGTGATTTTGAACCGCATTCATCGGTTTCGAATAAAAAGGCGAACTGTGAAAATAATTATTGGAAAAGTTCTTCAAGTGTCAACAATTTTACATCGTATAAGGACTACAAAAATGATGAAAACAGTTTCGAAAATGATATGGAAAAAAACAAGCAAATTAATGATATTTCAATATCTTCTTCAAAGCTAAACCACCGTTCGACCATATCTCCTTCAATTTCTGAAAATTTAAGTTTGGTCAACAACCTATTGTGTACCTCCTCGAAAAAGTCCACCAACAACCATTTAAATTACAGGGACGATGAGGATACTGTGAGCGAGAAAAACTATATCACGAACAATAAGCGAGTGGTCGAAAGTCTAGTCAAAACCTTGGGTCTTAACGGATTAACAAATATCGGGAACACCTGCTTCATGAACTCGGTGATTCAATGCCTTTCAAACACGAAACTTTTGATGGAATACCTAACGAAGGACAGTTATGTGCGGGGCATCAACACCAATATTTCCAGTATGCGTGGAGCTTTGATTAAGACGTTCGCCGAAGTGATAAAAGAGTTGTGGTCAGAAGATTTGTCTTACCGTACAGTGAACACGGTTTCCTTAAAGAGCCATATCCAGCATTTCGCCCCCCGATTTATGGGCTACGCACAACAGGACGCACAAGAATTTCTGCGTTATCTTTTGGAGGGACTTCATGAAGACGTCAACAGGGTCTCGGAAAAATCTAAACCTATTTTGGCCAAGATAGATGAAAAATTAAATGATAACGAAAAGTCTGCAGAATCATGGTCCAGATACCTCCGAATGGACGACTCTCGCATTTTGGATCTCTTCGTCGGGCAACTAAAATCCACTCTCAAGTGTTTCCATTGCGGCTATTGTTCCATCACATTCGACCCGTTCTGGGACCTTTCTCTCTCACTTCCACAACAGACAGGTCAATTAAGGTTGTCGCATGTTTGGAAGATTCAATGCGAGAAGAAACGTTGGACGACGATGAAAAGCCTACATGTTCAAAATGCAAAGATCGTCGAAAATGCACAATATCCTTTACAATTCAAAAATTCCCGAAAATTTTAGAAATCCACCTCAAACGCTTCTCCCAGAGGGAACATTTTCCAAGAAAGCTTAGTGTCACCGTAGACTTTCCTCTAGAAGGATTAGATATGAGTAATTATGCCGCAGAGTCCGTCGCACCGTGCAGGTACAACTTGTACGCCACTTCAAATCACAGTGGTACTGTGACACTACACTGCCTATTGTAAGCATCCTTATAATCACAGATGGCATGTATATGACGACTTTAGGGTTTCTTCAGTTTCACCAAGATCGATAGTTTCAGGAGAAGCCTACATACTTTTTTATGAACAAGAAGGTCATCATAATTTTGAAGAGTCACGATTTTAGTTTTAATAACAATTTTTTTTTTGTTTTTATTTTATTTTTCTGTTATATATTTATATTTTGTGTTATATTTTAATTTATTAATTATAATAGGAAGAAGCTGAAAACAGCTTTGAATTATCATCATTTGTTTATAGAAGATCACTTAATGAAATATATTTAAAAAAATTGATTTTTTTATGTTTGAAAATCCAAAAGTTTAAATATTAATTTTGAACGCCCTATGTAAAAGATTTTATTTTTTGTACATAAAGTAATTAGATACACCCTTTTAAGATGAGCTTGCTTATTAAGTCTTGATAAAAGGTAAAGAAATTGAAGCAGGTTTTATCTCATCACTAAAAATGCATTTTTCCTAAAAAAAAAAATATATCTCAAAAACTATAAACAATAGACCCATATAAAATGATATTAAAATAAAGGTATTTTTATGACAATGACCGTACGGTGACATAATAAAAAATATACCATTCCATTAAAAAAAATAATTCATATGTTACCCACCCTAGGAGGACCATCCTGTATATTTTAAAATATTTTTAGATGGTACCTTTTTTAAAACCATACAACTTTTCTCTTTAAAGTTTTTCTCTAAAGTGGATACTTTACTATATATCGACCGACTCGGCTTCATTGAGACACCCTGTATATTAAAAAATAAATAATTACATAATTAAAAATGTAAAATATTGCAAATGATACTATTTGATGTATGATATAAATATTTCAAAACTAACGTTAATATCTCATCACGTTAAAAAGTACCATTTAAAAAAATAACCCTGTATGTTTTCGTTATTTTCTCAGAATAGTTAAATAAAACCATAGTCCAGTCAAATAATAAATGTAAATTGCAATAAATGCACACGGGCTGATAGTTTAAAGGGTAGTAGTTGATGATAACAAAACAATCCTGTAAAACAAAAAATAAATTTTTAGCAAAAATCAAGTTCTATGAGAGGCAAATCCCTATTCTGAAAATAAAAACCAAAAACAAAAAAGTAATTGAAGGTTAAGCTTTAAAAAACTATCCTTCTCAAACATTTGTTTTTTCAAAAAAAAAATTCGAAATAAAAAATATTTTTTAATTTGAACTTTATACACATTATTTTGCAATTTTTTAAAATTTATTTTATTACCCCCTCCAACAGAGGCTAGGTTAATTACGCTAGGTGGCTTTTTGATATTTTTTGTGCTCAATAATAGGAAGTAGTTTAAAGTCTATTAGGCACCGATAAAAGTTAGAAAGGATGACCAAATTTGAACTTATACGAGAGTATTGCAATTTTTTAGAAATATTTTTAATTTCTTACCTATCTAGTCGACGCTAGGTTATTTTCCGCCAGGCCAGGTCGATTTTTGATATGTTTTGTGCTCAATAACAGGAAGTAGTTTAAAGTCTATTTGGCACCGAAAAAAGTTGCAGAGAATGACCAAATTTGAACTTATACGAACATTTTGCAGTTTTTTAAAAATATTTTTATTTTCTTGCCTATCTAGTCGAGGCTAGGTTATATTCCGCCAGGTGGATTTTTGATATGTTTTGTGCTCAATAATAGAAAGTAGTTTGAAGACTATTTGGCACCGATAAAAGTTACAGAGGATGACCATATTTGGACATATACAAAAATTTTGCAATTTTTTAAAAAATATTTTCAATTTCTTACCTATCTAGTCGAGGCTAGGTTATTTTCCGCCAGGTGGATTTTTGATATGTTTTGTGCTCAATAATAGGAAGTAGTTTAAAGTCTATTTGTGACCGACAAAAGTCACAGAGGATGACCAAATTTGGACTTATACGAAAATTTTGCAGTTTTTAAAAAATATTTTCAATTTCTTACCTATCTATTTTCCACCAGGTGGATTTTTGATATGTTTTGTGCCTAATAATAGGAAGTAGTTTGAAGGACATTTGGCACCGATAAAAATTACAGAGGATGACCAAATTTGAACTTGAACGAAAATGTTGCAATTTTTTAGAAATATTTTCATTTTCTTACCTATCTAGTTGGGGCTAGATTATTTTCCGCCAGGTGGATTTTTGATATTGTATTGTATTGTATTGTCTTTATTGTATATAATAAACGTACATGTTTATATTACAAGAATTGGCAATTCAGTTTAGTATAACTAAATTCTATATATAAAAAATAATATCATGTTAATAAAAAAAAAATAAAAAAGTTTAACTTAAAAGTTACAGAGAGTGTATAATTTAATGTAAATGAGTGACACCACCGACATTTCTTATGAACAACAACACAGATTCAACCCCAGACATAGTTTTATGCTCCAGTAATATAGTTCCAGCTATAACCAAAATCAAAGTCATTCCGGATCTGGGTTCTGATCACCTGGGATTTGAATTATCACTAAACACAAACAATCCTATCACCCACAAAGACGAAAATAAAAAACATCTCTTTGAAAAATGCAGCTTTCAACACGTTAACATGGAAATTAAAACTTATCTGAAGAACAATTTAGATGATTTAACCCCTGCAAAGATAACCAGATTTCTAAAGAAACTTCAAGACACAATTTTAAAATACACGCCCTTAGTAAAAAGAAACTATTACACCCACACACTGCCACCTTTTATACTAAAGATGATTAAAGTAAAGAAACAACTTTATCGAGAAATTAAGCAAAACTATGATCCCATCCTTAAAAGAAAATACAACGCATTTAACAAAGATATCCAAAAGCTAGTTTCTCGATACAAGGAGCATAACTGGCTGGAATCTTGTAGTAAAATCAAAGAAAAACGTGGTAGAAATTTTTGGCAAGAAGTAAAAAAGCTGTCGAAGTATAAAAATAGAGCAGGCGTTCTCGAATTAGTAGTAAATAATACAACATACGACACTCCTGAAGGGATATCAAACCAATTTTCAAAATACTTTAAGGAAGTATACACTTTCTCAAATAACCCCAATTTTGACCCAGAGACATTTGATGAAGTTAATAATTGGTATGATAATTACTTCCCACCTCAGCAAACAATTTATGACATAAGAGAAATCGCAAAAGAAGAATACACACAAATTTTGAACTCTAGTAAGAACACGGCAGCGGGACACGACAACATCACTAGAAAAATGCTACAACAACTAGATCAAAAAATCCATGATTTCATCTTACAAATTTATAACTTTTGTCTAAAAACAGCTTACTACCCCCCCGAATGGAAGAAAGGAATCATCATCACAATCCCAAAACCAAATTCCGACCACTTGAACCCAGCCAACCACCGTCCAATTACTCTACTACCAGTAATGGGAAAAATTCTTGAAAAACACATAAAAATACGCCTACAAGAAGCAATGGAAGTACACATACCACCCTATCAATTTGGTTTTAAATCAGGAACATCAACAATTCATCCCCTAGTAGCCTTATTCTCTAATGTTGAAGAATCCAACCGCAGAGGCCGTTACTCAGCATCTGTTCTCATGGATATTAAAAAGGCATTTGACAGCGTTTGGATCAAGGGACTTCTCTACAAGTTATTCTTATTAAACTGTCCCAAGTACATTATCCACATAATAAAAAACTTTTTAGAAGAAAGAAGTCTGCAAGTCAGAGTCAATAATACCCTATCAGAATCTTTTATACCAGAACAAGGACTAGCCCAGGGATCTCCCCTTTCTCCTGATTTATATAATGTATACTCACACGACATCTACAAATCCTTTGTTATAGACCTTATTCTAAACTACATTGACCCCGAAAGCTATATGATTCAGTTCGCAGATGATACAGGGCTTATGGCACACTCAAATACCCTCAAAAAGGCCATAAATAAACTGCAAACTCTCGCAAATCACACGGTCAGCTGGATGAATAAATGGAGAATTCTATTAAATCCTTTAAAAACACAATTCATAATCTTTCACCACAAAATCAAAAACACATCACCAACAATCAACATCGATGGCCACATTATAAATCCATCTCCCACAGCTAAATATTTGGGAATAGAACTGGACAGCAAGCTCAACTTAAATACACACTACCAGAACATCAAAAACAAAACTATCCAGAGAGCCAAATACTTTCGTTCTCTCACATACAAAGATCAGGGCATTAGTACGTCGACAGCCTCCACAATTTATGCATCAATATGTAGACCACTCCTAGAGTACAGTGTCCCTCTCACATGCAACCTTAGGCGTACTACTCTAAACACAATTAAAGTCACCGAGACGAAAGCTTTAAGAGCGATTACAAAAATGAGGAACCCCACGAACCCACTACACAATCCGTCCAACAACCTTTTATATGAAAAAACTGGTATAGAACCAATTTGTTACAGACTTTCAAGACTAAGGAAAAAATTCAGTGATAACAACGATAATATGAATAAGATACAAACAGTACTAAACTATGATAATCCCACAAACAATCCTAAGAGACGACACCCTTCTCTACCACTTTATCAGTCCTTAGTTCAATGAACATTTTTTCATTATTTATAAACATTATTATTAGTTTTTTTTTCTTTTTTTACAAAATTTATTGTATTAATTACTAAAAATATTGTAAATACCAATGTATTGTAATTTATGGGCAGAAAGACCTCGGTCGTTAGCCCTTTGGTTTATCCAATAAATATTTTTTATTTTATATTATATTTATATTTTGTGTTATATTTTAATTTATTAATTATAATAGGAAGAAGCTGAAAACAGCTTTGAATTATCATCATTTGTTTATAGAAGATCACTTAATGAAATATATTTAAAAAAATTGATTTTTTTATGTTTGAAAATCCAAAAGTTTAAATATTAATTTTGAACGCCCTATGTAAAAGATTTTATTTTTTGTACATAAAGTAATTAGATACACCCTTTTAAGATGAGCTTGCTTATTAAGTCTTGATAAAAGGTAAAGAAATTGAAGCAGGTTTTATCTCATCACTAAAAATGCATTTTTCCTAAAAAAAAAAATATATCTCAAAAACTATAAACAATAGACCCATATAAAATGATATTAAAATAAAGGTATTTTTATGACAATGACCGTACGGTGACATAATAAAAAATATACCATTCCATTAAAAAAAATAATTCATATGTTACCCACCCTAGGAGGACCATCCTGTATATTTTAAAATATTTTTAGATGGTACCTTTTTTAAAACCATACAACTTTTCTCTTTAAAGTTTTTCTCTAAAGTGGATACTTTACTATATATCGACCGACTCGGCTTCATTGAGACACCCTGTATATTAAAAAATAAATAATTACATAATTAAAAATGTAAAATATTGCAAATGATACTATTTGATGTATGATATAAATATTTCAAAACTAACGTTAATATCTCATCACGTTAAAAAGTACCATTTAAAAAAATAACCCTGTATGTTTTCGTTATTTTCTCAGAATAGTTAAATAAAACCATAGTCCAGTCAAATAATAAATGTAAATTGCAATAAATGCACACGGGCTGATAGTTTAAAGGGTAGTAGTTGATGATAACAAAACAATCCTGTAAAACAAAAAATAAATTTTTAGCAAAAATCAAGTTCTATGAGAGGCAAATCCCTATTCTGAAAATAAAAACCAAAAACAAAAAAGTAATTGAAGGTTAAGCTTTAAAAAACTATCCTTCTCAAACATTTGTTTTTTCAAAAAAAAATTCGAAATAAAAAATATTTTTTAATTTGAACTTTATACACATTATTTTGCAATTTTTTAAAATTTATTTTATTACCCCCTCCAACAGAGGCTAGGTTAATTACGCTAGGTGGCTTTTTGATATTTTTTGTGCTCAATAATAGGAAGTAGTTTAAAGTCTATTAGGCACCGATAAAAGTTAGAAAGGATGACCAAATTTGAACTTATACGAGAGTATTGCAATTTTTTAGAAATATTTTTAATTTCTTACCTATCTAGTCGACGCTAGGTTATTTTCCGCCAGGCCAGGTCGATTTTTGATATGTTTTGTGCTCAATAACAGGAAGTAGTTTAAAGTCTATTTGGCACCGAAAAAAGTTGCAGAGAATGACCAAATTTGAACTTATACGAACATTTTGCAGTTTTTTAAAAATATTTTTATTTTCTTGCCTATCTAGTCGAGGCTAGGTTATATTCCGCCAGGTGGATTTTTGATATGTTTTGTGCTCAATAATAGAAAGTAGTTTGAAGACTATTTGGCACCGATAAAAGTTACAGAGGATGACCATATTTGGACATATACAAAAATTTTGCAATTTTTTAAAAAATATTTTCAATTTCTTACCTATCTAGTCGAGGCTAGGTTATTTTCCGCCAGGTGGATTTTTGATATGTTTTGTGCTCAATAATAGGAAGTAGTTTAAAGTCTATTTGTGACCGACAAAAGTCACAGAGGATGACCAAATTTGGACTTATACGAAAATTTTGCAGTTTTTAAAAAATATTTTCAATTTCTTACCTATCTATTTTCCACCAGGTGGATTTTTGATATGTTTTGTGCCTAATAATAGGAAGTAGTTTGAAGGACATTTGGCACCGATAAAAATTACAGAGGATGACCAAATTTGAACTTGAACGAAAATGTTGCAATTTTTTAGAAATATTTTCATTTTCTTACCTATCTAGTTGGGGCTAGATTATTTTCCGCCAGGTGGATTTTTGATATTGTATTGTATTGTATTGTCTTTATTGTATATAATAAACGTACATGTTTATATTACAAGAATTGGCAATTCAGTTTAGTATAACTAAATTCTATATATAAAAAATAATATCATGTTAATAAAAAAAAAATAAAAAAGTTTAACTTAAAAGTTACAGAGAGTGTATAATTTAATGTAAATGAGTGAAGTTAATTAGATTATAATCTATATTATATAATAAAATAATTATTTGTTCCAAAAAAATAAAATTGAAGAAAGGCATACCAAACAATATCAAAGACTACAGAGAGAATATAACTACACAGCTTACATTTTATAGTTATTCATTCAAAACAAAAGAGCGCAGTTTCAAACAGTTCCATATGAATGAGTAGATTAGCTTAGCTTTTTTTAAGTTTAAGTTATTAAGGGCATACAACAGGCCATCAGTATTTAGTAGGCACATATGCGTTAGTGTCTCCTGTTCTGATTTGTTACACATTGTGCATATTTCATCAGTGTTAATTTTGTATGAGGAACCTCTAAAATAAAAACTCAGGTTTTTTATATTACTTGTACGTAGTTGGGCAATTACTCTAATAATGTTGATATGTTCTTTAAATTGAAGATAGTTGTTACTATGCATATGAAGAAACCTATATATTACACAGAAATTCCCAGAGCTGACTTTCTCTAGGTCTTTATTATATAAGAAGCTTTCTTTTTCAAATCAACGCAAGTCACGAACTTCATCTCTCCGATTTGGCTCAAATTTTGCATACGGTCATAAAATAAGGTTATATTAGCCACATTACCGGGATTTTTCTCAAAAATGTCTGGTTGTAGAGATATTAGGGTGAGCCATTTTTTGAAATTTTTCAAAACCAGAAAACACGATTCACTAAAACTGAAATAACTCGATATCTATAAAAGATAGAAATTTCATTTAAACGGCGTTTAAAAGATCATTAAATTTTAATAGAGAAAAAGTATATTTCAATCATTCTGGTTATACCAAGATGGCGGACCATACAACATAACCTACAAATTATAAAAAACACTATCCCCAAAATACACCATCTTCCATTTTTTTATTTTGTGGCTATTTACACGTATATAGTGGGAGTATATGCCTATAAAATATTGCGAACGGCCCGACCCATTTGTGCGATATATGGTCAAAAATGTGTAAAATTTTGCACTTTTCGAGATTTCTAAATTATGTTTAGTGATTTTCCCAAAATACCCGGTCTCATATTATTTTATTATTTTGTGGTTATTTACTTGTATATAGTGTGAGTATATGCCCATAAAATATTTCAAACGGCCCCGCCCATTTGTAGGAGCTATGGTCAAAAATATTTAAAAATTGGCCAAAATTCCGCATTTTATGAGGTTTCTAAATTATATTTTGTGATTATTCCTATCTTCGTTTTCATTTTATCATAAAATTTTTATGGCTATTTATTCTTATATAATGAGGGTATATGCCCATAAAATATTGCGAACCGCCCTGCCCATTTGTCGAAGCTATAGTCAAAAATATTTATAAATTGGGCGAAATTTTGCATTTTTATGTGATTTATGTGATTTTCCTTCAGTAATTTGTTTTAATTATCCTATTTTTTTTTTTAGCTCACCGATTTTCATGTAAAGGGTGTATTTGAAATAGGGTCCGAAATTTTAAGGGGTGATTCTACATCAGAAAGTATGAAAAAAAATTCCTATAAACATACCTATGTATGTCTAAAAATGCGTAGTAAGGGAGCTAAGTCCCTTTGAAAGTGGTTAAAATTCGGTTTTTTTTGTCCCGAACTTTTTTGTTTGTAAGTTTTTTGTGATTTTAATCTTTGGAATATGATTCCTTAGGTCAAAATACATAAAAAAGGTACTCCTGTTGTAATACTCTAGGATTAACCGTTTTCGAGAAAATTTCATTTGAAGGTGAAATTCGAGGACGAAAAATTAAACACTAAAATGTTAAAAACCGAAATTTCAATGATGCACGGTGAATGTGCATCATAGACCAAGAAAAAAGCCTCATATACAGGTACTTCCAACAATCAATCCCAATGGTCTCCTAAAAATGCACCAATTTTAAATCGATTTTTCTACCTTCATGCATAGAAACTTTGTTTTTTAATTTTTAATATACAATAACCCTGCAATATTAAAATTTTGAATTTCAAAATTTTAGTATTTAATTTTTCGTCCTCGAATTTCACCTTTAAATGAATTTTTCTCGAAAACGGTTAATCCTAGAGTATTACAACAGGAGTGCCTTTTTTATGTATTTTGACCTAAGGAATTAAATTATATTTTTAGACATGCATCCCCGGTAGCAAAATAACATGACATTTACGTGAAAGCCACGTTAATATGTGACATGTGATGTTAAGATTGTAGTCTCATTTAACAAGAATGTAGCATCGTGGGGATGTCCTAAGTCCGCCCCTAATAACATCACACAATGACATCCCGTAAATAACGTGTTTGTGACATCATAAATCCACATATCTAATATCTTATGGATGCCGTTACTGGTACTTTAATATTTAAATAATATCCTAGGATATTAGCTTTTTCTAAATAAAACCATTAAAACCCTATAAAAAAAATCGGATTTAAAATCAATCAGTAATTGAAACAATCACAGATTGAAACAGATGATTTTTAATACGAAATTGCAGATTACGCGGAGAATATATTCCTTTAATCCGTGTCCATGGTCTTGAGAAGCCCGGCAGGGCCCCCTATCCATTGGAAATTGTATAATGTGTATACAATTTCCTTATAATAATTTACTCTATCAACATCATCTTATATCGATTTTTTTGCTTCGAACGTCGGTGAGAAGCAAAATAACATGACATTCACGTTAAAGCCACGTTAATATGTGACATGCGATATATTCACAGCGTTGCTAAATATTTGTTATTAAATAACTTGGTTGTCACGTCGCACGTGTTACGTTGCAAATGTGATGTTAAATACATGTTATTTTTCAATATTATGTGATGTTATGATTTAGTTTAAAAATACCCCCAAAAGTGATGTTAATTTCTTGTAATATAACATCCCTTGCTACCTGGGATAGGTATGTTTATAGGACTTTTTGTCATACTTTCTGATATAGAATCACCCCTTAAAATTTCGGACCCTATTTCAAATATACCGTTTATATGAAAATTTAATCGGTAAACTAAAAAAATAGAATAATACAAATCACTGAAGGAAAATCACATAAATCACATAAAAATGCAAAATTTCGCCCAATTTATAAATATTTTTGACTATAGCTTCAACATCTGGGCAGGGCCGTTCGCAATAATTTATGGCCATATACCCTCATTATATTAGAATAAATAGCCATAAAAATTTTATGATAAAATGAAAACGAGGATAGGAATAATCACTAAATATAATTTAAAAACCTCGAAAAATGCGGAATTTTGGCCATTTTTTAAATATTTTTGACCATAGCTCCTATAAATGGGCAGGGCCGTTTGCAAAATTTTATGGGCATATACTCACATTATACACGGTGTCCCACGGTAGACAAATCAGTCAAACTGTGGCGTTATTAACAAAGATATCAACATGAAACTTTTACCAGTCAATATGGACCTAATTATCTTCAATTGACCCAAAACAAAAGTTTTCTACTCTTTTTTGGTTTTGAGCTAGAGCTCCACACATGCACTTTTAAAAGCATAACAATACTTTCAAATGCCAAAATTAAAAAAGTAACAATTTTTCTTTATCATATGATAGTTTTTTTCACTAAAAACAATAACTTTCGATTTAAATTCTTAATTTTATAAAACCCTAAAAAAGGGCAATTGCATAATGGAATGACCCCGCTATGGCAAAAGAGTAGGATGCCTTGAAATTAAATTTTTTAAATAAGTCGTATATGATGACAATAAATGTCAAATTTCATTTTACATTATAATCAAAAAATTAACAAAGCAAGATTTTTATAAAACCAAGTTTTGAATGCCAAAATGATAACTTTAGAAGTAAAGAAAGAAATTATTTTAACTTATGGAGAATGTGCTCGAAATTTAAGAGAAACAACGAGAAGAATAGTAGAAAAGTTCCCCGATGATAGTATTAGTTACTTTAGCGTACGAAGAATTGTTAATTTATTTTTGGATACTGGAGGAGTGAGGGACATAAAAAAAGTTTGCGAAAGTCCAGTAACCAAAGATCCTGAAACTATAACTATAATTCAAGAAGCAGTTATCAATGATCCCCACACGTCTACAAGGATAATCGCAAGGGAACATCATTTATCACGCACATCAGTTAGTAGGGTTATTAAAAATTCTAAATTACATCCGTATAAATTATGTCTTAATCAAGAGTTACATGGGAGGGATTTTGAAAATAGGGTTCGATTTTGTGATGAACTTTTGGAATTAACAGGGGATGACGAGGACTTTTCTACCAAAATTTTGTTTAGTGACGAATCTACATTTAAAAGCAATGGAGTTGTCAACAGGCATAACATGCATTATTGGTCTGTTGAAAATCCGCATTGGGTTAGGCATGTTGACAACCAGCGGATTTGGTCTTTAAATGTTTGGGGAGGGATACTGGGGGATTCGGTTATTGGACCTTACTTTTTTAATGGGCATCTAAATGGGAATATGTACCTAAATTTTTTGCGTGATGAATTACCGGAACTTTTAGAAGACGTACCACTAAATTTGCGAAATGACATAATTTTTATGCAGGCTGGGGCTCCTGCTCATTTTTTTCATGAGGTGAGGACTTTTTTGGATGAGACTTATAATACATGGATAGGTCGTGGTGGTCAAATTGCCTGGCCAGCAAGATCACCCGATTTAACCCCGTGTTTTTTTTTGTGGGTGGATTTGTAAAGGACAGGGTTTACCGACAAGCTCCCACCACTCCTGAAAATATGCGTCAAAGAATCGTTGAAGCATTTAACGAAATAACACCGGTAATGCTTCAACGAGTCAGACATAATTTTGAAAGTAGGCTTTTTATGTGTATTCAGGAGGATGGGAGAACTTTTGAACATTTACGAAACGACTATGACTAACTACTTTACAAAAAGACAGATAGATACACAGACAGACTCAGACATCTAAACAAAATTAAATTGCTTTATCGTGTTAAAAATGGGGGCTTCTTATGTAGACGATGTGAGGAAGAGGATCAATGCAGATACATATTAACTTGCTGCTTGATTTGAATCCATTTGAATCCTGGAAGACTCGCAAAGAATTAGAATTATTTGCTAATAATAGATTTTGTGAAATGGCATTTATATTCCCATGATTCTCTGAAGTTAGATGCGTAATTTTGACCTTTTTTCATCAGAACTGGAGTGATTTGGGAAAACCTAAGGACTAACATGGATTTATTTGAAATATTGTACAAAACAATTCTAATAACTCTGAAAATATTCTAGAAAGGCGTAATATTTTGTAGATGTATGGAATTTGACACAATGTTAATTTCTCACTGTTTTATTTTCATAGTTCAGCAAGCTTAAGTATGTAAAAAATAATAAAGTATTAGCGCCGCAGGCGAAATTTTTTTCAATTTTGATAGCTCTGGCGCCGCAGGCAATTTATTTACAAATTTTAAGCTTTTGCAAGCTTAAACTAAAAAAAATACGTAGGTAAATTCGCCGCGGGCGAATTTTTTTACAAATTTTAAAACACTAGTAACAGTGCACTATTATTTTTTACAAAAATCCAAAAAGGCTTAAGCGCTGCCGCGGCGAAATTTTTTCTATTGCCCATTTGGAACGAGATCTACTTATTTGCTCATTTTGACGCCTTATCGATCTGGGGGAGTATAAATAAATAAACTGTTTATTAGAAACTTCTGTCGCCGGGCCCCCTTCGAGGCCGGGCCCCGGGTAATCTGTACCCCCTGCACCCCCCTGAATCCGGCCCTGCTAATATGAACCAGCTGCAACTTCATGCAACTGCGAGGGAAGGGGGTTCTTTACAAGCTAATTAATTATGTTTTTTAAAATCTCATAATTATAAAACATGTTTTATCATAAGTTGTCCAATAGGTTTTATAATAACTTGCTTTACCAATACTTTCATTATGATATAGACTTGACTTTGTAAAAAAAACTGCTAAGATTAATCTAAGATTAATTCAATCATACCAATTAAAAAATTTGATTGAGCGCAAAAAATCAAAATTTATTAGTAATTAAGTAATACATTCTGTAGTATAAAATACCCTAGTCCACAAGGTCCTTACTAAGTCTAAGTAAAAATCTAATTTATAACATTAGATTTGACATTTATTTTTATCGTGAACGTTATATTTGCAAACATTTATTTTCATAGCTTCCTCTCTTTTACATTAGCGGGGTCATTCCATAATGCACTTACCATTTTTTACCGTTTTCTAAAATTAAAAATTTAAATAGAAAACTATTGTTTTTAGTAAAAAAAACTATCATATGATAAAGAAATGATATTATTTTTTTAAATTTTGGCGTTAAAAAATGTTATTATGCTAAAAAAAAATTCTGTTTGTTGCTCTAGCCTAAAAACAGAAAAAAGTACAACACTTTTTTCTGGCGTAAATTGAAGGTAACTAGGTCTATATTGACTGGTAAAAAATATATTTTAATAGCTTTGATAATAACGCCACAATTTGACTGATTTGTCTACCGTGGGACACCGTGTATACAAGTAAATAACCACAAAATAAAAAAAAAATATGAGACCGGGTATTTTGGGAAAATCATTAAATATAATTTAGAAACCTCGAAAAGTGCAAAATTTTGACCAAATTTTACACATTTTTGACCATATATCCCACAAATGGGTCGGGCCGTTCGTACAAAATTTTATAGGCATATACTCCCACTATATACGTATAAATAGCCACAAAATTAAAAAAATCGAAGATGGTGTATTTTGGGTATAGCGTTTTTTATAATTTGTAGGTTATGTTGTATGGTCCGCCATCTTGGTATAACCAGAATGATTGAAATATACTTTTTCTCTATAACAATTTAATGATCTTTTAAACGCCGTTTAAATGAAATTTCTATCTTTTATAGATATCGAGTTATTTCAGTTTTAGTGAATCGTGTTTTCTGGTTTTGAAAATTTTCAAAAAATGACCCACCCTAATATCTCTACAACCAGACAATTTTTAGAAAAATCCAGGTAATGTGGCTAATCGAACCTTATTTTATGACCGTATGCAAAATTTGAGCCAAATCGGAGAGATGAAATTCGTGACCTGCGTTGATTTGAAAAAGAAAGCTCCATAAGAATGTTTTGTATTGCTCTAACAGTCGGTTTTTATTTCTCTTTAGATTATTATAAGTTAGATTATTCCAAATATTAATTTTATTTATTTTAGTTAATATTTCCTTTATACCTGCAATCCAGTTATACTTTTCAGGAATGTTTTGCACATTTTTAAGTTTATCAAAGCATATTTTTGGGTAGCGATTATCTTGCATAGACAAAATTTTTAATAACCAAGATATTGTTACTTTAAATACTAAGTAGGATAAGTGAATTGTACCAGATTCAAGTCTAACTACACAATCTGGTGTATTTGAGGGTAAACAAAGCAGTAAAGAAGAATACGTGAACTCTTTCAATTAAGTCAAAGTATCTGAGTGACTAGACGGGTGATGCATTTAAGAGAGTATTCAGTATTATTGAGTTATATAACTCCATCCTAGTATTCCATGAGTTAGCTTTCGATTTTGCCATAAGTGTTATGACGGCGCCTATAGCTGTCTTAGTTTTAGTCACTGATGATTTTGCCATCTCTAAAAAAATTGCCGAATTGGAGAATGTCACACCTGATAAGTGCATTGGTTGACAGTTTCTAGAGGTTCATATTTAAAGTTATAGTTGGTTTTGTAGCCACCTTTAGAGAAGCATACTACTTCTGTTTTTTGTGTATTTACTTTAAGTCTATTAGTTTGTACGTATTCATGTAGCATTTTTAATTTCCGCATAACGTCAGCCTCTGAGTAAGCCAAAATTGCTAAGTCATCAGCGTAACATAATAATAATATGTCTACTATGTTGTTTATATTTAATCCTTTGCAACCTTTAGCTCGAAAAAAAAAAAGATTCTAAATCAGAAATAAACAGATTAAAAAGCGTTGCACTAAATGGTTCACCTTGCAGCAGTCCCTCCGATATTTTGAAGGTTTTCGTATATTTTCCCGCTGAACGGACCTGCATACTAGCTTTACAGTAAAGTTTTATAAGAATTCTTATATATTTTGGTGAGACACCAATACTGTAAAGTTTACGCCATAATATTGAGTGAATAACAGAGTCAAATGCTTTTTTAAAGTCCACAAAGATAACAAATACTTTGCTACCTTTGAGTCTAAGATTTATTTGAATAGTTGTGTGTAGAGCGAAAATATTATCGAGACAACCTCTTCTTTTTCTGAACCCGTTTTGGTTTTCTGGTATAATATCGTTTTCGTCGCACCAGGTATTTAGTCTCTCTAAAAGAATTATGGAAAAAAGTTTTAGTGAAGAGTTTGTTAAGGCAATCCCTCGATAATTAGATGGGTCGTTAGTCGGACCCTTTTTATGTATCATACTCATGATTATTTCATACCAACTGGAAGGTATGGTTTCTTTATGTAGTACTGAGTTGAATAATTTAAGTAAATGTAAGTAACAGTTTGGAGGTAAATTTTTATAGAACTCGTAAGGGATTCCGTCTTTACCGGGCGACTTGTTATTTTTAACTTTTGATAAGGCTGCTTGTAGTTCGTTTAATGTAATATCAGAGTCGAGAAAATCATTGCTTACACCATAAAATGTGAGGTTATCTTGGATTTGGTTTGAATAAATTGTCGAGTAGAAATTTTCCCACGTATCAATACTTAGGTTAACTGACTCTTTGAATGGCCGAAAACTTTTGATTGCTTTCCAGAACGTAGTACTGTCTTTAGTGTTTGCTAAGTTATTTAGTAATAATTGGTCATAACCTTTACTTTTTACCCTTAAAATTTTTAAATATTCTCTTTTAACATTAAGAAAATCAGATTTAAACTGTCCTGAAAAGTTATTTTGTTTTGCTATTTTAAGTGTATTTTTTAGTTTTCTTTTAATTTCTGCACAGTCTTTGTCAAATCATGGCTTATTTTTTATAATTTTATTTTTATTTGCATTAATTTTGTTGGTTAGACCAATATTAACAGAATTATTAATTATATTAGTTAAAAAACGACTATAATCATGTTCTATATCATTTGATAAGGTATTCTCTACCGATTGCATAACTGACTTATAACTTTGAGCTAGAAGTGGGTTCCATTTAAGTATTTGAATATTTTGGGTGATCTGTTCATTTTTAATATATTTTTGAATAGGGTTTATATTTTGTATAGTAATATTCACGGGAAAGTGAGGCGAAGCAGTAACAACAAAGTTCATGACTTCGAGGTCAAGTATTCTTCCTAGACTATGGGCAGAGACCCATGCTTGGTCTATAAGGTTATTACCTTGACTACCAACAAATGTAAAATTACCGAGCGGATCTGAGTTTGTCCTGCCGTTAATAAGTACGAAAGAATTTTCTGCCATGTAGTTTTGTAAGTGTATACCTCTTTGATCGTGTACCTGGTCACATGAGTTTCTAGTTGGTAATAAATAGGTTTCTTCAAATATGTGCTTTTCCTCTACATCAAAGCTTGCTAATCTACAATTAGAGTGTCCTGAAAAATAATAAGTAATTCGGTTAAGTTTAAACTTTTTTTAAAATAAACAAAACAAACAATTATATAATTATTATTTGATAATTTGAGCAATGTAATAATCCACCAAGGTGTGGAACTTAGAACTGTTGAGGACAGTTCTTTCCGATAATATAATATTAAACCTCCACTGGCTCTGCCTCTTGATTTTTCTTTTATTGCCATTGACTCTATTAGATTATATTCCTGAAGAAAAATTGGAACTGTAGTTTTTTGTGTTAACCATGTTTCACAGACACCTATTATTTTAATATTAGCGTTAACATAAGGACCAAGGTCATGAATATTTTTTGTGCCTTCACAGTTCCAAAATATTAAGTTTATTTGATGTGTGGTAGTTTGTTCGACTAAGATTTTGGAGCATTCGGTAGATCTGCCTGGATTTTGGAGAAAAAATTATTCAAGTCAGGTTGTTTTGAGTAATTTTGGGTTAAAGGAGCATTTTTGTTTTTCTTCTTGTCATTGGTAGCAGGGGAACTACTTTTTCTCTTTTTATCCTTGGAATCTTCTTCTTCTTCGGTTTTATCTTTAACGTACAATTTGTTGTGATTTATGTAGGCTATTTTACCTTCGCTTTTAGCTTGCTTCAGGTCTTGAACTAGTTTGCGTCTTTCATCTTGTTCGTATTTAGTTTTGTCCCAATCGATGGTTATTCCTGTTCCTGATTTTTGATATGTTTGGTGTTTAATAATAATATTTTCAATTTCTTACCTATCTAGTCGAGAATAGGATAGGAACTAGTTTAAAGTCTATTTGGCACCGATAAAAGTTACAGAGGATGATCAAATTTGGACTTATACGAAAATATTGCAATTTTTAAAAAATATTTTTAATTTCTTACCTAGGTTATTTTTCGCCAGGTGGATTTTTGATATGTTTTGTGCTAAATAATAGGAAGTAGTTTAAAGTCTATTTGGCACCGATAAAAGTTACAGAGGATGACCGAATTTGGACATACAAAAATTTTGCAATTAAAAAAAAATATTTTCAATTTCTTACCTATCTAGTTGAGGCTAGGTTATTTTCCGCCAGGTGGATTTTTGATATGTTTTGTGCTCAATAATAGGAAGTAGTTTAAAGTCTATTTGGCACCGATAAAAATTACAGAGGATGACCGAATTTGGACATACAAAAATTTTGCAATTAAAAAAAAATATTATCAATTTCTTACCTATCTAGTTGAGGCTAGGTTATTTTCCGCCAGGTGGATTTTTGATATGTTTTGTGCTCAATAATAGGAAGTAGTTTAAAGTCTATTTGGCACCGATAAAAGTTACAGAGTATGACCGAATTTGGACATACAAAAATTTTGTAATTAAAAAAAAATATTTTCAATTTCTTACCTACCTACCTATCCCATACGGTCACGGATCAGAACTAAAGTTCAAATGACCATAGGCCACAGTACACTGGGCCACCATTCCTAGCAAAAGGAAAACTTTCAATGTTCACGGTTTGAGGCCTGAACTAATAATTTTAACTTCATTATAATCTGTCGTTAATAACGACTCGTTATAAACCAAAATAAATCGGTTTCGAAACCAATTAAAGCTTCAGTTTCCCAAAAAGTCGCAGTCGCGACCGGGTAGCCGCGACCGAGTATTTGAGACATCTCCAATGCATTTTAAATGTCCCTGTTTTCCTAGCTGCTGTCAAGTCGTTACTACTAACTACCGGTCGCTTGACCGCTCCGGGAGCAGACGCACGAATATTTCTTCACGAATTTGAGTCAAATTACATACATGAAGAATATTTCGCCTACAAATAACGCAAAAACTTAGTTCTTTTAAAAAGATATAAAATTATATTTTGGACACATTTCTTTCCCTATTTATACTAAAATACTTTAATTAAGGGACAAAATATTAAATTTTCTGCTTTTATTATACTACCTTTCAGCGTTAGTTTATTATAAAAACCATTAAAATTAACAGGTTTCCTTCTTTGAAGGATGTGTTATCAGCAGTGATCGGACTTTGGATTTTTTAACAGACCCGCATTAAGGAAAACGTGATTTATAGTATTTACTAACAACATTACTTGCATTGTATACAGATATTGTTTTTGGTATTAGAGTAATTCCACGTCAACTAGCCCCTCGATTCGGAACTCATCTCTCCGATTTTGCTGAAATTTTGCATGTCCCCATAACTTAGTGTTTATATACCCCCATTAATGACGTTTTGCGAAAAAATCATTTGTTGCTGAGATATTAGGGTGGTTCATTTTTTGCCTTTTTCAAAATCGGAAAACAACCATGTAATAAATTCGTAATAACTTAATTTTTATTGAAGTTATATACTTTATTCGTATTAATTTGTAAAAATAAAATTATGGTCTAGGAAACCCATTTTTTCACCCATTCTGACATTTCCAAGATGGCGGACCGCCATGCCAATTCGGGGAAGTTTATATTTTGTATCCCCAAAATAGCTAATCTTCGATTTTTTTTTATTTTTTTACTATTTACTTGTATTTAGTGGTAGTATGTCCCTATAAAATATTTCGACTCAAATAACATATTTGTGGGAGATATGACCCATAATGTGCCACCATACCCTATTTTTTTTTTCATTTTTAACTACAAAAAATGAGCTCTGTGTGGAATTTAATGAAGAAACTAAATCCATTGCACAATATTATTAATTTGATTACTTATTTAATGAAAAGGGTCTTCAATAACAATATACAGGGTGTACCAAAAATCTAGGAGCACCCTATACAGGGTGTCACAGAATGTTTCCAAAATCTCTTAAGGGTAATTAGATCTCGTCAAAATAATACCACAAGTTCATATAAAATTTTTGGCTACGGCCCCTCTACTCTGAGTTATTTGCCCCCCAAGATGAAATAAAAAAATTATTTTTTTTTGATAACTTACTTTTTAATATTTATTGACAATTTTTTTTGAGTTGTTTAAGAAAATTATTTCGCATTAAATGATTTCAACAGAAGTTTTAAAAGTTATCAGAAAAGTTAGGGGCGGACTTCCCTTATGGTTCCTAACTCCTAAATTTTTTTAGGGGTACAAATTTTAGAATTTTAATTACTTTTGTACATTCTGTGAGCAATTATAATCAAAAAATCACTCTACAAAAAATTCGATAAAATGAAGTGTTTCCGAGAAAAAGGCACTTTTTTAATTCAAAGGCAGGAGGACCATAAAAAATATTTTTATATTTTAACAAAAATGCTATATATTATTTTAAAAATGTTTTTATCTCATTAAAATGAAAAAGAAAGTCCATATGAAATTTTTGACTAGCCCCCCCCCCGCCCTTTGAGATATTCACCCCTTAGATAAAAAATAAAAATCCAACTTTTTTTAATATTTTTTAACGATTTTTTTAAGGTGCCTTTTTCTTGGAAACGCTTCATGTTATCGAATTTTGTGTAGAGTACTTTATTGATCAAAATTACTCACAAATGTAAAAAAAGTAATCAAATGTCTAAAATTTGTAACCCTATAAAACTTAGGGGTTTGCAAACATAACGGAAGTCCGCCCCTGACTTTTCTGATAATTACGGAACTTCTGTAAAAATCATGCGCATTAATTTTCTTAAAAAACTCAAAAAAAATTGTCAATTAATATTATAAAGTAAAAAAGTTATCCAAAAAAAATAATTTTTCTATTTCATCTAGGGGGGCAAATATCTCGGAGTAGGGGGGCCGTAGCCAAAAATTTTATATGAACTTGTGGCATTATTTTGATAAGATCTAATTACCCTTAAGAGATTTTGGAAACATTCTGGGACACCCTGTATAGGGTGCTCCTATATTTTTGGCACACCCTGTATATTGTTATTGATGACCCTTTTCATTAAATAAGTAATCAAATTAATAATATTGTGCAATGGATTTAGTTTCTTCATTAAATTCCTCACAGAGCTCATTTTTTGTAGTTAAAAATGAAAAAAAATTAGGGTATGGTCGCACATTATGGATCATATCTCCCATAAATACGTCATTTGAGTCGAAATATTTTATAGGGATATACTAACACTAAATTCGAGTAAATATTAAAAAAAATTAAAAAAATCGAAGATAAACTATTTTGGGGATACAAAATATAAACTTCCCCGAATTGGCATGGCGGTCCGCCATCTTGGAAATGTCAGAATGGGTGAAAAAATGCGTTTCCTAGACCATAATTTCATTCTCTTTACAAATTAATACGAATAAAGTATATAACTCCAATAAAAATTAAGTTATAACGAATTTATTACATGGTTGTTTTCCGATTTAAAAAAAGGCAAAAAATGACCCACCCTAATATCTCGGCAACCAACGATTTTTTTTTGCAAAACGCCATTAATGGGATTATATAAACACTAAGTTATGGGGACATGCAAAATTTCAGCAAAATCGGAGAGATGAGTTCCGGATCGAGTGGAAATACTCATTACTATAGTAAATAAAAGCGTTATGTAAGAAATTATTTAGGTATTTTATTTTCAAAGTAAATTATTAAAACCTTTTTTGATTTTATTTTTTAATAATGCATTTCTTTTTGTATTGAAAACCCATTTATGTGAACAAAATGACCTTTCCACGTATACCGATGTAAGTGCAAAGAAAAAAGTATTGTTAGGAAAAGCCAGTTATTATTTTTAATATTACCCGCTTATAATTCAAATTTAAATAAGGTTAGTTTTTTACGCGCCAAAAGTTGGCAACACGGTTGAAAAGTCAGTCAGCTGAGTAAGGAGGGACAAGCGCCTAAAAGCAGCTCTCTGTGCAGGAGTTTGTTTTGATTTTTTCTTGGTTTGATCTTTTCTTGGTTTGGTCTTTTTTTTTAATATTTTTTATTTAAAATAACATATTGAAAACGATCAGCGCATGCGCAGTTTATCAAAACGCTGCATAAAGAGCTGCACATAGGCGCTCCTAAGGTCGGCGTACCCGCGGTATTCTTTTTATCGTTAGTATTTTTACACGGCATTTTCGAAATAAGTTTGTATCTACCCATTTGTTACAAGTTAAATATATGTCCTTTAAAGTTCTATCGAAGTTTTATTGTGAACGGGTAGTTCCTCTAGGGCTTCACACGTATTATCCTACGAGTAGTTAGTGCCTATTTTCCACCCGTTGCCTATGACTAGGGTTGGAAAGTGACAATCAGCTGATTTTACATATCTGCTGTCAGAAAATTAGTAAAAGTCAAACACATAACCTCAAATTGACAAATTAATTTTAAGTTCATTTTAGCGTTTTTTGAATGTGTTAGGTCGTAGGAAAAATAGTATAGGCAAACCATTTCAGTGCAAATCAAGATCACTGAAAACTACGTTCGCGTACTCGGTGCGTAATATGCTATTATTAATGTAATTCCAACCCAAGTGGCTTCTTCTCCTTGTTCATTTTTTTTATAAATATCTTTAACTATTTTTAAACCATAATTTCTATCCGAAATATTTTTGAATTTTTATCGCAATTTTTCCTTTTTCAGTTGTACAAAACAATTAGAAAAAACTGCTGTAATAAAAAAAAACTGCTACAGAGAAAAGAAATTGCGAGAGCGCGATCGAGCATAATACATAAGAATTCGATTGGCTTACAAGATACATGGCGGCACATCAAGCCAATCACGGCATCGCATTCTTATGTATTACGCTCTTATGCGAGCCTGTGGATATGCACTTATCTTAAAAAAGGAAAAAACATATTTATGTACACACTGTTTTTTGTTTTACTTTTTATTTTATTTGACTGTAGGTATTTAAATTAGTTTGATTTCACATGAATACTTAAAATAATACGAATAGACAAAAGATCAAAATTAAATGAAATTAAAATAAAACAAAACAAGAATTACATAAAAATAATAATGTACTTATTTTTGATACTTTAAATACAATTTAAATAATCTTGCTTTTTATGAAATTATTCTGTTTTCCTTAATGCGGACCTGTTAAAAAATCCAAAGTCCGATCACTGGTTACACTAGGCAACACGGTTTCTTGCCCCGATTGGAATCATGTTTTTTAACTAATTTTGGGTCGCTGTAACCGAATCTGGCCTCAGAATATTTCTATTACCTAAATTTTCTGAGAAAAATAAGATAAAAATGTTAAAAAATCATTATTTTATCCCTCTTTTGTTCTAAAACCATGGGAGACAAAAATATTCCAAGGACAAATTGGGATTCGGCGACTTAATATTAGTTAAAAAATACCCAACTTAAAACAGAAACTTTAAATTCATAGGTAGAATAAATAGGGATATTATGAAAAAAAAATATTAAAAAAAAAATGGATAATGTGACAAAACTAAGTAGGGGTGGAGGGTAAGAAGAAGGGTGCATAAGGGGACAAGCTTATCGCCACGTACTCATGCTAAAAATTGTCAAAAATCATTACTAGGGGGTCAAAAATGAACTAAATAAATGTTACGTATTATGGTTCTTATGTAATAAAGTAACATTTTTATGATGTAGAACCATTAAAAAAACAAAACAAAAATACACAATATTTTGTTTTATAAATGATTTTTAAATTGGCATAATTGCATGTACTAAAATTTAAAAAATAAGACATTTGAATTTTTTTAAGGTCAAATTTGGATTCTGCGCCTTTAAATTCATAAGAAAAATATATTTTTTGGGCTCGGGAAAAAAGTTTACACTGTGTACTTTAATTTTATATCTTTTTCATTTATTTACTTTTTAGGGACAAATTAAGCAAAATAAAAAAATATTTGTATAAATATTTTTGTAGAGAATTTTATAATCTACAAATTAAGTTTTATAAAATTTTTTAAAAAATTTGATAGTTTTGCCACAAATGAGCAATTAAGTAAACTCTGCACTTTCATTTTAACCTTTTTATGTTTTTTCGCGTACTTACTTTGACAGTAGGTTCTTGACATATAGATTTTTGAACTCCTCGTATTTTTTTTAATATATAGTAAAATTTTCAAAATTCTAGTCTTTTTTTTTAAATTTTGAAAAAAAACATCATTATTACCTGAACTTATATCTCAAAAATTTTAGGTGCTGGAATTTTTCTAAGGTCAGATTCGGATTCTACGCCCTCGAATTAGTAAGAAAAATTTACTTTCCGATCGGGGCAAAAAAAAAGTTGCGATTTGTTGCCTAGTGTTATCAGGGAATATGTGTGGGTTTACGTTTACTAGGCTTGCCAAACGTCCGTATTTAGTACGGACAGTCCGTATTTTTGATGCTCTGTCCGTACTAAAATTTATGTCCGTAGAATGTCCGTATTCAAACGTTTGTCCGTATTTTGTCCGTACTTTAGACATAAAACAAACGTAAATTAAAGAATTTAAGCAAATTTATGTAAAATTAAGAAAAAAAATCGTCTGCGGCGCTTTTTTCTAGGCTTCTGTTTTTATTTAAGGAAAAGGTACAAAATCACCTTGAAAGTTTTTAAATTTTGTGGAATGCAGTAGAAATTTTTTGAATACCTTAGGCATTAACCCTGGAACCGCCCTTGACAAAATACCATAAAACCTTTGTTAAACGAAAACAGGGGCGCAAATAAGGGAGGGAGAGCCCCACCAGAACGAGAAGTAAGCGGCGGCAAAATAAGCTAAACGGGCATACTTTAAAGCATAGGCGCCGACTTGTGGGGCCAGGGACCATGCCCCCTAGAAATCATCAGGGGGCGGCGGCTCCCCTTTGGAATATTTTTTTTTATTTTATTTTTTCATTTTATAAAACTTTATAATTTTTAAATATTTTTGTTTTACTTCAAATAAAATGTTGCCGCCCCCCCCCCTTCCCTGAAATTTTCTTTGCTAAGGTATATATTTTATTTCCAAGGAGTTTTTGTAAAATTTTAAACTCGATTTTAAATAATAAAATTGTTTTAAAATTCAAATAGACCATTAATTTTGTATTTTTTTCCTGCGGCGCTTTTCTTTTTTTTTAATTAAGATTGTAAAACTTTAGTTTTACAAATCTGACCTATGTCACCGCCTTGGTCACCAATGATGACTAATCAAATTTTACTTTCAACTATACAAAAAAATATTTGTCCGTATTTTGAACAAAAAGAAATATGGCAAGTCTAACGTTTTCGCACATGTGTATGTGTAAAAAGTCCAAACCCCAAATAGCACCGATGATCTAAGAATATTCTCTAATTATTCTATTGGGAATATTCTTAGAATAAACTTTTAGATATGCTATGATTTTGCTTAAAACTTGCGCTTAAAATGCATAATCTATGCATGTGCATCAAATAACCATAAAATTTTCTCATATTATTCTTCTAATGCATATTCTAAGAAATTTCTGTTAAGAATGTTCTTAGAAATTATGCTATGCATATTCTAAGAATGTTCTGATAGGTTTATTTGAATTTGCCGCTGTTCTGCAATACATTTTGGACATGTTTGAATTGTAATTCTACAGTAGCCGATAAAAAATTATCCATTATATTGTTTTTGGTGATTCCAATCGTGTATTATTGGATTAGAATTATAGACCTATCTAGTGATTTGTGATTTTATTAAGTCTAGTGTTTATAAGCATAGAAAGGTATGTACCTGTATACAAACAAATTAATGCAGGAAAATGTTGATATTCCTGAATTTAAATGTTGTCTATTATATAATAGTTTAAAACATCGTTTTGTGCCACACAGTGTCATTGCTACACGTCACTGTTCTGGATATTGACTACTTTAGATTTGACAGATCCTAAATTGGGTTAGATAGTTTTGCAACTTATAAGAAGATGCTGGGCATATTCTGCAAGATTTTTTTTTAGAATGATCATAGAAGCTTTCGCATAATTAAAACGGTATCCATTGAATGTCTTAAAACCTTCTAAGAACGTTCTACGTAAAACATCGCATATTTCTGTATATTCCAAACCTGTAATGCTATTTATGGGGACACCTTGCAGCCAAAGTTTTAAAAGAGAAAATGAAGCCCCTAACAAATATTTTAATAAGAAACGAAAATCATCTCCAACTCAACATGAAAATGTTGCAACAACTTTACATCTACATCAAAATGTTATCCTGTAACGTTTACATCTAAATAAAAATAATATGCAATGTTGTCACGTCCGCAAATGTCCCCCTGTACTATATTACAAATGTTACATAAAAAAAAAAAAAATGTTTATGTAACTCACGACCTTAAGATTATGTAGGGCTACATTAAAATAATATCATTTTAATAAAGCAAAACCTCAGGTAAATATTGCCACGATACTTTTAATAATGTTTAGTAAATATCTTGATATTGTAACTTAAATGTATTGTCTGGTCTGGTTTTGCTTTCGAGTTTTAACCAAGAACCGGTCTGTGGTAACTTCAGCAACCGGTTAATCGAAAACCGGTTGTAGACTTTGTTTTTCCGTACATTATTCCTTAAAAGATCTTATAGTGCTTACAAGTATTTTAGGAAACAATATGTGGCGCCACCTATAGCATGAGCCAAGGAAATCGTACCAAGAAAATATGCAATAAATGCTAATAGATTCGGGAAGCAAAAGCAACCTTATCACGAAGGAACCTTGAGAATACATGACACTACAGAAAGTTAAAGTCAGTAAACATGAAAAATAGTCTTATAAAATCTTGATGGCTTATGGCAGCAAAATACTATTAACCATTCTTTTGAATCTAAAGTTATAGTAAACAATAAAATGAAACCACTACATTTTACGTCAAAAAAAATGTCACCAATAATTCACTAGGTAAAGTCACCTCCATAGCCTTGCGTATTCAAAAAAATTGGTCCGGAATACGAATCATATTAATATTCCATTAGTTCAAAACATCCTTATCGATATTCCCGCTAATAGTAAACCAGTTCATACGCGTTCCTCCTGTAATCTGAAAACAGTTCACTTCTTCCTTCAAACACCCAAAACAATAGATGGAAGTAAAATCTCTTAGGCCTTCTCAAATATATAGGCAAACCAAGCAACATTAACAGAAACGTTTTCACCTATATAAGGAATAAGATTAAAGAAAAGAAATCGTATCCACTTTGGGATTTTATGTTAAAAAAAAAGTTCTAAATAAAAATTGTCTAAAATATTCAAAATCAGTAACTATAAGTATTACAAGGAAATCGAGAAGGAAATTATATTTATAGCAATCTCGTTTTGTTATAAATGCATATGTTTAAACATAACTGTGACTTTGTACCTGAGTCGAAACAAATTAAATATCTAGACAGGCAAAGTGAAAATGTTACGCCGCGTTACATGGGGGGGGGTGGGGGTAAAAAATGGCCAAATTTTGCGTTACGTAATACTTGAATGCTCCCTAAAGAGTAATCTGTGTTTTATTGTAATTCGAGCTATCCAAAATCCTACAGCACCAATAAAAGTTACAGAGGATGACCAAATTTGAACTTATACAAAAATTTGGCAATTTTTCATTTTCTTACCTATCTAGTCGGGGCTAAGTTATTTTCCGCCAGGAGGATTTTTGATATGTTTTGTGTTTAATAATAGGAAGTAGTTTAAAGTCTATTTGGCACTGATAAAAGTTACAGAGGATGACCAAATTTGAACTTGTATGCATATTTGGCATGCTTCTTGCTTTTTCTATTTATTTGTGGGTCCAAAAGGGTTTTTGTTTTTAAATGAAATTGAATCAATTTTACAAATTTTGAATTTTTGTTGCAAACTTCAGCTTCATGTAGACATTTGGATATCCATGGGATATCTACTGTTAATCCAGGATATTCACTGGATATACTGGATATCCAGATAGTATATCCCCTGGATATCTACTAGTTATTATGTATAGTCAAACCTGTATGGTACAGGCTGTACCTACTCAGAGAGTAGGTACAGCCTTTACCATACAGTTTTGACTATATACAATATTTAAACAGTAGTAATACTCATAAATAAACTCACCTGTTTTATACTAACTGGGTAAAAATCTTGGCAATAAATAATAAATAAACATTTTAACTGGGATCAAAATTAAAATAACCAGGCATTATTCCTTATTTGTAATTTTTTTGAATTTAATTAATAAAAACGGAATTTATACGCTGATCTAAAATTACTTTTTAAACTCTACTACATTTAAAATTATCAAAAAATCACTTTCTAAAATAATGCTCTTTCTAACCTATGCGTTTGGCTGTTGAACTGTCAAAATATATACCTAGCGTCACAGAGTTGCCAGATTTTTTTTATCGTGCTTATTCCAGGAGCGATTATTTCACACTATATATTCCAAGCTATGCGCATGCCTGAGAAATATCTGTTTTATAGGTTATGTTTATGATCATTGGACGAGAAAGCAATACCGACAAAAACTCATATATCAGAGTATTACAGCATTAAACAATGTTTTATGTTCTATATCAGAGTATACTGTGTGGTCCAAAAGTCACCTCCTCAGCAAACTACCAAACCATTATTAACGTAAACCAACGCCTTCCATTAAAAAAAAAACATGTGATGTAAAGATTGTAGTCTTATTTAACAAGAATGTAGCATGGTGGGGATGTCCTAAGTCCGCCCCTAATAACATCACACAATGACATCCCGAAAATAACGTGTTTGTGACATCATAAATCCACATTCCTGCGCTGTTATATCTAATATCTTATGGATGCCGTTACTGCAGTACCATGGTACTTTAATATTTAAATATTATCCTAGCATATTAGCTTTTTTTAAATAAAACCATTAAAAACGCTATAACCCTATAAAAAAAATGAGGAGAATCCAGCACATGCGCACTGATTCTGTTTTGACGTATGCCTAAAATTATTTTAAGGTTATGAAACATTCTTTTGCAGAATTTTACAAAAATATGTACTTTTTTTTATGCATATTGTTACACCAGGCAAGCATTTATTTTTTAATTAGCTAAAGCTAAATTATTTAGCCTAGATATAATCCTATTTGATTCTTAAAATATATCGCCTTCTAAATTCTGAAATATCGTATCTGAAAAATGCCTCCCATTAAAAAAAAAAACACCAAACCAGCAAACTACCAAACCAAACCATTGTTAACGTAAACCAATGCCCCCATTAAAAAAATCAAACAGAAATTCTTGAGTATTTTAACAATATTTTGCTATATATTCTAACAAAAAAAACTAGTGTACTGGTAGTAGTAGTAGCCCGGACAACATTTGCTATTTCACGTGGAAGTCATTATGACATCATGTAATGATTTTCTGAGTTCATGAACGCATACAGATGACTCCTCATTGTAAAGTCATTACCACAGAACACCCACGAGATCATGTCATGAAGATCTAGCAGCGGTCTACGGGATGCGCATGAGCAAATTTTAAATTAACCGCGAAATTTAAATTGACCGCGAAATTTAAAATTTAAAAAAAAGAAACACACCTTTTTGCTCATATCTTGAAAACGCGAAGAGATACCAAAAAAATAACGAAAAAATCAACTCCCCCTAGACATGCACCCCCACATAAATCCAATTTCAACAATTTGAGGACGCCGGGATTTTCCCACTGGGAACTTTCCAGTGGGAATGTTCTCCAAGGTGACTGGGGGCACTAATTCCTCTAGACTAAAGCCTCCAGATCTGGATATGGTGAGCCGTAGATGTCGATATCTACGGCTCACCATACCAATCTGATAATGTGTATCGAATTAGCTGACCAGTAAGTTAATTACTAGTTATTACCAGTAGTATATCTTTATAAAGACAACTGCATTTTAATACTAGTATTCCTTTATTCGTTTAGAAAGTTTAGTTAGTGGTAGAATATAACATGTGGCGCCACCTATCGCATAACGCTGTCAAGTGCACTGAAATTGAAACATTACAGGAGCCTGTACTATTCGGCAATCGTTCTCAATCGAGTCCCGGGCAACATTTGCTATTTCACGTGGAAATCATTATGACATCATTTAATGATTTAACGTTAAATGTATACACCCCATAAGAAACTCACAACATGATCACAAAATCATGAGATGTTCTCATCATGATGTTCGTATGAGTACAAAACGTGGAAATCATAACATGCTCTCATAAGGCCTATATGATTTTATGAATGTTGTCCGGGAGTTTGCTGGTTTGGTGTTTTTTTTTTAATGGGAGGCGTTGGTTTACGTTAACAATGGTTTGGTTTGGTAGTTTGCTGGTTTGGTGTTTTTTTTTAATGGAAGGCGTTGGTTTACGTTAATAATGGTTTGATAGTTTGCTGAGGAGGTGACTTTTGGACCGCACAGTATACTCTGATATAGAACATAAAACATTGTTTAATGCTGTAATACTCTGATATATGAATTTTTGTCTGTAATGCTTTCTCGTCCAATGACCATAAACATAACCTATAAAACAGATATTTCTCAGGCATGCGCCTAGCTTGGAATATATAGTGTGAAATAATCGCTCCTCTTATTCCAATCACAAAAACCAAATTTTATTATCTTAACCATAACATACTAGTATGGTTTGAAGAGTGTTGTTTAAATGATGTCATAGTTAGTTGGTAAAGTAAAAGTAAAATCTTTTTCGAGGTTAAAAAGTTGATTGAGTTGTTTATTTTAAAATAAATATTATAATTATTATTATATAATTATGAACATGTAATAACTCCTAGTTAGCATCCCCAGGTAGCAAAATAACATGACATTCACGTGAAAGCCACGTTAATATGTGACATGTGATGTTAAGATTGTAGTCTCATTTAACAAGAATGTAGCATGGTGGGGATGTCCTAAGTCCGCCCCTAATAACATCACACAATGACATCCCAAAAATAATTATTTTTTAATGTTAACGTGTTTGTGACATCATAAATCCACATTTCTGCGCTGTTATATCTAATATATTATGGGTGCCGTTACTAGTACTTTCCCGGACAACATTCATAAAATCATATAGGCCTCATGAGAGCATCATGTTATGATTTCCACGTTTTGTACTCATACGAACATCATGATGAGCACATCTCATGATTTTGTGATCATGTTGTGAGTTTCTTATGAGGTGTATACATTTAACGTTAAATCATTAAATGATGTCATAATGATTTCCACGTGAAATAGCAAATGTTGCCCGGGACTCGATTGAGAACGATTGCCGAATAGTACAGGCTCCTGTAATGTTTCAATTTCAGTGCACTTGACAGCGTTACGCGATAGGTGGCGCCACATGTTCTGTTCTACCACTAATTAAACTTTTTAAACGAATAAAGGAATACTAGTATTAAAATGCAGTTGTCTTTATAAAGATATACTACTGGTTATAACTAGTAATTAACTTACTGGTCAGCTAATTCGATACACATTATCAGATTGGTATGGTGAGCCGTAGATATCTGGAGGCTTTAGTCTAGAGGAATTAGTGCCCCCAGTCACCTTGGAGAACATTCCCACTGGAAAGTTCCCAGTGGGAAAATCCCGGTGCCCTCAAGTTGTTGGAAATGGATTTATGTGGGGGTGTGTGTCTAGGGGGAGTTGATTTTTTCGTTATTTTTTTGGTATCTCTTCGCGTTTTCAAGATATGAGCAAAAAGGTTTTTAATTTTAAATTTCGCGGTCAATTTAAATTTCGCGGTTAATTTAAAATTTGCGCATGCGCATCCCGTAGACCGCTGCTAGATCTTCATGATCTGATTGGTCGGCCGTCAATTTAATCCAAGTTTAAAGTTAAACCATCATTGGTGCAAGTGGCCCTAAATACAACCATTAAGGGCCACTTGCACCAACGACGGTTTAGCTTTAAACTTGGATTAAGGGTCACTTGCACCAACTTTTGGTCTGGGATTATCTCAGCTAAACCGAGTTTAAGTTAAAAATACTGAGTTCTGATTGGTCGGCCGTCAATTTAATCCAAGTTTAAAGTTAAGCCATCATTGGTGCAAGTGGCCCTAAGTGGACGGCCAACCAATCAGATGGCAGTATTTTTAACATAAACTCAGTTTAGTTAAGATAATCCCAGTTTAAGAGTTGGTGCAAGTGGCCCTAAAAACGCTATAACCCTATAAAAAAATTGGATTTAAAATCAATAAGTAATTGAAACAATCACAGATTGAAACAGATAGATTCTAAAACGAAATTGCAGAATATATTCCTTTAATCCGTGTCCGTGGTCTTGAGAAGCCCGGCAGAGCCCCTATCCATTGGAAATCGTATAATGTGTATACAATTTCCTAATTTCCTAATAATAACTTACTCTATCAACATCATCTTATATCGATTTTTTTGCTTCGAACGTCGGTGAGAAGTAAAATAACATGACATTCACGTGAAAGCCACGTTAATATGTGACATGCGATATATTCACAGAGTTGCTAAATATTTGTTATTAAATAACATGGTTGTCACGTCTCACGTGTTACGTTGTATGTGATGTTAAATACATGTTATTTTTCAATATTATGTGATGTTTTGATTTAGTTTAAAAATATACCCAAAAGTGATGTTAATTTCTTGTAACATAACATCCCTTGCTACCTGGGTCCAAACCTTCTAACTACAATATAAGCTAGAAATGTTTAAATGTAAGGCTAAAACGTCTTTAGGGACAATAATTAACCTTACACCACTTTATTTATATTGCCATCAATATTAAAAATAGAGTAAATAGCAACTCTAAGAACTGTTTTCCGTCGCTCCAGAATTTGACTTTTCACACTTATTGCAAGTTCATGGTCGATATTACAAATACACATGTACCAAACATAAAGTGCGCATCAGGAAAGCGAATACCGCCAAAGCGGAGCCTCTCTTGTGTAAGTGCGGTTCTCTTCTGCATTTAAGCAGAGTCTCTGATTTAAGATAATTTGCACACAACGGGCTCCATCGTCCCGGACAACATTCATAAACTCATATCATGATGAGCACATCTCATGATTTTGTGATCATGTTGTGAGTTTGTTATGAGGTGTATACATTTAACGTTAAATCATTAAGGGCCACTTGCACCAACTTTTGGTACGGGATTATCTCAGCTAAACCGAGTTTAAGTTAAAAATGCTGCGTTCTGATTGGTCGGCCGTCAATTTAATCCAAGTTTAAAGTTAAACCATCATTGGTGCAAGTGGCCCTAAATGATGTCATAATGATTTCCACGTGAAATAGCAAATGTTGCCCGGGACTCGATTGTGAACGATTGCCGAATAGTACAGGCTCCTGTAATGTTTCAATTTCAGTGCACTTGACAGCGTTATGCGATAGGTGGCGCCACATGTTATTTTCTGCCACTAACTCATCATCAATAATTTGTTTGGGTCTTTAAGAGACAGGCGCAGCCTATGGCTCATTTATCTAAAAAAATATTTGATCTGAATTGAAAGTTGGGGCAGTGAGTCTATGCTCACTGATGCGAGTTGCATCTGTCATAATTTAGGGGGGAGTGAGTCTCTGCTCACTGATGCGAGTTGCATCTGTCATAATTTGGCGCTGGGTGGAGTGGGTGGGAGGGGGATGGGGAGGGATGGGATAGGGAGAGGAGGGATGTGCGGGAAGAGTGAGACTAGCTCACTGATGCTGGGAATGCATCTGTCCTGTATTAGTGGGTACCATTACTGGTTGAGGACGTTTTTGATCTTTTTGTGAGTGTTGTGTATTTCGTGATCGTAATCTAGAAAGTTTGAAATGAGGGGGTTTGGGTGATCTAAATTGTCTTGTATAAAAGACGTGCTGTAGCGGATGATTTCCGTTTTTAGGAGGGGCATTTCGAGATCTCTGTGTATCTGGTTGTTCCTCATGAACCAGGGGGCATCGAGGCATATTCTGAGTGCTTTAGG
Organism: Brachypterus glaber; assembly: GCA_958510825.1. Taxonomy (NCBI): domain Eukaryota; kingdom Metazoa; phylum Arthropoda; class Insecta; order Coleoptera; family Kateretidae; genus Brachypterus; species Brachypterus glaber. The sequence continues at coordinate 12,319,787 of OY294053.1, read as the reverse complement.
GTTTGGTTGTAAAGAAGAAGTTTGTTTTTAAGGGATAGGGGACTCTTTCTACCTATTAAGGGGTAGAGTTTGGAGAGGCGGCAGTTTGCTATTTGGAGGGTGTTTTTGACGTGCTGATCCCACGTCAGTTTTTGGAGATTGTAATGCCGAGGTATTTGGCATGGTTTTCCCAGTTAATGGGTTGGCCATTTATCTGAATGGGTTGGGGTGGGCCTCTTCTAATCCTAGAGATTAGGATGCCTTTGGTTTTATTGGTGTTTACTTTGATTTTCCATTTGGAGAACCATTTGATTAGGGCATCCATTTGGCGCTGGAGGGCGATATGGATGCGCTGGGGGTTTCTGGCTTTTGCTAGGATGCCGGTGTCATCGGCGAACAGGGCTATTTCAGTGCCCTGTGTTTTTGGAATATCTGCGGTAAAGAGATTGTACAGAAGGGGGGATAGTGGGGAACCTTGTGGAACGCCAGCTTTGATGCGGCGGGTGCTGGACTTACAGTCGCCTATTTTTATCTGAAAATCTCTGCCTTTGAGGAAGGAGGCTATGAGTTTGGTGATGCCTGGGGGGAGGCCGAGAAAGTGGAGTTTGGCTACAAGACCTTTGTGCCAAACTTTATCGAAGGCTTTTGCGATGTCCAGGAGGATCAGTCCCGCGGCTTCGCGCCTATTTAGTCCGTCCGTTACAGAGTCTACCAGGCGAGCTACCTGGTGGACGGTGGAGTGTCTGCTTCGGAAGCCGAATTGCTCATTTGGAAGGAGATTTAGTTCTTCAACTAGAGTTTGAAGTCTGGTTAGAATGACTTTCTCGGCTATTTTGCCTAGGGAGGAAAGGAGGCTTATGGGGCGGTAGCTTTCAGCAAAAGTTGGATTTTGTCCGGGTTTTTTGATTACTATTACGTCTGCGTTTTTCCAGGGCTTTGGAAAGTGGCGCAGTCTGAGCATTGCGTTAACAATGTTAACGATTTCCATAATGGTTTTCCGGGGGAGTATTTTAAGGATTTTATTCGGTATTTGATCGGGGCCAGGGGCTTTTCTTTTTGGGAGATTTTTGATGATGCGTTTGATTTCCTCGGGGGATGTGGGGGTGATAATGTCGTTTTCGACTTGGTTAGTGACTCTATTATAGATGTGGTTTATGTTTCTTTCATGCATGAGTTGCTCGTAGTTCTCGTCGTCAGAGTCGGGCTCTGCCACTAACTAAACTTTTTAAACGAATAAAGGAATATTAGTATTAAAATGCAGCTGTCTTTATAGGGATATACTACTGGTAATAACTAGTAATTAAATTACTGGTCAGCTAATTCGATACACATTATCGGATTGGTATGGTGAGCCGTAGATATCTGGAGGCTTTAGTGTAGAGGAATTAGTACCCCCAGTCACCTTGGAGAACATTCCCAAAATCTCGGTGTTCTCAAGTTGTTAAAAATGGATTTATGTGGGGTGTGTGTCTAGGGGGGGTTGATTTTTTCGTTATTTTTTTGGTATCTCTTCGCGTTTTCAAGATATAAGCAAAAAGGTGTGTTTCTTTTTTTTAATTTTAAAATTCGCCGTCAATTTAAATTTCGCGGTTAATTTAAAGTTTGCGCATGCGCATTTCGTAGACCGCTTCTTCATGACATGATCTCGTAATGACTTTACAATGAGGAGTCATCTGTATGCGTTCATGAACTCAGAGAAAATCATTACATGATGTCATAATGACTTCTACGTGAAATAGTAAATGTTGTCCGGGGTATTGTAGGAAATGTGTTGCCCGTAGGTTGCACCCCGTTTGCATACAACTGTTGATTAGAAACTATTTAAAATGCGGGTTCAACATGTATGGAAACATTTTTCTTGCAATTAGCATGCAACTGACGGGCAAGGTTTTGTACTTTGTACTTACAACTTATTGGCCTACTAGTAGGCCAATAGAACATATCTTCTTCGAATGCCCAATCAACAAAATAGATAACTACGATATATACAACATAATCCACACATGTGGATTTTAATTACCCATAAATATTTCTTATATACTGGCAAATTTAAACATAGAAGTCATCAAGGCTATGCTGAAGTACCTTAATTACAACAAAATCCAACTTTAAACCTAACCTTAAAATTCCTTTTATCCCCACCAACTGAAGATTACATAATTAAAAAAAAATATACATTGTGGTCCAAAAGTCACCCCCCCCTTTTAACTTTTGAACGAGTTGAGATATCGACCCAGTCAACACAAATACATGGCAGGAACATAGCAGGTACATAACCACTGTTCTATGTGATGTTGCAGACATGTAATTTTTATAGTCCATGTATAGTCCTTGGACTTTAACAATTCCGCCTCATATTATGTATCAGCTACATAACATGCTACATATCAGATACATACTAGGTACATAACAATAAAAGTAGGCGTTTCCAAATTTTACTTGTTATGGAGTGCATGATAGATTTAGACATGGTGAACATTTTTACGTCTTTTTGATAAACCTAATAATTAAAGTATATAAATATCTTTATATGTAGCATCCATCAGGCAAAATTCTTATACGATGTGCATTTTTACTGTGAAAGCAAACTTTCTACCAGGCTTAAAAATCATGGGCCACATAAAAAGCCAATTTTTAGAGAAAAAATAGCAAATAATCATTTTAAAAAAATATATATATTTTAATTTTTTGTCTAAAATTATCTAAAATCGGTTTAGTTGTCTAAAAATACATGCGTTTCTACTACTTAAGGGTAAAACTTTTATTATTAACAACAATTTTAAGAATATTAGTGATTCTAACCTATAAAAATTAAAATAATATAGACGCCATATTTAGTATTGAATTCATAACATTTTATGTATCGTGTATGTTCTCGTACCATATATATGATACATAACATGCAATATTGCATGTTATGTACCATACATATGTATGTTACATCTTATGCAATATGGCACATGTAACGTAAAAAATCTTTCTGTTATAGGGCATGTTATGTAGCATACATATGTATGTTATGTCTCATGTAATATGGCACATGTTACCTAAAAAATCTTTCTTTACCATGTTGCATCCATATATGTGCGGACTGGGGACTTCAAATTTAGAACTCTTAAATAAGACAACTTAAACTATCTTTTAGCATATATTTGATATTTTCAGCTCTTAAAATGTGGGCAGGGGGGCATGGGGGACATTTTTTAAATGGAAAGGGGGGTCGTACGACCCCCACATATCACACGTGTGATACATCATTTTAAAGCTTATAAAATTCTCTATTTAAACTAACATTTTTTTTAGAGGAATTTTGACATTAATACCCATTTTCAACCCCATTTTAAACCCAATTTTTTTTTATTTAAAAATATGGAGTTAAATGAAGAATTTTATTAGCTTTAAAATGATGTATTACACGACCCCCCTTTCCGTTTAAAAAAATGTGCCCCCATGCCCACAATTTAAGGGCTGAAAGTATTATATATATATGTTAAGAGGGGGGGGGGTGACTTTTGGACCGCTCTGTATATATATATATATATATATATAACGTAAATTCTGTGATAAAAAAAAATGTGATAGTAAAATGTAATGTAATGTAGTGTAATGTAGTCCAATAAACAAGAAGAAAATGTCCAATAAATAAGAAAAAAGAAGAAATAAGAAAAGGACTTCGGGGATGGAGTAACTCGAGTTACTGGATCCAGAACACTTTACTGTGACGTGAAACCAAGAATACCACTTTCATAATATATAGTATAAATACAAATTTATACACGAGTCGCTCACCGCAGTAATGAGAAGAATCTAGCACATGCGCACTGGTTTGCTTATTTTTGTTTTGACGGATGTCAAAAGTGGCTTCCGTTTAGGCAGTTATAGATTTATGAAATAGTTTAATTTGACTGGGGTTACGGTGCGCAGCAGGTCCACAAAAATGAACTATATTTATGCACTGATTTCTAGTTTTATTACTAAAACTTACTGTGGGTGGCGGAAAATCCAGTTTTTTTGTTAGAATATATATCAAAAGATTGTTAAAATACTCACGAATTTCTGTTTGATTGTTTTAGGGCCACTTGCACCAATGATGGTTTAACTTTAAACTTGGATTAAGTTGACGGCCGACCAATCAGAACGCAACATTTCTAACTTAAACTTGGTTTAGTTGAGATAATCCCAGACCAAAATTTGGTGCAAGTGGCCTTTAATGGGGGCGTTGGTTTACGTTAACAATGGTTTGGTTTGGTAGTTTGCTGGTTTGGTGTTTTTTTTTTAATGGGAGTCGTTGGTTTACGTTAACAATGGTTTGGTTTGGTAGTTTGCTGGTATGGTGTTTTTTTTTTAATGGGAGGCGTTGGTTTAGGTTAATAATGGTTTGGTTTGGTAGTTTGCTGGTTTGGTGTTTTTTTTTTAATGGGATGCATTTTTCAGATACGATATATCAGAATTTAGAAGGCGATATGGAATTTAGAAGGCGATATGTTTAGAAAAAGGTAGATATTTTTTTAAAATTCTGCAAAAGAATGTTACATAACTTTAAAATAATTTTTGGCATACGTCAAAACAAAAAATAAGGAAATCAGTGCGCATGCGCTGGATTCTTCTCATTACTGCGGTGAGTGAATCGTATTTATACTGAGCTGGTAAATTTTGAAAGAATAAGACAAGCGCCTAAATGCAGCCCTATTTTGTTTTGGTTTTTTCTTGTCTGTCTTTTTTTTTAATGAGGGGGCCTTGGTTTACATTAACGTTGGTTTGGCGTCTGTTTGGTGTTTTTTCTTTTGTAAAAAAATGTTTTTTATTTAAAATAACATATTAAAAAACGGTCAGCGCATGCGCAGTTTATCAAATGCTGCATACAGAGCTGCACATAGGCGCTCCTAGAATAAGGACAATGAAAAATAGAAGAAGTACCATTTAAGGGTCACTTGCACCAATGATGGTTTAACTTTAAACTTGGATTAAATTGACGGCCGACCAATCAGAACGCAGCATTTTTAAGTTAAACTCGGTTTAGCTGAGATAATCCCAGACCAAAATTTGGTGCACATAATCTTCTTCTTCTTCTTCTTGGGGGCGTAAGGTTTTGATAATCTGGCAACGCTGGATTTAAATAAATTAGGTTATGTTTTTTAAGGTTATCTGTGAAGTTAAATATTTTTAATACTTCGCATCTGAAAATGCAAATAAGCGATAATTATAACTTGTTAATGCAGTGTAATAATACTAATGTGATAAATGATGAAACTTACAAGAAAATTCTTGAGAACTGTTTTTTAGTACTCTCTGGCATCTCAGTAAATCATAGTAAGAAATTCATGTGCATGTATGCTGCCGTGCTAGACACAGAGGGGGTAGCTACCCTAGTAGAAATTTTACGTTAGATAAACGTTTTTTCTAACGCGTATTTATTGTATTTATACAATAAATACATACGTTTATAAATGTCTCAGTTTCTAATCTTAGAGTTCCTTACGTTACTTGCCTAACGTTAGGCATCTAACATTTAACCAACATTCATCTAATGTTGGTTCAAGTTGTTCTAATGTTGTTTTCCACCAGGGCACTGATTTGAGAAAATTAGGCTTTTAGGTTTATGTTAATAGAGCAGGGGCGGATCCAGGAAATGGTCCTCGGGGGTAAAATCTAAAAACTAAAATTTTATATTCTTAAATTAAGAAACGTAAGAAAGCCCTAGCGCTGCAGGCGAAGACTTTTACAAATTCTATGGTTTGGATTTTAATAATTAAATTATGTATTTTAAACCAGTCTTTAAATTAAAATTATTTAAGTTTAAAATTTCACAATAATACAAAAAACTCTAGCGCCGCAGGCGATATTTTTTACGAATTTCGCTAGGTTCTACAAAAATTTTTTCAATTTTGATAGCTCTGGCGCCGCAGGCAATTTTTTTACAAATTTTAAGCTTTTGCAAGCTTGAACTAAAAAAAAATACGTAGGTAAATTAGCCCTAGCGCCGCAGGCGAATTTTTTTACAAATTTTAAAACACTAGTAACACTATTATTTTTTACAAAAATCCAAAGAGGCTTAAGCGCTGCCGCGGCGAAATTTTTTCTATTGCCCATTTGGAACAAGATCTACTTATTTGCTCATTTTGACGCCTTATCGATCTGGGGGAGTATAAATAAATAAACTGTTTATTAAAAACTTCTGTCGTCGGGCCCCCTTCGAGCCCGGACCCCAGGTAATCTGTACCCCCTGCACCCCCCTGAATCCGGCCCTGCTAATATGAACCAGCTGCAGCTTCATGCAACTGCGAGGGAAGGGGGTTCTTTACAAGCTAATTAATTATGTTTTTTAAAATCTCATAATTATAAAACATGTTTTATCATAAGTTGTCCAATAGGTTTTATAATAACTTGCTTTACCAATACTTTTATTATAATATAGACTTGACTTTGTAAAAAAAACTGTAAAGATTAATCTAAGATTAATCCAATCATAGCAATTAAAAAATTTGATTGAGCGCAAAAAATCAAAATTTATTAGTAATTAAGTAATACACTCTGTAGTATAAAATACCCTATTCCACAAGGTCCTTACTAAGTCTAAGTAAAAATCTAATTTATAACATTAGATTTTACATTTATTTTTATCGTGAACGTCATATTTGCAAACATTTATTTTCATAGCATCCTCTCTTTTACATTAGCGGGGTCATTCCATAATTTTTTAACGTTTTCTAAAATTAAAAATTTAAATAGAAAACTATTGTTTTTAGTAAAAAAAACTATCATGATAAAGAAATCATATTATTTTTTTAAATTTTGGCGTTAAAAAATGTTATTATGCTAAAAAAAAATTCTGTTTGTTGCTCTAGCCTAAAATATATATATATATATATATATATATATATATATATATATATATATATATATTATAAAATTATATAAAATGTGCGAGATTCATTAAACTTCGTGTACTACCCGTATCTATTAAAAATTTTGCATTTAATTCTTTAATTAAAATATAAGGTAAAGTTATTGTTAATTTATTTAATTGTATTATTTTCGTTTGTGTTGAGCTAGTTATTGAGGTTTGATCGCGAGTGATGGGAAAATTTGGTTTCTAAGTTTTTCTTTGTTCATTTCTTTGATAATTATTATTTTTATTTTCTTGTTTATTTAAATTATAAACTTCTTCTGCTATAAAATTAGGATTTTGGTTATTAGTAGTTCGTGGTTCAAAATAATTACGAGGGTTACGTGGGAACCTTGATTTATGCGCGTATTACCGGGAGATGTATCCATGGGTTCTGGATAAGACGATATCCTTCGTTGATTTAAGTTAAATTGTGGTTTATTAAATTGATTAAATTGAGGTCGCTGAAATTGGGGTCGTTGAAAAAATTGTGGTTTATTAAATTTATTCTTTTTCTTCATATAAAAAATTGATGTAAATCAAAAATAAAATTGGGCCGAGGACTGTTGCAGTCACCCCTTGTTATTACTTTAGATTCACTAAGTGTGTTATTGATTTTTACACTAATCCAATCTGTTAAATAATTTTCAAATAATTTTAGTAAATTACCACTACTAGTTTTTGCAAACGCTGCAACAGTATTCTGTGGTCCACTCTGTCGAATGCCTTGGCTAGGTCTAGAAAAACTACAAGGCATTTGAGATTGGAGTTTAGGCTGCTTGTCACCTTCTTAACCATTTTTACAATTGCATCTTCTGTGCTTAGATTTTTTCTAAACCCAAACTGTTTACTTGAGAAAATCTTGTATTTTCCAAGAAGTTTTCAAGTCGGAATATTATACATTTTTCCATAATTTTGGCAAAATTGTTGACTAACGAAATGGAGCGGTAGTTGGTGACAAGCGACATTTTAATATTATATTTAAAATATGCAATAACAATTATAGGTTGTATTTCTTTTATCAACTTGGTCGACAAACCATCAGGACCTGGAGCGGACTTATTTTTTATACTTGAAATATGCCTATTTAATTCTATTTCGGAGATTTCTGCAAAGAAAATGCGTGATTTTGACTTTTGATTAAGTCCGGTCCTGGCTTATTGCGCTTTTTAATGTTTTTAATCATATTTTCTCCCACGTTGATAAAATAGTTGTTAAAATAATTTGCTTTGGACACATTATTGGATCATTTTTTTTCATCGACAATATTGTATTTCTCTGTTTTTTTTGTTAATGCAGGTAGCGCTATTAATTACTTGCCATATTTTTTATAATTATTTTTTGGAGGGGTTAGGGGAGTGAAAGTTCAAGTTTCGATTTTTTCTGGGGTCGTGAGGGGATATTTCATGTAAATATCAATTTTTAAGTTTCTCCCTATTCTAGAAGGTGTTTAATGATTTTACCCCAATTGGAGGGGTTAGGGGGTCGGAAGTCAATTGTTGGATTTTCTTTCTCTTCTAAAAGTGTGTTTGTTAATTTTTTTCCCGATTGGAGGTTAGGGGGTTGTAGGTCAATTATTGGATTTTTTTTTGGTGTCGTGGTAGAATACTTCATGCACATACCGAATTTCAAGTTTCTAGCTCTTCCAGAAGTGTTTTAATAATTTTACCCGAATTGGGGGGTTAAGGGGGTCGAAGTCAATTTTCGGGTTGTGAAGGGATACCCCATGTATTTGCCAAATTTCAAGTTTCTAGCTATTCTGGAAGTCGGTCTTAAAATTCGGAGGACCAGACATCTGTACCTACACAGGTTTATTCTCTTTTATTGTATAGATATCAGGCGAATGGAATTTCTTTTTAAAGTATATTGATGAATATTCGAGGAATATACAGTAGAACTATAATATTATGCATAAGCATTATATATATGGAATTTTTTAAATGTTGTGCCAAAAAGGAAAACAATAATTTAACGTGTCTCCAGTGTCTAAATTTCTTTCATAAGAGCTGTCTTGAAAGAAAAAAAGATGCAATCCACCTTAAGAAAAACACAGTACTCTGCTCCAAAATATGCATATCAAAATACAAAACTTTTGATGAAAAAATTAATGAACTGGAGGAAACAATCAAAAATTTAATAACTGATAACAATCTAAAAGACAACCACATAAACAGACTTAAACGACAAAGTTTTTG